>JAEIGD010000006.1:0-1200000 GCA_018903425.1 Zaprionus nigranus
TCAGTTGACTCGTGATTTAGTTAATTCAATAATTATTTATCATGTGCTTTATATTTATTCTCTAATTTGTATAATTTCATTAAACTGTTACCTTGATTTGAAATTGTTTTTCTTTTTGCTTATCGCATGAGATTGTATTATGGTCAGACAGCCCCCTTATTGCTTCATTCGTTCAAGTTCGAAATTCAACTCACATGCCAGTTATTCACCCCATTTCTGCTGAGACACCAGTGCTGCCAATTGCGCTTTTTTCCCTTTAAATAATCACACTGGAGAAAATAAAACAATCAAGGGAAGCGAGAATCTGGCCAATACCATTACTAGTGATAATTATCTTTCTATTTAATAAGAAAAACTGTCATGCTGCTGCTTCAGCTACGAATTGCACTAACAAGTTGTACTTATCAGAATCTGAGCCAACATAACTTTATTTTATGGAAATTTAAATAACAATTAAATATGCTGTAGTTAATATTAAAAACTGGCTTTTATTATTTTATTTAAAAAGATCACCATATTTTGCCTTTCCTTCTCGTAAAAAACGGTTTTTTTTATTCAAAGTTGGCAGCACTGTGAGAGACTTTTGTAGCTGTCAGTAAGCTACCTTTTGCAAGCTGACTGCTATGGTACTTCGCTTTCGACAGTTGCTTGCTGAAACTTTAAATTTAGGGTAAATTTAATGGACTATGGTACAATTTACCTTTGTTAATAGTAAATTTTAATAATTGGCAAGCTGTGGACTACTTTATTTGTTTAACTTAGCTTACATTTACATGTGTACGTATATTCTGTGTGCCAATAAAACAGTATTTATAAATCAGAAATAACTTTTTGACCCTTAACTTCACATTGATTCGAGTATGTTACGTAGTTAGCTGCGTCACAGATATGCCTCAACAAGTACCATACTTCATTTGAATTTAATGGCAAATTAACTTTATTAACTATATCATTAAGAGATAGCTCTGGAAGCACAGCTGTTTGATAGATAACTCAAATTCTAAGAAAATGCGCCCCCTTGATATGATTATTTTTTTGAAATATTTAAATTATTAATTTGCAGATTATGTGCCTATTATACGAGTCGGCATCTTAAGATATAAACAATTTTCATAGTATTAATAATCATACGAGTGGGTCATTGACGCTATGGGAGGCCATGACGCATTGTCAAAATCAAACTGATAACGTTCTTTTATCGCCTATTTAAGCTGTTTCCTCGCCTCATTTAATTTAATTCCTTCTAAGAGGTTAGTTAGCTCAATAAGAACTTTAGTTTAGAAAAATGTTTGGTGTCGTGAATACAAGCTACGATGAGCACGAACGCATCTGGAGTGGTAAAGAGCGTGCACCCTTTTATGATTTCAATTGTTCCATTGGTTGCATCATTCACAAGGCTCTGCAGAATTATCCTCGAAATATTTGCCAGGTAAGATAGGAATTTCATATCCAAAGCTCGTAATTAATTCTAAATAAATAAATTAATTCTTTATGAATAGATATGCGTATCGGATGGCAAAGTCACAAACAACCAGGAACTGCTCGATTGGTCCGTCCGGCTGGCGCAGGTGTTCAAAGAGCGTGGTCTACGTCACAATGATGTCATCGGGATAATATCGAAAAACAGTACCTACGTGACACCTGCAGCTGTGGCCTGTCTCTTCAATACGATGCATTGGACTTTGAGAAAGTGAAGACGGCGTGTGCGGCCTGGACACCTGAGCTGATAACACTAACCGGAAAAGTGCAGGGTGTTGCATACGTAGAAGAGTTGTTGCTACCCACAAAGACAGAACGATTTTACCAGTAAGTTGAGAGAAACACGAGTCTTTTTCAAATCAAAAAACCTAATCAAACTCCTAATCTTCTGTTATAGAGCAGAAGCATTGACCTTGGGTGGTGATCAGACCATGGCTATCCTATGCTCCTCGGGCTCTACTGGCAAACCTAAAGCTGTTTGCCTGGCGAACCATATGTTGGTCATAAATCAGACGTAAGTTTAGAAGAGCCTTAAATTTATTATCCAATCTTATAGTTCGTTTTTCTTTCAGCTAGTTTTCCAGCGAGACCATGCTTTACTGCGGTTCCAGCCTGGACTGGTATTCGGGAGTATTGGCTTTTTTACACAGTGTTGTCGATGGTTGTACACGCATCATGACGGAGAAGCCTTACTGTCCCGAGTACTTTACAGAACTTGTTGAGAAGTACAAAGTGAATGCAGCATTTCTAGCACCTCGTCACGCCTCTGCCTTGGTTGCCTGTCCACAGGCCACTCCTGAACGACTGGCCAGTATGAATGTCTTAGGCATCGGTGGTGGATGGATACCCTCTGAGACACTTAAGCGGGTGAAGAACCTTTTAAGGAATGGAATAGTTGGCTTCGGTTATGCCACTTCAGAAATTGGAGGCATAAGCAGTGCTCCATTTCGTGAGGAGTTTGGCAATACTGTGGGAGCTCTTGTAGCTGGAATGCGGGCACGTATTGTCGACGAGAATGGTGCAAATCTGGGTGGTGGCCAGATGGGGGAATTATACGTTAACCATGGACGTAGTTGGCGCGGCTACTACGGCAACCCGTTGGAATCGGAACGTCTTCGTGATGCGTTGGGCTGGTTCCACACAGGCGACCTGGGCTACTTCGATGCACAGAGCAATCTGTATATTGTGGATCGCAAGAAGGATATTTACAAGTGCCTAGGCATGCAGTATTGGCCCAACGACATTGAGGTAGCCATCGCCGAGCACGTCAGGTAGTGCAGGAGGTCTGCGTAGTGGGAATCTACGATGAGAAGTATGGCGATGCAGCCACAGCAATGGTGGTCACACAACCAGGAAGTACTCTGAGCGCTGTGCAGATTAAGGAGCATGTGGCCAGACGAATGAGGATGGAGTTCAAACGTCTGCATGGCGGTGTCTACTTCGTTGATGCCTTACCACAAACAGCCAACGGAAAGGTGCTTCGTCAGGCAGTCAAGGAGACACTGAATCGGTTAAGTCTCGATCGTTAGGTATCAGTTTGGTTTAGCTTTAATTGAATAAATAAACTTAAGTTATTCTCTTATAACATCTAGCCCTGAGTTGAACTTAAGCGATGTTCCATCGCTCACATTAAGCCTATAAACGTGCTCGGCGGCTGCTCCAGATGCCAAGCAGCAGCACCATTGTCCAAATAGTCGTAGGATGACTTGCACTGGATGCTGGCTCGGATTGTGGTGGCTCTGTTGTCGTTGCGAATGTGGTGCTCGAGCTGCTGCTGGTGCTAGCCCTGTTTGTCTGATCTATTATGGGTTCGTTCTGCTGTTGTCGGACTTTACCCGTTCTGATCTCCACCTTGGGTAGCGGAAAGCAATAGACACGTTCCACCTCAACCATGAGCGATGTATCGCTCTCCGAGGCTGTCTCCGAGACAGTGAGAGGCACACAAATTGTGGGCTCCTCAGCTGAATTGCGATCCTCGTAGGGAATACCCACGCGTGTTATGTTGAGCGGCAGTTGAGGGATAAGGCTGTCCGGCACACTCAGCTCGTTGTGTGTTTGTGCCGAGTTCACACCCTCCTCGAGGAGCTTGTAATCATCGCTCAGATCAAGATCATCGTCGATGCGATCAATGCTATCGATATTATCGATGCGATCAATGCTTTGTCCAGCATCCGTATAAGACTGTTCCGTGCTTGCCACTTGGGGTTCTAGAAAGTCGGTGGGCCAATTGAGGGCAATTGTGGTGGACTCGGTTACAAAGTGTGGTCGCATTGTGGGCATTTCTGAGCTCCTCACTGCCGTTGCTGGCACGGGTTGAGTGCTCTCGTAGCTGTGTGTGGGATATGGATACGGCAAGGGCATCCAAGTGTCCTCAGTGGTCTGGGTGCGCTGTCGTTGCACTGTGGTTGTCTCAATGGACTCGTTGATCTGCTTGGCCATGGCACGAAGCAATGGATCTGTTGAATTCATGCGCACTACCTCAAGCGCTGACTGTGGCTGCACTGGAGTCTGCGGGCTAGCATAGGGTGTGGGTGGGCGCCAGCGACCACGAGATTCCTGGGAACGCTCAAAGCTATCGCGACGTGCATAAGGATTGTAACCAACAGATGCGGTGCGCTCCTCGGGCTGCGGCTGCACATCCTCCTCACTGGAGGTATCACGACGGTCCATGGCTGTGTGAAGGAAGAGGGGAGAAGTTCTATTTAGTTGTATCTTAAATATCTATGACTTATTTCCACTTACGCTCCGCTGGCAGACCCATTAACATTGCCTCCAGACGCCCGTAGACACGTTGCTTGGGCTGTGCTTCGTTCTCCGCCGGCTTGAGTGGATGCTGCGGCTTCCAGTTGCCATAGACCACACCATCGCTGACCGCTGGCACATTGGATTCTCGCAACAAGGGAATATGTGTGTGCACGGTGGATGTGGCGGGCATGGGTGCCAGACCAGGAGCAGCTGCAGCATAGCTGGGCCAACCCAGGCCAGGCACAACAGCTGAAACGGGACCAGCAGGTGGTGCTGGTATGCGTATACGACCCCTTGGCCGTGGTATCTGCAGAGTCTGCGCTTCAGGCTCTGGCTCCACTTGTGGAGGTGCGTTCTGTGCTGGTATCTCCACTGGCTGCGCTGAGGGCTCCTGGCACAGTACCAGCAACTGTTGCTGGCAGAGCAGCATCATCAGTAGCCTGATAAGCAGTGGAATTTGTTGCCTGCTGGGCTCCATCGTCTTCGAGTTGAATCTGCCGTGCGATTTCTTTGTTCGTCTCACTTGGTTTCAGTTTCGATTTCTATTTACTGAAATGGTGTGCCACTTCTTCAGCTTGTTGTTGTTGCTATTGTTATTATTATTATTTACAGTTAGCTGACGGAATTTATTGTTTCATTTCGGTTTTGTTGGGGCAACAACAACAACATCAACAACCGCAACGCATTGTTCTCAATTCGCATCCACTTTGCTCATCGATATTCGCATCAGTGTCGTATCTTCAATCGGGTTGAATGCTCTTTCGATTTTGAGTTTTGTTTTCAATCACGTCTCGTCTCTATCTCTATCGCATCGGGGTCTCAACGCGTCGGCTTCTCAACGGCAACTGATGTTGGCCAAATCAATTTAGCCTCCGCGGACGGGTCTAACGCTCTGCCGCCTCTGCCAGCAGAAGCATTCTTAATCATGGCTCTATAGAAATGGGTTTTCTTTTGTTCAGTTGAGTTCAGTTTTCGCTTAATTATGCGCAAAAGCGTTGAAATTTAATGGCGAATAAACATTCAGCTGCTTCTCGTTTGTTCAGCCAAGTGAAAACGCAGCAAACCAATTTGATCTACTCGTATTTTTCCTCAACCTGTTGGCCCTCTTCTACTGCTGATCAATGAACGTGTAGAGAGTATAGTATATGCATATGATATATAGTATATATATTTAGCTATGGCCAGCATACCATGCCGATAGTTACGTTTGTCTGTCTGATTTATGTAAATCGCTTGAGCAAGTCGCCGTTTGCTGAAATTCGCCTGTTTATTTTGACACCGTTTATGAGAAGCCACACTCCATTCTTCGAATTGTATCTGCGACCCATCGCTGGCGGCTTTTTTTCACCGCTTCGCCGATTGGTACAACGGTAAAACAGTTATAGGCCGATGCTATAGAGACGATCTCGCAGACTGAGCTCAGACCGAAAGCGAGTCGATTGAAAAGAAACGTAATTAAAATTTTAATGTATTTTTCTTATGACTTCGCGGGTTCTTAAGTTTCGGGTAAATGATTTTATGGCATTTCTATATCATAGTAACGATTATAGATAGTGAAAATCTATTTGAAGACGGAATCTTTTCACAAAAAATAATAGCGTACTTTCGTTTTCGTACTTACAGATCCCTTTAAGTAAAGCTTGACAATCTCTCTTCAATCATCGTGTCCATTTTCGGTAGCTTCAAAGCTTTGATTTTCCCCAGCAAGAAGCTAGAAAACAGCTGCTCACCAAGTGACTTCCCAGAAAGCAGCAGCTGCTCCCACGAGTGACTTCGATTTCGTGCTCATAAAAATGGAAACCAAGTCAGAGACGTCAAGAGAGAGAGAAAAGCAGTCATAATGTGACGCAAGACCCCGTTGGACGGGGCTGTCAAAAGGCTTCAATATGCAAATGTGGCAGCAACGAGGCATAAGGAAAATCGTGATAGACAGAAAACTGTGAGCTGAAAATGCGAATGCAAATTTGGTTTGGAAAAATGCAGCGTGGCATGAATTAGAAAACAAACAAACTGGAAAACACAATGATACACGGAGGTAATTGAAGTTGTGCACACAAATTTAATAAAAACAAAAACAAAAAGCAACATAAATAAATAAAAAAGCCATTGCGCATTGTCACGTTTTGTGAACATTACCAGGCTACTTTGCGGGGAAAGCGGGAAAGGGGGGAAAATATGGAAAAGCATTGTACGTTGAGTAACGCGTCTGCTTTAGGGTCGCGTGTGTGTGTGGCATGACGGAAACAATGTTTTTCCGCTTTTATTGTGATTATTTCATTTATTTTTACTCATTTTTACACCTCATACAAAACTTTCACGATCGTTAAAAAATATATAAATATTTTTCTGTTTGTTTAGCTTCAGTTAATGGAGGGATTAGTTTTCTATAGCGGAAGCACAGTTGTCCAAATGTTGAACAACTTCTGAGGTGTAGTAAGGATTCAGTTGAGGTTAGGTTTCTACTGAGATTAGGGCACTCTCTCTCTCTCTTGTTTTACTGATTCTCCAGCAGTCCTATGTACTGTCCATTCTGATTGGCCACACGTCGCTCTTCTAGTTTCTTGGCAAAGGCAGGATCACTCTTGGCACGTTGCTCGAGGCGCTCCTGCTGCAGTTTGATGCCCGCATAGATCTGATCCAGTCCCTTCTGTATCTCCTCGGGTATGGCCGGTGGGGTGGGTATATGATCTCCTGTGGCACGGAAGCCATTCTCATCGGCCGTGTACTGCACATTGACTAAGGTACCCTCCGGGGATTGGTACGAGTATTGACCATGTTGGACCAGCACACCATTCGGATTCGTTTCGAAATCCTTAAGGAAACCCGTCTCCTCATGCACTATGTTGTTGCCCGTCTCGTATTCGGTCTTGTAGCTGCCATCCTCGCTCTGCTCTTTGTTGTACTTCAGTATGGGTATCCAGGTGCTGGTCTCGCGTGGATCCTCATGACGATGATCTAGCTTGTCATCGCGTGGTATATTATTCGCATTGGGATGTGCATGATGCTGATGCTGGTGCTGATGCTGGGCGTGGCAAGACAGGGCGAGCAGCAGGCAGAGAAGTATCTGCGGAGAAAGAAACATGCAGTTAGTTTGATTTGAGAGAGAACTTACTCCAAGGCAGATACTGATTGGGAAACAGAGTTAAGCTGCTATGCTTTGAGTGTGTTTTCTTTAAACTGTAGAATGATTTGTACTTCATCAAAGTCTCTTAAAGATTCTTTTTGATGTGCAACTCGACCCCGAGACCTTTTGTATGCACACATATGTACACTGCAAGCTTCGAAATGTGGCAAGTTGTTACGCGAACTCGCGACCTTATTGCGCACTTAATCCCACACACACAAACATACACACACTCAGATACACCCACAGACAAGAGCTGTGGGAACCATGTGGAGATCAACTTACAAGCACTTTCATTTTCTATAGCGTTGATTGATTGATTGAATGTTGAATTGATTGTTATTTAATTCACTTGCGAATTTGTGTGGCAATGTGTCGGTTACAGTTGCAAGTTGCAGTTAGCGCGCCCGTTTCTGTTGCTGTGCGGTTGGCAAGTGAAAGCTGCCACGGTTCGAACTGTGCTGCGGCGGCCCTATTTAAGAGCTTTATATAGTCGCGACTTGGATTGCATCGGTTGCATCGACTGCAACAGCGACTGCGAATCCGAATCCAAATCCGAATCCAAGTTCGTCTGCGAATTTGTCTCCTGCGCTCGCGGCGCTGCGGAACCCACACACACTGTCAAGTGAGATACACTCAGTTAGATGCAGATACAAATACAGATACATATACAGCTACATTTGTTGCATTCGCCTTAGCTGTAGATGCTGTTTATGTTGCTGTGCAAAATGCTTAATGGGAAATTACTTAGTAAACACAATTCATTAATCAATTTGACGATCCTCATAATATGCTATAGTTCAAAATTAGAGAAATATTTGTAGAAATCTTTGCAAATGCAATTTAAGTGCCACTGATACTATCGGCAAGCTGAACTATCGTTTGTCAATACTATCGCTGTGATATTTGCACAAGAAATCTGAAGTTTGGTTCATCGCAGAGTTATGCATATATTAGGCCTGGTAATAGGCACATTCAGAGTCTGCGCATTGTCTGCGTCTCTCGTACGGTCGTTCATCTTCGTAATGCCGTTATTTAGAAATAAGCCAGAACAAGTTTTGCCTCTTGGATGCGGGGCGACGCGTCTTGTCTTCGCCAAAATGCAGCCGAACATGCAAGAAGCTCTCCCAAGGCAGTTCGGCTTTGGCCAAGTCTTTCTCTGAGTTTGTCTCTCTCTTTACCTCGTGCCCACTCTTCTTCTCAGCCTCTCTTCTACTCGCTCTCTATCTTTCTCTCCCTCTCTGTCCCTCTCTCTCTCTCCCTGTGTGTCTCTCTTTGTTGCAGAGAAGATGTTGACTTGGTTTTCTTGAATTCTTGCAATTGCCAACAGCTACGGGGAAGATCGAGAGACTGTGACATATAGCATGTGTATATCGTCTGTATGTGTATATGTGTGTGTGCAAATTGTTGTAATACTCTCGTGCATGGGGTTTTTGTTTGGCGATGAGGCGACACGATAATTGAGTTCAAAACGGCAATGGCTCTTGGCAAATGTTAATTAGTTGTGGAAAATGGGTCGATCTGATGCGCCACGCTGCGATGCGATGCTGCAGCGGCTATTACGGCGATTACTTGTCGATTTCTGGCCAAAAAGATACGAGAATCACTTGCAACAGACAAACATGCGAAAAGTTGAACAACCCACGAACGATGCAAAGACAGAGAGAGAGAGAGAGGGAACTGGGGAGCGCAACTTGTGTGAGCGCAAAAACTGGTCAACTGCAGCATCAACAACAGCAACAACAACTGCATTTTGGGCCAGGCCGCCTTCGTAGCCACACCTCCAACATCTTCTGCCGCTGCCCGCCAATGTACGCCAAGCCCAGTTGCTGTTGCTGTTGTTGCTGCAGCATTGTTGCTGTCGTGTTGCGTGACTCATCGCGACAACAAAATTGTGCAATTTTCCCAATGAAAACGAAAGCTGGCAAGGTTAGACAGCGCAGACCCACTGCAACAGATCCTCACTGACCCACTTCGAGTGGGCCAATGGCCAAATGGAAAATGTCAACCAATCTACGAAGTTGCTGCTGGAGTTACTGTTGTTGCTGTTGCTGCTGCTGCATTCTCATTGCGGCATTTGAGGCAGGGAGATGAGATGAGAAGCCGTTTTCTTGGAATTGTGTTCTTAGCTCGTTCGGCATTTGACATTTAAAAGACTGAAGACTGCAGACTGCAGACTGCAGAGGCGAAGAGCAAGAAGAGCGTAGCCCGAAGATCGGAATCCGCTGTACACTGTAGACTGGTTTACAAAAGTGCGCGACGGCGGCGGCGGCGGCGGCGTGGAGGCAATAAATTTAGCGGCAATTTCAACTGTCATGATGTTGTGAAATTTGTTGTCAACTGTTGGCATCTTGAGCTTGAATTGTCGTAAATAATGCTCTAGTAATGGATGGAGATGTCTGCGCTGCCATCGCAGCCACATTGATAGACAGAACACGTATTTCCGTATTATCATATCCGTATATTCCCCCCACCAACCAACCATCTGGATACGTAATTGCCAATTCTAACTGGCATTTCAGTAAAGTTCAGCCTCTTCTGATCTTTCTGCCATCTGCACTAATTTTGAATGCAGAATTAATGCCGAATCTTATCGACATCAATACTTGTATATCTACGGTTTATTGACCGCGCATTGCGCTTTAACTTGTTGCGAATTGTAAGCGCAAACATTTATTTATTTTATTCTCGATTCTTCTTTCGGTTATTTACCTGTTCGCATCGGCTCGAATACTCGCCCGGTTACGGTAATGTTTAAAAACGCATTATTCGGCGGCAAAACATAGTTCAATTGCACTTTAAAATCGTTTTTGGGTAAATACGAAGGGAGATAGGTGCCAACGTTAATGTTCCGAAAGTAATAGGTTGCCTTGAAAAGTAATAACGGATATGTTATATGAAATGAATAGGAATAAAATAAAACCAATACTAACCTTTGCCACTGGACACTTTTCTGGTACATTCGAATGCTCCAGCATGCCCTTGTAGACAGCGAGTACAATCTGATTTTGCAATGGGGTCTTGAATAAATTGCAAATATCTACATTCATGTAAAATATTTTATGATATCTCTTTGATGATTCACGTAGTATGAAGAGAGTAAAGGTCGCATTCGGCTTCACCAATTCCTGATTAAACGTGCTCTAGGCAAACAAGAGAGATCTCTCCGGTTCGACTATAATGCATTTGGCATAGCTTATGATTAAGGGATCTGCCGTACAGTCGAAGGTCTTCCAGTACATCTGCATGCACTGTGAGAGGAATGAGTTACTATATAGAACTGTATATAAATAAACTTCCATATACCTTAAAGCCCTGCAATTGAGCAATCGAAAAGAGCATAAAAATAGTATATAAACGTTCCATACTGGCTGATATTCCCCTACTAAACCCAATGACATAACTCGTCTCGCAAATTACTTCCATTGAGTATAGATAACAGTTAATCACATGTCGTTATTAAAATTATATGTTCAATAATATAAATAATTGATACAAACGGTATGTTAAAAGAAACATGGTTTATTTCCGCGCTAGTTTCGAGATATTTCCACTTAGTTTAAGCCCTACTGGTCTCTATAATGCGTCCGCTTAGTGATATATTCAAAACCGATGTGCCTGGCTGAAAGAAATTGAAGTTTACTTTGAAATCGGTTTTTGGTAAAAAGGTGGCAAGTTATCTCCGATATCCATGTTGCGAAAGTAGTAAAAACCCTGCAAGCATAATTGTATTATAAATGAAATCGCAATCCAGCGAAAACGTACCTTCTGTTGCGGACATTTCTTGGGCAGATTGCTGTTCTTCATCATGCTCTTGTATGCGACGGAGAGAAATCGATTTTGTCTCGAATCCTTATAGAATCCACAGATATCCACGTCGACTGCAACGATCCCATGATACTTCATTGTTGGGGGTCGTGGCAATTTAAGCACAAATTCCGCATGGAGGCTCTCGAAAGTCGTATTATAGAGGAACTCGGCGGTTATGAAAGATCTCTCGGGCTCAACAATCAGGCACTTGTGGGACATAACGATACTCGGATTCACAATGCAATCGAAGGAATTCCATACCACAGCCAGACGAGCTTTGGGCTGTCAATAAGGTGCGATTTAATCTCATATTATATAATTGCCATCAAAATATTTACCTTTCCTTGACAAATGACAATCGGCAACAGCATTGCCCACACAGATAATGTATTCATTGCTCGGTAATGGATCGATTGGGGAGCAGAGAACGACTAAGCCCAAACAAAAGGGCCGTATTTGAATATTTGGTTGCAATAATTGTTTTATAACTGCTTGATCGGGTTTGTTGTAAATGTTGTGCTTTGTTTACGTGAGAGAGACTAATGAGACTAATAATAGAAATCAGAGGAAGTGGTGTAGCCGATATTGTGTTATCTAGTACAATGGTATCAAGTTTAGGGTGGGCAATAAATAGTGTCAACTATGACTAGCGTGATATCGGTATAAACTATGTGCATTGATTGACATTTGAATGGTAATATGGTACTAACCTACCTTCCATTCCTCGAAAATTCACAGATATTGTAAACAAGCAGATAAATCTAATTGTTTTAACTTTTACAAAATATTTGAATTATATTGTATAGCATATCAGATTATGTATGCTACTATCAAAGTTTATAGCTGCCATAAAAGCGCAGCCATAATCGTTACAACCATTGCATACTTTGTGTCCTTGTCATCTATTAATTCAGCCCATTTAGGCGCGACGGCTAGGCTAAGGTGTACAGCTCGCCCAGGAAAAGGCTCCAAACTTGTAGCCTGATTTTTGAATTTCTCTCGTTTGTTTTAAGACCCGCCTTTTGCCGCTTGTTGTCGGCGGGACGGGGAAATTTTTAAATATAACATTTCACTGTAAGCAATAAATCGATTGAGCGCAAAAGTATGTAACAGTTTTTGATATGGCAGTTCACTATGCTCCAGTTTTTTTTAAATATGCATGCAAAATGTTAACTTAACAGTCCAATGTTAAAATGTCAGCGATTTTAATTTAATTTATTAATTTTTAATTCCTCAGTTTTCAAAGAGCCAATGTAAAAAAAAAACGTTCAAAATTAAAATGGATATTATTTTTTAGGGTTTTTACTATGTGTTGTTATAAATATTTTGATTATTTAGTTCGGGTATTCCTAAGATTCAATTCATCGTAAATATTTCCTTTTTCGCGCCCGCTCTTTGGCCACGTCGTATAAATGACCGAGTACCGTTACATTAAAAACACTCGCCACTCGTGGCTGAAACCAGTTAAAGTTGACCAGAAAATCAGATTCAGTTAGAACGGGCGGCAACGATTGGACAATTGTGATATTATTTGCGCGATATGTGCCCTGCATAGGGGAAGATACTGTTAAAATAGATAGTTCAAGAATCATTATATCGGAACGCACCTCATTCAAGGGACAAAACACTGTGGTATCTGGCGGCATGCCTGACATGGCGTTCACTATCTCGATGAGGGTCTTCCGCTTGCGTTCCTTCAGCACTTTGCATAGCTCAAACGTGACATCGAATATTTTCTGCATTTTCTTCTTGGCATTGGGTATGGACACCTTCAGGGTGCCCATGATGTGGCGGATCTTCTGGACGAGCTGCAGTTCGGCGTTTATGCTTCGGTTACGGGGTGACATCACATTGCAGCTAGCCTTAGCAAAGTAGTTCGCATTGAAGACACATTCCACATGTCGCACCACAATAAAGTAGCCCATGTGCTGCAAGCGAGACAAACAACAATTATACGATCTTCCCCCCTTGTACCTCAGCCTTTCCTGCCTCGTCTCACTCTTTCTGACTCTTACCGGCAGCATCTGGACAGCGGCGCACAATCGCCAAGCGCTGAATACCAGAAAGATGCTGCAACTGAATTTCAACATGTCTCTGCGTGTTTGTGCTTGTCGACACCTTCGATAACAAAACTGACTAAACACCCATCGGATCAGGCTTTGGCATTGGCCTTTTCCGATAATGAAGTGTTTCGACGGTTTGGTCGTTTAATTGTCGGAACGGCTGGAGGCAATTAAATGATAATTCGCTATTTGTAAATGGATCTGGGGAAGTACGTGTGTATATCTCTGCACTGGAGGGAGGGTAGCTCGTTAGTTACTCAAACTTATCGTAGAAGAAAAAGGCAGGCTAGGTAAGACTATAAACCATTTAAAGTATATAGAATCTATTCCAATTTTTGGTTAGAACTGCATATCTACAATGTAAGGGTCTCTTATAATTAAAGGAAGTGGTTTTAACTGATTACAAATTTGATATCTTATATATGTTTGATTCTACATACAATACACTGACTGTTGTTTGCCCTTTCCAGTCTCATCTTCAGCAAGTTGTTGCACCAACCTCGGAAATATTTGCATTGATGGCGCTTTGTGGACATAACCGACTGAAACTGAGATGCGTAAACAAATCAGATGGATCGTATCATGGCCAGCTCAGGCACTTGCTGCGGTTGCGCAGATCGATTAGAGCATTTACTTTTCGAAATGGTTTCCATATCAATTCGGCGATCAGCCTCAGCTCGCAACGTGTGTGTGTGTGTGTGTATGGTAAATAATCTTGCGGCTCATCATCATCATAATCATCATTGAGAGAGTGGGAGAGAAATGTAAGGGGATTTGCGGACTGAGGGTAACCGCAAGCCGGCGTGAAGGGCAGTTGGTAATTTTGTAAGCGCCACGAGGCTGAGAAAAAAACACTCAGAGCACTAATCAAGTGAGCTGCGAGTGGAGATGAGTACTCGTACGGGTACCTCGAATGGCAATGAGACACAAACTTAATTGTTCAATATTTATTCAATTATTTATTACTTCTTGGCTTGGTCGACAATACAGGTAGGTGTACAGGCAGGTGTGTGTGTACGAGTGTGTGTGTGTGTGTGTGTGAGGTTGTGCCAAATGATGGCAGAACAGAGAGTATTTGTTTTTCGTTTTCGACACACATCGTACTTGGGGTTTCCTCCTTCCGTATGGCATTGGGCAGTGTGGGCAGTGTTAACTCCAGTATGTAATACTTGATACGATATTCGTTACGATATACGATACGATAGAACTTAAGGTCTAAGCTGACTTAAAACTGATTGCAACCTATTGCGGCGCCACAGGCAGATGCTCGCCCTCGGGCTGGAATCCATTCTCATCAGCCACGTAGCGCAGTGTGATAATGTTGCCCTCGGGATCGCTGTAGCTGTAGGAGCCAGTCTGCACCAGCACCAGCTCCTCATGCTCATCGATGACCTGTCCATCGGTGGTCTCTGTCTTCGGAATGATGATCTTCTTCAGGTAGCCCACATTCTCTACGCGAATGCCGTTGGAGGTCTCGTAACTATATGACAAGAACCGGACAGAGTAGGTAGGATGTTTCAGTTGGGTTTCTATATATTTGGTCACTACCGTATCTCACCTGCTGTTGAAGCTGCCGTCGGCGTTATTCACATTATCCTGCTGAATAATGCTTGCTGGTGTTGTTGTTGTTGTCAGTCCACCCGCAGCACGAGCATCCTGGGGACGTGCCAAGACGTAGGACAGCATCAGGGCGGAGCATAAAACACACACGAACTTGTACATTTTCTGGGGGCTTACGATAGTTTATCCTGCGAAAATGCAATATATGGCGGAGTGGGAGGGCGTGGCAAGTGAATACCAGCGAGACTTAGAGCACAACTGTTGTCTACCCAGTGGACGTTCGCTCTTTATATACGATCTCGTGTCTCGTCTCGTCTCTGAGCACCTGATTCGCACTCGCACTCGCACGCACCGCACCCCGTCCGTTACCCCGTCGCCTGCCGCAGCCAGCCATGCTGACGATGGGCGCACTAGATAAGAAGCAGCAGAGAGCGTCAAGTACGAGTGTGAGTACTCACATTCGCACTCGCACTCGCAGTCGTACTTCATCGCCAGCACACACTAATGAATAAAAGCCGAGCGGGCGCTTCTTCGTCGCATTTTAGATTTTTATGCGCTCGACTTTAAAAGAGCTCAAAAGGTATTTGGGTTAAGTCCTAATAATAATTGAGGTAATTAAATATCAATTAGCTTGTAAAGGAAGAAAAAGGTTTATTTAAACTAATAGAGATAAATTCTGAACGAATACAAATACATTTTTAGCAATGGTGCATTATGGGGAGTCGAGATTGGTTTGCGAATATCCTTCATGAAGTCCGAGAACTAGTTTTAAGTACACCATATGATTATATACACATCTCTAGCACATCTCAGTTACAAGCTCTACTTAATACTTAATAAATCTGATGGTCAATTTGATACCATCACAACCTTAAACTTTATCATGCGCAGGGTATGCTATAGTCGTGCGCATGCCAAGCAAGAGCGCTGACTTATTTTTTTTCTGGGTTTTTGTTTTGGTGTGGCCATCGTTTAAGGTTGTTTTTATTGTCCATTTCGCGCGTCTGGCCGATGAGTAAACAGCGCCGCCAAAGAGAAGATGAAGATGAAACGACGATGTCAGCAGGTGATGGCTCTGATTCCGATACCCGATGCCCGATAGCCGAGGCTGCAAACGGACTGAAGCGGAGCTCATTTTGAGACATGTCTCCGTCTCCGACTTGGGGGAAGTTGATGACATTGTCGTTCGCAGTTGGCAGCTCTACGTGATTCGCCTGCGCAGAACATAATTCTCGGCAAGTGCTGTAAGTACGTAAGTTCCGCTGAATTAAAGGTGCCTCTAGGGCAGTAAAGAGTGGGAGCACAGGGATCTCAAGAGGTGCAACAGTCTAGCCGTTAAGGATTTGAATTCACAGAAGTTTAGTTAGTAGAGCTATAGACCTCTACCTCTATCAACTCATAGCCCATACATCATATCGTTGGGAGTGTCAATTGACGACAGTCTGGAGTATATTGGTAACCCAGTCACGTTTTCGATTATGCAGGCAATTTGCCGAAAAATAACATTAGAAAGAGTCGTCGCTAAGCAAATGAAAAGCTAACGGTGCCCACGCACAATGGGCTAATAAAAAAATGTAGAGTACGCATATTGTCAGGGAAATGATAACGTCGCGTCTTCATAATAGTTCAATGAACTTCAGTTATGAACAAATTTGTGCCAGAATTGACGACTCTAAGACCCGCTGTCTTACCTTCTCCCTTCTTCCTTATTACAATACAGAATAAGGTGTAATTTTTATCTATAGATCAACTACTGAAGTTTCCTCATTTATCTTTCACTTTTATAATCATAAAGTTACCTTTAAGAAACAGCACTTCTTATATAACATCAAACTGATAATATAATGAACTCACACGGATTTCTCACTTTCAATTTCTGCCCACTATTACCTAACGCAACCAGAAGTTTGAAACTTGTCGACAATAGAGGATCCAAAGAAAAGAAACACACGAGAAACACGATCATGTATTTGCCAATTAGCACCCCATTACGAGGAACTTAACAAGTGGATTCTTCGGCCTTTGCCAATGCAGAATTGCAGTCGGGCAAAGCTGCTAACTAAGCCAAATTCAACACAAATTTCGCATATTCCAACGAGCATGGCTTGAATCTTCTACAAGTTTGTAGAAACAGAATCTCGTTTCGACTCTCTGGGTGAGGCACCCCGAGAAGAAACGATCCGAAAGCGGGGGAGAAGAATGTGCTGCCCGAACTTACGTAATGCGTAGAATTCAATTATGCGATGCGCGTTCCGATCGAGAAAGTAATCAGACGTTTATGCTAATTATTTCTCTTTCTCTCTTTTCAAAGAAATCCCATAAAAACAAAAGGTATTTTTCCGCGCAGATGATGAAACTGATACTGAAAGATCGGCATATGCATATGTTTAACAACGGTCTTTAATCGTATAACATTGTTTTCAGTTCTATATCACATTTATAATCAGTTCATTTCCCCCTTGTACGGATGTTCTTTCAAATATTCCAGAGCCTTCACTACAGATTCCGGCACTGGTGGCGGGGTGGGCAAATGATCGCCAATTGGCTGGAATCCGTTCTCATCGGCTATATAGCTAACGGTATATTTATGGCCTTCCACCACCCAAGAGTATTGACCCTTCACGACTTCGCCTTGTTGATCTTTATTCACAACTTTCTGTTGACCTTGCTCGGAGACCGCGACGCCGTTGTTTAGCTCGAAACTAGGTTAGATCGAAAGCATTATTAGCAGGAGATCTCTTGAGATTAGTTCGGCTATCTTACTTATAGTAAAACTTTCCGTCATGCTCGACATTTGAATTTATTTTCAGTAGTTCTGGTTGCTGATCGGCCGCGATTAGCGCCACGGTGGCCACAAAAAGTGCTGCGAAAAGAATCGTCTTCATCTTCGCCGTTAATCCAGTTTGAAATATCCACACGGTGCAAATGATGCGAGACGACTGTCGATTCTAGTGTCAAGTAAACAGACTTTTATAGAGAAACATGACGTGAAACAAAAAAAAAAAACAACCAAGAAAAACTAATAAAATACCTGGTACTAAAATATTCAACATGAAATTAAAGTTAAAGCGATAAATAATATTGAACTCGTTTTTTGGGCAACCTCCGATGAGGATGGGTGTGAAATTTGTAAGAAACAAAGCTCTATATTTATGTGACTTTCAGAAATTTTTTATATATCACATCATATTTGTTCTATAAAGGTTTGTCTTAAGGGATACCAGTCTTTTTTAATAGTTTTCTTCCCATGTCTAATTAAGAGTATGACGGCTTCGCCTATGCGCCAATGTTTCCTTAATAAGTATAATATAATATGCTGCACATATATAGTATAAAATATATATGTATATATCTGTCATCAACGTCAGCATCCAATTCTGGTTCTTCATACGAACCGACTTGACCACATTTTTTAGCCCGTCTTCAGCCTAGGTAAATCTATTTAAATCATTTGCATATATCGAAAAAAATTGTCAACTTTGCCTTGAGATGCAAAATAATAATCTATTTATAGCCAGACGATCTTAAAGTGATCCCAAGAGTGTCTGCTTCACTTAACCTACTGATCTCACACAATATCGTATATCCTTTGAAAGTAAAACAATCGCATTTTGGTAAAGAATCTTTAATTCTTTATTTGCAGCTAAGGCTAAAAGATATTTCAAGTTCTTCTCATGTGTTCGCGTCACAAAACCAACAATTCGTGTATTTATATATGTATGTATTATATATATATGTATATATATATATGTATAAGTATAAGTAGGTACATTGTCGTCCAGCATTGGCTTATACTCGTATTACGTGCAAAAGATTATTTGTTATATAGACTATTTACACAAGAATCGCTGTGCATAATCGATTTCGATTTCGATTATTATGCTACTATTGAATTCCTCCTTCATCTTCTTCCTCATCAACGTCTTTTTCGTGTCTGTATTTTTTTTTACATTTTCTTCTTGATTTCATTAACAAATCGATGATATCACATGAGTCCGAAAATGGCAAAGTTCCGGCGACTAAAAGATCTTAAGCACAGTAAGAAGAATAGATAGATAGAGAGAGAGACAGAGATAGAGAGAGGGACAGATGAAGATTTTGAGATAAGGTTAAGCTGAAGAAAGTTAGGATTGGAAAACACTAAGATATTGAGCGTATGTGCATGAATATGTGAGAGTGTGCGTGCGTGTGTAGTTGTCTCTGTGTGCAGGTTGTGTGTTCTTCAGTCAGCTGCTCTTGCTTGTTGTTGTTCTCGTTGTTGGTGTTCGCTTTCGATGATCTGTCGGGGATTAAGCAGCGATATTGCTTCATTGAGTTAGAGTAGAGTTTGTGTAGAGAGAGTATCAGAGTATCGTTCGTTAGCCTGGTCACCACCTGGTCCACCACCTCCACCCTCATCCAGCTGTGGCCCGCTCGCCTTAACGGCGACGCTGTGATGGCGGTAGGCTGAGCAGATAGTCGAGTGCCTTCTGGATCGCTGGTGGAATTGGTGGCGGTGTGGGCAGATGGGCGCCCTGCGGCTGGAAACCGTTCTCATCATCGGCGGCATAGTTCAGAGTGATCAATTCGCCTTCGGGCGAGGTGTACGAGACGGAACCCTTGACGATGATCACGTCCGTTGAGTCGGGACTGGTGGCCTTCTTCACGGTGCCAGTTTCCTCGGCCTTGATGCCATTGGCCGTCTCGTAGCTGCAAGGAAGAAATTAAAGTTCACATTGAAGTTGAAATTAAAGTTCAAATTGTTGATTTTTGCCAATCAATTTTAATATCACTTGGCGTCAGTTTAAACAAATTCACCTTGAAAGCTGTGAAAAGAGTTGATTATCTGAGACATGAGAATGCCATAAACGAGAGTGGGGTATAATAACTGTGCATTGAATTAGCGTGAAGTATATTATGTAGTTTTTATGGGTTGTACCTACACTATATGACGCTTTAACAAACTTTCACTAAAGTTGTAAATAGTTAATAATTTTGTAGGGTATTTAATGGTCGACCCTTTGCAAGTTCGACTTTGTTCTGTTGTTTTTATCTACGTTTTTGTTGGCTGGCGCCAGTCGTTTTATTTATTTATTTATGTATTTATTAACATTTAGCATTTCTGCGCGGACTTGATACCCAATGGAAATATTTATAACATGTAGATGCTTCATAAATTCATTTTTAATTTGCCTAATTTGCATATAAAACTTGTCATTTGTATTGTTTATGATTGGATTAGTTGGGCAGACAATGCCGCAACAGACATAAATAAATAACATCCGATGTAGGTGTTAAGCGAGCAAGTGATCGCTGTCAGATCGATTTCAGTATCTATATATAGAAATGTGCTGAATTGTTAGTTTTTTTTCGGCTAGTTAATTTGCATTTTCCTTAAGTCAGCTTTTTATAGCTTTATTTTTAATCAGAAAAGGTTGTTTGTTTCAATTTCTATTCAAAATTTCGACAAAACTATAGATGATATCGTCTGGTGATAACGTCCCAGTATTGACAAAAAAAAATGGAAAAACGGAAAAAGCTGGCAACTTTCTAAAATAATCTTTAAAATTTACAGTGTTTGGCTCAAAAAGGGCTAACAAGTAGACTGCAATATTGTCCTCCTTGATCAGCTATTGTAGGACACAAATGGGATCGTGTGCTACGCAAAAGAATAAAAAAACGGCCCCTGAAGCGTTTAATTTGAATGGAACTTTTTGTGTCCCCAAAAGTATGCACTGCATATAACTGCAAATGAAAAACTTCTAGCCATGACACAAACCCATGCATGTGCACGATTCATATTAGCAAAGTCTGTATGACAGTAGCGCTCTCCCCGCTTCGTTTTTAGTACAGAATGACCACTTTGGAGGCTCACTACGTTAAATTAAATCCTGCTACAACAGTCTGCGGGCACACCGAGTGTATACACCATAAGAACATTCACCTCTGTAGGTGTATCCGAATTGGTCGCCCATTAATATCCCGGTGTCACTTTGAACAAGCCGGCAAGCTCAACGAACTGCTTTGAACTTACGCATAATTGTAGGCTCCATCCGGTTCGATGTTCGACTCCTGACTGATGATCGCAATCTGCTCGCCACCCTGTGGCTTCGGTGCCGCCTCGACCAGGCAGAGCAGTGCGGTGGCGACGAGGCAAAGTGCAAACTGCAAAACGACAAACGGCAAAAAAACGGAAATTAATTCAATTAATACGCAAATTGGCAATTGTTTTTGTACAAGCTCAATTACATTTGACTCGACTAGCTGCTAAAATCGTGAGTTGTGCTTTTCACCCCTCCCATTTTTCATAAATTTTGTGTGTTTTGTTTGTTTTTCATGTAAATTTTCGTTTTTGGTGTGTTGAAACTCGGCGCATCGCTTTGCATAGTTGTTTGATTTATGACTCTTGTTTACTCAATTCTCACAAATAAATTATGTGTGGACAGACGGCGACACATGTGTGCGTGCGTGTGTGTGCTTGTTTGTATGTGTGCCAATTTGCCACAGATTTCTTAAGGTCGTCAAATAACTAGACGCCAATTAAGCACCATTTTGCACATCAGATATTAAGTTAGTTGCAGTTGTAGTTGTTACTGTTGTTGTCAATTACCTAAGCGCTGTTCAAGTGCATGGAAAATTGTTGGGTGTGGGGCTTAGAGATGAGCTCAGAGCGTGCTCGGCTGCGTGTCGTGCATGACTGATAAAACGATATGATATCGATAATTTCATAATGATGGCTATCTTAAAGTGCAGTTGTGATGCTCTCTTTCTGTTACTCTCTTCTGCTGCTCCTCTCTGCTCTCTTTTGCGTGGCTTTGCCCAAAACCTATCGCCTTAGTCTCATCTGCAATCACCCGCACAGTCTCATCCCAAGTTTGTACTGTTGTTGGGCAATTTACCAATGGGCGCGAACATATGTTACGTGTCTTACGGCGTGTTTTGACCTGGTCTCTTGCGCTTTTGGCCAGACAGACAGCTGCCAACTGAGCGTAACATTTATTGCCTGCACTTTGTTTTGGGCTTGCTTTGCTCTTCTGCAGCCAAATGTCTCTGACTCTGTACTCCCCTTCCACCCTACTCTCGGCTGTGTCTGTTTGTCCGGCTCGTTGTCTGACCTTTGCCGGCTGCAAGCTGTTGTTGTTATTGCCTTTTTAGTGTCTGCCTGGTTGCAGCTTAAGCCCAGCGCCGTCTTTAATTGCCATTGCCATGTTGGCCTGTTCGGGCTTGGCAACGCGACTTTTGGCCATTTACAAGCTAAATGTCTAACTAAGCACAATTTGCAAATAACTCAATGCGGAAGCGAGGCTTAAAGACGTCGTCTCTCTCTTTCTTACTTGGCCCTTAAACTATTTCATTTTATGTATGGCAAATTTATATTGTTTCCAATTTACGTTGATTGATTTACGACTTTGTTTCTTTAGGGTCTTTTTTAATTGTGAATTCCTTCTTAAAGGCTTCTTCAAATTTCAGAGAACTGCAATAAAAACTTTAAGATTCGCTTCTTGACTTTACTATACTAAATATTTCTGTGACTTTTATGCCTTTTTTTTGGGAAGAATTTGAAGAGTTTATGAGAATCAAAGGGTTTTTAACTGAAGGATTTTTAAAGACTTCTTTTCTTCTGATTAACTTTCTGATTGAGACAGTCCAATGAAACCCTTTAAATTTTTTGGGGGTATCTGCGAACTCAACACTATGGTAACTGTAAGGATTGTCAGCTTCCATACTGCACTTTCAAGTCTTTCCCCTCTGCACACAGCATCCTCCACTTACGTTCTTCATGATGAATTGGTTGATTAATTGGGTGTAATGTAATCCAAAGATCGGGCTTATCCTTTATTCTTGTTCGTTGTAGGCGCAACTCACTCACTTCACACTTGTTGTTAATTGAACAAAAGATCTTTTAATGATGCCCAAGTGCCGGCAAGTGTCTCTATTTATACGAAAATACACGATGATGATGACGCCGACAACGGAGACTGCGCTGCCAACATCGACGACGACGGCGCTGCAACGAAGCTTTAAATTCAGCGGACAAAGCGTCGCAGAGAGACGAGATGCAAAAAACAAGCAGAAACTGCTATATGTTTGCTGCATATAGAAACTAAACTAAAGATTCGTTGCAGTCGCTGTCGCAGTCGACGTCAGCGTCGGCACTTGCGCTGTTTGAAAAGAGCAGCAGCAGCAGCAGCAGCGGCGGCGGCGTCAAGTGGAAAACTTCAGCCAGGTGAGCACGCTATGGGGGCACGAGATGTCGCTCGTCCCCCGCCGGCGCATAAGCCTCTGGCTGACTTCAGCCACTTCCCCTCCTCCCGCCGAAGGCAGCTCAGCTGTTCTGTGCAATTGAGAATCCGATGCAAATCATCTTTATGCAATTGTTTTGCATTTTCTGTATTGATTTCCACTCGAGCAGCCTGTTTACAGTTGCATCAGCAGCAGCCGTAGCCGGAGCAGCGCGCCCTTTAGCCAATAAATCTGCCTGGCATTTGTTGACCGACATCGCCATGCAAATCTGAATATATATATCTATATTTATCTGCTTATTGATCTCTCTCTGCTCTGCTCTCATTTGTCGCACAGTGGCGGAAGCAATCAAACAGCCACGCTAAATGCGATTTAGGAAAATGCGATTGGCATCGCCCCCGTGGCGTCTGTGACGGCGTTGCCACCTCGCTGAATTTATGCTCGGCGGGATGTGCGAGAAGAAACATTGCATTTAAATACGTGGCCAGCAAGCGGCAAATGCAATCAAAGTCAGGCAACACAGTACATGTACCGTGTGGCAAGTTAGGGTTGTAGTGGACAAAAGGGAAAATGTTGTGGATAAATAAAAATGATGTTTGATTCGAAGTGTGATGAATATATCTATATGTTATATGTATATATATTATTTATATTCATAATAAATTATATCTAGATATTATTTTGCCCAGTGGGCACTCTAGCTAGGTGCAAGTAAGTATTTTAGAAAGCAAACCTATAAATATTGTAAATAAATAAAAATACAATTTAAGCAGTGGTTTAATAGACATATGTATATGTATGTATTTTTACAATATATAATAATATTATAATATATATTTATATTATGTAGTACAGTGGGCACTCCAGTAACCATTAACAATGCTCATATACTTTCCTTCTTTCTTGTTGTATGCTAATTTCTTTTCCATCTTTATCCAAATTGGTTTGCACATTTTTCTTGACAATCAGCTTAACTGCCGCCCACTGTGCGCCCAAAATTGGGCACAGGGCATGCCCACGTCTTTGTTTGTGTTTGTGCATTGTGCTGGGGTCAAAATGCCAAAAATTGCTAAACGCGAAGAGGCCGCTGCCGTCGCTGCTGCTGCTGCCTCTGCCTCCGCTGCTTGCTCCTCTGCTGTCGCTGCTGCCGTCGCTGCTGCTGCTGCCAAAGTGTAGGCGCGTCTAATGAATAGCTTGGGTCGAGTCGGGTTTGTGGCAGGCAGATGGAGACACAGACTCCACCGACTCCAGCTTTAGCTCCAACTCCAACATAGCCAGAGACGGCGACAGAATTTCGTGACAAGATTGTCCCAAAGATTGCTGCCATATTGTATGCAAGCAGTTGTTTTTGCCGATGCTGTTGTTGTTGCTACCTCTGCTGCTGCTGCTGCTGCGACTGTGGCAATCAAGAAAACAATTGCCAGTTAGTGGAAGCTCTGAAAAAGTCGCGCTGCCACGCGGGCCTTCTAGTTTTGGGCCTGGTCTCGTCCATTGTTTTTTGCCTGCTTGGCCAGGCTAGTGCTGGCTTCATAATTATGAAGACATTCAACTGCATTAATTTTAATATTTATTATACTATTTTTTTAATAGGTTTTATTTTAAATTGCGCAAGCAGCAACAGCAGCAACAAGTGCTGCGCAAAAAGATTCTCGCCTCGGCAAGTTTGTTGCCTAAGTCATTCGTTTTGAATTGTATATGAAATATTATCCAAGTTGCTAAGGTTTTCGTTTATCGTCTGGTTTTCTTGGATTTTCGGACAATTGTAAACCTTGAAATATTACGCATGAGTTCTGTAATTAGTTAGGCAGCACTTGCTGCAAAATGTCAGTTGTCCGGGTCGCTCATAAAGCAACAGCAGAACGGAGACTCTTGTCTGGTCTTTGTCGCGTCGCGTCGCGTCTTCAGCTGCGGCTGACTTTGACACGCGCTGTGCAGTGTGTGCGCTTTATGGCTCCGTCGGACCGGTTGGCCTTGAAGGTCGTGCCATTTTCTTCTTTATCTTTATGGCGTCTAACGCAATTTGTTGTTCCCCCCTTGGCACGTCGCCAACTCACCCCGGAATACCTAGTCAAGTATTGATTTGTCATTGCGTAAGAGACACCCAAACTGGCGTGGCCAGCCGCCGGGCAGCGTGGCCGGCATAGTTTTCGGCACCCAGCTACAAGCTTGGTAAGTAACTTGCTAATGCCTAATGCTAATGTCAATGCAGGCATAAATAAATAATTGCAAATAGCAGAAGTCGTTGCCGATGCAGCAACAGCAACAGCAGCAACCCCATCAGCCGTCGAACCAGTTGGAGCGGTTAAATGTCAGTGGTTTTGGTCATGTGTGGAATCTTGGCTACCGTCTTGGCAGCTCACCTCGTTCACCCCTCGTCTGCATCATCCCATCTCCGTGTTGTGCTGACCAATTCCAGAGCTGCTCGATTGAATCGCTTCACCATTGATGGCATCCGTTTCATGGTCAAGGAACAGTTTCAATTCGAAACTAGATCAAAGTCCGATCAGCATAGGTATTGAACTTGCCGCCATCGCATTATAATGATCTCTTTGCACCTTGAGCAGACTCTTTTTTTTCGTTACTCCTCTACTTCTGCTGCTTTGATATTGATGCTAATCCGTCTGAGCTTCTTCGCATCTTCGCATCTTCTCACCGTCACACCGAAGGCGAAGGTGAGTCGCGTCTGTGTTATGCAAATTTATAGAAATGCTAGAAGTCAGTGGAACTCACAGCGTGATGAGCCGTTTCGATGTGTGGGCGTAATACTTAAAGGCAATTAGTAGTAAACTCTATGGCATATCTTCACCAAGTGTGGCCTCAGCTGAGATCATTAGGAATTGCTGATAAGGGCAAGTCCATTCACACAAGTACAATATATTCTACTATATACATATATATATATATATGCATATATAATTAGGAATATACCGCGTCTCACACGCCTAACTGGCATGATTATTATTTAATGCATAATTAGGCTCGCATGCCAAGTAAATGCGCTAGACTAGTTGGGGAAAAACTATTTACAGTTAACAGTTCCCGCCTAAACTGGGGGTTAATTGGGTAAGTCGGGTCGGCCCTATTGATTTTCCGTTACCCAACTAATTACGAGCTGCTTGGCGTCGTAGTTCCCTCGGTCTCTCACTTGACTTTTAATGTAATGGAATGAATTGAGAGTCGACTGTTGGTTTACTTTAGTCGGGCACTGTTGTGGCAATCTCTCGCCTATTGTTGCACACAATTCGACTCGATTGCAACTCTGTCAAGCCGCACGCGAAATGTGAAGGCCAACAGCGTGCAGCAGCCTCTTCCCCTCCCCTACCCGCCCATTCTATCGCACTCCTCTTCAGCAATAATTGATTGCTTAAAATTTACGACACAAATTAAATATATTTTATAATATTTTATTTAAATCTGGTAAACACTTTGATAACTTTATTGAGGCGGTGTCAAGCTAATTTTCTGTATTTTAAACGAATTCGAAACCAATCGGAGCCGATTATGAATAAAACATGAATCAATAAGCAGGTGGGCGAATAATATAGTCGTGAATCTATCTCGATTTTTTAACCAACCGAATTTTGTTTCCTCATTCGGATTTGGCCAATTGAATTCGATAGATATATACAAGCAACGGCAAATAGGAAAATATGATATATAAAGTAGTAAACCATTATCTAGAGAGATGCGAAAGAAAGCTTGCATATAATACTATATGTTTTATAATTTATAAGCATACAACGCTTATATTATCATTTTATTTCGTGGATACAGATAAATATTTAGAAAACTTAACTTAAGTACAGTTTAACATGATCTTCCCTGCACTATACCTTAGTTAGAAAACCATAACTCTATAAAATGTGTTTAATTCTTAACCACAACAATTGCATCAGTTGAATTGGTTAAATGTCAACTATAGTATGCCTTAGGAACCCGTCTGAGGGTCCCACAATAGTTATTGCCAAGATATAGACAGAGATATATATATGTATGTATGTATGCCGATTAATCATCGTATTGGCCTTGAGATTGGCACTTTGAGCTCGCACTAAGCAGCCGTTGATTAATTTTAATATTATTGTTAATCTGTTTGCAAGGTGAGTCTTCTATTTTAATTAAAGCGCTTTGTGTAGCCTATGAGAACTCAAGTGGTATAGCTTAATTAATCATTACAAATTATTATGATGATGACGTCACTTATTTACCCAAAAATCTACGTACAACAGCAAAGAAGCGATACGTAATGTAGATCATCTATATAAATAAAATATTTAATGTATTTCAAAAGTGCTATAGAAATATTCTACTCACATTCTTGAAATTATCCAGAGATATGATAATAACACCCTTGGCTGAGAGCTCAGCTGGTTTTTGAGCACGTTGCATTATCAAGAGTATATATTTTCGATAACTTATCGAACCATTATACCATTTCTGCATATAGGCAGACAGAGAAACGCGTTCACTCTAAGAAAAGATAATAAGATTGCTTAAAGATATCGTCGAGTTTAACTTAAGCTCATTTACCACATCAATCAAGAGTTGCCCATACTAACTGACCATATAGAACTGTGCCGAAGTGCTAATGAAAAACAGCAAAAACCCAATACCTTCTCGGTTGAGACCCTGTAGAATTGTGTACAAGACAACGCAGCAGAGTGTGGTGGCTGTTGAGAATAGATTATAGGCTAACATGATGCCAAATATATCGTTGAGCTCCTTGTGCAGACTGAAAGAGATATAATTGTATATAATACTGTAAGATTTTAATGCTGTAGAACTACTCACCAGTAAAGATATTGGTGCTTCCTTACCAGGTTGGCCAAAAACGCACAGTCTTCCCTCATATGTTGCCATTCGGGAGAATATTCCTCCAATTTGCGACCCAGATGGGCAAAGTGCATGCAGAGCTGACTGGAATGACACATCATCCACATATCGGTGCCGAGATTAACATTCATTATGAAGTGGCTGAATGTGAAGTCAACGATTAAGCTGAAGACGTAAGCAAGCGGAGTCATATTGCGTATACGCTCCATGGGGAATGTGCTGAGGTAGAGAAATTGCGGCGATTCGTCCAGTGTAAATGTCTGATAGATATAGAAGCCAATGGACTGTAGAATGGGCCCGAAAACAACAAATAGAACCACGAAGTAATAGTAATAGAATCCATAACGTGCAGAGCGTTGCCAGTAGAAATCGTTGACTCGATAATCGCGACGAGTAGACTCCCCACTGGGATAGATATCACGTAACTTATCGTTGAGCCTACGCAAACGTCGACGATGGTAAAGAAATATAAGGAACTTAACATCGGAATTGAGTACGAAGAAATACACAATGCCATAGCGCATAATGATGAGAGGATTCCCGGCCAGGCTGTTCCATTCCACAGTGCGTAGTACCAGAAAGTAGACCAAGTAGGCATGACTCGCGCAGCAGATCGTGAAATAGAGAAGCCAGAGCAATTCCTGCCATCGCGGTTTGGGTGTGTTCAGAAAGTCGATGCCCAATGATTTGAGAATAATGTTTGGTATGTAGGTAAAGTCATCGTAGTTCTTTTGTTCCTCCTTTCTGTCAACCTTCATTTTCGAGCTTTCTCGCTCAACTGGTTTCATTGCAACTAGGGTGCGCTTCCTTTTATATTCGGCTAAAAGGAGTGTGTGTGTGATTAATTACCCCTTTTGACAGGTGTCAATGCGATTAACTATTCAAATCGACTCCATCATATTATATGGAATACAGTAATTTTTTCAATTAAATTATGCTAAGGCACTTTGATTTTACCGAATTGACTTTATAGACCATTTCCAATCGGAATCACAATCTATGCTTATTCAGACATCAAAATAAACGTGCTCGAAACGGATTTATAGATCGCATAATTATGCACTGTATAATCAAAGACGCCTCTTAGAAGAGAAGACCAAAAAGAGTAGAGTATAAAAACGAAAAAAACCTAAATAAATTCAGACCAATTAATTAAAAGAAATATCTCAACTTACTTATGCAAATGGTTAATAAAACTCTTTGTCTGTATCGTCTATAGCTGCGGCTAATCTGTTTAACACATTCCGCGTTGAGTTGAAATCAAGTTTCTAGTGCGGACCGTAAAATTGCCCTGTGCTTGTTGTCGCTTTGAAAAATAGAGTTCACATTTCGGTTTGAATTGAGCACGTTATTCGCCCCAAAAGAATCTTTGTTTGGGTCTTGAATAAAGATCTCGTATTTCAGTTTATCTAAATGGAATGCTTACTGAATTCAATTTGTTGTTTTATCTATGGTAATTTTGAATGCATAAGCTATGATAAGTTGCTAAAAGGTTGCTAATTCTGTCATACTTATTATTATAAAGTCAATTGACCCATTGGCTTCGATTTGACGAGTCGTATGCGAGACATTCTGCCTGCTTCTGGGTCGAGTTGATGCAACAATGTTGCCACTGTCTGTGCAGCCATTGTTGCAGCAGACGCACGCGAAATGTGAAGGCCAACGATGGCAACACAAGCTCGACTTCCCCTCCCCGTATTCCTCTTTTCCCCATCCGAGTGTAGCTTGCTACACTCCTCGTTTGTTCATTCATGCCAAGCAGGCAGCCAAGTCATTCATTGAGTGTGAGTGCTATGTTCATGGCAAGTCGAAGGCGCATTCATTAGTTATTTATCAATGTAATACGGCTTATCTGCCTGCGATATCAGTTTACAGTAGTTTAATTGAAATTTTATGCAGATTAATCGCAATTTAAGGTCTTTATTATATAGAAACTTATGATGGCCCAAAGGGTATGGAGTGGCTAGCTAGATTCTTATAGCTTGTCTATCATTTGTCATCCTCATAACATATGAATCATTTTATCTACTTATATGCTGCCTCGCTTCCTTGCCTAATTTCAAATATGTATTCACAAATGCCGCAAAATTTATGAATTGATTTAGTATAATAAAAATTAGGAATCTAATTTATGCTTTCACGCTGGCGCTACTCAAGTTTCGATTTCAGGCATTTGCAATTTAATAAGAATGCTCCCTAATCAGCGAAAACTTCTCATTTATATGCTAAAAACTCATTCATATTTTAGACGGTATAATTTACGCACCCGCCCTCGGTTTGTTTTTGCGGTTCGCAATTTGAATACCGCGCGTGGCGCAGATTTCCTGTGCCTCCACCTCCAACAACTGCTCTTAATTTGTAATTATTTATGCAACGTATGGTAAACTATTTAATTAAACTAAAGAATACCCTGTAGACGAATGCCTTGAGTAGTAGTAGTTAATTCTAAGATAATTTTATTTCTTATTAAAAGTTATAACAGTTTTAAACACAAACTCTTTTAATATCTACCATTTTATTTTGTTTTTTTTCTTGTGATTTTGAGTTAATATATACATTTTGTTTAGTTTAGTTTAGTTAATGTACAATTAAACTTCGATCGACAATCAAACTAAAGTTAAAATCATGTATAACATGATTTACCAGAGTATTATAAGTAACACGCGTAACTTCCCACTTGAGTGCCCATTTCCAGGGTATACACCTTGTATAACATATGTGAATGGCAATTTGGTGCGCTGTACCAATTTAAATAACAATCAAAATTCTAAACGGAAATTAGCAAATCCGACAGAGAAACTTGCGGCGGCATCTGCTGAGATTGGATTTCAGTTGTCAATGCTGCGTTCGGACGGGGACTGAGCGTTGACCGACTATAATGGTTTTATAGTCCGAATCTTAATCATCATATGGCCAAAGCGATGGCATAAGCCGTTATAAATGCTCTTGACAAGCGACGCTCTGTTACAGTTTCATTTATTAGATCAACCAAAGTTGAAGTAGTCAAATCGTCTCGCGATGTCTTTGAAAGTGGTAAATCAAAATAGAGACAGAAATATATTTCTGATTTGGATATCTAGTGTTTGTGCCCAAGGATTACTAATGTCAATTGTTGTTGCTATTTATCTGTGTAGCCCTCCTGCCTGTTTGTGCTGGCCCTCTTCCTGGTCGCGTGCAGTGCGCAACGTCAATACAATCCTTACTTGAACAACCCTTACTATCGTGATCTGTACTACAAGAATCGTGATCTGTACAATCAGCGACGATACTACGATAACTTCTACAAGAACTACAATCCATTCATTGCCAATGCAGTAGCCCGTGTCCTGGAACAGACAAATGAACCCAACACCGGATCTGGTGCCTATGAATACAGCTACGAGACGGAGAACGGTCTGCACGGCGAGGAGCGTGGCGTGCCATACTCCATTGGCAATGGTGAGCAGGAGGAGCAGGTCGATGGTGCTTACTCCTACATATCTCCAGAAGGTCTGCGCGTTGGAGTCAAGTATGTGGCTGATGCCAATGGTTTCCGTCCCGTTATTACCTGTGAGTACACAAAGTAATCTCCACTTGAAGTAGAAATTGTTATCTAAAATTTGTTTACAGACGACGGTCCCAACTCCGCCTTCTATGCCAACCAGCCTCCGCCGGCAAATGTGGTCTACACCAGGCACTAAAGCGACTTAGGCTAGGCATTTGTATTTTGTGTATTATATACAATAAAAGTATAAAACAAACTTAGAGACATGCAATTTTTATCAATCTAAAACTAAATATTTTGGTTAATTTAAACGATCGACTAATTTTGAACATGATTTCATTCTTCATTAACTTCATAAAAAGTTTCTCTGCTTCAAAACATGTGCTCGATCATAGAAACTCGTGTCTTCAAAGATAATAATTAAATCTACAGCTACAAAATGGCGGCCCACACGCGGTTTTTATTGGCTAGTTTGAATTTACATAAGTAAATAAAATCTTGTCGTTTTTTATCGGCCCCCCAATAAATTCCGTGTAAAGCTCGCGTTTGCGAGAACTTATCGTAAAGCTGAACTATCGCAATTTAAAGTCAAGCACAAAAGTCTGCTTTAAATATAAACAAAAAAGCTATAGTCAAGTTGTAGTTAAGTCGTATTGACTTAACAAATCATATGCGAACTGTTTAATTAGGGTACTCGTTATCGAAATTCGTAAATATTTATATTGTTTATTACATGTTAACCTTAAAATCGAATCAAGAGCAGAAATCAAATTTGTCTGGACATTGAACCAAGTTAAAATATTCAATTAATGCAAAATAAATTCAAATATGCGATTATTTTATTTATTTACAAAACTGGGTACATGTGTATAAGAAGTGCAACTGTATAGAAAGTAATACAGAGGTTCAAATACCCTCTAATTATTTGTACAGGTATTTAAGAAAGAAACCAAAGAGAGAACAAACGTTTCATATTTTAATATAAAAAGTAAATATATATTCTCTAAATCATTTGAATCTGGATAAGAAATACAACTTAACTCATTCTCATATGGTATTTCCATACTCAACTTTTAATTTATCGAATGAATAAAGAAGTAATTAGGCATCTCAAAAGCTTCATTGACTTTGCTTCTCAGTTTGCACAAAATATGTATAAGCTAAATGTTTGTACAATCTATAATACCTTCAATTAGTGTATTCTAAATTGGGGTTCAACAAACCCATTAGTTAAATGGTCCCGCATTTGTTTTGAATTCATATTTTGTCATGTGTCAAATATGTTCATTATCAATCGAACTTTGGCCTTTGTTCCAAATACAATAACCATGAATAATGAGTAATCTAAGTAGCGCTATTCAAATTCGAAATTTTTCTATATACCTCCATTTAGTATAGATGACATTGTTGAAGATAATGCAGAACAGACGCTTTGTTTTCGGGGTTTTTTGTAACAAATTTAATATTAGGTTTATTAAAATATAAAAATGTTTGTAAATTCATAACACAAATTAAATATCTTAGTTTCCGATTCATATCGATAAATAAATAGAGTATTAACATATGTGGGCGTGGCTGTACGGTTGCCCTTGAGTGTTCTCTGCTGTTGCTTTTTTTGTGATTTTTTTTTGTTTTTTTTTTTCGATGACTTGTTATAGTTTTGCCAACTATGAGGAGGCAAATGCGTGGGAATGGAGGGATTTTGTCATTGGGTTAGGTGGGGGATGGTTAGGGTCGGGAGAGGGGTTAGGGTTTTGGGAATTTTGGAATTCTTCGGATTACTCAATCATTATGGCTATTGATGAGATTAACACACTCGCCATCTTTGCGAGCTTAAACAAGCAGTGCGTTCTGCCTCTGCTCCTCCTCAAGCTCGCGAAGCTCTTCCTCCTCGGCCAGCTCGACCTCGTGCTGCAACATGAGAATCTGATCGCTCAGCTCCTTGGGCATTTCTTCCAGATGAATCGCTTTGATTTGCTCCTTAATGTCCTTGGTCATGTGATTGATACGGAAGCCGCGATGATCGAAGAGAGGCTTATCGCCATTGGCCTTGTGCTGCTCCTCCACATACTTCAGGGCACGGGCAATGGCCTCAGGAATGGGTGGTGGCGTGGGAATGTGCTCGCCCTCGGGCATGAAGCCGCCATCGTTGGAATGATAATTCACACGATACAGCTTGCCATCATCACCGGTGTATTCGTAGACGCCCTTGGCATGGGTGCCGCCAGTGTGGTGCAGCTTCGCCTGCTCCTCGCCATAGATGCCGTTCTCGGTGAGGAAACTGATGCCAGGGAACAGAGGGAACTCTCAGTATCACTTTGCTTGTCTTATTTAACTGTCATAACTTACGAATGATCGTATTTGTCCTGCTTGCGCACCTCTTCCTGGTGCAGCACCTTGTGACGGCCCTCGTCATCGTAGTTGAAGAGAATTGGGCGTGGCGTTGTCGTTGTCGTCGTTGTAGTTGTTGTGGTGCGTTCAGTTGTCGTTGTTGGCTTCCTCGTTGTGGTTGTTGTCGTCGACTGTTGTTGTTGTTGAATTGTATTTAGTTGCGATCACATCAAAATGACAGGCAGACATTGCGTATGAGTGTTTGTGTGCGTGTGTGCGTGTGGGGAGAGGGAGGCGCGTAATCATGCAGGGAGTAGTTTGTTTTGGAGTTCATGCAACACAGGATGCGGGGAGTCGGGATCGGGAACGGGATCGGGATTCGTTTTCGAGTGTGTTTTTTTGTTTATTTGATTGATTGATTGATTGAATGAAGGCGTGTGTTATCGAGTGCTGAATACTGTTGTTGTTTTTTGTTTGTATGGTTATCGGAATCGGAATCGTTTGTAGATTTAGTATTCACTTGGCTCGTAATGAGTTTGTGTGTCGATTTGTGGTTCATGATCGGGAAAGCCGTACTCCAAGCGAATTTCAGGTACATGAAAGTCGGCTTTACTTACTGTGTACAGATCGTGACTGCAAGAAAACGAGAGAATATTTAAAATAACGATTAGAGCTATCTCCCTCTGTCTGGCATTGCTTACTTGTAGGGTCTGTCGTCATGCACATAGGGCCGGTTTAGGCCCGAGTAGGGTCCATAGCCACCGTCATAGGGATTCGGGATGTGGTGGTAGACGCCGAGCTCGCGATTATCGTCCACATGGTGATAAGGCTGTGGCATATGATGATACCGACCTGATCAATGGAAACAGTAGGGAAAGGGAATGGAGCGTTAGAAGTGAGTAACAGACTGAGTATGAGTGCGAGTCTGGTGAGTGTGTGCAGTTGAATGTGAGTGAGTATTTAAAATTCAAGAAGCTCAAAGTATACTATGAATTCACAGTGTAAACTACGAGAAATATAATACAATCTTGAGTTAATTTCAATACTTAAAAGCACTGTAGAACTTTCATATATACAAATTAATATTTTTATACAAATAATTATTATTATTATCATAAAGATTTAAATATGATCAAGTGAAATTTGTTTTTACTTTTCATATTTTCAAAATTTTGAAATCATTCCAAAACTTATGTAATGTTTGTGATAATGTTCGTGTTTGTGTTTATCTGTTTTTATATTTTTTTCAGAAAAATGATTTTTTTTCAAGTTTCTCTTTCAATGTTTACCTAATGAATCCTGATAGCCCCCTCGGCCTATAATAAATTAAATGTTTATATACAAAATACGAATAAAAGTGGACGGACAGTTACAAATATGTATGTACATACAATACAGCCCGACTAAAGTTTTCAGTGTACCAAAAATGAGAGAGAAAAATTTCGAAACCGAAAACTTTAGCTCGAGGCTGGAGCGCAAGCTGAGCTTGACCTTTGGTGTTATCAGCAATACACATATAAATATTCAGCTGGGTTATCGTAATCGTTGTCAGTACAAGCACAAATACAAATACATTTAGCAAATGCATAAGTGTTAGTGAGTGTGTGTGTGTGTAAGTATGTGTTGGAATTGGACACAGTTGGACACAACTGTGGTTAGTGTGTTTTTTTAGAGAGTGTGTGCGTTGCGGCGGCTTCAACATGCATTAGGTACAGTGGGGTAGAAACACAATTGCAATGCCGAAATACCTTCTTGCTGGGAACTCGGGTGATAGCGTCCATCGTCCGGGGCACGATATCTGGCGTCATTCGAATTTTGCCCTGAAACTTGCGTATACTTGCCATTGTCGTCGTCGACGGGTTTGCTGCGGCTGACTGCAACAAGGCCCTGCGAATTGTTAACAAAAAGACGCATTATTATTAGTTGATATTTCGACGTGATGTGATGTTAGTCGTGTTCACAGTAAAATTAACTGGCCGGAAGTGTAAACCCATAAAGTCAAATGAACACGCGCAGAGATTAACAAAACGTTGTTTTCATCGAATATTTTCGAACTTATAAATTTGGAATTTTACGATATTTGAATCGTTATTAATAAATAAGAGATACGAAAAGTCTTGAAGCGTTTACTTTGTTTCCGAGCTCGCCATGAATTGAACCAGCGTAAACTGGTTACACACAATTCAACCGATATGCACAATATTATTATATAGTCTATAGTATTTTGTCCTCTTAAGTTCATCACTTTGTTACAGGACTCACCACAATCACAAAAACGGTTAACACAGTTTTGGCAAACATTTTGCAAATTTGTTTTAAATTTTATAGAAACTTTTGAATGGGGATTTGAAGGTTTAAAGATCCTGGGGGGAATTATCCTCTTGCGTGTATAAATCCTGGTGTCGTTGATGCGACTACTGCTGCAACAGGAATGTTTGCTTACCGTCGAGCTACACCGGATTTATATAGAAATATGCCAAGTACGCAGCGAGCGCATTTCGCATCTCGCCCGAATGAGATTCTCACGTCAGCCGCGCCTAAATTCTCGCATCTCTGGGAGAGGTAGTTAGCCCCATTTACTCCTCAACTTTGGAGAGCCGATTTGATTGTTTCTGTCTCGGTTTCGGTTTCAGTTTCGGATTCGGATTCGGCTTCGCGCCTTAACTCACCTCACCTCAGCTCTGCGCTCGTCTCATCTCATCTCATCTCAGTGCTTCGCATCTCTCATCTCTCATCTGATCTCAACTCAGTTCAATAAACGAAACTGAAAACGACGTGAAATAAACCTCTTGAGCTGCGCTCCCTTTAATTTAGACACATGACGACTGACGATGCGGCGGCTTCTTCTTCTCATTGTGTTAATTTGGTTATTGTTTTTATCATCTTATTCACGTACGTACATATATCGTATGTAGATTTCTTTATTTATGCCTTCTCTCTCGAATTCTCTGGAGTTAACTGTGCTCTTTATTATTAACGACTACAACCATTTGCCAATAATTGTAATTTCAAATTAATTCAATTAAATAATTCGCATTACTTATAACGTCCGAAAGCCAATGCACCCTTGACATTGACCACAGGACTAGGGGGTATCCAAGAGAGGAAGAGAGAGAGTGAGTGAATATAACCAAACTAGAGGGTAAGCACTTCAAAGTCCAAGGATCAGATGACGCATTGTTAATGACGTTGCAATCTGATAAATACTGCCAAATTTTCCCATTTATTTCATCTGAATCAATATGAATCAGTTTTTGTTTTCGAACCAATTTAATTATCGATAAGCCAAGTTAAAGTTCAGTTGAGTCTATAAAAAATTCTATAGAAATGAAAGAGCGAGATGAACATTCCTACGCTCACGAATCGAGTATAGTCGAAATATAACGAATTTCACCATGATAAGCCCAAGGTCAGACTTGGCTTCTTCATGGTCACATGCCTTTATTGTGTTTACTCTTGGTGGAGTGCTATACAATTTTACATACTATAAACAGCTAAATTATTTATTATTTTTATTTGTTAAATATAATCAAGACTTTTACTTTTCCTTATCAATTCCTTTGTTTACTATAAATACCATAAAGCTTTATGGAATATTTTGATGATGAATAATATATGTACAATTTCTCCATCTATACTGTTGCATCAAACATTAAAACTTAAATCCAAAATTCTGGCAGATTCTTGATTGACGTTGGGTGATGACAACATCGTCTTGGTCGTAGATCGTATCCAAGACAACTACCTGGGGCACTCGGAAGCGCTATAAAAGTGCCGTAATGAAATCATAAATTAACAACATCAACGGAAACAACAGCAAAAAACGGCGAAAAACAAAACAAAACATATTGCGCGCGCCTGCCGCAACGCGAAATGCATTAATATTGTCGAGTTGAGTCGCGTCTCGAGATCTGGGGATTGGGGCTTGGTACCCAAGCATATGTATGCGTATGTGCACATGTGCGTGTGTATGTAAAACCGGAATTAAAAGAAAAATGTTGACAAAATTGATTTTAATTGTGCTGCAAACGTTGACATCGACTTGGTTGCTTCGGGGCTTGGTTGCCTGGTGTCCTTAACTGGTGGCTTTAACGGTATTCTGGCGGGACATAAGTCGAAAAGGGCACTAAAATGCAGCTGCAGCTACAGTTGCTAAGCATATCGTTCGTTAGTGTCGCCGGATTATGCGGATTAATTGCGACTATAAACATAAACAGTGATTAAAAGCGAAGAGCTCCAAGTCCTGTGGAGAGGAGTACAAATGGTAGAGGCAGAGTAATGGGTGGTGGTGGTCTGAATGCGGGGGGGCATGGTGTGCAGTAGCTTAACAGTCACTGACCTGCAAAGGTCGTCCACTGAACCGAACCGCCGAAGCGCAGTTCCGATTCCGATATCAAATCGTTCTCCGATTTCGAAAACTCGCTCACTGTGAATCACGTCGCGTGGCCGATGTTGTTGTTGTTCGCGATTCTTTTTCAAGTTTTGAATCATACAAATCAGATGAATACTAAATATATACTTGTGGCATTCATAAAACTCACAAATACTTGATAAATATTTAAATATGTTGCGCCTTAATCAATTACAAGTTCCCAATTTGATGGAGCTGCTTGCGTTGACTTTATGAGGCTTCCCGCTGATTCAGAGTGAGTTGACATTGACCTTGCCTGGTCACACTTTCTTCCACGTTGTCATCAGCTGTCAAAAAAGAGAGCGAGTGAGAGCGAAAGGGGAAATACTTTATTGGCGACATTGTCACATTCTTAATCTACTTTAATCCTGACTAAATTACAAATAAATACACTTGACATATTGCCGGATACTTCACTGATCCGACTTACGCGATAATAATTCCCATTAAGAGAATTGCGTAGATTACTTTGACTAAAGTCTTGAGGTCGCCGGCAGCAGCAGCAGCACCCGCATCTTTACCGGCATTACAGAGCTTGCCCTGGCAGTACATAGGTGGACCGGCATTACAGAGGTTACCCCGGCAGTAGCATTCCCTGATTGTTGATGTTAGCATTGTGTTGTTGGGCTGTGTAACACAACCAACCGGGTAGGGCTCTTCTACGACGGCAACATCCACAAATTGCCTCCTACCCTTGGGCAGTGTCACTATCACATGCACCTGATTGGCGCATCCTCGGGTCTCTGCTATCCATGTGCTTCCGTCCAAGAGCTCTATCGAGCTGATCGTTGTGCGGCACATAGTAGAGTTGCCACACTTCACTTTGTATTCGGGTGCATCCTTAAGCTCTGAGCACACTGGAAGTACGTCGGCTTCCACACCGCATTGGTAACACTGTAGATGTGTGTCTACTTCAGTTGGCTCAGTTGTTGCAGTGCAGTAGACGCAGCATACTGTTGCAAGCACCGTGATACCATAGATTAGCCCCAGACTACGACTACATATCATAATGTTCTCCAAGTATTATGATAAACAGGCGTTTGTTTTCTAATAATACAAGCTCGCGCTAAGAAATCAGAATAAGTACTAGCAGCTCGATGCGGTACTTTAACATATCTTAAAGCTCCCTCCATGACTCCATGACTAAACGACTGCTTGAGCTGAGTTCGTTTTTATTTTTATTTCACCGGAACTCAGGGCACCCGCATTCCGCTTGTTTTATACGCTTGGATATTAACTTTTGGGATATGCTTATCGCTATTTTTGAAAAATTTCCAAGACATTGACATTGCAAATCATTATATGTGAGCTTACCCAACTTCTATATCAGTTAGATTCATGAAATTTCATGTGCAGTTACTTGTTAATGTTAAAAGTTTATTCAAAGTCAATGCAAACATATTTCAACTAAAAAACAAAGCTGACGCATATCTAAAAGAATTTTATTTATTGTGAAATTAAAAGAATTGTGATTTCATGAACTCTAATCGAATTGAATCTTAGTCATGGAATATTAAATAAATTAAACTTGTGTGTAATAAAAGCTTTCGCCTTTTCCAGATTGTTTGACGACCAGGTCATATCGAGCATGTCAAGACACTGTCTCTCTTTATTCATCTTTCTTCTCTCTCTCCTCTCTCCATCTCTCTCTCTCTCTCCTACTACCCGTTTGCCGGCTTTTGCGGTCCCTTCTCTAAAAAACTTATGATTTACGAGTATTTTCACCTCTGTTGCGAGGGCAATTGAGAAGCAATTGAAATCTTTATAGGGTGAGTATTGAGGTTTATCCCATAAATTGCCATTACCCCCTCTAAGCGTGGGCTGTGAAACTGAAACCGTATCGGAATCACATTCTTACCGACTTTGTATCTCAGTCTGTCTGTCGATTGAGGCAGCCGGTTTCGGAATTACCCTTTTTCGGTAGACGAGTTCAACTAAGTTTGTTTAATTATCACTCGGTCTAAATTCGCATTTAATTTGTAGAGTTTCGCATGGCGACCTATAAATATTGCCGGCGGGCAACGCTTGAGCGGGTTTTGCACCCGAACATTTGCGAATTTTGGTAGCCAAATAGATGGATGACTTTGGGTAGCACTTGTTGTGTATGCACATTTAATGGATTCAATTAAACGAAATGATTTGTGGCATTAATTGTTCGTATTTGTTGTACGGCACGATTAATTTCAAATACTTGAATCCAAATCCGAAAAACAAAATACGTTGTAAACGATGATCCTAAATTTTGCCAAAGGCGTCGCTCGAACTGCACATGAAACAATATAAACAAATTACCGGGGCACAAGCATTCATACCTAATTGAATACTTGCCCAGCAGATACCCAAACACTCATACACAGATGTACTAAATATATATATTATAAGATATATGACCTTATCGTTTCTTAGTATCTCTTTAGCTTAGACAAAGCCCGTACAAGGTTCAAAGCACCGCGAGCAGCGGGAATCGGATACAGTTATAAATTAGAAGAGCCCTCTCTCTCTCTCTCTCTTCCTCTTTTCTTCTCTGCCTCTCCCTTTCGACTCCCCCAGTTAGGTGCTAAATAAATCGCGTATAAATGTCTTATCTTGTAGTATACTGTGTTATCTGATATCTTACGAGATGAAAAGGAAAAAGGTCCCCCATCTAAATAAATTCACACCGTGAAACGTGTGAAATGCTTATTATAAATCGAGTGAGCTCAGTCCAAAGGAATTTCATTGCGTGTAAAGCTCAGTTCAAGATCGAGCTGATGCTCCGATTTTTATGATCAAGGGATAATTCCGATCGTCTAGGCGCCAACGCAAAAATGCAATTAAATGTGGTCTCTCTGCACCAAGACAAGCCATAACTCGTCTTCAGATATATATACATCCTATATATACTTGTTGTTGTTGTTTTTGCCGCCTGTTTCGCTTGTTTTGCTTGCGCTTTTTGCGGTCATTTTCGGCATTTGTCACTCGCAGGTGATGATAATTTGTGCACAGGTAGAACAGGGGCGGACGTCTGAGCAATTTGAAATTAATTAATTGCAAAACACCAAATTACGCACGATTCTACTTGGCGACAGAGCTCAACTGCTTTACACATGCTAACTTAATACACAACACATACAGATCGTACATATATGGACATATGTATATCTTGATTGTTTTCATAAAGATTCCAAGCGAAAATTTACATAAGCAACAACTGAACTCGTATAACTCGTATTGCATTGTCCTATTGTCTTACATCTATAACAATATCATATCATATTTGTATTTATTTGGATCTGCCCAAAATCGAAGACCGTAAAAATCGATCGCAGTTTAAGTTTTACGAGCTGAAGAAAACGTGTCAACTGCGATTTGACGTTCTTCTAGGCTTGTTTAGGCCCAAACTAAAAGCTTTTCAAGGTGTTTGCCACACGGTTTTTTATCGATATTCGATATTTGATATTCGTTTCGATTGGAGAAGTCTGATAAAGCTAGTTAGCAAGGTGAAAGGTTGATGCTACTCAAGATGCCAGCTGAGTTCAAAGTTCGAGCTGAAGTGAATCATGGAGGGCGTTTTCGCTTTCGATTTCGAATTCTCATCATGCCCAAATTGGACGATGATTGATGAAGTGTTGACCGGCAGGTGGTTTGATTGATTGACGGTTATTATTAATGCCCATTAAGACAAACGATCGTTTTATTGTTTATTATGAGCGTTAAATTTGATTTAAACGACACTAATTAACTTTAATCCTATCAAATCCGTTGAAATGTTTACAAATTGCCCCGCAGCGGAAACTGAACTCAGGCTCGCGGACTGTTCTCGACTGCTTTCTAGAACTTCCGACAGTTGTACATAAAGAAGTCGAGATATTTTTAAGACGATTATAGGTTTGCATTAGGTGTGGCTGACCGGGTGATCGAAGGAGATCGACTTGATGAGTTATTAGCTAAGTTATTGGATGGCTACAATAACTTTGAGATCTGCTGGGTTGATAAACTTTTGATTAGTGTAGATAGAAGGAGGTTGAGTTGATGAGTAATACAGTAGGTTTTTAATTAGCTGAGATCACTTGAAGAACTTTTCTACTGAAGTTGATAAACTTGTAGTTAGTTGCAGAAGGAACTAAGCGATCGCTTGAGTTTCGGAAGGGAACTTTGGTATAGTCTAGGTTCAGTAAGCTAAGTTTTTTAGTTGTTAAAGATAAAAACCAATATATTATGTGATAAATGTTCGTTTACACAAAACATCTCTAAGTTCTTTAGAGTTTACCTAAAATTGCAAAAGTTTTAACTGTTAATTTCGTGTCTTTTACGGTGTAACATGATCATTAGAAGACCGTGCTCGGATCGAATTACCGTGCAACTGTGAGCATTTCCGACGGGTTCAGGCTGTTATTTGATACTTAAGACTGCCGTTCAAAAGGTCAGAAGCAATTGGGGTTTTCGTGGAGGCGCAAACTAGTTGCGTTACTCGGGCCCGCTTGATAGCTTGTTAGTATGCAAAGAATGTCAATTAGCATCCGACACAAGCGCCTTCAAGTTGAGTTATAACGCGTTGACATCTTCATCATAAAACTGGAGACTTAATTATCTGACCGGGCAGCTAGAGCTGACTAACTAACCTGGCTACTCAATTGAGTTGGCATCATTTAAACGCATTTAGCTAGTCGAAATGTTCAGAAGTTTGCCCGTTGCATTGCTGCTACTGCTCAGTCTGAGCCTGGCCATGTCGGAGGAGCAGGATCAGCTGGCGCCACTGCCAACAAGAAGGCCGGGACATTACATGCATGAGTTGCATGGCACTGGGGGTTGGTATATGCCCGACAATAGTGGAAAATATCGCCACGATCACCGACCCTATGATGGTGGCTATGGAGATCGTGGTCAGCCATATGCCAACGATCTGCGTGGCATTTTCCGGCAGGCCGAGGAGCAATTGGCTGCCAGTGTGCAGGAGGCCAACGAGGAGTTCGCGCTGGGACCACGCGATCATCTGCGCTTTATGATCGACTTCAATTACAATGGCACTGGCTGGCAGATCATACAGTTTGAATGGGTGCGAGATGGCGACGGTTCCAATGAGGATCAGCGTCAGTTTAGCTACGTCAATGAGAACAAGCTGTGGGAGACGCAGCAGACAGCGTATCAGCCGAAGGCCTATGAATACAATCAGCCACAGGCACAGCCACAGCCGCAGCCTGACTGTGATCCCGTCCAGCATGCGGAACAGCCAGACAGATCGCGCATCAATTCCGAGCAGGATGTAAGTAAACCTTGAGCTGAACCAAGAAGAACCTTTTGAACTATATTTATACTACTCTTTGCAGCCCGCTATCGTGCAGTCCACCATCAACGAGGTGCTGGAGTACATACAACGCCGCATTGTACCCAATATAAACTGAGGCAGAGCAGAAATGGAAAACTATTTGAAACTAATAAAAATGTTATACGAATCCATCTAATAAAACTTTCTTAATGATTTCTTAGATTGAAATAAATATTTGCTAACTGCAAATTTCCACATATTTAAACAGTATTTTATACTAGAAATCAAACTCCCAAGTTTCAGTTCTATCCCAACAAGTTCTTCAGAAATATTTGCTACATTTCAAATAACTCTTTTTATTTTTGGAAAATGAAAACAATAAACACGAAAGGGAATCTTAAGTTTACAAAGCACCCTTCTCCTTGAGGTAGGCGAGCAGCTTGGGAATATGCTCGGGCACCTTGGGAATGTGCTCACCCACTGGCACAAAACCATTCTCGTCAGCTGTGTAGTCCACGCGGTAGAGCAGACCATCATCGCCAGTGTAGTGATAGAAGCCTGTGGAACGCAGTGCATCACCTTCGGTTTGTTTCTCAATGCGTCCGTTCTCCTCGCCCAGAATGCCATTCTCAGTTTCGTAGCTACCAAAGAGGAACAAGAGGGTCACATAAGCTTGAAGAGCACAGAGGGCACCTTGCTGTACTTACAGATAGTTGTAGCCATCGGGCTGGACTCCTCCCTCTTGGCGCAGAATCAACCAACCGCCCTTACCAACGCCAGTGCCGCTGCCCTGAGGCAGATTGGGACGTTGATCGACTACAACGGGCACCTTACGTGGCACTGCAATTGTGGGACGTGGCTTGACAGCAGCTCCAGCTCCAGCACCTGCTCCGAGTCTGCCATTTCTATTAGCACCATTCGCACCGCCAGCACCCTGAGCATTGTTGCCACCACCACCGCGTCCTGCACCACCGCCAGCACCGAACTTATCCTTGTTTCCCTTGTAGGGATCGTTGGCACCAGAGTAGTCGCCACCAGGACGGTTGTCGTGCAGATACTTGTTGTCCACGTGCACATAACGTCCGTCGTTGTTTCCGCCATAGCGTCCATCGTTGCCACCGCGATATTTGCCATCGTTGCTGGGCACATAGCGTCCATCGCCGGAGGCCACATAGCGACCTGCTCCGGCGGCAGCCGCCACGACTGGTCGAGCTCTTACAACGGATGCAGATTTCGGTTCAGGACGATAGCGTCCATCGTTCTGGGCGAGCGCCACAGCAGCGCAGATCAGTAGACAAATCTGAAGAAGAGAAAAGGAGAAATGAGTAAGTCTCTAGTTAGCTAGCGAACTACGTGTGCACAACGTCTGCGACTTACCGTTAGACGCAGCATCATGGGTTAGGCGATAATGATTAGTCTAAGCGCCGCACAGAGCTTTATATATGAGAAACGCACAACGCCCACCGCCAGCGGCGACGGCAGAAGATTCGCTCGTTCTATGTGTGCTATGGCCAACAGGCCCGGACTGACTCGGCGCTGGCTTGGAGCAACTATTGCTAAGTAATCGGAAACTAGATCTATAAAACGTCGTGATTTACGAGGCGTTTACTTCATATTTTCTGGATGGCAGCATCAAACGGATGAGCCATTCTGCTTATGGAGATCAATTGAATTAATTTTACGATCATCGTCATTGCTACACGGAAACCGAGTCCGACATCTTCTCTGCCCATTGACTGATTTTGGCCAGCATTGGGTGGGCCAATTGGTTCGTCTTTCTTCTCTTTGTTCTTCTGCCAGAAGAACAAAGAAAAGAAAGAAGACGATGACGCGTTTGCTAAAACCAGTTGCTCTAAGACTGTAAGCAGGTGCCTGAAAGTATGCAATACTTTTAAGGAAACATTGAATGGAAAGAAAGAAAAAGGCTAAATTTGATGCAATGGCTTGTGTTCGTGAGCAAGTTAGATAACAGGAAAAAAGCTGAGCTGGCAACACTGTTCGAAAGAGATACACTTGCCATTACAGGGTATCAGCTAGTCGGTAAGGGGTAGACAGTAGAAGCCCTGTTGATGACAACAGCTGGCTGCAGTTGAGTGGTAATTAACCGTTACAGAACAATAAGAAAGTATAAGAGCTGATCTTATACTCTGAGTAGGCAGTAGCAGTAGATCAGTAGAAGTAGTAGTAGCGGAAGCGCAGTTAAAAGAGAGAAAAGTATATTAAAAACTGTTTTATAAGAGTATACGAGTATAAGATTATTGAAATTGTAATGCAATAGAAAGAGCAAGAACATTATAAGGGAATTAAGAAGACTGTTAGTAGCAGAGCAGAAGAGTAGCAGTAGAAGGGCAGAAGAAAAGAAGTAGTAGAAGTGCAGAAGAATAGTAGTAGTAGAAGACAACAGCTGTAGAAACTGAGCAGTAGAAGAGCCACCGTCGGAATATGATAACTGTAAAATACAGATGCAGATGTAGAAGATCTTAAAATCTCACAAAAGAAGAGTCTCAGTTGAGCAATAACTGAAACAAGTTGTTTTCATTACACGATATCTGCCAATCAATCAGACTCCTCGTCAAGTGACAGCAAACTAAAAGAAAACCAAAAATTATTCGTTTAGACGGTTTTTTTAATTTTGCATGGGGTATATTTGGATGCAGGTATGTGTGTGTGTGTATGTACATGTGCCTGTGTGGAATGGGTTGAAACATCTGTCAATTGGCGGGGCGTATGCCTTCCACTCGTGCTCAGCCGCGGCGTGCAGCAAAGTTGCCCTGCGGCTCGGCCGGCTGTGGCGGTGCTGTGGCTATGTACTCCAAGGCCCGCTGTATGGCTGGCGGTATGGGCGGGGCTGTGGGCAGATGATCGCCCTGTGGCTGGAAGCCATTCTCGTCGGCCACATAGGTAATCCGTATGGGTGTGCCGTCGGGCGCGGTGTACGAGAAGGAGCCCTGTGCGACCTGCAACGAGACAAGACAAGACGAGATGAGGCACGAGAATCTTACTTAGTAGACAAAAGAGATGAAAGAGCAGTTGCAGCTAATTACGAGTCGCCCCAGCAATTTGTCAGGAGTGGGTGAGAGAAAGGGGGAGGGGAGGGGCAACTTCGTGAGACTGCAAATGCCAAACGGTAAGGTCGTCGCGACGACTTGGAGCAACTCACCTGTCCTGCATTGTCGGTGCCGGCATTCTTGAGATAGCCCTCCTCCTCGACATTGATGCCGTTCTCTGTCTCATAGTTGTACTTGTAGGAGCCATCGAAGTTGACCTCCTGCTCCTGCCGCAAGATCTTGATGGGTTCCGTGGCGGGTCCCTGCGGTCGTGCCTCTGTCGTGCCCAGCAGCAGCAGCAGCAGCGCCAGAGCTGCAACACTTAGCAGCTGTGTGGGAGGTAAAGGAAGATCAGATTAGGGATTATTCTCCTCTCCTCTCTCCTACTCTCTGCTCTACTCACTAGATATTGCATAGGAATTTGTCCTGAAGATGTGCTGTGTGCGGCTTCGCGACTCGTAGCTTGTAACTGTGGCCAGCTCAGCCAAAGGTTTGCATATTTATAGCAAAACCTGAGCCGGTGCTGCCTCAGCTGCTTGTCTGCTTGAACTTTACCGTTGCCTCTTTCCACGCTTGCAACAAGCAGAGGCAGAGGCAGCGGCAGCAGCGCCGGCAGAAGATCAGCAGAGCTGCCCAATGATGAGCTAGCATTTCGCACAGATCAGAAGCCAAGCTCAGCTCCCCCAGCCTGGTCGAGTGATTAGATCTTTGGCAGTCCCGCGCATTGTTCGCATGAGTGCACCAGCAGCAGCGAGTATGAATGAGTATGAATCAACTCGAAGCCGGCAATTTGTCGAGTGATTCGTTTGCTAATTTAAACATGCTCGAGCAAGTTGACACCATCATTTTTTGTTTTTCTCTTGGCGAAGCATGCAAATATTTTGAGCAATGTTTGAATGAAAAATTATTAAATTAATCAACTTAATTGCCAATCATTAAAAATTGATGGAAACGAATAGTTGTTTTTAAAGTTTTCTAATATAAGATACTTATTGAAAATGTGTTTTCAATTTGTCGGGGTTTTGATGAGTTTTTTTTAAGTATTTTTTAAAACAAAACAAACCAGAAAATATTTTATAATAAAAATTTCTTGAACAAAAATTCTAAGCAGTTGCTCAGCTTTGTCAGGCAATTTTAGAAATAATATTTAAAAGAATTTTGTGAAAATAAAAACCAGACAAAACTTTATTGCTCAAGCAAGAATTTTTAAATATTTGCTAAGTAATTTCCTTAAGTTATTTAAACTTTAAAGGTTCCCCAAATTGTTTAAATTATTTACTGCATAATTTGCAAAATTCCGAAAATGTTTCAAGTGTACAATTCTTTAGTAGATTCATTATAAATATTTCATTTTGCCATAATCGCAAATTGTAGGTGGAATATTTATTCACACGAGAAGAGGCAGCTAGCTATGGTATGTATGTATGTATATGTTAAGACAGATAGACAGATATATATATGCATGGATTTTGGTCAGTTTTGATGGAGAATTAAACGTGTATCGTGGCATTCAAAGAACCCGTATTGCATTTCGAATCAATTTGTCAGCTACATTTTTAGACATTTAACATTAGCTTCGACTGCGTTCTGAAGAGCCACAACCGGAGACAGAGACAGAGACGGAGAAGAAGTCGCCGCAAGACTTGATCAAATTGCGCAATCCCCGCGCAAGTCGCGCGCCCTCAAGTGGAGGCGGTAACGGCATCATCATTACACGATCACCATTATACGATTACCATAGCTGCCACGCCACCTGACCATGATCATGTCTAGCTGGTTTGGATCTCCGCGTGGTCCGTTTGGCTGCTGACCTTTGTTGGAGGTGGTGCCACATAGTAACATACATACACGGCAATCGATCCAGCTCGATGCACCAACGATGGCACGACTCGACCCAGGGAGGTGCATAATTTGACCAAAGGCGCTAATGAGCCAGGTCGCTGGGCTAGCCAGGTCACCAGTTCATCTGTTTCAAATGTCAAAACACTCACAATTATATTTTTTATAATTTTTAATTTGTATTTTAGGAATTAGTTTACTATATATATTTTCACATTTTAACGAAACAAAAGAAGTTGTCTAACAGTTGTTGGCAGGCGGGATATGCGGGCTGCGGGAGTGCGGTATCATTTGCCGGAAAGGCCAGCCTTCTTGTTGAAGAAGAGGGACAGCAGTTGCTGCTTGAATGGCTTGACTGTGGTGGTATCATCGTAGTCGGAGTAGTAGCTGGAGTAATAATCAGGAGTTAAGTAGGTGTAGTAGTAGTCAGAGGTACTGCTCGGTGAACTGCTGCTGGTGTAGTCGTTCAGCTCGTCTTCGATCTGATCGATCAGGTTATCGATGGCACTCTCCGTTGAATTAGTTGTTTGAGACAAGACCGTAGCCGTCATCATTGTTGCAGCGAAAAAGAAAACGACGAGGAACTTCATATTGATTTGTCTTGGTTGCTTCTGGTTGTGTTGTCCAAATTGTAACTCTGATCGAAGTGCGTCTTTCAATGCTCCGCCTCAGCAGTTTATATACCCCAAACTGCAATTGCAGCATCAGCATTACCAACTGCTACAGGGTATTTGCACAACTGTTCTGAGTTTGATCTGCGACATGTTTGCTTCCACTTCGTTATGAAATGCGCCCAATTTTTGGAAGCCTTTGTTTGCCCCCATCGTGTGATGGGCTCACGCAGAGGAAAACACCTACAGTTCAAACAAAAAGTAACAGGTTTGTTTCCCGTTTTAGTTTCTTTTATTTATTATGGTTCTCTAGTCTTAAATGTTTCCAAAGATGATGATTGTTAATATATATAACGGTCATATGAGGCGGGCCATTCCATGGCATGCACAAATTCCGGCATTTGCGTTATGAACTTCTGACTTAGCTCATCCCTTGGATGCACATGGCTTAGGTAATGCCCAGAGATGCCCAATTGCAAGACGGGCTCATTAAAATTGCCATTTGCTTTCTGTAAAACGAAATACATTCAGTACATAGTTTACAGATGACATAATCTGGCTATACTTACTGCTAAAAGTAGATAAAATACCACAGGCGCATCATCAGCTGCCCAGGCAAAGAAGATATGATAGGGTGGCTTGAAAGTGGCCGGGTTATCCAGCATGCCATGGAGGAAAGACCAGTCGAGCATCTTGTAACCGTCGACGGGCTTCACAAAAATGCTCATGCGTGATGGACCAGTTAGCTTGAAGTAATACTTCACCCGATACCCATCAGCGAGGAGTGTCTTATTGAGTAGCTCTAGCTTAGTTTCACCGGGCATCACAACAGGTTGCTCGCGGGGCAACCACAGTGCATCCTTGCGTGTCTCGCACCAACGATGATTGAAGCAGGGAATGCCACACATCATTTGTGTGTCGCATTCACCAGCCACGCTGACCAAATCCGTCAAGTTCAGGCTATCACGCAGTGGCTGTTCCAAGCGACGATCTTGTGGATCGAAATAGTAGCCTGAATCCTCAAGGATTATGCGTCGGTCGTAATCAAAGAATCTGCGATTCACTTGCTAAAAAACCCAAAGAGAACGTGAATAGATAATCTAGAGAGTACATGAAGTTCGTGACATACCAAAAAGTTAACGCGCATCACGTTCGTCTTATCGCGATAGGGAAATCCCACTGAAGATACAGCAATCATGCAAAAGATGAACATAACCAGCACCAGGCCTCCGATCATCCAGGCACTGCGCCGGAAGATGTTTATCAGGGGAGTCTGGATTGTAAATCAAATTAAATTTATTATATAAATACAAGTAGATAAAGTAGGGAACTCACCACAACACCCATGGCCAGTATGGTGCCCATAGCACACAGCAGTGCTATCAATATATCCGGATTAACCTCTGTGCCCTTGCGTGCCGTCATGGGAATGCAAATGATCAGAAAACTATAGAACAGATAACTGAAGTAAAGGAAGGGCAGCACCTGGCCACCACAGACGATGAGCGACCACCAGTAATCTATAATGGATTCTCATTAGTTTCAATCCCATGTGGATTAAAGAAGAAATACACACGCGTATCATGAAGCTTGGTCACCAAATTTAGAATCAGGCTGCCCACATAGAAGACCAGTACGATCATGAAGAGATACGCGCTACGTAGGCCGACAGCAGTTAGAATAATACAGAGAATAGCCACGAAAACGCAATGGGCATGGCCGGTCATCTGCAGTTGATAGGTAAAGGGTATCTTTGGCTGCAAGTAAGAACATTAGCATAGCTCAAGTAGTATAAATCTGACAAATCATCTTACTCTAGGCAATAAGGTGAAGTAAAGCGTAACAGGCAGAGCCAGTCCAATGAGTGAGGGACAAATGTATAATCCAACCACTAGCCAACTACTGGATAAGTAGGTCAACGATCGACCTCCGGCATCGTACATGACTGCCATAAGAATTGGCAGACCCAAGGCCAATAGAAATGCGGCAATTTCCAGTAAGAATAGAATACCAAATGCCACAGCTACATCGCCCACAGAGAGCACGGTCGTTCTACTCATACGCCATAGGGACACACACACCATGACCAATCCACCAATGGCAAAGCTTATGTTCAGGGCAATTCCCGTGGATTCCACGTAGTAAACGAAAAACAAACCCAGGAAATCAAAGAACACTGAGTGACCCTCGGCGTGTGCCTGTTGAAGGTTATAAAAAGATATAGAAACAGTTTTTTATCTAGACATTGTTGTATATTAACTGCGGTAAGTTACCTACCTCAGTGTCGTACATTTCCTCAGCATTTGCAATACTTCGCACCAGAGACAGCAAGTTATCGCCCGTATTCTGTAGCGAGTTGCGGGATATTACAGCGAAGCGATCGTATTTTGTATGGTATACGTAACCATTATAGACACCAGCCATATCAAGACCTGTAGGAGTTAGAAGAGCATTACAACAAACGTTAAAGAAATATCATTTAATTACCCACCTGGCACGGGCCCGAAATCGCGAAATATTCTAAAGTCCGTATCTGAGGGTATTAGGCCAGCCTGAAATACCTCCTCGGCCATGGTTGTGGCAAACGGATGTTTAGCGGCCTCTCTATAGTGCTGTAATCAAGTGAAAGTCAATAGATTTGCAGCTGATACAAACGATTAGATAAGCAAAAGGCCCCCCAACAAAGCAATAAATACATTTATATGGGTTGTGTACGAGTATATGATAAAATTCATAAAAATGTTGTTCCCTTTTTTTGTAACTTACTCGCATTAGCCATGGATGATTGGGGCCACCTTGAAAAAGAATCTCACGTCCTCCGGCTCCGCAAGAGTCCAAATTGATGAGTGCTCTAGAGAGATGGGTTGGGTTAATCATTATATATACCTTATGTAATCTAGAGCACACTCACTTGCAGTTGGCCGACCATCTATGCTGAGAGATGAAGGCATGCGAGCCCTGCAGCGGTTGCTCCTCGGCGCCATTGAATAGAAACACAACTGGGTGGTCGAAAGGTGTCTGGGATGTGGCCAACTGACGCATAACTTCCAACATAGTGACAACCATGAAACCAGCATCGCCAGTACCTGTCATAGAGTAACAATTACAATAGTTATGTAATGTATAGCAAGAGAACTCAGTACGTGAAACTTACCCACACTGCCTGGCTTGGTGTCGTAGTGACTGTTGATCAGCAAGTAGGATGTACTGTTGGAGCCCTTGGAGCTCAGCTTGACAATTACATTCTGCACCGCCTGATACATGTTGATCATTTCCCAGTGTAGATACGCACCCGAAGCCTTCTGTACATCCACTTCCAGATCGTAGAGTTCCTTCAGCATTACACCACGGATCGTTTCGATTTCGTCGAGCATAAATTTCACCATAGTTTTCTCGTTCATTTCATCGCCCACGATCTTCGGTCCCATTGCGTCAAGCTTGGCGAGAATGCCGTAAGCTCGCTCCGCCACAAACTGACCTTGTTTGCTCGCCTCCTCATTGACCCTCACACTCGTGGGTAAATGGTTGAAAAGTGGAATCACTACGGCACTAAAGAGTCCAACCCAGATCAGCAGATAACTGGGTGCATAGTACCAGGGCAGACGCTTAACGCGTGTGTCCTTTTCCATCAAATCGATTATTGAATTGTATTGCATTTTCACTTCCTAAATTTATGAAAAACAAAAGTGTTATGAACTGTTTTCACATTTTGCAAGGCTTCCTACGTTTTGGTTTTCGTTCTCCACGTTGACATTTTCATCCGACTCCATTTCGATTGACAAATACTTCCAATAAGCCATCACCGACTGAGAATAGTCCCAAAATTTGTCTCAATTTTAAAGCAAATTCTTATATTGCCGAATGCTGGGCTTATCACCTTTGATTTCATATCTTAAGCCATAACTTTATATACGTGTGGCAACAATTTTAATACCATATTCAATATAGTATACACAATCTGTTGATAAAGGATATATCTAGATATATTTATGAGCCAAACTTCAATTAGCTTGTAAAGTTAACCACCTTCGTACCAAAGTGCAATCTTATTTCAGGGTAAATCACTTTCAGGCCCCTTGCTGCCCGCATTAGTGTTTAATTCATACGTATAATGATTGAATTATTGCTTGCCAGTCACCTTCTTTATCTTACTTTCATTTACACATCCTGTGGAGAGTCAATAAATTGAAACTACTTCAAGATATAACTTTTAATATAGTGGATTTATTGATCGAGATATAACTCTTAATATGGTGGATTTATTGATCGAGATATAACTTTTAATAAGGTGGATTTATTGATCGAGATATAACTCTTAATAAGGTGAATTTATTGATCGAGATATAACTCTTAATAAGGTGGATTTATTGATTCCATTACTTCAGTATAATAATTTCCATATCTTTAGCAATTTGAGCTAACCGCAACCGAGAACATATAAACAACCCATGTTATCAAGTTAAGCATAATATAATATAACTCTGAGAATCTAAGAACAAATCATATCGTAAAATCGAATTACTCTACTTAAATTATACTAAAATATATAGCTCTTATATAGCGTTGGCCATTCCATTACATGCACAAAGTCTGGAAAGTCGGCTATAAACTTCAGTCCGGCCGCATCTCGATCATAATCATAACTAACGTAATGCCACGCAACGCCCAATTCGAAGATTGGCACATCAAAGTTTCCATCGGATTTCTAAGGAAAAAAGATATTACATATTAATTGCTAATTCGAACAAGTGATATCTAATAAACCTGACTTACTTCGAAATCTATGTGGAACTTCAATGGAGAGTTATTCTTTCCGTAGGAGAAGAATATCTGATACGGCAACGTATAGTCCTCCGGCTCGTCCAGCATATTTCTTATGAAAGACCAATCTTCCACGCTGACACCATCCAGCGGTTGAATAAAGATGCCAATATGAGGTGGTCCGCTCACCTCAAACTCAAATCGCACTGAGGTGCTATTCAAAACAGTTTTTCCCAAAAGCTCCAACGAAGAATTGCCCGGAATGGCCACCACCTCACGGGGCAACCAATGCGCAGTGGTGCGCGCCTTACACCAACGATGATTGAAGCAGGGCACGCCACACATCAAATATTTGTCACAATTATCGCCAATTGCCTGCAGACCGGTCAAATTGACTGACGTGTCCTCGAGCGGATACTGTAGACGCCTGTCCTGAAAGTCAAAGTAGTAGCCTGAATCGCTTAGGCTCACGCTTCCATCATACTCGTAGAATGTACGTTGCACGTGCTGTTGGATTTGGACAGTCATTATCAAGTTCAAGGCTTTCTTATCTCAAGAGCTTCACTCACCAAGAAATTAACACGCATGACGCTGGTCTTGGCACGATAAGGAAAGCCCACATCAGAAATGGCAATCATGCTGAATATGAAGGTAATAATGCCCAGCGAAAGCATCAGTAGCTTTGACCAACTAAACATGTTGATGAGTGGGGCCTGTTCCGTAAATATATATATACAATATTATATGGACAATATGCATAACGTGCTGCCAACTTACAACAAAACCCAAAGCGAAGAAGGTGGCGCCTGCGCAGAGTATTGCAATAAGTAGATCCGGATTCAAGGAGCTACCATTGCGACCCATCATTGGTATAAACACATTTAAGAACATATAAAACAACGAGCAGAAGTAGAAGAAGGGCATCAGTTGTAATATTTCTGTGACCAGCACCCAGTAATAGCCTGCAATATAGTTTCAAAATTATTCACAACTTCAGCTTTGGTTTATTCAAGACTTACCTCGCTCGTGTAGAGTGCTTAGAAGATTTATGAGCAGCGCACAGGAATAGAAGAATGTGGATACCATACACAGATAGGGTGTGCGCAAACTAATTGCAGTCAGTACGATAGCAATCAACGACATCACAACACAGTGGGCGTGTAGACTCATATGCACATGGTAGGCGTGGCTTATCTCTTGCTAGAAAATCAAAAGTGAGTTATAGTTTGGATAAACACAGATAGATAACTAGATAAATATTTACGTTTTTCCGTAGAGTGTAGTAGAGAGTTGTGGGAAAACTTAGACCAATTATTGCCGGGCAGATGAAGAGGCCAAACATTAGCCAAGTATTTGTGAAGTAGCTAAGCGATTGGTCGCCGGCATCAAAGAGAATTGCCATCAGCAAGGGTAAGCCAAGACACAATACCATGCCAAGCACATGCAGCGCAAATATGATACCAAACCAAGCGGAGATCTTGCACAGAGAAACCTGAGAGACTCGTGCCATACGCCACAGAGAAACACCGACCAATGTCAGACTGACCGCAGCAATGCAACTGTTGAGAATGATGCCAGTTGTCTCCGTGTACGAGACAAAGAACAGTCCCAGAAAGTCGAAAAAGACAGCATGTCCTGAACTGTGTGCCTGCAATGAAAATGAGAACTTATCTTTTAGTATTTTTCAAAAGAGGGTTAAAAGAGTAAACGCACCTCAGTATCGTACATTTCGCTGGCATTGGCAAAGGCCCGCACCATGGGAAGCACATTTTCACCAGTATTTTGCAGCGAATTTCGGGGCACCGCCTTATAATTATCGAATTCGGTATGGTATACATACCCATTGCTTATCTGGGCAATATCCAAGCCTGAAACAAATCAAACAATTATTAATAGTTTCCGATAAAGCAGCGCGCCAGACTGGACACGCACCTGGAACTTGACCATAATCACGAAATATGCGAAAGTCCGTATCGGAGGGTAGTATGCCAGACTGAAAGATTTCCTCGGCCATTGTTGTTGCAAACGGATGTTTAGCGGCGCTGCGGTAATACTACAATAGATCGAAAGTTATATGACAATTCGTTTATCGTTAAATAATAAACATTTAAATGGTTTTTTTTATGTTTGCGATAAACATCTAACAATCGCCGCACGACACGAGCGGTGTAGAAAATCTGAGCATTAGAATATTTTTGTGTTTACCTCCATTAGCCATGGATGATTTGGTCCGCCTTGGAATAACAGATCCCGTCCACCACTACCCGCAACTTCCAAATTGATGAGTGCCCTACCGAAGATAACGATTAGTTTGAATAAAATTAAATATTGGCAATTCCTTACTGGCAGTTCTTGGACCATTTATGCGACGTGATGAATCCGTGAGAGGCCTGCAAGGGATTCTCTTCGGCACCATTAAACAGAAACACAATCGGATGCTCAAAGACCTCATCCGAAATGGCCATTTGCCGCAGCACCTCCAGCATCACAATACACATGGTGCCATCGTCTCCTGTGCCGGGACTGCTCGGCTTCGAGTCGAAGTGGCTGTTCAGCAGCAAATAGTTTTCACTGGCCGACCCTCGAGTACTCAACTTGACCACCACATTCTGCACACCCTGATACATGTTCACCATATTCCAGTGCATATACGCTCCCGATGCTTGTTGAACATCCACCTCCATGTCGTAGAGATCGGCTCTCATCGCGGAACGTATAGTCTCCACCTCGTCGAGTAGAAAGTTGACAGTTGTTTCCTCATTGGCAATGCTGCCTACGACCTTGGGGCCAATTTGATCGTACTTCAACAGAACACTTTGTGCTCGCTCCGCCACAAACTGTCCCGGCTTTTGTGATTCCTCTGCGATGGTCACTCCCTCCGGCAGTCGATTGAAGAGCGGAATAACCACTGCGAAGAAGAGCGCTAGCCAGACGAGCAAAAAGGTGGGAGCATAATACCAAGGTATGTGTACTCTCGTATCCTTTTGCATTTTCAGTACTTTGACGAGCGCAACATCCAGCTCGACATCGTAGCTCTACAATAAAAAAGGTGCCACTGTATTATTGAATATCTAAATATGTATATCTCAATTATATTACTCACCGTACCATCCTTTTTGAGTGGGGACATCTTTTCTGCTGCTCTCTGGAAGCCGTGCGACTTCAAAGCTGATCGTCGGGCAACTGAAGGGTCTGTGCATAAAGAGTTTCAGTTTTGTGGCTATGAGAAGCTTTTATCGACACTGATTCGCACTTTGAAGTCTATAAAGATAAACATATATCATAGTGTATTGCGGAAAACAACAAGAATTCAATGCATGACACGTTAACCATTTCATAAAGACGTATATCGTCCAAACTGGCTCGTGGTCAGGAGGCCGGGCCACTAGAATCGAAGCACTCTGCTAATGGTATCTAAATTATTGGTAATATTAATATCGAACATTATGGCATGTGCATTACCTTGCTATCCGGGGTATCCGATTTCTTTTCCGCAAGTGTTCCCAATGAACAGTGTATATTTTTGTAAATTTTACTCGTTTTTATCTATGGGAAAATCCCAATTGGATATATGAACTGAATATGTACGTTGTATTGAATACGCAACGGCACGCTTAAATTTGGTGAAATCAGAACCAACTATGAGTACGCGAAACACTCAAGCATTTGTTTGTTTTATCAAAGCAACTCATAAAGTTTTATTATCGATTTAATAGTCTTATTTTACGATAGAATCAATCAATGATAAGCGATCGTAAAACCGGAACCGATTGTTGTCAAGTAATTGCACAGCACAGATAGAAAATATAAACATCGATGATATTTGATGTTGAAAGTGAAATAGCCGTTTATTAATTTAAAATCAATTATTCTTTATCTATAAACTTAAAATAAATAAACAACTTTACAATATTGTTGACAAGTTTAAAGCGAGTTTGCAGTTGGCGCGCAAGAGGAGGCCATTAATATTTTTAATGCCGCCGTTGTGACATATGCTGTATGAATAATGTTAAGCTCCATGTTTGCTTAACAGTGCGCATTTTGCGTTAACATAAAGCATAACATAATTTAGAAATTGCTAAGAACTGGAACTGTGTGACCGAAGCTTGGAAAAAACATTTAAGTCGATGGTACAACACGCATTTTCAATTCAATTTGCAAGTTTTATTCGTTTATTGTACCATATACAATAAATAAATACATTATTGATGTATTTACATTTTCACAATTAGTAAACGTATCTCTTGTATAATGCTGGCCACTCAGCTAGTATCGTGAATGAAGGGAAGGACGCAGCGAACGCTTGACTTTCTAAGTCTCCTTTTTCGAGAACCCAGTGGGATCCATGGCCCAACTGAGTCAATGGAACGTTGAAGTCACCATCTGATTTCTGTAAGTTAAAGATAGCAAATATGGTGTTCAATATCGGATATAGCCGTGGTTATAAAGTCACTTACTGTAAATTCCAAAAAGAAGTTCAATGGCGCGCTATTAATGCCGTAAACAAAGTATATGTGATATGGCAGTCCTGCTGGTGGGTCCTCGAGATAACTCTGTGCAAAGCTCCAGTTACTCAATGTCACATCTTCGTAAGGTTGAATGAAAAGACTCATGTGCGTGGGACCCGTCATATTAAACTCGAACCTCACAGTGGTCTCGTTCACAATAGTTTTGTTAAGCAGTTCCAGTGAGCTTAGTCCCGGTGGCACAATAGGCTCAGAGCGAGGTAACCACTTGCTTTGTTCGCGACTGCTTACGTAACGGTAATCATACAACGGCATTCCGCACATCATGTGCTCCTCACATTCCGACGCGATGCTCACTAGACCAGTTAGATTGACAACTGAAGAGTATGCGGTTTCCTTGCGACGGTCCTGATAGCTGAACAAGTATCCAGATTCATCCTTACTAAGGGTTCCATCATACTCATAGAACATGTTTCGCACTTGCTGAAATTTGACAGTTTATTATATGTATTAAAGGTAGTTATAAATGTGACTCACCAGATAAGCTACTCGTTGGCCATTGGTCTTGGGGCGATATGGGAATCCCAACTGCGTGTAACCAGCGAGGTAAACTGAGACGGCCGTGATTGCGAATAGAGAGAGTATCACAAGGCTGGGACGGCGGAAAGTGTTGATCAGCGGAATCTAGAAATGTTGTAAGAACACATAATTAATACCCACGTAGATCATATTGAGGCGTTATCATACCAGGAATCCAAACGAAAGAATTGTTCCCAATGCAGCGAGGACAGCAATGTAGAGGTCCCGATTGGTGGCACTTCCAGCACGTCCACCCATCGGTGTCAGAACTATGATCATTATATATATGAGGTAGCTGCTATACAGGAAAGGAATAACTTGGCTAAGCTTGAGGATTCCTGTCCAGGCGTAACCACGGTCGTGCAATGTTGTTAAAAGGTTGACGCCCAGGGAAACAACGTAGAAAAGTAGTGGAATCATGGGAATGTAGGCGGAGCGTAGACCATATACTGTGAGACCAATGGACAGAATAGCCAAAATAATGGCTTGGCCATGCAAGGCTAGCTGGAGATGGTATCCAGCTGCGATCTTATCCTGCAAAATGAAACGTTGTTATGAGAATATCTTATTTCTGATTACTAAACTTACATTCCGCTGAAGGTTGTAGTAAATGGTGATAGGCAAAGCCAATCCAAGAAGTGATGGGACGACGTACAGACCGATTACGAGCGAAAGGGTGCTGAAATATGTCAAAGAAAGGCCGAGACTGTCCATTCCGTATGCGACCACTATGGGAAACACAAATCCAAGTGCAAAGGAAACAAGCTGGACTACTAGAACCAGAGTGAACCATCCGACCACGTTGCAAATAGAAATATGGGAAACAGCCGCAATACGCCAAATTGAAACAAAGACCAAAATGATCGCAGCTCCAGCAACACCATAGTTCAAAGATTGACCAGTCGCCTCTGTATAATGGAAGAAGTAGATTCCCAAGAAGTCAAAGAAGACAACATGTCCAGTTGCGTATTCCTTCAATTGTTTGTAAAAGGATTCATATACATAAATACCAAAAAACAATTTAAAATGATTAATGCCATACCGCTGTATCGTACAATTCTGTTGCATTGGCAAATCCTCGTAGAAGGCTGAGAATATTATCTCCAGTATTTTGCAAAGCTCCGCGAGGGATCACATCAATCAGATCGTACTTAGTATGGTATATGTAGCCATTTATAAACTGGGCCATGTCCAAACCTTTAAATATTCATAAACTATGTTAAAGATACCATTATTTCAAGTAGTTAACCTAAACTTACCAGGAATATGGCCATAATCTCTGAAATTCCGGAAGTCTGTATCTGATGGAATAATTCCTGATTGAAAGATTTCTTCACCCAAGGTTGTGGCAAATGGATGTTTGATGTATTTACTATAATACTGTTAAATTATATTGAAAATTAAAATAACTATTATTTAAAATGCCTGATATTCAAAAAACTTACAGTCATAAGCCATGGATTGTTAGGTCCACTTTGAAAGAGAATATCACGTCCTCCACTTCCGCCTGCATCAAGGTTCAAAACGGCTCTGTAAGTTTGAAATTTGTAATTTTTATAAATCTGCTGAAGACTGTCTAAACTTACTTGCAGTAAGGTGCCCATTTGTGTTGTGTAACAAATCCATGAGATGCTTGCATCATCTCCTCTTCTGCTCCATTAAACAAGAAAACAATGGGATTTTCAATGGGTTGCTTCTTTGTGGCAATGACTCTCAAGGATTCCAGCAGTGTGACAATCATAAAACCAGCATCACCAGCCGAGTTGGTATATGGTTTTGAATCGAAGTGACTGTTAATCAGAAGGTAACTCAGGCTTGTGCTGTTCTTTGGAGATAGTTTCGCAGCAATATTTTGAACTCCTTGATAGGTGCTTAGCATTGTTGAGTATGGAAACGATCCCGAAGCTTGTGAAACATCGATCTCTAGCTCAAAGTAATCAGATTGTAGATTTGCTTTGATATCTTCCAACTCGTTAACGATAAAATTGACTGCGCCAATCTCGTTTGCCTCACTGCCAGTTAGTTTGTTGCCAACGTTGGCAAGGATATTCAGGTTTTTGTAAGCACGTTCCGTAATAAACACATTATTCTTAGCGTCCTCCAATGTGAGTGGAGTCGGCAAGCGATAGAAAAACGGTATGACTACGGCAAAGAACAGAAGTCCCCAGAAAGCAAGGAAACCACTGGCAAAGTACCAAGGCAGTCTTGCATTTGTTTCCTTTTTGACCTCATTTTGCAGAGCTTCAACAGACTCGTCCGAGATCTATAAAATTAAATATATTAATTATTAGAATATTGAGTTCTGAGCTTGTCCATACAAGTTTGTCCTTGTCCCCCATATTGTTCTCTTTACAACCCTTCTAGCTGAAGTTAAACTGAGAACTACCTAGCTAATGTGAATTTGGACCTCTTTTTATGCGAAAACTCGAAGAAAGAGTTTATTGCCCTAATTTTTTCCCAATTGGTTTAATAAAATTCAAAAGAATTTAGATTTGGATATCTTCAGTATCTTTATCTTATATCATTATCTGATATTTATTTCCGTATAAACATATTTATTCTTTTATTCCATTTGAAAGATAATATATATGTACATAATAGAATAGAATAACATTTAAAGGAATAAAATTTGAGTTTTAAATATCTAATAAAAAAACTATATCGTCATTTGTCGATCTATCTTTATATCGAAAATTATGATGCTGACATGCGAGTTCAAAGATAAGGCACATATTGATTATTCAAATCACAACCATAACGCATGTAATAAAAAATGTTCTCAAGTCTGGGGTATTTTTATGATAGATAAGACCTATTCGTCTGGTCCCACCGTAACATAAAAAGCTTGTTTCTAACATCGATATCTTCAAATAATTGATTAATTGACTGAATGATATGTCCCGGGCCAAGAATGGTCAAAAAAGGGTATACTCACTTTGTGGAAATGTATGTAACAGGCAGAAGGCTTTACATATTTATTTATCAGTAACTTAAGCTTCTTATCGTATGATAGTTGGTGTCTTGAGAGAACTATTCCTGTGAGACTTTTGAGGAGTGAAGCTTTTCAAAAGATCATTTTAAGTTTTTCATATGAAGAATGAAAATGTTACTATATATTCTTGCTCAGGATCACTAGCCGAGTCGATTAAGCCATGTCTGTTGTCTGACCGGATGTGCGAATGTATGGATGACCAGATGAACACACAGATCTTAGCTAATATAAGATCTAGATACACCAAATTTGGCATAAAGGTTTCTGTGTACCAGCCCCAGATCAAATTTATTTCAGATGTGGAGTGCCACTCCCACCGCAAATTAATAATTTAATTTTTGAACTCAATTTGTAAGCGCTGTATAGAAGATAAAGCTTTCTGAGTGCGAAGCGTGAGATCCACCTGTCGAGAATAATTTTAAAGCATGTGCCTATACATGTGTATGAATTTAACAAATTAAACTACACCAGAACATGGGTCGAAGAGTATCCTACTGTCGCGTACCGCGCGACTGTTGCTTTTCTTACTGGTTCAATTTCATTTGAATCGGCAATTATTTGTTGTTATGAGCCAATTAATAACTAATTAGTTTATGAGTTGCGTGTGTCAGCGTATCATAATGGTTATCAAATCACAACTTGTTCTGACAATATTCGAAGACAAACACAATCCAACTGATCTCGAAGTTTAGAAAACACAGCCTCGGCTCTCATCTTATCTGAAAGTTGAAGCATTTGTGTACTATCCACATTTGGCTCATCTCATCTTCTAATCTTTTTTCATATTTTTTGATAACTCGTATATATACATACACATTTTGATGCTTAATTCACAATTTCTTTTCCGGCACAACCAACTGTATATCACTGCGTCGACTGCGAACTAGTGTGGCCAATGCTAGTTTTCCCTATATGATACGCCATTGCATGACAACAATCGTTTATGTATTTAATTACCATAACATCTCTTTAACAATATTACATTTGAGATATAGAGTTTAATGGGCTTCCTCATGACATGTTCTTTTAGCTCGAAGGTTAATTATTATTTACAATTGTTTTGTTCAGAAGTTGCAATGTAGTTGGTCCTGGTGGCACAATCGGGTCTGAGCGTGGCAACCACATGCTTTGCCGGCGATTATTAACTAGGTAACTAAGGATGTATAACAGCATTCCGCACATCATTTCCTCATCACATTTCGAAAGTGAAATAGCCGTTTATTAATTTAAAATCAATTATTCTTTATCTATAAATTTAAAATAAACAAACAACTTTACAATATTATCTCTAGGGTCTGCAAACTTCACAAGCAACGCATACATTCATATACGAGTTTGTGCATGCATATACGCACACATTGAAGCGATCGCACTGCGCAAAGCAATACACCAGTGCTCATCGTTCCGCTGTCGTTGTGCGACTGAGTTGCTGCCGCTGTGCGCTTCTCGCAGTTTCTATCGAAGAGAGCCGATCGCTCACTCGTAAAACACTTCGTTTTCTGGGGTTCCTATCTCCGCATAGCATCAAATGAGTAGATTCCGTTGTTTGAGTACTCTATATGTTCGATGCTTACTGACAAACCGCAGATTCAATTCAATTTTCAAGTTTTCTTCGTTTATTGTACCATATTCAATATTGATGTACATTATTTACATTTTGACAATTAGTAAATGTATCTCTTGTATAATGCTGGCCACTCAGCTAGTATCGTGAATGAAGGGAAGGACGCAGCGAACGCCTGACTTTGTAAGTCTCCTTTTTCGAGAACCCAGTGGGATCCATGACCCAACTGGGTCAAGGGAACGTTGAAGTCACCATCTGATTTCTGTGAGTTAAAGGAAACAGATATGGAGTTAAATATGGGATATAGCCTTAGTTATAAAGCCGCTGACCGTAAATTCCAAAAAGAAGTTCAATGGCGCGCTATTAATGCCGTAAACGAAGTAGATGTGATATGGCAGTCCTGCTGGTGGGTCTTCAAGATAACTCTGTGCAAAGCTCCAGTTACTCAATTTCACATCTTCGTAAGGTTGAATGAAAAGACTCATGTGCGTGGGACCCGTCATATTAAACTCGAACCTCACAGTGGTCTCGTTCACAATAGTTTTGTTAAGCAGTTCCAGTGAGCTTAGTCCCGGTGGCACAATAGGTTCAGAGCGAGGTAACCACTTGCTTTGTTCGCGACTGCTTACGTAACGGTAATCATACAACGGCATTCCGCACATCATGTGCTCCTCACAATCCGACGCGATGCTCACTAGACCAGTTAGATTGACAACTGAAGAGTATGCGGTCTCCTTGCGACGGTCCTGATAACTGAACAAATATCCAGATTCATCCTTACTTAGGGTTCCATCATACTCATAGAATATGTTTCGCACTTGCTGAAATTGGACAGTTTATTATGTCTATTAAAGGTAGTTATACAATGTGACTCACCAGATAAGCTACTCGTTGGCCATTGGTCTTGGGGCGATATGGGAATCCCAACTGCGTGTAACCAGCGAGGTATACTGAGAAGGCCGTGATTGCGAACAGAGAGAGTATCACAAGGCTGGGACGGCGGAAAGTGTTGATCAGCGGAATCTAGAAATGTTGTAAGAGCACATTATTAATGCCTACATAGGTCATATTGAGGCGTTATCATACCAGGAACCCAAACGAAAGAACTGTTCCCAATGCAGCGAGGACACCAATGTAGAGGTCCCGATTGGTGGCACTTCCAGCACGTCCACCCATCGGTGTCAGAACTATGATCATTATATATATGAGGTAGCTGCTATACAGGAAAGGAATAACTTGGCTAAGCTTGAGGATTCCTGTCCAGGCGTAACCACGGTCGTGCAATGTTGTTAAAAGGTTGACGCCCAGGGAAACAACGTAGAAAAGTAGTGGAATCATGGGAATGTAGGCGGAGCGTAGACCATATACTGTGAGACCAATGGACAGAATAGCCAAAATAATGGCTTGGCCATGCAAGGCTAGCTGGAGATGGTATCCAGCTGCGATCTTATCCTGCAAAATGAAACGTTGTTATGAGAATATCTTATTTCTGATTACTAAACTTACATTCCGCTGAAGGTTGTAGTAAATGGTGATAGGCAAAGCCAATCCAAGAAGTGATGGGACGACGTACAGACCGATTACGAGCGAAAGGGTGCTGAAATATGTCAAAGAAAGGCCGAGACTGTCCATTCCGTATGCGACCACTATGGGAAACACAAATCCAAGTGCAAAGGAAACAAGCTGGACTACTAGAACCAGAATGAACCATCCGACCACGTTGCAAATAGAAATATGGGAAACAGCCGCAATACGCCAAATTGAAACAAAGACCAAAATGATCGCAGCTCCAGCAACACCATAGTTCAAAGATTGACCAGTCGCCTCAGTATAATTGAAGAAGTAGATTCCCAAGAAGTCAAAGAAGACAACATGTCCAGTTGCGTATTCCTTCAAATGATAGTAAAAGGATTCATTGAAATACCAGAAAATAATTTTAAAAGAATTATTCCATACCGCTGTATCGTGCAATTCTGTTGCGTTGGCAAATCCTCGTAGAAGGCTGAGCATATTATCTCCAGTATTTTGCAAAGCTCCGCGAGGGATCACATCAATCAGATCATACTTAGTATGGTATATGTAGCCATTTATAAACTGGGCCATGTCCAAGCCTTTAAATATTCATAAACTATGTTAAATATACCATTATTTCAAGTAGGTAACCTGAACTTACCAGGAATATGGCCATAATCTCTGAAACTCGTGAAGTCTGTATCTGATGGAATAATTCCTGATTGAAAGATTTCCTCACCCAAGGTTGTGGCAAATGGATGTTTGATGTATTTACTATAATACTGTTAAATTATATTGAAAATTAAAAAAACTATTATTTAAAATGCCTGTTATTCAAACAACTTACAGTCATAAGCCATGGATTGTTGGGTCCACTTTGAAAGAGAATATCACGTCCTCCACTCCCGGCTGCATCAAGGTTCAAAACGGCTCTGTAAGTTTGAAATTTGTAATTTTTATAAATCTGCTGAAGACTGTCTAAACTTACTTGCAGTAAGGTGCCCATTTGTGTTGTGTAACAAAACCATGAGACGCTTGCAAAGCACCTTCTTCAGCCCCATTAAACAAGAAAACAATGGGATTTTCAATGGGTTGCTTCTTTGTGGCAATGACTCTCAAGGATTCCAGCAGTGTGACAATCATAAAACCAGCATCACCAGCCGAGTTGGTATATGGTTTTGAATCGAAGTGACTGTTAATCAGAAGGTAACTCAGGCTTGTGCTGTTCTTTGGAGATAGTTTCGCAGCAATATTTTGAACTCCTTGATAGGTGTTTAGCACTGTTGAGTATGGAAACGAGCCCGAAGCTTGTGAAACATCGATCTCTAGCTCAAAGTAATCAGATTGTAGTTTTTCTTTGATATCTTCCAACTCTTTAACTATAAAATTAACAGCGTTAATCTCGTTTGCCTCACTGCCAGTTAGTTTGTTGCCAACGTTGGCAAGGATATTCAGGTTTTTGTAAGCACGTTCCGTAATAAACACATTATTCTTAGCGTCCTCCAATGTGAGTGGAGTCGGCAAGCGATAGAAAAACGGTATGACTACGGCAAAGAACAGAAGTCCCCAGAAAGCAAGGAAACCACTGGCAAAGTACCAAGGCAGTCTTGCATTTGTTTCCTTTTTGACCTCATTTTGCAGAGCTTCAACAGACTCGTCCGAGATCTATAAAATTAAATATATTAATTATTAGAATATTGGAATCTAAGCTTGTCCATACAAGTTTGTCCTTGTCTCCCATATTGTTCTCTTTACAACCCTTCTAGCTGAAGTTAAACTGAGAACTACCTAGCTAATGTGAATTTGGACCTCTTTTATGCAAAAAACCGAAGAAAGAGTTTATTGCCCCAATTTTTTTCCCATTGGTTTGATAAAATTCAAAATAATTTAGATTTGGATACTGAAGATAACTTTATCTTATACTAATATATGATATTTATTGCCGTATAAACATTTTTATTCTTTAAATTTGAAAAAGAATTTATTTGTACATAATAGAATGGAATAATATATTAAGTTAAAAAAATCGTGTTTTGAATATCTAATAAAAAACTTAGAGGCTTTAATAGACTTATATCGTCATTTGTCGATCTATATTTATATCGAAAATTATGATGCTGATATGCGAGTTCAAAGATAAGGCACATATTGATTATTTAAATTACGACCATAACACATGTAATAAAATTTAGATGTTCTCAAGTCTGGGGTATTTTATATGATAGATAAGACCTATTCGTCTGGTCCCACCGCAACCTTAAAAAGCTTGTTTCTAACATCGATATCTTATAATAATTTAATAATTTTTGAGTTGCTGTGCTGAGATATGGAAATTTTGATAAGCGCATAGTCAACATTGATGGATTGACTGAATGAAATGTCCCGGCCCAAGATCTTTTTTTTAATTTCATTTGAATCGGTAATCATTTTTTGTTATGGGCCAATTAATAACTTATTAGTTTATGAGTTGCGAATGTCAGCTTATCAAAATTGTTATTAAATCAAATCAAACCTTGTCCTGACAATATTCGAAGTGAGTTCTGAGGAAACGGAATATCTCGCCAAAACAAACGCAGTCCAACTGATCTCGTAGTTTATAAAACACAGCCTCGGCTCTCATCTTATCTGAAAGTTTAATCATTTGTGTAGTCTCTACATTTGGTTCATCTCATTTTCGAATCTTTTTTCATATTTTTTTATTATTCGTTTATATACATACATACATATTTTGATGCTTAATTCGCAATTTCTTTGTAACTTTCCGGCACAACCAACTGTCTATAACTGCGTCGACTTCGAACTAGTGTGGCCAATGCTAGTTTTCCCTATATGAAAGGCAATTGCATGACAACAATCGCTTATGTATTTAATTGCTATAACATCACTTTAACAATAATATATATAAGACAAGGAGTTTAATGGGCTCCCTCATGACATGTTCTTTTAGCTCGAAGGTTAACTATGTTATGTTTGTTCCGAAAAAGGGTATTCTTTCACTTATTGTTACTTGTGTTTGTGGTAGACCTCTACCGATATTATCTTATAATGTGAAATGAAAGGCAATTATGATTTTTTTAGAGGTCAAGCTTTTGTTTTATTTATTTATTTTAAATCTTTTTAAAGTAAATTTGGCCTGTTAATTGTTATACAATTATACAACTTGTTAAACTAAGTTAAAATATGAATCTTTGGTATAATGCAGGCCATTGGGTTAAAATTGTGAAATCGGGAAATGAAGCTGCTAATTGCTGACTCTGTGTATCTCCTTCATCTAGTACGTAGTGTCCACCAACACCCAGTTCATACATGGGTACCTTGAAGTCGCCATCCGTTTTCTACAGAGTACATAAAATTACAATAGACTTAAATAAAATGAAGCAAGGATCCCATTGTTTCTTACCCAAAACTCTAAAAAGAAGTTCAACGGAGAGCTATCAGATCCGTAAGTGAAGTAAATAAAGTACGGAAGTGGAGCTGCTGGTGGGTTTTCAAGATAACTGTGCGAAAAACTCCAGTTGGTCAACTTCACATCCTCGAAGGGTTTAATGAATAGTCTCATATGGGAGGGGCCTGCCAAATTAAACTCATAGCGCACAGTGGTTTTATTTACAATTGTTTTGTTAAGAAGTTGCAATGTAGTTGGTCCTGGTGGCACAATCGGGTCTGAGCGTGGCAACCACATGCTTTTTCGGCGATTATTAAAGTAACTAGGGCTGTACAACGGCATTCCGCACATCATGTGCTCATCACAATTCGACTCGATGCTCACCAGGCCTGTCAGATTAACCACTGAAGAGTATGAAGTTTCTTTACGACGATCCTGATAACTAAACAGGTAACCGGACTCATCTTTACTAAGGGTGCCATCATATTCATAGAACATGTTTCGCACTTGCTAAATTAGAAAGTTTAGTATATCACATAAAGACAATAATACTATGTGACTCACCAGATAAGCAACTCGTTGGCCATTAGTCTTGTATGGGAATCCCAATTGTGTGTTACCAGCCAGGTATACAGAGAGAGCCGTGCCTGCCAACAGACAGAGCACCACAATACTGGGACGGCGGAAAGTGTTGATCAACGGAATCTATAAATGTGGTAAAATCACATAATTCATTTAAACGTATACCAATCTTAAAGCGGTTTCTTACCAGGAATCCAAATGAAAGAACTGTACCCAATGCAGCGAGGACAGCAATGTAGAGATCCACATTGGAACTGCTTCCTGAACGTCCACCAATTGGAGTCATAACTACGATCAATAGATAGAAGAGGTAGCTGCTATACAGAAAAGGAACAATCTGGCTTAGCTTGAGAAGGCCTGTCCAGGCGTAACCACGATCATGCAGTGTAGTCAAAAGGTTGATGCCCAAGGAAACGATATAGAAAAAATAGTGGAATAGTAGGAATGTAAGCAGAGCGGACACCATATACTGTGAGAGCAATGGACAGAATAGCCAGAATAATGGCCTGACCATGCAGGGCCAACTGGAGATGGTATCCAGCTGTGATTTTATCCTGCAAAGTTAAACGTTGCTGATGATATCTCATTATATCTCATTTCTGATTATTCAACTTACATTTCGCTGGAGCTTGTAATAAATTGTTACTGGCAAACTCAACCCAATGAGAGATGGGATAACGTACAGGCCGATCACTAGTTGAGGGGTACTGTAGTAGGTCAAAGAAAGGCTGTAATTGTCCATCACAGAAGCGATTAATATGGGAGACACCAGACCAAGAGCAAACGAGACAAGCTGGACTACTTGAACCAGAGTAAACCAACTGATCACGTCTCTAATAGACACTTGGGATAAGGCCGCAATACGCCAAATGGAAATGAAGACTAAAATGACCGCAGCTCCAGCAACACCATAGTTCAAAAGTTTACCAGTCTCCTCTGAATAGTGGAAGAAGTAAATACCCAGGAAATCAAAGAAGACAGCATGACCTGATTCGTGTGCCTGTTTGTGGTTAGTAAATTATTTCTACTTGTTTACCAAATCAATATTTAAAAGGTTTAACAACCTACCGCAGTATTATGCAATTCTGTAGCATTGGCAATTCCTCGCGCAAGACTGAGAATATTGTCACCAGTATTTTGCAAGGCCCCGCGAGGGATCACATCAATCAGATCGTACTTAGTGTGGTAGATGTAGCCATTAGTAAATTGGGCCATGTCCAAACCTTTAAAAATTGAACAGCTGTATTCCCATGCCAGAATTATTATTAAACTTACCTGGAATTCCAGGTCCGTAATCTCTAAAATTCCGAAAGTCAGTATCGGACGGGATAATTCCTGCTTGGAAAAGTTCCTCAGCCAAGGTTGTGGCAAATGGATGTTTGACGTAGTTTTTGTAGTACTGTTAAGTAAAATTTAAATTGTTAAACTAATCTTGAAACTGCGTGTAATCCAAAAACATACATTCACAAGCCAAGGATGGTTAGGTCCACTTTGAAAGAGAATATCGCGTCCTCCACTTCCGGATGCATCTAGGTTTATAACGGCTCTGTAAGTATTTAATAAGCAATTTGTAGCATTATTTTAAAAACAATCTTAACTTACTTGCAGAACGGTGCCCATCTGTGTTGTGTAACAAATCCATGAGATGCTGCCATACCACCTTCTTCAGCGCCATTGAATAGAAATACGATGGGATTCTGAATGGGTTGCTTCGCAGTTGAGATGACTCTTAAAACTTCCAGCATTATAACAATCATAAAATTAGCATCACCAGCAGAATTCGTATGTGGCTTGGAATCTAAGTGACTGTTAATCAGAAGGTAAGTCAGGCTAGTGCTATTCTTTGGGGATAGTTTCGCAGCAATATTTTGGACACCCTGATAGGTGTTAAGTAATATTGAATATGGGAATGAGCCCGAAACTTGTGAAACATCGATTTCCATTTCGAAATAATCAGAAAGTAGACTCTCCTTGATGTCCTTCAATTCGTTAACTATAAAGTTAACTGCGTCAATCTCGTTTGCCTTACTACCAGTTAGTTTGTTTCCAATGTTGGAAAGCGCATACAAGTTTTTGTAGGCACGTTCCGTAATAAACAAATTTTTGCGACCGTCCTCCATAGTGAGGGGAGTCGGCAAGCGGTAGAAAAAAGGGTATGACTATGGCAAAGAATAGAAGTATCCAGAAAATTATGAAACCGCCAGCAAAGTACCAGGGAACTTTTGCTATAGTTTCGTTTTGCACCACAATTTGCGGAGCTTCAACAGATTCGTCAGAGATCTGCAAAATTGCATATATCTAAATATTTATGGTGACCATTTTTGGGAGTTAGCAGTTTCTTACAAGTTTTTCCTTATCTCCCATGATGTTCTCTTAACAACCCTTTCAGCGGAGGTAAAATATAAAACTGGCAAGCTAGAGCGAATGTAGACGCCTTTAATTAAAAATTTCAAAAGGAAGTTTATCGCACCGTTTGTTTTCAAGTGGACTCATAAAATAAGAGACAAGTAGCAAAAGCTACCTTCGACATGCCGATTTTTGTATACTCTAGAAGTTTATTGTATCACGTTAAATCGAACATGATAATACACTGTTTATTTTTTGAAATTTTCGGGTTTTCTGTTATCGGTCTGCCATTGTTTTTGTTTAATACAGACAAATATTATAACTGCACGCCTGTTCCATACATTTAAACGAAGTTAATGTACCCATTATCATTATTCAATGATATTTCCAAACGAGTTTGAAGATAAGGTTTATTATTTATTATTTCCAGTACCACAGGGACAAGGTATAAAAGTCTCTCCACGCTTAGCATACCTAAATTTTAAACGAACATTTTATTTATTATGTTTCCTTATGTTGCAATGCATAGGTAATAATATTATTTACCAATTTACGAAATAAGCTAAATACCTGCAAATTTATAAACAGTTCTCTGCCTTAACCATAAGCAGTCAAGACAAACAATTTATAGCAAAGAAGCTTTGTTTTAAAACTACAAACCATAAATTGGCATTAAAAAAAACAAACAAACAGTTTTTACCTACAAGTGGCTGGTTGATTGGCATTTCAATAACAAAAACAAAACAAAGAGCAATGTACGAGAAACATGCAGAATTGTTTTGCTTAAATTAAGTGATGCCGAAATTGGAATTTGTAAATAGAAAATGGCATTTGCGTAAAAAGTTTGTGAATACAACGTGAAATTAAACCAATTTCTTTTACTGTGCAGCACTTCTTAGGTAAGAAAGATAACTCAGGTTGACACACTTTGATCTTGATAACCGTTTGAACATATTTGATAGATTTATTATTTTGAGGAATACCTGTCCCAATTCATATCAGTTTTTGTCTTTTGTTTAAACCTTTCTGATGGACATTTGCTGTGGTCAATAAATCAGTTAATATAAGTAAGTTATAGGCTGCCGGCCTGTGCCATCACATTCAAGGTGCACTTCGCTTTGGCAATACTCAAGTCCAAATCAATTTAGTCTGTTTATAAAGAGTTATTTATTCAACTTTTTCAACAGTTAAAATATATATCTTTGGTATAACGCGGGCCATTGCGCCAGAATTGTGAACTCGGGAAAAGAAGCTGCTAATTGCTGACTCTGTTCATCTCCATCATCTAGTATGTAGTGTCCCGATACACCCATTTCATACATGGGTACATCGAATTTGCCATCAGATTTCTATAGATTGCATAAATCAATACAATATAATATTAAATAGGTTATGTCTTTAATATCTCTTACCCAAAAATCGAAAAAGAAGTTATACGGCGATTTGTCAGCTCCGGACGTGAAGGAGATGTGGAATGGAAGTGGAGCTGCTGGTGGGTTTTCAAGGTAACTACGCGAAAAACTCCAATTGGTCAATTTCACATCCGCGAAAGGTTGAATAAACAGACTCATATGCGAAGGACCCGTCAAAGTGAACTCACAGCGCACAGTAGTTTCATTGACAATGGTTTTACTAAGCAGTTTCAATGTGGTTGGACCTGGTGGCACAACCGGGTCAGCACGGGGCAACCACTTGCTTTGCAGCCGGTTGCTTACGAAACGGTAATCATACAACGGCATTCCGCACATCATGTGTTCCTCACACTTCGACTCTATGCTCACCAAACCAGTTAGGTTGACTACTGAAGAGTATGGAGTATCTTTGCGACGATCCTGATGACTGAACAAATAACCAGACTCATCCTTACTGAGGGTTCCGTCATACTCATAGAACATGTTTCTCACTTGCTAAAAATTGTTTTATTTTTACAATTAAGTACATGTATTCTATAATAATAATCAGAAAATGTAATACACTTACCAGGTAGGCAACTCGTTGGCCATTGGTTTTGGGACGATATGGGAATCCCAGCTGCGTGGTGCTAGCCAACATTATAGAGAGAACCATGATTGCGAAAAAACTGAGCACCACAAAGTTAGAACGTCGGAAAGTGTTGATCAGTGGAACCTATCAAGTAGGTAAATATACAGTCTATTCTGGGACAATACATAAATTTCTTTATTATTTTCTTACTAGGAAACCAAAAGATAAAACAGTTCCCAATGCAGCGATGACAGCAATGTAAAGGTCCCTGTTGGAACCACTGCCTGCACGACCGCCCATTGGACTAAGAACCACCACGAATAGATAGAAGAGGTAACTACTGTATAGGAAGGGTATTACCTGGGCCAGGCTTACGATGCCTGTCCAGGCGTAGCCACGATCGTGCAGTGTGGTTAAAATGTTTACACTTAGTGAAAGTATGTAAGAAAAGTAGTGGAATGACAGGAATGTATGCTGAACGAAGTCCATATCCGGTTAGAGCAATGGCTAAAAGAGCCAATATAATGGCCTGGCCGTGTAAAACCAACTGGCTATGGAATGCCGCAGTTATTTTATCCTATTTGGAGATAAATACTATTTATTTTATATTAATTTGTTTCGGATAAAGGAACTTACGTTTCGTTGGAATCTGAAATAGATAATCATGGGCAAGCTGAGGCCAATGAGCGACGGAACAACATATAAGCCAATTACTAGCAAAGGCGTGCTGTAATAGGTCAAAGAGAGGCCTACTTTGTCCATCCCATATGCGACCACTATGGGAAACACAAATCCAAGTGCAAAGGAGACAAGCTGGACAACTTGAACCAGAGTGAACCAACTGATCACTTGGTAAATAGACACTTGAGAAACAGTCGCAATTCGCCAAATGGAAAGGATAACCAAAATGACCGCAGCTAGCGCAACACCATAGTTCAATAATTTACCAGCCGCCTCTGAATAATTGAAGAAGTAGATTCCCAGGAAGTCAAAGAAGACGACATGCCCAGCTTCGTATGCCTACAAGTGTTTCTTAACAGATTATTAGAAGAAAATGTTGTAAAGCACTAATTATTTACCGCTGTATTGCGCAATTCCGTTGCATTGGCCAATGCTCTAATAAGGCTGAGAACATTATTACCAGTATTTTGAAAGGCCCCGCGAGGGATCACATCAATCAAATCGTACTTGGTGTGGTAGATGTATCCATTAAAGCACTGGGCAATATCCAATCCTTGATAAGTTGGCAAAGAAGACGTGAATAGACTCGTTAACTTGAAAGGGCATACAATTTACCTGGAATATGTCCAAATTCTCTAAAATTCCGGAAGTCTGTATCCGATGGAATAATGCCTGATTGAAAGATTTCCTCAGCCAGGTTTGTGGCAAATGGATGTTTGACGTAGTTTTTGTAATACTGTTGTGTTTAATTATTATAAATAAGTATCTAGATAATGTTAGACTAAGAACATACATTCACAAGCCAAGGATGGTTGGGTCCGCTCTGAAAGAGAATATCACGTCCTCCACTTCCGCCTGCATCAAGGTTTAAAACTGCCCTGTAAGTGTATTATTAGTTGTTTGTAGAATTCTTTTAAAACTTATCTTACTTGCAGAACGGCGTCCACTTGTGTTGTGTGACAAAACCATGAGATGCCTGCAACATCCCCTCTTCTGCTCCGTTGAATAGAAATACTATCGGATTTTGGATTGGTTGTTTCGTCGTCGAAATGACTCTTAAAGACTCCAACATTGTTACAATCATGAAGCCAGCATCACCAGCTGAATTGGTAAACGGCTTCGAATCGAAGTGACTGTTAACTAAAAGGTAAGTCTCGGTCGTACTATTCATAGGGGATAGTTTCGCAACAATATTTTGAACTCCCTTGTAGGTGTTAAACATTGTTGAGTATGGAAATGAACCGGAAGCTTGTGAAACATCGATCTCTAGTTCAAAGTATTCAGATAGTAGATTCTCTTCGATGTCTTTCAACTCATTAACAATAAAGTTAACTGCATCAACCTCGTTTGCCTTACTGCCAGTTAATTTGTTTCCAATATCGGAAAGAATTTGTAAATTATTGTAGGCACGTTCCGCAATAAACACATTTTTCTTAGCGTCATCCAATGTGAGTGGAGTCGGCAAGCGATAGAAAAATGGTATGACTATGGCAAAGAATAGAAGTATCCAGAAAGCCAAGAAACCACTGGCATAGTACCAGGGAAATTTAGCATTAGTCTCCGTTCGGATCACATTTTTTAAGTCTTCAACAGACTCGCCCGCGGTCTGAAAATATATGTTAATTATTTAATTAGATTGCGTTATTAAAACAATCACATCATGTTCACTCAACACTCCATTATCATCATAATAAAAATTGCGTGAGCGCACGCATTTAACTTGTTGTACAAAAATTGATACCTCCCGCTCGGAAAATACGAAGCGAGTTCGAATTACGCGTAACATTTCAGAAAGACGAACACAGCCCAACTGAATTTGTAGTTTTCATTTCTAAATCTCAACAAGTTGAAATTCCAACTGATCCCGCAGTTGATCTCTCTGCTCTCATCTTATCTAAAAATGTACTCTCTACAAATTTCTAATCATCTCATTTTTTAGCCGCGTCTATTTTTGATTACCATTACATACAAATATAATTTATTGCTCTTTTCTTAATTTCTATGTTGGGCATTATACACAATTTTCAACAGCATCTGAAGTGTCGTTCTTTTCTCTTTATTCAATTGCCGAAACAGCTCATAAACAATAGAGCAAAGAGCGAGCAACAAAAATCCGAAAGCTCTCTTTAAAATTTAAATTAATTTAAAGGCCAACCTAAAAGTATAGCTAAGTTTTTTGAAGAAATCCAAGATCATCATTAGTACTGCGTATTGCGCTCGTTGCCCACCCACAAGATTTTATATGTTTGTTGCTGGGTATAATAAATCCATTTTTTACTCAATTTAAATGAACATTTTATCAAAATACTTTATTTCAAATATTTTTGAGTAAAGTATTGGTTAATCAGTTAAAATATATATCGTTTATACAAGGCTGGCCAATCGGCCAGAATTGCAAACGAAGGAAAAGAAGATGCGAACTGCCTGCTTTGCTCGTCGCCCTTATCGGTAGTAAAATGCCCCGATACACCCAATTCCAAGAGAGGTAGTTCATAATTTCCGTTAGTTTTCTATGGAAAATAAAATGAAATTTGTTAGTAAATATTATAATACAGAACAATTTAACCAACTCACCAAAATGTCTATGAAGAAAATCAAGGAAGAATTATCTATACCATAGTTGAAGAATATATGATAGGAAAGCGGATATGCAGGGGGATTTTCAAGATATTCTCGTAGGAACGACCAGTCGGTTATGCTTGCATCTTCGTAAGGTTGAATAAATATGCTCATCTGGGGTGGACCAGTCAAATTAAATACACAACGCAATGTGTTTGAATTCACTATGGTTTTGTTCAACAATTCCAAAGTGATATCTCCTGGTGGCTCAATGGGTTGAGAACGAGGCAGCCATTTGCTCTCCAGACGCTGCTGCACAAATCTGAAGTCATACAGGGGCAAGCCACACATCATGTGCTTCTCGCATTTGGTAACTATGCTAACAAGCCCAGTCAGGTTTACTTTGGAACCATCTAGAGTGGTTTCCTTGCGTCGATCTTGGTACAAAAACAGATAGCCAGATTCATCTTTACTCAAAGTGCCATCGTACTCGTAGAACATATTGCGTGCATGCTGCAATGCTAGAGAAGTTAAAACAGAAGAAAGGACACACATTTCCTTATCACTCACCAAAAAGGCTACCCGTTGTCCACTGGTCTTTGCACGGAAGGGGAATCCGAGTTGAGTGCTAGTGGCCAAGAATATGGAGATGGCTGTGATTGAAATCAAACCCCAGAAAACATAGCTTGGGCGTCGGAAAGTATTTATCAGCGGAGTCTGTAGGTTGAAACAAGAATTTAGTTAATTATCCACGATGCTTTATATTTTAATTAACTTACTAGAAAACCAAAACACAAAACTGTGCCAACTGCAGCTAGGGCAGCGATGAATAAGTCCCTGTTCGAGGCGCTTCCTGCGCGTGCTCCCATTGGTGTGAGGACCACTACGAATATATAGATAACGTAGCTGCCATGTAGGAATGGAATAATTTGGCCCAGTTTAAGAAGCCATGTCCAGCCATAGCCACGATCATGAAGGGAAGTCATCAGATTCAGAGCCAAAGACAATACGTAGAAAAGAAGTGGAATAGCAAATATGTAGGTCGAACGGATTCCCAAACTTGTGAGAGTTGCGGTCAGCAGCGACAAAATAATAGCCTGACCGTGCAATGCCAATTGGATGTGATATGCAAGGCTTAATTTATCCTAGAGAATAACATGATAACATATAATCTGAAGTATAAACTCTTTCAAATTGTACTTACATTACGCTGAATACTACAGTAGATCGTTGTGGGTAAGCTAAGACCAATCAGGGAGGGGCACACGTATAAGCCGATCACCAGCAGAGGAGTGCTATAATAGGTCAGTGAATGTCCAAGACTGTCCATCACGTATTCTACTCCTATCGGAAATACTAAAGCAAGTATTAAGGAGATAAGCTGAACTATTTGTACCAGGCATAGGCAGCAAACCACACTACACAAGGTAACGCCGGAAACAGCCGCCATGCGAGACATTGAGAGCACAACCAGAACAACAGCGGCCCCTGCAATACTGTAGTTCAAGAGTTTGCCAGTCTCTTCCAAGTAATGAACGAAATAGAGTCCCAGAAAGTCAAAGAAGACGGCGCTTCCTTCTTGATGTGCCTGGGTTAGTTGAATTAATGAAATGAGTGTGTTTACATAACGGTTGAGCTAATCTTACTTCTGTGTTGTACAATTCAGTAGCATTTGACAATCCTCTTATAATACTCAGAGCATTGTCACCACTATTTTGAAAGCATTCGTGGGAGATATGATCGATCACGTCGTACTCGGTGTGATAAATGTATCCATTGAAAATTTGAGCAATGTCCATACCTGAAGAGATGTACTTTAAACAATCTTATTAACTAAATATTAAAAAATTAGTACGTACCTGGCATATATTCTTTAAATACAGTAAAGTCAGAATCAGATGGAACTAAACCAGACTGAAAGATTTCATCACCCAACGCGGTTGCAAAAGGATGTTTGGCATACTTCTTGTAATACTGTTAGTAATTGCGTTTTTATAATTACTACCATAGCATAAAATATATTTACAACTTGTCTTACGTTCACAAGCCAAAAATGATTTGGTCCACTCCGAAAAAGGAAATCTCTTCCGCCGCTTCCCGCACCTTCGAGATTAACAACAGCTCTAAATATATATGTATATAGATTGGGTTAACAATTGCCTCAATGCAAATTGCTGAGACTCACTTGAAGTATGGTGCCCATTTGTGGTTCTTCATAAATCCATCGGCAGCAAGCAAATTGCTTTCCTCAGCTCCATTGAACAGGAAGACAATGGGATGATAAAAGGTTTGTTTTGTGGTGGACATCACACGAAGAACTTCTAACATGGTGACTACCATAAATCCATCATCTCCTGCCGACGGTGTAGCTGGCTTTGAATCGAAGTGGCTGTTCACAAGGAGATACGATTCGCTAGTGCAGTTTTTAGAACTAAATTTCACAGCGATATTTTGAACTCCTTGATACATGAAATTTTGAGTATCATAGATAAATTGGCCAGACACTTGTGATACGTCGATTTCAATATCAAAATAATCCTCTAGGGAATCCTCCTTTATTTGGATAAGCACTTTAAGTAGAAACTGTACGGCTTCAATCTCATTTTCCTTGCTGCCGACCATTTTGGTCCCAATATTGGAAAGAGTATAAAGGTCTTTGTATGCACGGTCCGGAATAAATTCATTTTTATGACCATCGTCTATATTCCGAGCCGTAGGCAATCGATAACAGAATGGTATGACAACGGCAAAGAACAGAAGTACCCAAAACAGAATAAATCCAGTTGCACAGTTCCCTGATACCTTTCTAGGCTCTTTATAAACCCTGCAAGACCTTTCCGATATCTATTGAAGAAAATATATATTTATGACTTCCTTGAATGTTTTATTTTTGCTTCCTCCTTACAAGCTGTTTTTCGTCGTCCATGGTTCCGATAGATTTACTCTTCCGCCGAAGTGAAACCAGAACTATTCGAAGGGAAACTACATTAAAAACTCAAGTAAGGCCAAATTTATAGCTTCCTACTTTGGGAAACAGTGAAATGGTGGTAAAGCAAATTTATGGAGGCAATTCAATGATTATTTAAGGTTTATCGAAACATTAATTTGGTATGCAAGATAAGATCGCTCCAATCAAATCATAAAATGCCAAAAGTTGATAGTATAGCATCGAGGGTGGTTACAAGAATACTTAAATAACATGAAACACAATTTAAAGTAGTGTTTATTTGATTTTTAGAATATATATCTTTTATACAAGGCTGGCCAATCGGCCAGTATAGCAAACGAAGGGAAGGTTGATGCAAACCTCCTGCTTTGCTCATCACCCTTATTTCCAATAAAGTGTCCGGATATACCCAATTGCATGAAAGGCACCTCATAGTTGCCATTCGTTTTCTATAAGAATGATACGTAGAAATTTAAACAAGCCGATATTAAGAATATGTACTTACCAAAATGTCTATAAAGAAAATAAGAGAAGAACTATCTATGCCATAGTTAATGTATATATGATAGGACAGTGGATTTGGTGGGGGATTTTCAAGATATTCTCGAAGGAACGACCAGTCGGTTATGTTTGCATCCTCATAAGGTTGAATGAATATGCTCATCTGGGGTGGACCAGTCAAATTAAATACACAACGCAACGTATTTGAATTCACAATAGTTTTGTTTAACAATTCCAAAGTGATATCTCCAGGTGGCTCAATGGGCTCAGAACGAGGCAACCATTTGCTCTCCAAACGCTGCTGCACATATCTATACAGTGGCAAGCCACACATCATGTGCTTCTCGCATTTGGGAACTATACTAACCAGCCCAGTCAGGTTTACTTTCGTCCCATGTAGAGTGGTTTCCTTGCGTCGATCTTCGTACAAAAACAGATAGCCAGACTCATCTTTACTCAAAGTGCCATCGTACTCGTAGAACATATTCCGTGCATGCTGGAATACTAGAGAAGTTAAAAGAGAAGAAAGAACACACATTTAATAGCCACTCACCAAAAAGGGAACTCGTTGTCCACTGGTCTTTGCACGGAAGGGGAATCCTAGTTGAGTGCTAGTGGCCAAAAATACAGAGATCGCTGTGATTGAAATCAAACCCCAGAAAACAAAGCTTGGGCGACGGAAGGTTTTGATTAGCGGTGTCTGTAGAATGAAAAAGAATTAAGTTAACAATCAAGAATGCTTAATATTAATTAACTTACTAGAAAACCAAAACATAAAACTGTGCCAATTGCAGCCAGGGCAGCAATATATAAGTCCCATCCCGACGAGCTTCCTGCACGTCCGCCCATTGGTGTGAGAGCCACCACGAATACGTATATAACGTAGCTGCAATACAGAAATGGAATAACCTGGCCCAGCTTAAGTAGCCATGTCCAGCCATAGCCACGATCATGAAGGGAAGTCATCAGATTCAGAGCCAAAGATGCGACGTAAAAAAGAAGTGGAAAGGCCAAAAGATAGGTGGAACGGATTCCCAAAACAGTGAGAGTAGCAGTCAACATGGCCAGAATAATAGCCTGACTATGCAATGCCAACTGAATGTGGTACGCATGGCTAATTTTGTCCTGCAGAATAACAAATTATTATCTAAAAAATACACCAATTGAATTTTAGTAGCCTTACGTTGCGCTTGATACTCCAGTAGATCGTTGATGGTAAGATGAGTCCAATTAGGGATGGGCAGACGTATAAACCGATCACCAGGAGAGGAGTGCTATAATAGGTCAGTGAATGTCCAAGACTGTCCATCACGTATTCAACCGCAATGGGAAATACCAAAGCAAGTATGAAGGAGATAAGCTGGACAATTTGAACCAGACAAAAGGAACAGAGGAAGCTGCAGAAGGGAATTTCTGAAACGACCGCCATGCGGGATATTGAGAGGAACACCAGAACAACAGCAGCACCTGCAATACTGTAATTCAAGAGTTGGCCAGTCTCTTCCGAGTAATGAACAAAATAGAGTCCCAGAAAGTCAAAAAAGACAGCTCTTCCCGCTTGATGTGCCTGTGTTAATTGAGATTTATAAAATTAGTTAACTTATCTAGATAACCGAAGATCTGAATCTTACTTCTGTGTTGTACAATTCGGTTGCATTCGCCAAACCCCTGACGAGACTCAAAACATTATCACCACTATTCTGAAGGCATTCATGGGATATATGATCGATCACGTCAAACTCGGTATGATAAACGTAACCATTCATAACCTGGGCAATATCCAAACCTGTAGAAAGATTTTAATTTCTTAAAGATAAATTCTTTAAACTTAGCTAATTGATACGCACCTGGCATATGTTTTTTGAAAATAGTAAAGTCAGTATCTGAGGGTATCACTCCAGACTGATAGATTTCCTCAGCTAAAGTGGTAGCAAACGGGTGTTTGGCATACTTATTATAGTACTAAGAGGTTTATATAGATATTGTGATTGGTAAATTGATAATGGTAATCTATAAATTGTCTTACATTCACAAGCCACGAATGATTTGGTCCACTCTGAAAGAGGACTTCCCTACCGCCGGTTCCCGCACCCTCAAGATTAATGACGGCTCTGAAGAAGTATTGGATTAGTTAATATTTGGTTTAAGATTATCTGGACTCACTTGAAGTTGGGAACCCATTTGTGGTTCTTCATGAATCCTCGCGCTGCTAACAAGCCCATTTCCTCAGCTCCATTGAAGAGGAACACAACAGGATGGTCAAATTTTTGTTTCGTGGTTGACATTACACGAAGTACTTCCAGCATGACGACAACCATGAATCCATCGTCGCCTGCCGATGGAGTGGCTGACCCTGAATCGAAGTGGCTGTTGACGAGGAGATACGATTCGCTGGTGCAGTTCTTGGAACTAAATTTCACAGCAATATTTTGAACTCCTAGATATACGTAATTCATGTTACGGTAAACAGATTGACCAGATGCTTGCGAAACATCGATTTCAATGTCAAAATAATCTTTCAGTGAATCATCCTTTATTTGGTTGAGTACCTTAAGAAGGAATTGTACAGCCTCAATCTCATTTTCCTTGCTTCCGACCAATTTGGTTCCAATATTGGAGAGAGTATATAAATCTTTATATGCGCGTTCCGGAATAAATTCGTTCTTATCATCATCACCCACCGACCGCGCTGTCGGTAATCGATAGAAGAAGGGTATTACGACTGCAAAGAAGAGTAGTACCCAGAAAAGAAGAAATCCACTTGCAAAGCACCATGTTACTTTTCTAGGTTTGTTAGGACATTTAACTGAGCTTCCGGATATCTATTTAAAAAATTGTATTCAATATCACTTCCTCCTTTAACGTTTATTCACACTCCTTACCAATTTTTCCTTATCGTCCATTGTATGCCCGCTGTTCGTAGTTATCCGTCGAAGTGAATTAGTAGATTTTCAATTGGGAACTGCCAAAGCAAGTCAAAAATAAGACGACTTTTATAGGCTGCTCGGAAATATATCAACAAGCACAGATTGTAAAATGGTCTTTAATGAACAATTACGAAGGCAATTTAACATATAATGACTTGAGTTTAGTATGAAAGATAAGGAACCCTTGCCCGCTGATAAATCTAAAATCGAGGGTAGGTTAAAGCTACTCAACACTGTTCTATGGTATTGATTCATTAATACAAATTGAGAAAAGAGAAAATAAATAAATTATCTGAAAAATTTAGAAAAAACTAATGCACAAATCCAATAAATATACAATACGCAAACAATTTAAGTTTAGAATATTTTGATGATTAATCGTAGTTGAAACACTTGTAAATATTGTGTTGTCAAGAGCGTTCGAGGAGGAACGATAAGATTTTTATCAATAAATGATTTTTATCGATGATTTCAATTTATTATTTCAATAACCAAACTATTAGATATCTTAATAAGCAATTTAGATTACGATGTGTAAAACACTAATACCTTAACTGGTATATGTTTCTTAAATATTCTGAAGTCAGAGTCAGACGGCATTACTCCGGACTGAAAGATTTCCTCAGCTAATGTTGTACCAAAGGGACGTTTGGCATATTTTTAATAATACTTTGAGATAACAAGGATGTTAGAATTCTGAACGTTGACATTGTTATCAGCTTGATTTACATTTACAAGCCAGGAGTAGCCGGGTCCTGATTGAAAAAGTACTTCTCGGCCGCCACTTCCCGCAGCATCCAGGTTAACAACTGCCCTGTAAATTCACATAGTATTTTAGAACTTATACACTAGAGAAATACTGCAAAATATAAATGGTTCTTCAGCTCCATTGAAAGGAAAGACAATGGGATGCAAAACAGTTTGTTTCGTGGTTGCCATCACTCGAAGAACCTCCAACATGGTCTCCTCCAATGTCAAAAACAGCCTATCACGTCAACATTTAAACCTAACCTAAAAATTTTTTGAAAAACTTCCAAAATGTTGAATTTTTTTGATAATTTATACTGCATTTGTGCAAATATGTAGAATCACGTATTTAATTAATTTTTTTTTAGTTAAAATACAGTTCTGAAGCAAAAAATAATGATAAAATAATGCTCAAAAGGGGTTATACCAAAAGGAAAGCTTTTTTTTATATTAAATTTGAATACACCCTAATCCAATATTTAAAATAAGTTGAACATTTTGGAAGTTTTTCAAAATGTTTACGTTAAAATTTAGACGTCATTGGCTGGTTTTAGCATTAGATTCGGATTCGGATCGCATGACCCGATCACGAGCCCCTAATTTTTTTTGGGGCTTCAAAAATTGTTCGAGTTTTTTAAGGTGAAGTCAAAACGTAAATTTTGACTTCGGATTCGAACTAAGAAGGACAAAATACATGTTAAAACATATATTACATGCTAATTCTTTTTTGTGAGTGGTTAGAAGAATACTTAAAGTAGTATTTATTCGACTTTTAGAATATATATCTTTTATACAAAGCTGGCCAATCGGCCAGTATAGCAAACGAAGGGAAGGTTGATGCAAACTTCCTGCTTGGCTCATCACCCTTATTTCCAATAAAGTGTCCGGATATACCCAATTGCATGAAAGGCACCTCATAGTTGCCATTCGTTTTCTATAAGAATGATAAGTAGAAATTTAAACAAGCCGATATTAAGAATATATTACTTACCAAAATCTCTATAAAGAAAATGAGAGAAGAACTATCTATGCCATAGTTAATGTATATATGATAGGACAGTGGATTTGGTGGGGGATTTTCAAGATATTCTCGAAGGAACGACCAGTCGGTTATGTTTGCATCCTCATAAGGTTGAATGAATATGCTCATCTGGGGTGGACCAGTCAAATTAAATACACAACGCAACGTATTTGAATTCACAATAGTTTTGTTCAACAGTTCCAAAGTAATATCTCCTGGTGGCTCAATGGGCTCAGAACGAGGCAGCCATTTGCTCTCCAGACGCTGCTGCACATATCTAAAGTCATACAGCGGCAAGCCACACATCATGTGCTTCTCGCATTTGGTAACTATGCTAACAAGCCCAGTCAGGTTTACTTTGGAACCATCTAGAGTGGTTTCCTTGCGTCGATCTTCGTACAAAAACAGATAGCCTGACTCATCTTTACTCAAAGTGCCATCGTACTCGTAGAACATATTCCGTGCATGCTGCAATGATTGAGAAGTTAATACAGAAGATAGGATACACATTTCCTAATCACTCACCAAAAAGGCAACTCGTTGTCCACTGGTCTTTGCACGGAAGGGGAATCCGAGTTGAGTGCTAGTGGCGAAGAATATGGAGATGGCTGTGATTGAAATCAAACCCCAGAAAACAAAGCTTGGGCGTCGGAAAGTATTGATCAGCGGTGTCTGTATGTTGAAACAAGAGTTAACTTAATAATCCACGATACTTTATATTTTAATTAACTTACTAGAAAACCAAAACATAAAACTGTGCCAACTGCAGCTAGGGCAGCGATGAGTAAGTCCCTGTTCGACGAGCTTCCAGCGCGTGCGCCCATTGGTGTGAGGACCACCACGAATAGGTATATGACGTAGCTGCAATAGAGAAACGGAGCAACCTGGCCCAGCTTAAGTAGCCATGTCCAGCCATAGCCACGATCATGAAGGGAAGTCATTAGATTCAGACCCAAAGATGCGACATAGAAGAGAAGTGGAAAGGCCAAAAGATAGGTGGAACGGATTCCCAAAACAGTGAGAGTAGCAGTCAGAATGGCCAGAATAATAGCCTGACCATGCAATGACAGCTGGGTGTGGTATGCATGGCTAATTTTGTCCTGCAGAATAACAAATTATTATCTAAAAAATACAACCAATTGAATTTAAGTGTACTTACGTTGCGCTGGATACTCCAGTAGATCGTTAAGGGTAAGATGAGTCCAATTAGGGATGGGCAGACGTATAAACCAATCACCAGCAGTGGAGTGCTATAATAGGTCAGAGAATGTCCAAGACTGTCCATCACGTATTCAACCGCAATGGGAAATACCAAAGCAAGTATGAAGGAGATAAGCTGGACAATTTGAACCAGGCAAAAGGAACAGAGGAAGCTGCTGAAGGGAATTTCTGAAACGACCGCCATGCGAGATATTGAGAGGAACACCAGAACAACAGCAGCACCTGCAATACTGTAATTCAAGAGTTGGCCAGTCTCTTCCGAGTAATGAACAAAATAGAGTCCCAGAAAGTCAAAAAAAGACAGCTCTTCCCGCTTGATGTGCCTGTGTTAATTGAGATTTATAAAATTAGTTAACTTATCTAGATAACCGAAGATCTGAATCTTACTTCTGTGTTGTACAATTCGGTTGCATTCGCCAAACCCCTGACGAGACTCAAAACATTATCACCACTATTCTGAAGGCATTCATGGGAGATATGATCGATCACGTCAAACTCGGTGTGATAAACGTAACCATTAATAACCTGGGCAATATCCAAACCTGTATAATGAGAATCATTAGTTAAGGATAAACTCTTTTAACTTTGCTTATTGATACGCACCTGGCATATGGTTTTTGAAAATGGTAAAGTCAGTATCTGAGGGTATCACTCCGGACTGATAAATTTCTTCAGCTAAGGTGGTAGCAAAAGGGTGCTTGGCATACTTATTATAGTACTATGAGGAATATATAGATATTGTGATTGGTAAATTGATAATGATAATCTGTAAATTGTCTTACATTCACAAGCCACGAATGATTTGGTCCACTCTGAAAGAGAACTTCCCTACCGCCGATTCCCGCACCTTCAAGATTAATGAGGGCTCTGAAGGTGTATTGGATTAGTTAATATTTGGCTTAAGATTATCTAGACTCACTTGAACTTGGGAACCCATTTGTGGTTCTTCATGAATCCTCGCGTTGCTAGCAAGCCGTTTTCCTCAGCTCCATTGAAAAGGAAGACAATAGGATGGTAAAATTTTTGTTTCGTGGTTGACATTACACGAAGTACTTCCAGCATGACAACAACCATGAATCCATCGTCTCCTGCCGATGGAGTGGCTGGCTTAGAATCGAAGTGGCTATTCACGAGGAGATACGATTCGCTGGTGCAGTTCTTGGAACTAAATTTCACAGCAATATTTTGAACTCCTAGATACACGAAATTCATGTTACCGGCAACAAATTGACCAGACGCTTGCGAGACATCGATTTCAATGTCAAAATAATCTTTCAGTGAATCATCCTTTATTTGGTTGAGTACCTTAAGAAGGAACTGTACAGCCTCAGCTTCATTTTCCTTGGTTCCGACCAATTTGGTTGCAATATTGGAGAGAATATATAAATCTTTATATGCGCGTTCCGGAATAAATTCGTTCTTGTCATCATCATCCACTGTCCGCGCTGTCGGCAATCGATAGAAGAAGGGTATTACGACTGCAAAAAAGAGTAGTACCCAGAAAAGAAGAAATCCACTTGCAAAGCACCATGTTACTCTTCTAGGCTTTTTATGATATTCAACTGAGTTTTCCGATATCTATTTAAAAAATTGTATTCAATATCACTTCGTCCTTTAACGTTTATTTACACTCCTTACCAGTTTTTCCTTGTCGTCCATTGTATGTCCGTTGCTTGTAGTTATCCGTCGAAGTGAATTAATAGATTTTCTATTGGGAACTGCCAAAGCAAGTCAAAAGTAAGACGACTTTTATAGGCTGCTCTAAGAAATACAATACATTCACAAGCACTGATTGTAAAATTCTCTTTAATGAAAAATTATGCAGGCAATTTAACATATCGTGACTTGATTTTAGTATGAAAGATAAGGTCCCTTTCCCGATACAAATCTATCATAAAATGCTAAATGCTGATAATTCTAATATCGAGAGTAGGTTAAAGATACACAACATATTTCTAGGGTATTGATTCATTTATACAAATTTGAATAAGTTAGAAAATAAATAAAAGTATCAAAAAAAATAGGAAAAGCTAATGCTCAAATCCAATATATATACAATATGCAAACAATTTATACAGCTAATAAAGAATATTTTCAAGATTCATCAGCACACTGTGCATATACGAGGTCATTAGCATTATAAAATAAAGCGATACATATTGAAAATGAAACTCAAATATCGATAAATCGTAGTTGAAACTTTTGGAAATAAAACTGATTTATTGTGTTGTCAAGAGCGCACGAGGAGGAACGATAAAATTCTTATCAATGAATGATTTTTATCGATGATTTCAATTTATTATTTCAACAGCCAAACTATTAGATATCTTAATAAGCAATTTAGATTACGATGTGTAAAACTACACTAATACCTTAACTCAGCTAATGTTGTACCAAAGGGATGTTTGGCATATTTCTTATAATTTTTGAGATAACAAGTATGTTAAAATTTTTAACGTTGGCCTTGTGATCAGCTTGACTTACATTTACAATTTACGTTTAGCCTGGTCTTACATTTAGCCTGGTCCTGATTGAAAGAGTACTTCCCGGCCGCCACTTTTCGCAGCATCCGGGTTAACAACTGCCCTGTTAATACACATAGTATTTTAGAGCTTATACACCAGAGAAATACTGCAAAAAGAAAGGGTTCTTCAGCTCTATTGAAAAGAAAGACAATGGGATGCAAAAAAGTTTGTTTCGTGGTTGCCAGCACTCGAAGAACCTCCAACATGGTGACTACCATAAAGCCATCATCTCCAGCAGATAGAGTATCCGGCTTGCATACTCAGAGCATTGTCACCTATTTTGAAAGCATTCATGGGAAATATTATATTATATTATAATTTAGACGTTCCGAATCCGAATCCAATGTCAAAACCAGCCAATCACGTCAAAATTTCAACCTAACCTAAAACATTTTGAAAAACTTCCAAAATGTTGAATTTTTTTGATAATTTATACTGCGTTTGTGCAAATATGTAGAATCACGTATTTAATTTATGTTCTTTTTAGTTAAAATACGGTTCTGAGGCAAAAAATCATTACTCATATGTATCTGTTCCGAATACTGATAAAATAATGCTCAAAAGGGGTTATACCAATCGGATCGCATGACCCGATCATGAGCCCTAATTTTTTTTTGGGGCTTCAACAATTGTTCGAGTTTATTGAGGTTAAGTCAAAACTCAGATGTGCTTCGTAATTTTGACTTTGGATTCGGACTAAGAAGGACAAAATACATGTTAAAACATATATCGCATGCTTATTCTTTTTTATGGGTGGTTAGAAGAATGCTTAAAGTAGTATTTATTCGATTTTTAGAATATATATCTTTTATACAAAGCTGGCCAATCGGCCAGTATAGCAAACGAAGGGAAGGTTGATGCAAACTTCCTGCTTGGCTCATCACCCTTATTTCCAATAAAGTGTCCGGATATACCCAATTGCATGAAAGGCACCTCATAGTTGCCATTCGTTTTCTATAAGAATGATAAGTAGAAATTTAAACAATCCGATATTAAGAATATGTTACTTACCAAAATGTCTATAAAGAAAATAAGAGAAGAACTATCTATGCCATAGTTAATGTATATATGATAGGACTGCGGATTTGGTGGGGGATTTTCAAGATATTCTCGAAGGAACGACCAGTCGGTTATGTTTGCATCCTCATAAGGTTGAATGAATATGCTCATCTGGGGTGGACCTGTCAAATTGAATACACAACGCAACGTGTTTGAATTCACAATGGTTTTGTTCAAAAGTTCCAAAGTGATATCTCCTGGTGGCTCAATGGGCTCAGAACGAGGCAGCCATTTGCTTTCCAGACGCTGCTGAACATATCTAAAGTCATACAGGGGCAAGCCACACATCATGTGCTTCTCGCATTTGGAAACTATGTTAACCAGCCCAGTCAGGTTCACTTTGGACCCATCTAGAGGGGTTTCCTTGCGTCGATCTTGGTACAAAAACAAATAGCCAGATTCATCTTTACTCAAAGTGCCATCGTACTCGTAGAACATATTCCGTGCATGCTGTAATGCTAGAGAAGTTAAAACAGAAGAAAGGACACACATTTCCAAATCACTCACCAAAAAGGCAACTCGTTGTCCACTGGTCTTTGCACGGAAGGGGAATCCGAGTTGAGTGCTAGTGGCCAAGAATATGGAGATGGCTGTGATTGAAATCAAACCCCAGAAAACAAAGCTTGGGCGTCGGAAAGTATTAATCAGCGGTGTCTGTATGTTGAAACAAGAGTTAACTTAATAATCCACGATACTTTATATTTTAATAAACTTACTAGAAAACCAAAACACAAAATTGTGCCAACTGCAGCCAGTGCAGCGATGAATAAGTCCCTGTTCGACGAGCTTCCTGCACGTGCGCCCATTGGTGTGAGGACCACCACGAACAGATATATGACGTAGCTGCAATACAAAAATGGAATAACCTGGCCCAGTTTAAGTAACCACGTCCAGCCATAGCCACGATCATGAAGGGAAGTCATCAGATTTAGAGCCAAAGCTGCGACGTAAAAAAGAAGTGGAAAGGCCAAAACATAGGTGGAACGGATTCCAAAAACAGTGAGAGTAGCAGTCAGAATGGCCAGAATAATAGCCTGACCATGCAATGACAGCTGGGTGTGGTATGCATGGCTAATTTTGTCCTGCAGAATAACAAATTATTATCTAAAAAATACACCAACTCAATTTTAGTGGACTTACGTTGCGCAGGATACTCCAGTAGATCGTTAAGGGTAAGATGAGTCCAATTAGGGATGGGCAGACGTATAAACCGATCACCAGGAGAGGAGTGCTATAATAGGTCAGTGAATGTCCAAAACTGTCCATCACGTATTCAACCGCAATGGGAAATACCAAAGCAAGTATGAAAGAGATAAACTGGACAATTTGAACCAGGCAAAGGGAACAGAGCAAGCTGCTGACGGGAATGTCTGAAACGACCGCCATGCGGGATATTGAGAGGAACACCAGAACAACAGCAGCACCTGCAATACTGTAATTCAAGAGTTGGCCAGTCTCTTCCGAGTAATGAACAAAATAGAGTCCCAGAAAGTCAAAAAAGACAGCTCTTCCCGCTTGATGTGCCTGTGTTAATTGAGATTTATAAAATTAGTTAACTTATCTAGATAACCGAAGATCTGAATCTTACTTCTGTGTTGTACAATTCGGTTGCATTCGCCAAACCCCTGACGAGACTCAAAACATTATCACCACTATTCTGAAGGCATTCATGGGAGATATGATCGATCACGTCAAACTCGGTGTGATAAACGTAACCATTAATAACCTGGGCAATATCCAAACCTGTATAATGAGAATCATTAGTTAAGGATAAACTCTTTTAACTTTGCTTATTGATACGCACCTGGCATATGGTTTTTGAAAATGGTAAAGTCAGTATCTGAGGGTATCACTCCGGACTGATAAATTTCTTCAGCCAAAGTAGTAGCAAAGGGGTGCTTGGCATACTTATTATAGTACTATGAGGAATATATAGATATTGTGATTGGTAAATTGATAATGATAATCTGTAAATTCTCTTACATTCACAAGCCACGAATGATTTGGTCCACTCTGAAAGAGGACTTCCCTACCGCCAGTTCCCGCACCTTCAAGATTAATGACGGCTCTGAAGGTGTATTGGATTAGTTAATATTTGGCTTAAGATTATCTAGACTCACTTGAACTTGGGAACCCATTTGTGTTTCTTCATGAAGCCTTGCGCTGCTAACAAGCCGGTTTCCTCAGCTCCATTGAAGAGGAAAACAACAGGATGGTCAAATTTTTGTTTCGTGGTTGACATTACACGAAGTACTTCCAGCATGACAACAACCATGAATCCATCGTCTCCTGCTGATGAAGTGGCTGGCTTCGAATCGAAGTGGCTGTTCACGAGCAGATACGATTCGCTGGTGGTGTTCTTGGAACTAAATTTTACAGCAATATTTTGTACTCCTAGATATACGTAATTCATGTTACCGGAAACAGATTGACCAGATGCTTGCGAGACATCGATTTCAATGTCAAAATAATCTTCCAGTGAATCATCCTTTATTTGATTGAGTACCTTTAGAAGGAACTGTACAGCCTCAGCCTCATTTTCCTTGGTTCCGACCAATTTGGTTCCAATATTGGAGAGAGCATATAAATCTTTATATGCGCGTTCCGGAATAAATTCGTTCTTGTCATCATCATCCACTGTCCGCGCTGTCGGCAATCGATAGAAGAAGGGTATTACGACTGCAAAAAGAGTAGTACCCAGAAAAGAAGAAATCCACTTGCAAAGCACCATGATACTTTTCTAGGCTTTTTATGATATTCAACTGAGTTTTCCGATATCTATTTAAAAAATTGTATTCAATATCACTTCGTCCTTTAACGTTTATTTACACTCCTTACCAGTTTTTCCTTATCGTCCATTGTATGCCCGTTGTTCGTAGTTATCCGTCGAAGTCAATTAATAGATTTTCTATTGGGAACTGCCAAAGCAAGTCAAAAGTAAGACGACTTTTATAGGCTGCTCTAAGAAATACATCAACAAGCACTGATTGTAAAATTCTCTTTAATGAACAATTATGAAGGCAATTTAACATAACGTGACTTGATTTTAGTATGAAAGATAAGGACCCTTGCTGGATACAAATCTATCATAAAATGCTAAATGCTGATAATTCTAAGATCGAGGGTAGGCTAAAGCTACACAACATATTTCTAGGGTATTGATTCATTTATACAAATTTTAATAAGTTTGAAAATTATGAAAAATTATCTACAAAAATTAGAAAAAAACCAGTAAGAAAAGCAACAGTCGCGCAGCACGCGACAGTGGGATACCCTTCGACCTATGTATGTTCCCGTGTAATTTAGTTTGTTAAATTCATACAGATATGCATATGCACATGCTTTGAAATTAATCCCGACAGATGGCGCTCGCGCTTCGCGCTCGCCCGCCTCCCTTGTTAGCTGACAGAAGCACTTGGTTTTATGCTCGTACTTTCTTAAATAACTTTTGTGTTTGTTGTCCGATCGGATTGTAATTTTGAGAATACGTAGATATTTCATTTAGCTTAGTACATGTTAAAGTCAGAAAGTTGTATCTTTTATACAGCGCTTACAAATTGAGTTCAAAAATTAAATTATTGATTTGTGGGGGCGGTGGGCGTGGCACCTAACATTTGAAATAAACTTGATCTGCTTATAGTACACAGGAGTCTTCCTGCCAAATTTGGTAACTCTAGCTTTTATAATAGCTGAGATCTGTGCGTTCACACAGACAGACGGACAGACAGACAGACAGACATGGCTTAAACGACTCGGCTTGTGATCCTGAGCAAGAATATATATACTTTATGGGGTCTCCCATGCCGCCTTCTGCCTGTTACATACATTTGCACAAAGTTAGTATACCCTTTTTTGACCATTTTCAATGGTGAAGGGTATAAACACATCTAATAAATATACAATGCGCAAACTATTTATCCATTTAATAAAGAATATACATATATCAAGATTCATCAGCACACTGTGCATATACGAGGTCATTAGCATTATAAAATAAAGCGAAACATATTGAAAATGAAACCCAAATATCGATAAATCGTAGTTGAAACACTTGGAAATAAAACAGATTTATTGTGTAGTGAAGAGCGCACGAGGAGGAACGATAAGATTCTTATCAATGAATGATTTTTATCGATGATTTCAATTTATTATTTCAACAACCAAAATATTAGATATCTTATAAACCAATTCAGATTATGATGTGTAAGACTACACTATTTGATTAATGGCTTAATACGTTCTTATGACTAACAAATATTAAATATAAATACTAACTAACTACATGTTATTTGAGCTTAAGTTAAAAAATGTATCTTTGATATATGGCAGGCCACTCAGATAGCACAGCGAATGAAGGAAATGAAGATGCCAACTGTTTACTATGGGCATCACCCTCTTTTCCCACATAGTGACCGGATACACCCATTTTGAGAAGAGGTACCTTAAAGTCAACATTTCGTTTCTGTGAAAATACAAAGTCAAAAAGATTAAAATTGAAAGAACATGACAGTTTCTTATCTTATACTATATCTTACCAAAACTTCAATGAAAAAGTTTATCGGCGAGCTATCAATGCCATAGTGAATACATATGTGATATGACAGCGGATATGTTGGAGGATTATCAAGATATTCCCGCAGAAAAGACCAGTTGGTTATTTTTACATCCTCATAGGGTTGAATAAAGATATTCATTTGAGCAGGACCTGTCAGATTGAACTCGAGTCGGGCTGTGGTTGAGTTCAGCACAGTCTTGCTGAGCAATTGCAGTTTGGTTGATCCTGGTGGTTCTACTGGCTCGGATCGTGGCAACCATTTGCTTTGCAGTCGATTGTCCACGAAACGGAAGTCATACAGTGGCATGCCGCACATCATGTACTTCTCACAGTTTGGTTTTATGCTAACTAGACCAGTAAGATTGACCGTGGTGTCTTTCAGAGGTGCTTCTTCTCGTCGATCTTGAAAATTAAACAGATATCCGGACTCATCACGACTGAGTGTGCCATCGTAATCGTAAAACATGTTTCGCGCGTGCTGTAATACCAAGAATATAGCATGGATTATCAAAATATATAGATATATAAAAAATTATTACTCACGATATAGAGTGCTCTGTAGGCACTGGTCTTTTGTCGATAGGGGAATCCCACGTGGGTGCTACTTGCAAGGTACATAGCGAGGCCCGCAATTGCAAGTAGGCTAAAGACCATAAAGCTTGGCCGGCGGAAGGTGTTGATAAGCGGTATCTACGAATACAATAATGTTAAATTTTCTAGCTTAAATTGTTTTTGATTAAACTTACAAGGAAGCCAAAAGAAATAACCGTTCCTATTGCTGCCAGTAGAGCGATCATAAGATCCCAATTGGTCCCACTCCCTGCTCGGCCACCCATTGGTGTTAGAACAACGATGAATAGGTAAAAAAGATAACTGCTGTATAGAAACGGAAGAACTTGGCTCAGCTTCAGAATGCCTGTCCAGGCATAGCCCCAATCATGTAGGGTTGTCATTAGATTCAGAGCCAATGAGCCAACATAGAAAATGAGAGGAATCATAAATATGTAAGAGGAACGGATTCCACATGCAGTTAATATAATAGTGATAGCTGCTATAATGATTGCGTGCGCGTGCAAAGCCAATTGAAGGTGATAAGCAGTACTAATTTTGTCCTGCAATAAAAAAACGTTATTAATTTATAAGTTATTCAGTATAAGATAAACAAACTCACGTTACGTTGCAAACTGTAGTAAATCGTTGTGGGCAAACAGACACCAATTAGAGAGGGAACAACATACAAGCCAACCACCAGCAATAAGCTGCTATAGTAAGTCAAGGAATGCCCAAGACTATCGAACCAATACACGACCAAAGCCGGAAATATCAAGCCAAGAATAAACGAGATAGTCTGAACAATTAGAACTAAAGTGAACAGACAGAAAACATGGCATACAGATACATGTGAAACAATTGCCATGCGCCACATTGAGAGAACGACCAAGAAGAGAGCTATGCCAGATATCCCAAAATTAAGTATTATGCCAGTGCTCTCAGAATAGTGAATAAAATAGATTCCCAGGAAATCAAAGTAGACTGCTACGCCGGTCTTGTGTGCCTGTGAATGATATGATAACATTAACAACCTTGTAGAGTCAGTGATTTATAGAGTTTACCTCTGTGTTGTACAGCTCTGTTGCATTGGCAAAACCCCGAATGAGATTAAGAACATTATCGCCTGTATTTTGAAGGGATTCGCGGGGAATCACATCGATGGCATCATACTTCGTGTGATAGATATATCCATTAATGCACTGACCAATGTCCAATCCTATGAAATGCCAGATAAACCTAATTTACCTATATAGATTTAAGTTTAATACCTTACCTGGCATATGTTCTTTAAATATTCTGAAGTCAGAGTCTGATGGCATTACTCCGGACTGAAAGATTTCCTCAGCTAATGTTGTACCAAAGGGATGTTTTGCATATTTCTTATAATACTTTAAGATAACAAGGATGTTAGAATTATTAACATTGGCATTGTGATCAGCTTGACTTACATTTACAAGCCAGGAGTAGCCGGGTCCTGATTGAAAGAGAACTTCCCGGCCGCCACTTCCCGCAGCATCCAGGTTAACAACTGCCCTGTAAATTCACATAGTATTTTAGAACTTATACACTAGAGAAATACTGCAAAATACTTACTTTAACTTTGGCGCCCACTTGTGTTGGTTAATAAATCCGTGAGAGGCCAACATAAAGGGTTCTTCAGCTCCATTGAAAAGGAAGACAATGGGATGCAAAAAGTTTGTTTCGTGGTTGCCATCACTCGAAGAACCTCCAACATGGTGACTACCATAAAGCCATCATCTCCCAGCAGATGGAGTATCCGGCTTGGAATCGAAGTGACTGTTGACCAGCAAATATGACTCACTCGTACAATTCTTTGGAGTAATTTTAACAGCTATATTTTGAACACCCTGATACATGAGTATCAGTTTCGAGTAGATGTATTGACCGGACACTTGCGATAAATCGATTTCAATATCGAAATAATCCTTTAGGGAGTCCTCCTTTATCTGATTGAGTTTGTTAAGAAGAAAGTCTACGGCTTCAACTTCATTTTCTTTACTTCCAACCATTTTGGTTCCAATATTAGAAAGTATATATAGATCCTTGTAAGCACGTTCTGCAACAAACACATTATTCTCTGCATCTTCCATGGTGCGCGCTGTGGGTAACCGGTAGAAGAAGGGTATGACTACGGCGAAGAAGAGAAGTGCCCAGAACAAGAGAAAGCCACTGGCAAAGTACCAGGGTACTTTCCCATCATCTTTGCATTCTTTCCTAGGGTATTCCCTGGTTGATTTATCGATGATCTATGAGGTCGAGTTATACGATTAATTTGGTTTCACATTGTTCCACTGATTTCGTCATATTTACAAGAGCCTCCGTGTCGGTCATGGTATTTCTTGAACGTGGTGAGTCCGGTGGTTGATCAATAAGAACTACTGTGGTTATTCGAATGTACGCCTATTTTATAGCAATCAAGAACAATAGTATAATATGTTCATTTCATGTGTAAGAAATTGGGTAACAATAAATTAATATAATGTAGACGTCTGATTATAGGTTAGACGAGGGCTGATTAAAAACATAATTTATGCTATTAGAAACCGTCCATGAAAAACCCGTTTAACGACATATAAATTATTCTGTGCTATATATTTCAAAAGGTTTCATTAAAACTATTTGAACATTAATCCGCTAAAGTGATCTGGTGTTCTTTATTCATCTAAAGTGCTCTTATTAGCATCCACCAACTTTTCAATCTACCCACTTTCGCTAGAACAGAACACTTTATTGCCTTTATTTATCGGAAGCTCTATCATTATAGGCGGCATTCGGTTAATATAAATTAATGATTGTCCGATACAAATGAAAGATATCAAATCTTAGTCAGCATTATTAGTTATTTACGCAAGGCTTGTTTTCTTATGTACATATTTTCACGATTACAAACCAGTTCAAAGGTAAATTTCGCTTTTAGATACACAAGTGCTGTAATAAACTGACTATCAAAAGTTTACAACTAGTTTATGATTTTTCTTTTGTTTTCATAAGAAACACGCTTCTTGTCATTGATAAGGGAAGTAAACTTTTATTTGGTTTATTGGTGCTAACACACTTAGTTATCGATTTGATGTGTCTTTTATTTTCAATTAGTTTACTACGTTGGCTAAACGTGAATTTGCACGATAATCAAAGGTGTGCGACTGTATTGATTCATGGCATTGTCGCCAGGCTCGAAGATATATTGCTTTAATTGGTTGTATCATCTCAATGACATGAAATCAATTTAAAGTTTATTATTGTGCGCATGTTGGTGGTACTAATAGTTTTATAGACTACGACTAGAGCACTTGTGTTTACAATACTTAAGTACTTTATCTCTTTGGCCAAGTAATTTATACTTTTATTTCAATTAGGGTAGGGTGTTCCCTCTCAATTCCTCATTCCTCTGATTTTGTTTAAGACTCATAAACCATTAAATATTTATATACATAACAAATATAATACTCTATTATGTTAAGTCTTATCACTAAGCTTTTCATTGCTTAGTGGTCTTATGTTGTTAAGTGTGATCTTAGTCGATACACTATCGTAATTTTATTTAGTTATTGTTCACCCTATCGATAGTGTTGAATAATGCAAAAGAAGCGGGAGAGCGTCGCTATCGTTTAAGAGAGCTAAGAGAACGCATTGAAAAATTTAAAAGAGCGTAATAAACATTAAAGGATTATCTCTATTAATAGGTCCAAAATTTCATGAGTGTTTTATTGAATATCTCATAAAGTATCTGTATCATTTTCACCATGTGTTATTCATTTTAATTTCAAGAAAAAGACAAACCAATTTCACTCTGTTATTTTCGATAATGTTGCACTTTATTAATAGCTATAAATATTTCTTAAATTTCGTCATTTAAATATTAATGTGAAAATATCAACGTAAATTTATTTATCAGATTCTATAAATGGATTTGGTTACAGACTACAAATATTAACAACTAATGTACATGATATCAAACAATGGCACTAGAAGTACCAACTTTCATAGGTTCCCACCCAATCCTGTACATATGCATAGTCCGGAAAGCTCTCGAGGTGAGAGCTGAAGACTTGAGATCTTGTGATGTCATGATGCACCCAATGTGCTCCGATGCCGATCTCCAAGGTTGGTGTATCATACGATGAGGTTGTTTTCTGAAATAAATCATAAGTTATCAATGAAAAGAAAACTATAATACCAAGAGCCCTCTACGAACCTCTACATCGATGCTAAACTCTAGCGGACTATTGTCCAGACCGTATGAGAAGTATATAAAATGTGGTGGTGCTTCATTCTCCCTGATAAGTGTATCATTGAAGGACCAGTCCACAATCTTGGCATTATTTTTGACATTTATAAAAATGGTCATGTGATCGGGACCGACAAGCGTGAAATTAAAGCGGCGCTGAGTTTCTTCGTCAAGTTCCTCAACCTCTTGTAGCGTCAAATTGGGATATGCTGAAGGTATTTGAGGTGCCTCGTTTAATGGTATCCACAAGCTATATTCGCGAGCCTTGTTCCAGCGATGATTATACAGCGGCATGCCACAGAACATTTCCTCATCGCAGTACTCACTGACCTTGTGTACCTCTCCGATGGCATTAATTTCATCTAAAAATTCAGGAATATCCAATTAAATTTCAATTCACATTAGATAAGAGCAAACGGCTTACCTTCGGCTGTGTTGTAACGTCGATCCTGGGGATAAATGTAAATACCATTCTCGTCGGTACGCGTTGAGCCATCTGCATTGTGAAGTCTTCTGTGTGTATGCTATAATCGAAGTCATAGCTTTATACATATATGCAATATAAAGTCAACTAAACATTGGACTTACGATAAGCGAAAAACGTTGTGGAGTTATCTTGGCTTGAAAAGGAAAGCCTGCATCCGTAACTGCAATGATTATGAACAGAATGGTTGCAGCCAGAAAGCAAAGGACTATTGTTCTCGTCTTGCGGAAGAACATGATGAGGGGCACCTAATAAAAAGATAGAGAAAGAGTTAGAGAGTCAGGCAATAGTCAACTTATTCTAAGTACTCACTATAAAGCCCGCGAACAGGACAGTAAACAACCAGGTGGCAAGAGCGGCGACCAGATCTGGGTTAGATGTGGCACCGTTACGGCCTTGCATAGGTACCAGAGTCAAGAAGAATGCCGTTAGAATATATGTGAAGTATGTAAAGGGCAGTATCTGGCAGATCGAGACGGCAATGGCGAACAAATAAGCTGTGGAAAAGGAGATTGCTTACTATAAATAACGCAAATCTAAATTCGAATAGACAATTGTCGTACCTTTTCGATGCCATTTTGTAACGAGGTTTATAATCAGCGCTATAATGTCGAAGAACAAGCAAAGCATCAGGAAACAGGCTGATCGTATTTCTAAGCCAGTCAGTATAAAAAGTATAATGACCAGACAAACGCAGTGTGAATGCATGAAGAGCTGTACTCTGAAGCCAAGACTCAGTAGATCCTTTTTGGTTTTCTCCATGTAAAGTGAGGGAAGAAAACTCATGCCAAATATAATGGGCAGCACGTAGAGGCCGATTATGAGCCACATCTGGGTAAACCAGGTCAGTGAACGATTTACGCCATCCATGAATACAGCTACAAGTAGAGCCAGACCAAGTGCCAGCGCCAATGAAACTAACTGGATGCCGAAAATGACACAGAAGCGCACAAGAACTCCACCCAGACTGCATCCAGATCTGACAGACATGAAGTAAAGGGAGACGGCAATGGCCACAATAGCCAAACATCCGATTACCACGTTGATAATTATGCTGGTGTTTTGAGTATAGAAGAGCATGAACCAGCCCAGAAAGTCATAGAAAACATTGTGTCCCTCGGCATGAGCCTGCAAAGAAAGTTTTCATAAGTGAAACTCCTGCTCCGCCTCTTATCTTTAATTACCTCAATGTCATCCAGTTCTGGTGCATTTCCTAGCTCTCTGGCCAGGGCTAGCACATTGTCGCCTGTATGTTGAAGGGATGCTCGCGGACAGATATTAACCCTATCATATTTGGTATGATAAACGTAACCGTTGAATATGTAAGCCATATCAAGGCCAGGAACACCGCCAAAGTCGCGAAAGATGCGAAAGTCCGTATCGGATGGTATAAGGCCAGCTTGGAAAACTTCTTCAGCCAAGGTGTTGGCGAATGGATGTGGTACCTTACGATAATATTTCATGAGCCACGGATTATTGGGCCCCGACTGGAAGAGTATCTCACGACCGCCGCTGCCTGCCGAATCCAGATTGATCAGTGCTCTGCGTTTAGAGAAAACAATTTAGCCTGAGTGTTGAAATGCAATCCCTTCAAACTCACTTGCAGTTCTTGGCCCAGTTGTGCTGCGTGATAAAGGCATGGGAGGCCTGCAGTGGATTCTCCTCGGCACCATTGAAAAGAAACAGAATAGGATGTGCCAGGGGTTCACCTGTTTTGGCCATGACTCGTAACACTTCCAGCATGGTGACCACCATGGAACCATCATCTCCGGCTCCAGGACTTCCGGGCACCGAATCGTAGTGACTATTGATCAACAAATAGTTCTCATTGGTATTGTTCTTCTCGCTCAGCTTGACGACCACGTTTTGGATGCCCTGGTACATGTTGACCATGGTCCAGTGCATGTAGGCACCACTAGCCTGCTGGACATCGATCTCAATGTCGAAGCGTTCGCTTGCCTGGGCCTGCACCTTGGCAACCTCGTCCCGCAGGAACTGCACAGTGGTCACCTCATTGGCCGTGCTACCCACCACGCGGGGTCCAATGCGGGTGAGTTCGATTAGAGTGTCCTCAGCTCTTTGGCCGATGAAAGAACGTGGATTAGCTGCCTCATCAGCATGCGTCAGCGCTTTGGGCATATGGTTGACTTGGGTGTTGACCAGACATAGATAGATGACGAACCAGAATCCAAAGAAGGCAGGCGCATAGTACCATTGCAGCTTCTTCGGCACCTCGAAGTCTACATCGATGTGATACTTGGAGTTGAACTGTTTGAGTGATGGAAAGATTGCTGGATTAGAACTTTGATGAAATGATTACTACTAAATTAGAAGTGCCTAATTAGCTATAATTATAGCAGTGTTTATGGTCAGTTATGGCAGAGGAAATCTAATCATAAGCCGTGCCGTGAAAAAGGGCCCACCTTGCACACTGATTGCTCGCAATGTCAGGGCCAATCAGGGAATACCCGTGCCAATTACGTTCACGGACTAGATATGTACTTTAAACAAGGGTCGAATATCTACAATATCCACTTAGTGTCAACATAAATAACTTATTAGGTCTCCCTGGGAACTCAATTAAAGTCGTAGTACTTTATACACCTCATGATAAGTATTTTCTTGCAAAAGCAACAGCATTTCGCCATTTGTAACAATGCCTGACATTGAAATCGCCGTGTGTCGTGTGGTTAAATTCCATGATTCATTGGCGTGTGCGGAGAATATATATATGGATATGTCTATCAATAAATCGATAAGGAACTACGGAATTAATCGCCAAACATGTGCAACTGACCAGCGAAGGAAGCGAAAAAAGGAATAATAGTAAATCGCTCGGCTTCTTTGATCCGTCACAAATATAACACGGCTATTCGCATGGTTATGGCTTATCGAATCGGTTATATACTATACATAGTTCACTTGGCAATAAGTCTATTGGCGATTGGATTCGGACAATCGCGATAAGTTAATTGGGAGCTTGCACACGTTCGAAACGTGCCTGCCACTCGAATGTCGCCTCAGTAAACTAAACTCGAGTAGATCGATATAAATGCATAGATTGCAATTTCGATGTGAACATACAAAATAAATGCCTTAATCGAAATAGATCTAAAGATCTGGCTTTTGATTACGATCTACCAAAGATTGTCAGACAATTTAAATGCTTGTGTTATTAATTGAATTCCTTTTTATCAGGTGTAGCTTATTCTTGAATTTTTTTCTTGTTTCACGTTTCACAATCTAACGGTAGTTGATTAAGTATAAATTATTTGTATTTTTTTCTTTGCACTTTATAAATTTTATACAATAAAAAAACAAATACGTACAGCCATTTTATTTAGTATTTTTCGAGAACCTTCCAAGTATTTGCACTTTATTTCTCCCCTATGGGAACTTGAACACTTCACGGCGCGTCACTTTTATCGGAAATAGGCAAAGTCGATCACAACGACGTCTGGCAGCCGGGAGCCAAACTATCCAAGTGAAGTCAAAATTCGCAAAGCGCCTTTAAAATACTACAGAACCGTACCGATCCATGGGGAACCGTGGGTTGTCGTAAAAAATTCAATATCTAATTACGATTCGATAAACTCGAGCAATTATTGTTGTTTCGAACCACAAAATCAGCTTGATTAGTGTCTTATTGGAATTTATTATCGCTAGGGTCCTGTTGTTGCTGTTGTTGGTCCCCTAGTTTCGGTAGTATATTAATACACCTGTGTAGTAGTCTGCAATGTACAATGGTTATTACTTAATCACTTTGGTTATATCGTTGCGAACATGTTTTATCTTTATGATGAAGAAACAATGTCATATTCTCATTTCGCAGTCGGCGTTTGGCCTTAGAACTTTTCGCAGTTTTGGTACTCGTATAACTATCTTATAACAGAACTCTCTCACTCACGTCACGGGCTCTATAAATGCCTATACGAGTATATCTTCTCGAGTGTCTCTGAGGCACTGCGAACAGTCGTTACGATACCTCACCCACGCACCGACAGACACTGACTAAACATAGCTTCAAAATGTATCCACAACCCTAGCTAGCTAGCTAGCTGGGCGAGAGCACCTCTCCGACCCTTGTCGCGGGTCTGTTTTCTCTGATTTTGTAATGCATGTTCCTCTACAGAGTTAACTAATTAATTTTTGCCCCGTTTTGTTGATTTCGTTTCGGTTTATGTGTCACTGCATTCTTTTGTCTGGCGTCGCTTTTTGTCTCTCTGTTTCACGCTTTTCGCAAATTCTCAATTGGGATTTACTTTTCGTATATTTTTGGGATTGGATCCAGCATCGAATTACTACATTGATTTCGCTTGATTAACAAATTGTTTTCATTATTTAAATACTTTCGGCTGCATGTGAGTGAGTACATTTGTGTGTGAGTGTGTGTTTGGATACACTTGTTGTTTGGCTGTGCTACGCTTGAATACACTCAGCGCTGGGAAATTGACTCGTAGTAACATAGCTGCCCATCCGAAAAATTATGTCAACTATACATAGTATAGTATTTTCGCGCTTGAATGCACCTCATCGCCGTCAAGTGGAGATTTATTTTTGGAACTAACGCATAGTCATCTCCATACTTGGTAGAAAAGAGAAAGCGTAAACAGTTTTCCGAAAACTAATAGAAGGTGCAGGTTGTAGTAAGATCGACTCTTGTTAGAAAAAGCAATCAATCTTTGACATAACTGAAGAATGAACTTAAGAAAAACTATCGAAACGAATGAAATCTAAACAGACATGTAGAATCTGGATAGGCCCTTAACTGTGAAATTGGTTCTCAAGCTTTGCAGCAAGTGTTTCTTGTTGGGATTTATATTTCACAAAGATTAACAAGAAAACACATTCGCCAGCAAACTTTGCATGTCACAATCTCAATTGACCGAATTCTTGATAATATATGTTCGCATATACATACATATGTAGGTATGTTATGTTTATGCATATATAAAACATAAATCCATTTGTATGAACTGCAGAATGCCCAGTATTCAAAATCTAATATATAAACATTTAAAAAAAGTTTGAGCATTTGTATACCTCAATAATATTATGTATTACAGGGTATAAAAACATAATCTAATTGTTTATACAATTTTGGATATTCGAATTTCAATGTTGAAAAAAATAAACAATATAAAACATTTCAAATTCGATACGCCAACAATTACTGAACACCTGGCTAATGTTTTGTTTCTGTTTTGATTGATTTTTCGATGTTTGTTTTCTTCTGAAGTTCGACAACATGTGTGCATTTATTTATGTGGGTAAGTGTAGTTATCGCATATGGAATCTGTACGACGCACTGTCTGGACGTAATTGAGTTAAAGCATATAGCTATGAAGTACTAGAAATCAAAGAGCACATCGAGGTGTACCTTAATCCAAAGCTGTCAAGACTTAATCGCCAGGTACTTATCGATTATGGCGCTAATTATGGCAACAATTATGTCCAATTATCGGTGAAGTCACGGCGTCTAATCGCAAAGGCAAATAGTTAGCCGCGTTCTTATCTTAACTTGTGTTTGATGTGATAAGGATTTGCACGACCCTTCCCACGAAACGATTAGCCACAATCCCTAGCACTGTGACAGGCCCCACTTACCCGTCGAGGGTTGAATGAGAAATAATATATATGAGTAGTAGATGAAGTAGTAAAGATGATAATGACATTGTAGTGAGTCAATTTACAAGTTTCTCGATTGAGTTATCTATAAGTTCAATTATCATATTATGAACTACTTTTCTCTTCCACTCAAGAGATGATAATTGATATTGTAAATGTGTTGTGAGTACTTTTGAACTTACCCTCGAATCGATTGTACAGAATCTTTCTTATTGTTTTTTTGCAATAATTGCGATTAATTCGATAATGTGTACGATTCTGCGATCGCTGATAAGCTCTTGCGGCTCTTGAGGCTCTGTAAAGTGCTTCAAATCCGTAAATTCTGGAGTTTTTCTATATAAACGCTACTGCTCGCCGGCGCAGAACTTAGTTGCCGTCCGACGGGCACGCGATCGAGTTCGGTATTTAGTTCCTGGATCGTATTTGGATTAGCCGGCGTTTCATCGTTTCTGTTGCGTCAAGTGCAACTGGCCACTGTACAAACAAGGGGAAGAGCAACGACAAAGAAATGGACAAGTGAGTTGCACAAAGGGGCAGACAGAACAAGTTCTCATTGACACTCTTCGATCGTGTGTTGACCGTGTGTATTGATCTCTTGCTCTTTTGCTCTGCTTCTGCTGCTGCTGCTGCTACTCTCACGCCTCCTGCTGTGCGGCAGGCGCTCCCAGTCTGCTCCCGGCCAGACGTGCGCCGACCGCTGAAGGCGACAGTTGTATGTGCTCGTTGTGCTCGTGATTCCTCTCCCTTTCTGTGTCTCTGTCTCTCTCTCTCTCTCTCTCGCGTGTTCTTCGCTCGTCAGCTGATGGCACATGTTGCCGCTGCTCTATCGCATTCGACTGTTCTGTCATCGCGTTTTTATATAAGAAAAGAAATCAACCAAAAATAATATACCAAAATTCGCGTTTATTTTCGGCAACTTTAGTGCTCAGAAAACTGTGAACTGTGCGTGAGAAGAAGCCTCGTCGCCCGCCAGACGCTGCAAGTGCAACAAGCAGCGTCGTCGCCGTCATCGTCGTCGAGTGTGTGCTCAGTGAATGCGAGAGTGTACTCACATTGGCATTCATAACACTTTGTCTGGCTTCCAGTTGTTTGTTTGTTTTCTTGCAACGAAAAAAAGACAGAAAAAAAAAAATCAACCGCAACCGCAACTTCCTTTTCTTCGACTTCTTCTTCTTCTTGGGCTACGCGGCAAGTTTCAGGTTATTGACTTTCTATTGTGCGACCCGTTTGCCGCATGCCGCATGTCGCATGCACGTATGTATAGCTGTGTCTGTGTCTGCGTCTGTATCTTCGACTGTAGCTGCATCTGTCAGATACTATGATTGGGCTGCGCTTTGCGCTGCATCTTTGCAGGCGACGAAGAACAACAACAACAACAACAATAAAACAAGAAAACCCAAAACAAATGTTTTTTTTGTTGTTGGTGTTGTCGCAGTTGATTGCCGTCGCGTCTGTTTGGATTCTCCACTTCCCTTTATACGAGAGAGAAAGATACGCTTTAAATAGCCTTTTCATTTTATACACTTCCCCCACACACACACACACGAGTTTTCCATTTGCATTCGACTTGGGTGTTTTGTTTATTTGTTTGTTGTTGAGGGCGTGGCCACACACACACACACACACACATACATTTGTTTGTGGCCGGTTAAATGTAAAACGAAATCCATAATAAACGCTGCAGCCGCAACTGATTAAGACACTTGCATGCAAAATCGATTAACGATGCCTCCCGCCCAGCGCCTTAATTACGACTGACAACAAGTGTGCTCTACTTACACACACACACACATGTACAATCTCCCTCTCTCTTTTCCACTTACACTCACACAGCTGTCACTTGCGAAACTGTTTTTTACGCGTCTCGGTCTGGCGACTGGCCCCTGCTGGGGGTCACAAGACATTCGCCTGGAAATGGGTCGATGTCGTCGTTGTCGTCGTTGTCGAAGGGACCCCAATTGCATTTCGCATGCACTTTGATCATTAGCCACAGGCAAACTGGCTTCTCCCGTTGTCGCGCTGCCCTCTGCAGCCATTTGGCAATTGCTTTTGCATATTTTCTACAGTTCCGTTACAAAGTGTTTTCTGTTTTTGCAGTTGCGGGGCTTGAGAGGCTGCAATAAAGCTTAGCTTTAGCACAGAGCTTTAAGCTCGTCTTGTTTGCATGCTCAGTGCAGGGTATTCAGTGTAGTGTGCAACCCCTCATTTGTTCAGCTAATCTCGGATCGTTAAACTTAAATATTATGGGCCAAAATGAGCTATAAATAAATACGAAAACAAATACGAAATGTTGCAACTTTTGTAAATTGTGTCCCGTTTCGACACATCAGTTCTCTTGCTTCGCATATGAATCTTAATTCGAAATAGATTTGTCGAAATTCAATTTGTTGTTTTGCATTGTTTGCATATGGTTTTTATTTGTGTGTTTTTCTGTTTATGAGAAGCCCGAAAACCGAAATTATTTTCGACAATTTTGTTGAGGAACACATGTTTTCCTGTGATCTGCATCTGAGGCTGGCGACTGAACTTAAATAAACTATGACAAAATATCTTCGCATGAGTTCACCAGCCTGAAAATGCGCACAAATTTTCAACATCCGGTTAGATCTTGAGTAAATGATATTTTATAGATACTTCATATTTGAATGCAATCTTAATTCAATTGAATTCGAATTGATAAGGCACTTCGATTGAAGTTTTTTTGGGAGTTCCCATGCATGTTGAGTCAATTCATTTGATTGATTCACAAATTATCGAGAATCTATTAGACTGTCAACCACTCAAAGCAAACATAACCCATTCCATGGTATTTTATTTTCGGGGGGGGGGATCGAACCACTTGTCACACAGCTTATCTGAACAATGTGCGTGGTCTGATCCACTTTGCTGGCTAATCACTTGATTATTATAATGACGATGAGTGTTGATTCAGGCATTCCATGAATTTAGCTGTGAAACAATTGAATGTATGCGTGTGATTGGGGTCGCAATTCAGTTTAAATTTTAAATTTATTTATATTCTTCTTACTCATCACAGCAATATGAACTCGAAATATGAGAACATGAAGATCATCTACAATCGCAGCAAGATAGGCTGGTACTGGGCACCGCTGTTCCTGGCCTTTTGGTTCCTGCTGTACTATCTGGTTGTGATGCCCAGTTTCCATCGCATGCCGCCATTGAAGACACTAGAGAACGAGCTACGGGAGCCTGGTCAGTTTATCGGGGAACGTGCGGAGAATACATTGCTGAAGCTATCGAAGATTGGACCAAAAGTTGTGGGTAGTGCGGCGAACGAACAAGTTGCTGTTCAGCTGCTGCTCAGCGAGATTACAGAGATCATTGACGGCGCACGCACCGATCTCTACGAGATTGAGAAAAATGTGCAGATTGCCTCTGGCAACTACTTGCTCTGGTCTATGGTCAATGTCTATCAGAGTGTGCAGAATGTTGTCGTCAGAGTGTCGCCTAGAAATGCAACCACTGAGGCTGCGCTGTTGATCAACAGTCACTTTGACTCCGTGCCCGGTAGCTCTGGCGCAGGTGATTCTGGTGTCATGTGTGTGATCATGTTGGAAGTGCTGCGCGTGATAACCAAATATGAGACGCCTCTGACGAACACGCTAATTTTTCTCTTCAATGGAGCCGAGGAGAATCCTCTGCAGGGCTCGCATGCCTTCATAACACAACATCCCTGGAAGGACAATGTGCGGTAAGTTGGGGATATATTTATTAAGTTAAATTTCTATATATAATTTCTATATTTGTACGTTTATTCCCCATAGCGCTGTGGTAAACTTGGATTCAGCTGGCAGTGGCGGACGTGAAATTCTTTTTCAGTCTGGACCGGATCATCCCTGGCTAATGAAGGTACTGCAGTATATAGAATAAGTACACATAATTAACCTTAACTTATTTAAGCTTCGATTCTAGTACTATGGCAATCATGTAAGCCACCCGTTCGCCTCCACCATTGGCGAGGAACTCTTTCAGAATGGTTTCATTCCCTCGGAGACCGATTATCGTATTTTCCGCGACTTTGGCGAGATACCCGGTAAGATGTTAATAAGTTAAAATAACATATGGTATTTCAACAAACTCTATTCACTATTTATAGGTCTTGATATGGCGCAGGTTACGAATGGTTATGTTTACCACACCAAGTTCGATCGGTACAATATAATACCACGACGCACTTATCAATTGACTGGTGACAATCTTCTCAGTCTCATCAAGGCGCTGGGTACTGCACCTGAACTGGAAGATCCTGCTGTAAGAGACCTTGTGTATATCTGACAATAATTATTGGACTATATCATGTTTGCATATTTACAGAAATACGCCGAGGGTCATATGATATTCTTTGATGTGCTGGGTTGGTTCTTCATATACTATCCAGAGACTGTTGGCTTGATTATCAACATATGTGTCTGTGTGCTGGTACTTGTTACCATCGTTGCCTATATCTGGAGAATGGCCAGTAACACGGGCATGTTCAGGCGTCGCATCTTTGCCAAGTTTGGCATTTTGGCTGCGATTCAACTGTGCGGAGTTTGTCTGAGTCTTGCCTTGGTCGCTTCCATAGCACTTTTCCTAGATGCCGTTGGACTGTCCATGTCCTGGTTCTCGAACACTTGGATGATCTTCGGCCTGTACTTTTGCCCCATGTTCTTTGGCCTAGGTATACTGCCGGCCATCTACTTCAGTCGCACCAAGGAGGTAAGTTGAACTAGTTATAGAGAGTGATTCTCGATTATTATTAAAATTATTCTCCATATAGCACGGTTTACCCCTTGGCTATGGCATTCAGCTGCTGATGCATTCGCATTGCCTGATTCTGACCGTGTTAACCGTTGTGATGATATCGTATAACGTACGCTCGGCTTTCATTCTCATAGTCTGCATTGCCTTCTACACGCTTTCAGTTCTAATAAATATGGCGACATGTGCACACAAATCAAGTGAGTTTTATGCCTTTTGAATTCCTTTTCCATTATTTAATTCTTCTCGTCACCTTTTCAGACTTCTTGTGGCTCATACCGCACTGTATCTGTCAATTTCTGCCCTTCTTGTTCTACGCCTATTGCTGCTATGCTTTCTATGTGGTCTTTGCACCGATGCAAGGTCGGGAGAGCAGTTCGAATCCGGAATTATTGATTGGTGGATATACAGCGATATTCTGTCTGTTACTCTCACCATTCCTGGTGCCCCTCATCTGCCTGTTCCGCAAATCGAAAACCATTATCTCGCTCTTTGGCATCTGCACTATAGTATTCATTATTCTGGCTGCAACGCCTGTAGGCTTCCCCTATGTGGAGAAGACAGCAGTGCAGCGATTCTTTGCCGTGGTAAGTTTGCAGAGGATACATTCCCACTTATCGTTCATTTACATTAACTACTTTCGCGTTTTCAGCACACAACACGAACCTTCCACAATGGAGATGCAGCAAGTACTATCAACCATACTGACTCCGGTTTTTATGTACTGCCAGTGGATCGACATCCCGATTCCCTGGATAGCATACTGTTTGAGAATACCAACTATACAAAGGCCGATCACAGTGAATGTGAGACAGAAATAATGTGCGGATTTCCCATTTATAGCACGCGCTGGGTGAAGGCAAAGTAAGCGGCTCTCATTATAATTCTAATTCTCATTCTACTTCAGCGACTAATGTAATGCTTATGTTTCCTAATTCCACAGAGATAACAGCTATTGGATACCTGGTCCCGAGCCGAATAAAGATTATCTGTCCACACTGAGGATTATCAGCAAAGAGAGCACAACGGCGACAAATGTGATATTCACACTGGAGGTATCTGGGCCAGATCACACGAGTATTTTTATTGATCCTGTTGATGACGCCAAGCTTGTGGATTGGAGCTTTACGAAGGAACCATTAGATCTGTCCCTGCCACCACCCCATTATGTCTACTGGTCATATGCTTTAGATCCGACGCCACTGCGTTTCAATTTGGAATTTGAGGTAGGTTCTTGCAGAGATTATCTTGCAGATTATGTAGCAGATTAAACTGATTGAGTAATTCATTTATCAGCGTGACAGTGGCAATTGGTCTGGTGCAACATTCAAGATTGCCATTATGGGCCATAGGATACACCACGACATGTTCATCGAGGAGGACTTCAGGGAGTTTCTCACTAAGTTCCCACAATGGGCACATGTGAACGCATGGATTGGTTCCTACAGCAGCTGGCAACTTTAACTGAAGCCAAAAATGTTTGACTTATGATATTATTATTCACTACTCATTACTCACAACTTACTACTCATTGCTCAGCTCAGTACTCAGATATTTCGAGTGTTTGCCATGACGTTCAAACTGTTGTTAAGTTTTCGCTTTCATTCAAAACTCGCACAAAATATGAAATTACATCGAACGAACAAACATAAATTGTAATTGAAATTTAAACATTAAAAAACCTAGAAATTATTTGAGAACACCCTAGTTAATTATTAAATACAGTGAACAGTTTCTATTTCTGTCCGTTCACTGTGTTTCATAATTGAATTAAATTTATAATTCAATTAATTTCTATTAAAATATATATTTAAAATAATTTATTAAATTACAGAATTAAAAGTGTCTCTACTTTAAAACACCCAACTCTCATACGAAGAAATCCAATCTGTCGTATAGGTCCAATCGGGGAAAGTGCTTAAGAACTCTTTGTACTCGGCCGTATAATACTCCCGGTGATAGAGAAAATGCACACCTACGGCCATCTTGAAGTAGGGCCCATCAGTATTCGCCTGATCGTGCTCGAACTGCAGCCAGAATTCGAAAGGCTCCGTCACCATTGAGGTCACATGGTATATGAAATACGGTGGCTGATGCCCATCGTTCAATACAGTTTCATCCTGTGACCAGTTGGTGATCGTTACATTATCTTTGGGTTCAATAAATATGACGATGCGATCCCCAGTCTTCATGCTGTATGTGAAACGCTTTGTGGTTCCATTTATCGATTGTCTTGAGACCTCCGTGACCTCAGTAGTCACTGGGAAAACTGGAGCCGGAGCGTAGATCCACTGAGCGTGATCCCTGAAGAAGAGAAATTAAAACTATTATAGTTATTCAAATATAGAGTAGATTACATTGCTACGCACTTCCAGGTTAACCAGCGTCCACCATAGAGCGGCAGGCCACAGTAGGGTTCGGCAGCACAGTTGTCCCTTAACCAACTCTCGGGCTCGACATTCTTCAGTGTCGTGTCGTACAGTTCAGAGTATCTTGGCTCGACAGGTTGTATATAGAAACCACTCTCATTTGTAATCGAGTTGTCCTCATTGTGAAGTGTGCGTTGAGTGTGCTAGGTATAAATTCAAGTTTAATGATTTGTAGTCTAAATAAGCCTATAAAGTTTACCAGAACGTAGTACCGCTGTGCAGCCACATCCTTCTTGAAAGGAAAGCCAGCAGGAGTGGCAGCCAAAATAATAAACACTATTATCAGAACACCAAACATGGATATAAAAGTCTTCGATTTGTGGAATTTGTTCAGAACGGGTATCTTAAATATAAGGAATAAATTCGTATAATATAAAAGAAAATACTGTAAGGGAACTCACTATGAAACCAGAGAAGTGCATAGTCATCAAAGCAATGAAGGCAGCCAAGAGCATATCTGGTTTGCTGTCGGGTCCATCGCGTCCTTGCATAGGCACAAAGACCAACAAAAATTCGAAGATCAGATAGGTGTAGAAGAAGAAGGGTAGCACCTGACAAAGCAAGTGAATCGTCATGAAGTAGCTTTCTGAAAATACATACAGATATAAGACAAATCAAAGCCGGAATGTAGCTGGAGGAACTCACTCTTCGTTGTAAGCTTCAGTATAATTTGCACCAGTACCGATATGGTATAGAAGAACAGCCCAATCATGGGAAAGAATGCCGAACGAATGCCCATGCCCATGAGAACGACACAAATCAGAACGATGAGTATGCAGTGGGAGTGCATAAAGCAGGCAATGATCTCGTCTAACTTCATGTTGGTCTTTTTCTTGGTCCAGCTTATGTATAGGGCTGGCAACAGACCAAGCCCAAAGAACATGGGGCAGAAGTATAAGCCGAAGGTCATCCAAATGCCGTAGTACCAGGATTCACTAAGTCCCACGGCATGGATAAAGAGAGCCACGATTAGAGTAAGGCCCCAGCCAATGACCACCGATAACAGCTGCACCAGAAAGATGACACCGAATCGCATCATCACAGCCTTGAGAACATCCGCTGCATCATCTTTGGTCATGAGGTAAAGGGATATTCCAATGCAGATCAGGGCAGTAACACATACGACGATATTAATGATGAGACTCGCTGCTTCGGTGTAGACGACAATGAACCATCCGAGGTAGTCAAAGAAGATGGCGTGTCCCTCCTCGTGGTCAGCCATATTGTCCAGTTCTGGCGCATTGGCCAGTCCCCAGGTCAGAGCCAGTACATTCTCTCCTGTCGTTTGGTAGGTGCCACGTTCCAGATTCTTAAAGTTGTCATATTTGGTGTGGTAGACATAACCATTGACAGCGTGTGCCATATCCAGTCCAGGCACATTTCCAAAATCACGGAATATGCGGAAGTCCGTATCAGAGGGTATAAAATTGTTCTGGAACAACTCTTCGCCTAGTGTAATGGAGAACGGATGTGGTGCATACTTCTGGTAGTAGGTCATGAGCCATGGGTGATTGGGACCGGTCTGAAAGAGAACTTCCCGACCGCCAGAGCCTGTCGAATCCAGATTAATAAGTGCTCTGCAAATATTCAATAGTTTAGTCCACCATAAACAACAGAATTAATTACTCCAAATATCTACCTGCAGTTTGGGGCCCACTTGTGGCTTGTAATGAATCCATGTGAGCCCAACATGTTGGCCTCCTCAGCGCCATTGAACAGAAATATTACAGGATGCGATAGAGCACGCTCCGATTGTGAAATTACGCGCAGAGTCTCCAGCATTATGACCACCATGACGCCATCATCACCCGCAGCCGGAGTTCCCACCTCCGAATCGTAGTGCGAGTTCACCAGCAAATAGTTTTCGCTGGGGCTGTCCTTGCGAATGATGCGTACCACAATGTTGGACACATTGTTGTAGCTGGTGGCCACATCCCAGAGATAGAAGGAGCCGGAGGCATACTGTACCTCTGCTTCGATGTCATAGAGATCGGTACGCGACTGTTCTATAATTTTCTGCACCTCTCTCAATATAAAGTTCACCGTATGCACCTCATTGTTAACAGATCCTGTCATCTTGTTGCCAATCGAGGAGTATTCTGCAAGCTGAATCATCGCTCGCTCTCCAACAAACTCATCCGGATGTTGCGCCTCTTCATGTATATGAATCATCTTGGGATAGGAGTAGAAGCTTGGTATGACGGCCGCATAGAAGAGTGCGAACCAGATCGCACAGAAGATCGGTGCACAATACCAGGGCCACTTTCGGTTGCCTCCTGTCGGCTTGAGGTTTTTCTCGCCAGTTATGTCTAGACTGGAGAACGTCATCTGAGGGAGGTCAGGTATACAATTAAAAGTGATTTCTTAACCATAACATCATAAATATTATTGGTACAATATCTAAAGCTCTGCGCAAGCTTCTCACAAACAGATATCAATGTCATGTTGGAATGCTTGAAATTTTGTTAATACTCTCAGGGGTATAAAAAGAGTGTGAACACACTGTTTCTCGGTATGATTTGGATCTATTTGAAGAGCTTACAGCAGAATTTCGAGCCTACTAAGAGATAAGCCCATTAGGTTTGGCAAGCTCTTATAATACTAAAACCATCGTTTCTCAGAATTTCCATATGGTTCGATAAATGGGAAAAAAGTTATGCAAGAACAAGAAGAAACCCACTTCAGAATACAGAGTACCTCCTTGTTTAGCACGTTCGTCTGAAGATATTGTTATTATTTCACAATCTCATTTCCTACTGTCTGAGTAATAAATCTGTACCGTCAACTATTTATTGATAAAGTATGGTTTCACTTTTTTTCACCAGAATCATAGACTTTTTCAAGAGATTTCTAAGAGAGTTTATAAACATAAAACACGTGTTTCATTAAACGACTGCAACACATACAGAATATTTACTGTGCCTTTATAGTATTTTAAAAAGGAGTCTTTAGACTTATATAATGTTATGTTATTTCAAGTAATACCTTTCACTTCAACTACACCAATTACGAGTGAAGAATGACCGTAGCGCGACACATTCGCAGGGAAACTGACATTAACTAATCGAATTCCGAACGAATATTTAGGCCCAATGCCCCTAAGTTGAGGCTTATCGACTATAATAATCGTATCTTTGTGCGATTACGGGTCTGCGGCACCTTGGCTTGTTTATGATCTGCCGACCGGTGTTAAGATTAGGCTTTATTTCGGCAAATATCTTATTTCCGGGCCCAGGTAAAATAAACATTTACAATGTCCAAAGATACTTCAAGAAAAGAAAAACTACTAAATATGACTGGGTAACACAAGTAGCTGAGTATAAATAGTTCACTTTTATAGAACTTAAATCACATCGCAACTGAAGTTAAATTATTGAGCAAATATGAGCGCTAAAGCAATGTCGAATTACGGCAAGGTATTGTATACGACGGAAGACAGTACGAGAAGAGCTCTTCGTCAGGTGTTCATATTCTTGACTCATCTGGTTTGTCTGTCCGTCATGTGTGACATCGTGACCAACGATCAAATTTACTTCTTCACACAAGGAGTACGGGATGCCTTTCTGCGTCCACAATATATAACTGAAGATCGTATTATAGCTTTTGAAGATGTCACCACAATACAGGACTTCTGGAACTACATTGAATTTGGAGTATTGCATCTGCTGTATGGTGAGACCAGCGAATGGGGAAAACAAAAGAGACGCTTTCTTCAAAACGAATTGTTTCTCAACGAAAGCCTGATGCTGGGACCTCCACGACTACGGCAGGTGCGTGTCCGTAACAATACCTGTATACTGCATCCGGCTTTCTTGCGATATTTTAACACTTGTGTGGCATCCTATTCACCTGATGTTGAATTTACCGAGTCCAAATACAAGGGGTATGAAAATATATATAGAAATATAATATATATTTAATATCCATACTCAATTAACTACAGCACCAAATACAAGACCGCCTCGGAGCTGCGAGCCATCAAAGTCCCTGGGTACTTTCATAGTTACACCGCCGGAGGCTATGAACAGAAGTTATCAATGCGAAAGGAAGTAAGCCTTAGAATAGTACGCCACTTAAAGCAGATCAAGTGGCTGGATCGTGCCTCACGTGTCGTTCTATTTGAGTTCAATATTCTTAATTTCAACTTGAATATAATGCAGAGCATTAAGTAAGTCTTCTTTGTTATCAGAACAATAATAAACGATAACCTGATTGCAGAATGATTTTTGAAATAATGCCAACCGGTATGATTGTCCCAATATATAAAGTAGAAAGCGTATGTGCGCAGCCATACTTTAAATTATCAGATCGTATCGTTTCCATATATACTTTAACATTGTACACAATAAATATATATTACACTTATGTTGAGTACAAGACAATAAGAATCTACGGATTTATGACGTCATTCCGGAAGAAAAGCACAATTGTTAATATTCCCAGAATAATTGTAAGACATGCCACATTACTCAGTCGTTATCTATTTCAATGGTTAATTAAATGGTCTAGCTGGTTTATCTTTCGCTGTGCTGCGTCATATACTTCGAATGCGAGAGACTCATATATGATGAGATCAATAATAGCAACTATGAGGAATACATTTGGATTGACTATAGACAGTTTGTGCATAAATTGAACAGAATCGTATTAGGACTACTGATATTCCTGTCCTGGATGGGTCTTCTCAGTTATGTGGACTTCATTCCAATCGTTAGAACAATAGGTTGTACTATAAGCCTGGTAAGTTTCCTTCAAAAACAATGCATGCCTTCTTTATCGTATACAATTTTTCTAGGCTACAATGGACCTATGCGCATTTCTAGTTATCTTCTTCATCACGTGTACTGCGTTTGGAAGTTTTGGAGTTTTTCTTTTTGGCGAGGTTAATGAAAACTTCCGAGACTTTTCCATAGCATTTGTGACTATGACGCGCATCATCATAAATGACTTCAATTACCTCGATTTGGAAAAGGATGCTCAAGTAATTGGACCCATTTTCTATATAAGCTACATGATGCTTATGTTTTACATGCTGCTTGTAAGTGAATCCTAAATCAATTCACTTTCAACTTGACCACATTTGACAATCTTTAGAATATGTTCATAGCCATTATTTTATTCTCCTATTCAACGGCACATAAAAAAGAGGACTTCAAGCCGAGCTTTCTTTGGTACTTTATCAAAAAGCAAATATACCGTGTATCCATAGGTCTACTGGCGCCACCAAAGTATCCAGAATATGACAGAAACTTAGAGCCACCAACTCAGAATGAATTGTAAGAGTATGAATCAAAGTATTCAAGTCTATATATTAAATCTTTGATCTCATCTCACAGAAAACGCTCTCGCACCTATATGGAAGTTGAGGATGATATAAATATGTAAGTAATTAATTTAAGAGAATGAAAGTGCAATTGTTATATATATATCGTTATACGTTGCAGTGTACTCAAGCGCCTAGAATTGAGTACGAAGATCTTCTATCATCTTACCAACAATATGGAAGACTTATTACAACGAGCGAAAGCAGAAAATATGAAAATCGAACCAAGGGCTTGAAGACTTCTTACAATATTTGGTCTATTATAGTATTTGTGCAACACAAGTCAACTTATTTTGTATTATTCACATCAAAGCGGACAGCCGATTGCAAGTGTGAGCACTACTACTTGACTATATACTCGTTTCTGACATTATCTTTCGCTATGTAATGGCAAACAAGCAGAAATGCCCGATTGCTTCAATGAAGGTACTTCACATTGAATTAATGAAATCAGACGGAAGAAAGAGAAATCAGAAAGACTGTGACTGACCAGCAGATACTCATTGCTCTCTTCAATTCATATAATAATACTAATCATCCACTGTACATTTCAATAACGATTGAATATCGTTTAATAAAAAATAAATATACACAATACTCATACAAAGTAGAAAATGTAATATAACTAGAGTGGCCTGTTAACTTATAACAATCGTGTCTCATAGTAAGCTGGCCAGGGTGAAGCGTCTACGTAGCTGGGAAAGCTCTTTGCGAACTTTCTAAAATCGGCAGTGTGCAGTTCCGGATGATGTATCCAGAAAGCGCTAATGCCCAGTTCCAGTGCTGGCGTCGTCCAATTTCCATCTTTCTTCTGCAAAGAGCGGAGGTGTAAGTTTGGTTTTATTAGTGGACACTGAAGCCTACCTCAAGTTCTATCCAGAACTTCAGTGCGTGCCCATTGACACCATAGGAATAGTAGATATAGTAGGGTGGCTCGTAGTTCAATCGCAGCGGAGCCTGATGGAAGGACCAGTCTGCAACATGGGCCGTATTGAGTGGCTGAATGTAGAGTCCCTGGTGATCAGGTCCCTTAAGTTCCATTTCATAGCGCATGCGGTTAGATGACAGTTGCTTCTTGGAGGTCAGCTTGACAACGGGAAGGGTGCCCAGCACTGGTTCCGATGCGGGTATCCAGAGGCCCTTAGCCCTGCAGAAGGGCAACATAGCAAGTGAGTTAGGCAGTATATGAGTTAGAGAGATCGGAGCTTACCTGGCCTTGTGCCAGCGCATGTTGTAGAGGGGCATGCCACAGAGTGTCTCCGTGCGACAATCCTCGTCAATATGCTGTGCCAAGGTCATATTAATCAGGTCATCTAAGGAAGAGAAGTGTCAATTGAAAGATCTGGCAAATAAGTTGAGCACCACTTACGCTTGACGGAGTAGGTGCGTCTGTCCTGTGGCATGATGAAGTATCCGGTTTCCTCGCGTCTCACATTGTTGCTGGCATCGTGGAAGGTACGCTTGGCGTGCTTCAAATAGTGTTTAGAATGCATGAAACCGTATTAGATTTAGACTCTCCCTAAACTTACCAATACAGAGAAATGCTGCACATTCGTCTCAGCTCTGAAGGGGAAGCCCAGTGGAGTGGCCGCCAGGATGATGCACAGCAAGGTGACGCCCAGCAGGGTGCAGATGATGGTCTTCGATTTACGGAACATGTTCAGCATGGGCACCAAGAAGCCGCCACAAGTCAAGGCGATGCCAATAGTGAAGACAGCAATGAGCAGATCGGGGTTGACACCCTCACCGAAGCGACTGAACATGGGAATAAAGATCACCAAGGCACCATGGAAGAAGTATGTGTAGAACAGATACGGAGCCACAGCGCAAACAAGGTGTGGAATCACCCAAGCAATATCTGCAAAGAGAAGCCATCAGAATCAGGAATTCCAAAGAGTATTCTGTGCAACTTACTGCGCCAGTGCAGGCCTGTGGCCACATTGAAGACCAGACCCACCGTATAGAAGAGACATGCCAGCATGAGTATGTAGGCGGAGCGAATGCTGCAGATGGTGAACACGAGGATGAGCAGTGCCAGGAACAGGCAGTGGCAGTGCATCAGCAACTGCACACGTTGTCCGATGGGGAAACGAGGCTGCACAAGACGGGGATTAGCATGGATAGAAAGTAGATCCAAGTGGACACTTACAGTTGCCGTGTATTGGAAGTACAGGGCCGGCACAATGGCCAGACCAAAGTAGAAGGGACAGAAGTATAGTCCCAGTATCAGCCAGTTGTGGGTATACCACGAGAGCGGCATGTGCAGCAGATCCATCATGATGCCCATGAAGATGCAGAGCGAGGCACCCACCAGCACAGACAGGATGAGCACGCCGAATGTGTGCAGCGTGTACTTAAGGATCTTCCACAGCTTCATGCCCGTGTTGTTGGCCATCAGCTTAATGGCCAGACTGCAGATCACAATGGCGCCAATGGCCACCACCACATTGAGGATCATGCCCTCCGTTTCGGTATAGAAGACCAGAAACCAGCCCATCACATCGTAGTAGACCGTGTGTCCCTCTGCGTGTTTCTACAAAGATAAAGTATTATAGATTCAGTTTCTAATAACATAACTTTAACACTCACGGAAGTATCCTCCAGTTCGGGAGCATTGGTAATCTCGCGTACAAGTGAGAGCAGATTGTCGCCGGTGTTCTGGAAACTGCCGCGTGGAAAGATCTCGGCACGATCGTATTTGGTGTGATACACGTAGCCATTGTAGGTGTAGGCCATGTCCAGGCCAGGCACATGACCATGATCACGAAAGACGCGAAAGTCCGTGTCTGATGGAATGAAATTGTTCTGGAAGAGCTCCTCGGCCACAGTTGAGCCGTAGGGATGCTTGATGGCACGTCGATAGCTGCGCATTAACCAAGGATGATTCGGGCCCGATTGAAAGAGAATCTCCCGACCGCCATTGCCTGCCGAATCCAAATTAACCAGAGCTCTAACGAATGGAAAGAGAGGGGAGAAAGATCAGTTATCACTTCTGTTTTCTAACTAAGATTCCCCCCACTCACTTGCAGTTCTGTGCCCACTTGTGCTGCGTGATGAACGCGTGCGATGCCTGCAGCGGATTCTCCTCGGCGCCGTTGAACAGAAAGATGACCGGATGCTTGAGCGGAGTCTTTGACTTGGCCAGCACACGCAATGTCTCCAGCATAGTGGCCACCATGGAGCCATCGTCGCCGGCACCAGGTCCCGCAGGCACCGAGTCGAAGTGGCTGTTGACCAGCAAGTAGGTGGTGCTATTCGAGCCCTTGGGTGAGAGCTTAACCACAATATTCTGTATGGCCTGGTACATGTTGACGGCACCCCAGTGTATGTAGCTGCCGGTGGCCACCTGCACATCCACTTCGATCTCGTGCACTGGGCCCAGCTCCTCTTTGATCTTCTGCACTGTTGAGGTGAGCACCTTCACTGCATCTATTTCATTCTGCCTGCTGCCCGTGACACGTGATCCCACAGCCACCAGACGTTGCAGATTGATCTCAGCTCGTTCGGCAATGAAGCGATCTGGATGCTTGGCCTCATCTTTGATGTTTAGTGGGCGTGGCAAGTGATTTGCAGCGGGTATCGAGATGGCAACATACAGAAGTAGCCAGAATCCAATGTAGGCCGGTGCCCAGTACCATTTGATCTTCTTGCGGCTGATGAACACGCGCTCGCAGCCATTGGGTGCCTGAAAATCGAAGGGCAAGAACGGGTTAGTCACAGTTCAATTAAAGCACATGCGATCGCAAGTTGGTTCGACTAGCGTGGTTCGATTCTAATCCATCATAAGTCTACAGAGAGCCTTATCTTATCGCAGCTGCAACCTCAAGGTGTGTGTTCGTTTCAGGTATTTGGAATTGGGGGAGAACTGCAGCTGTCGTTGTCGGGGGGAATTGGCAAATAGTCTAATCAGTCGATATGATTATTTAGCTATCTAGCCCCGATTCTTGTATTGCACCACCAAAATTAGTTAATCTTATCTAGGGAAGTCTACACGCACACACAGCTGTCGTCTAACTGGACTGACTTCCTTCGTGGCTCACCTCATCTGCATCTGGCTGGAATAGACCATTGCGCAGTAGTGGATCCACCGTGCTGGGATCGTCTGTTGTCGGCGTTATAACGCGACGCCGCACATTTTTGTCGCTGCTCATTGCACTCAGTGCCCTTTAACCGGTTTCACTTTGGACTCTCTTCTTATACACTCACTCTCACTCTCTCTCTCTCTGGCACAAACACACGAACAGACGCGCGCTCTCTCTTTCGGCAGTGAAGAGCGTCACGATCTGCAGCTCGCGACGTTTGGACTATGACTGATCGAAGCGAATTCTCGCACTGCGCTACGTTATAGAGAATCGGTTGATTTGTCCATATCTTATCTGCACTCGCTTTGGCTTCGGCTTCGTCTTCGCTGTGCTGCGCTGCGGGTCCGCTAGGCAGGCATATAAACCCCATCGCAATTGGATTAAGCATGTTGCTAATCGGAAATTTAATCGGGAAGGTCTTTGATTAACAGGAAACCAGCCTAGGCCTAGGCATAATAAGTTAGCAGTTATGGCACTAATAATTGGAATTTACGCTGAATAAAACTAATTATGATATTTTTTTTAAGATCTGGAAATACGTCTAGACCTGGATATATAAGTTAACAGTCATAGTATTGATATTTGAAATAAAGCTAATTATATTTTAATTAAAGAACTATTTGAAGAAATTCACAAAGCAAACAAACTGATTTTATTTTAGCAATTCCCTGTACTTAGTTTATTTTCAATGAACACATTTCCAGACAGATGCTAATTATAGTGTGTTTGTGTGCATGTGTGTTTAACTCGTACGATATGTTTGTTAGAATTCACACATTTGCGTGTTGTATTTGTAAACAAAGCAAAGTACACACGATATCTGTGCAAATCTTTTCACTCACTCACTCTCACTCACTCTCTCTCTCTCCTCAACTCTCTGCCTCTTTCTCTGCAAATTTAGTTTCTTAAGCTGCTTTCTAGTTGACCCCTTAAGTACATATTAACTGCACAAGTGCTTGATATCACACATTTCTCTGCAACGTCGTGTCAAAGCTGGCAGAAAAGTTTTGCAAAACTGCAGTCGGACAATCTTTGAAGCGGCACGTCCTGCACGGAACACACACACACAGGGGGAATTACCAGCAAAAGTTTTTATTGTTCATAATTTGTACCTTTGAAACTTTTTCCTGTGATTCACTGCACATTTTAGAGCTGCTGTTGCCGCTGCTTCCAGTCGGGGTGCGTCGCGAACTGAGCTCGTCTCCATGTTTGAGCCGGCGTTTATAAGTGGTAAACATTGAGTCGCATACAAATGGAACAACAATGATGACGATGCGGCTTTTTTGGGTGTTCTTGTTGTTTTTTTCTGTTTAATATAAAACTTACTTCGTATTTTTAGTGTTTTATTTGCTTGACAAATGATTAAATAAATAATAAGACATTTTTGTTATTGAGTGATTCGTCAATGAGTGTTGAATACAGTGTTGCCAACTCAGCTTTTTTTAACTCGAAATCTAGCTTTCACTTGGCAAATCTAGCGTTTTTGCGTGGCGTGTTTGAGTGTAGCTAAATTGCGCTATTTAAAAGTATGCAATACTTTTCGTTTGCCAGCTATATCAGTAGTGCAATAAATGTAGCATACTCTTGTGCTGTACTCAAAGAAACGTCTCGCATTAGAAATAGAGTGCCATATTTCGGGGCAGGCAGTTGAATTGAATACGTTTGCTCGACATTGTATTGCATACTTTTAGCTACGCGCATATTACGTATACGTACGCACATGTCTTATGTGCTGATTCCCTTATAAAAATTGCTCCAATTTACTTGCATTCCACACACACGAAACTGTGTCGCGCCCTTCTGCCGCCCCGTGCAAATGCGAACTGATGTTGTCGGCGAGCACACACTCTCCATGGAGGCCTAGGACGCAGGCACACACACACATACATAGAGACAGAGCACACTATGCCGAAGGCGTCCCGCTTGGAATTGAGGGCATTAAGCGGCAAATATCTCACAGAGAGGCGGCTGCCAATCCACTTGGCAGTGTCATTCAACCTGAGGGAGAGCGAGCAAGAGAGACAGCAGTAGCACACACACACACAAGTGTCTGTATGTAGTTAGTTGTAGCTGTACTATTTGATGTCTGTCCGCGTGTACAGGCAGCACATGCAGCAGCATTCATTCATTCATGCCTCGCGCTACACCAATTCGTAAACAAAACGTTCATTCGAATATTGGTCAAAAGGAAATCGATAGAATGAATGCCCCAGAGAGAGAGAGAGAGAGAGAGAGAGAGAGAGAAAAGAGAGAGAGAGAGAGAAAGCAAGTGAATACACTCGTAACTCACTCTGCTGCAAACCGCATTCAGCCTCAAGCCAAGTACAATTTTCATTTAGTATCGACGACGTCTCATTTCGAATTTATGCCGCATCGAGTCTTGATTGAGGCTTTTTAGTTAATATTATTGTTATTTATGCGGAGCTCTCCCCGCCTTGGTATGGGTGGAAGCACGCACTGCGTGCCTGCATTCGCGCAAGCGTCGACTCTCACGTAGAGCAAGAAAGATAGAGAGAGAGAGAGAGAGGGAGAAAGAGAGCGCAAGCCATAAAACGCCGGCAAGTCGCCGCAGTGTGTCGTCCTGCTTCGCACAGCATGAACACGAGGGAACATAGAAGACTCCTCCCCCTCTCTCCTTACGCCCTCTTGCGACGCCGCCTTTTGCACAACCAAAACAAAGCGAAAATATGTGTCAGCTGCTTTGCTTGTGCTTTCCTATCCTGCTGGGCTTTCCACTCAAATTCGCGCTGTTTTTGCGCTGCCTGCTGTGTGTCGCATGCTTCGCCAGCACTCGTTGTCACACACACACACACACTCACACAGAGAGACTCACACACATACGGGCGCCGCTTGGCTCAGCGTTTTCATTTAATTTTCAGTTCAGTTTCAGTTAGTCGCAGTTGAACGGTCGTTGCTTTTGGTCGTCTCGTCTCGAGCAGCTCAGCAAGTTCTGAACGCAAAACAAATGTGCTACTGAAGCGTTACTCAAAACCTTCTCTCCGCCCCGCTCGCAATCAGAAGAGTGTTAGTGCGTGTATTTCTCCGAGTGTGCGTGCGAATGTGTGTTTATTGTGCTAGTTTCTGTTTATTACCAAAGAATATTATGGCTTGGCCAAAATAAAATGTTATAAATTATATAATTTTATAAACCATGAATGTGAATTAAACGCCAGATGAATTGTGAGTGAGAGAAACGGAAACATAAATGAGAAATAAACAAGAAAAAGTCAAACAAACATTGAATTCTTGACACGCTCGAAGCATGTGAGTTGTGGTTGTAGTCCTTGCTAAGTCCACGCTCCTTGCCGTCGGGGCCTTATTTTTGCATTACAATCCGATACGCACAAATCACAAACCGTTTATAATGTGAGTATATAACAAAATATATATATAAGCGACTTCCAAGTAAAAATACTCTGCACATAATACTGAGAATCGATTCAATTTCTCTAATTCGAGTGAAACGCAATTCCATTGAGCACTCGAAAGTATGCTACAATATAAATGTCGCCAGACTGAAATTGAATTTCGTTTATCCGAAAGGGTATTTACGCTGACAAGGTCTCATTTGTGCGCGTAATACTCCAAATTACCACCACCCCATTCGCCTATTTGCTTTTATATCCAATCACATGCTGTGCATTCTACGATGATATCATTGGCATTCCACCAGTTTGCCAGTTTACCAGTATGCCGGCAAGGAGCGGGTTCGTTGACCAAGCGCATTATCATCGCAATATGAATTTGCGAGTATTGGATGTGCTTATGCCCATATGTTATACTATATTTTGTCGACACACGCACACACACACACACACTGTCGTATATCCTCCCCGCGAATGCGTCATTCGGAATACGCTGACTGGGTCGAACGGGTATTGGGCATGGGAACAGTTCTTTTTTGGTGGGGGGAGGAAAGGGGCGTCTGGTCCGGCGACCCTTTTGTCGAGTGGCACAACAAAAGCACGGAAATACAAATAGTCGCTCAAAGCCACACTCCGACAACGGAGTTTTACAGGCATTATGAGATTCCAGATAATGACACTAAAGCAGCCGCAACAACCACTGAAAAGGGGCCGCATAAGTAATTACAACTTAAAGCTAGATGAGCAAACAGAGTGGCCCAAAAAAAATGCTAAGTCAATTTTGAAAATGTTCCTGGTTACTTCTGCTGTTTACATTCTGAAGGAGTTCATTAAAACTTCGCTGCGCTGTTTGTCTTTGGGCCTTCATTAACTTCACGCAGCAGAGACACAATTTGAATTTATGGAAAAACGATACAGCATATGCATAAATCCCCTACCCCCGCCCCCAATCGAGGCGTGACTGCTTTGTTGAAAATCATAAAAATGTTCAAGTATTAGACGCGTCAGTAGGCAGCGCAGTGCGTCACATTGTCGCAGCTGTCGATGTTGTCGAGTGTCTGCCATACGCCATTGTGTTCTGCTACTCCCACTGGAGCAGACAATGCGTATACGCACTGTGGCACAGACTCGCTGGTGCGTGCATGTCGAGCTCAAGTGGGCAGAAACAGGAGGAGGAGAAGGAGGTGGCATTGCCTAGGGATTGCTGTTTTTTAATGAAGTCATGTCAAGCATTTGCCGATTTGCCAGTGATTTATGAGCAGCTGCCTGACGCCTGCCGCCATTTACCATTCACATTCACACGATTCACACAACTCAGGTGAATCTCTCTCTGTATCTCTCCACCCCCCATGGCTGACAACGACAGCATCAATCAGGCCCTGCTGCCATGCATCGCTTGCCACGGTAATTGCTGTGAAATTCCTGTCCATAATCCAGTTAACAGGATTAGCCTGATTGGGCGCCAGCTGCAAAAACACACGTTGCCAGTTGTCGTTCTTCTTCTTTTCTATCCCCATTCTCCTCCAGCAGTATAATCAATCGCTTTAAAGTCTTTGCTTTTGTTTAATTAAAGCGCTGTAATTGCGTCACGTTCCAAGTTAATGCTATGGTAACTGGCCATAAAATGGGCATAAGATGCAAAAAAAATTAAAGAAATTATGTAAATAAAATGCACGAAAAAATAAAAATGAAAGAAGCGTCGCAGTGACCCATAAACCTTATTTATTCTGTTTAAAAATCAATTGAAATTGAAAAAACTTGTGTAAACATTAAGATCCTGAAGGGGAATTTAATAGGGAGCTGCCAAGCTTGTCAGTCAATGAGCAAAGGTTCAAGATATCGCACTTCCCAGAAGGACGCTGCGACTGTTTGCAATATTATTTGTAATGCACGCAGTTTTCTTGAATAATTGGATCACCCCATGCAACGACGATTTAGATAAATTGAATTGCAACTGCTGGTGCCCTTCTCAATTAAAATGCTACTTTTTCTGAGAAAATTAAACACCAAGACAGGCAGAGAGAGATACATATAGAGAGACACACAGAGCCACACACAGAGGCACACGCACAGACTTAAGAACTGGCAACGCATCTCTGCATTTGCTTAATTCTCCTTTGTTGAGCATTTTTCTTGTTTTCGCGTCGCTTTGTCTTCTCTGCTGGCACTGTGGCATTTAATTAATTACCAACTTACAACTGCGTGTTCGCAAGGTAATCGGAAATATGAGCGAACAGAAAATCGCAGAGAATCCAATGAAAACAAGAGAAGAGGGAGGAGGGAAGCGGGGACTTTGGCGTGCTGGCGAGAAAGGTCAGCAGAAACGCCCTGTTAATGTTTAATACTGCGGAATAAAACATTTAATAAGCCGCTTTCAAATGGCAACCAAAAAAATAATATATATCCCTCATAATAGGGTTTTCTATACAGCAACAATAAAGCTGAGTTTTCAGATAAACATGAAATGCGTGGGTCATAAACCCAAAGAGTGTAATCTAGGGGAAAACAGCAGTTGGCGAAACTTACATACTCTTCAGGCTTTGCACTCTATGCTTGATATGATATCTACGGTATTTGCTATGCTCTTCATTTATGTGATATCTTTATGACACGATCCATAAATCATAATGCTTGAAGTTTGATTTATGCTAGCTTAGTCACAGCTATGAGGCGTTTGATGTTTATATTTCATCATTATTATGAGTAACTCCCGTTTTGGTGCCTTGTTAAGCACATGATATAGTCTATGAGGCTGACGGATTGCTACATATTATCATGGCGCAAATACGCAGCAATTTCCGGACACTTAACCCTAGACTAAAATAATCTAACAGAGAGAGAAATGCAGACAAGTCTTTGTAGAGCTTCTACATTTCATTTCTATTGATTATCAAAGTTAATGTACTCTCTCTCTGTTAGAGTCGTATGCTTGCACATATCCTTCGCATAAACAGCAAAACAAATAAAAGTAATGCACATCCGTCAAGTGAACCGCAGAGCAAAGTTCAACTTCAGATAACACGGTGCCAGCTTAACCCGCCACGCAATCTGGCAAACTCGTAACCTCGTCGAGTGCATTGCCATCTGCAGAGACAGCAGAAAGATGGACAGACAGATAGAAAGGCATAAAGATAGAAAGGCAGACAGACAGACAGACAGACAGACAGGCAGGCAGGCAGACAGGCAGAGAGACAGACAAAGAGAATAACTTTAATTTCGAGCAATTTGGCATTGAAGAGTGTGCACAGCATAACAATATCCTTTTGCCAAGAGCAGCTTCTGCAGCATGCCTGGTATTAAGATGGGATTGATGTGCAACTGCTCCCCCCCTCCTCCCCTTTTGAGTATGGTATCTATTTTGCTGCTTAATGGGGCTCAGCTTAACCCATAAACTGACCTCCGACCGTGAACACACTTGGAATTGAGACGTCCTCGTCCACGTCGTGTTACATCTCGCCTTGTCTCATCCAGTCTGCTCAGAATACAAACACATAAGCCGCAAGGTAGCAATGTTTTATGTATCCAGCCATGAAAGACCAACAACAACAACAACAGAGACCACATTGATTGACAGGCTCATTCAATTTGTGGCTCGTCCCACTCTCTCTCTCTCTCTCTCTCTCTGCACGAATCTTCTGCTAGTCAGCAAGTCATTCAGTGTATCGTTTAGTGGCCAGCAACAATGAATGGTGTCCAGTCCACACACGCACACACGCACACACACACAGAAGAAGTGTTTATGCATCGTGTGGCAAAGAGAAACTTCCTTTGTGGCCAGTTTTTCTTGTCGTTCTTCGTTTCAGTTGTCATCTGCACTGCCAATGACTTGGCAAACAGAGAACGTGGGAACGTGGCACTGTGGGACTATGGTACAGTAGTCCTCAGTGGGTGCTAGGTGTCCGGCAGGTGTGCGGACTACGCTAAAAGCTGCACTTACCGTCGCAAAACCTTGAAACATGGCCCCATTGAAGTTCTGGACACAGGCTTAATTAAGTGTCTATTAGGAGGCCAGCTGGGAAATCCACCAGGCAGCCCCCTGTCTATGCCTGTGTATGCATGTATGTGTCTAAGTGCCTCTTAAGTGGAGGGTGCGGGGTCATATTAAGCTCATTTGCGGAACGTTGCCCAGTGCGGTGGCCTGACATCAATTGAACTTCCCCCCCAAAGACAAATCTGGGCTTTCCATAAACCTCAAACTGCGTAAGCACTTAGTGTGCGTGTACATGCGTGTGTGTGTGTGTGTGCGGGGGGGGGTGTGCTGCATGGGACTTCGTCTATCTGAAATTATATTGAAATCCTTTTAACGCCATATCTAAAATTTATGTGCTTGCCAAATTGAATTATTGTGCAAACTCAATTTTACACGAAATGCGCTTGGGCGGCTTGCCTTACAATACAGCAGACAGCAAGAGAGACAGAGATAGAGAGAGAGAGAGAGAGAGAGATAGGTAGAGTGACATTTAGGGTGCACGCTCACCAATTTGATGGGCTTATGCCGTGCACCATATGCAGCTCTCTCTCTGGGTGTGTCGACCAACGTGAATTTCATTCGATTACATTAAAAGTGTGTCACAAAGGCCTCCAACAAGCGGAGTAAGCCCGACTCTCAGTTACCCTTCAGCAACAGCTAAACTTACCCAATACACTCTGTCGCTCAATCAGGCTGCCTAATCCAATTGATTATTTCAATGCAAATCGAATTAAACTTTTAGCAAGGGTTTTTTTTTTGTTTTCAATTTATAATAAGGCAGCATAAGCTGCTCTAATTAGCTCGCATTGAATTCAAAATGACAAATGGCTTCGCGTGAAATTCTCTCTAATGAGGCTTTAGGTTAACCCAATCGCAACTCATTAAAATTGCATTCAAGTTTCGTAATTAAATCTACACCCGATTTTATTCAATAAAATATTGCTAAAAATGTAGAAAAATAAAAAAAAATCCAAATGGAAAATGGCAAATGGAAACAAGCAACAGCAACTCGATTTCAATCGGTCTCTAACGAGCTTTTCCACTCGACCAGCTGCTGCACAGAGTGTTGGAAAGAGAGAGAGTGGGAGAGAGAGAGAAAGAAAAGAAAACTTTTGCATTTTTTATGCCTGTCGCAACTTAATTTTTGATTTATGAGCTGAAGGCGGAACACCTTAACGACAAAATGGAGCGAGAAAGGAAACTCCTTGCCAATCAGCATTTAAATTCCGGTATACCCTGTTGTGGCTGAGTTTAAATGGGTTTATTAGCTGCGCATGTAGGGTTGAAGAATGAGCTACTTAGAGTTCTCTTTATTGCTTTCAAGCACTCTTCTTAACTAACTTACTTTTAACTGTATTCAACTGATGAGAAACAGTCTATGCTATCTATATAGTGTGCTACTCATTCATCTATATATACTTCTAACCCTCTATCTATCTGTATATTCTTTGTCTGCTCTGCCATCTATCTATACAACCATCAATCTATACATTAATCTATCTATCTAAAGGTCTATCTATCTATCTTTACTTTTCCCTATGAATCTGTCTTTCGATCTAAGTGTCTGCCCAGTTACCTATTAATCTGTATATAGCTCTTTATCTGTCAATCTTAATGCTTCTTATACTTCTTATCTGTATCATCAGCTATCACTCTATCCTTTCTTTATACATCTTTCCAATTGCTTATTTATCAACCCATCCATTTATATAATTTATAATGTTATTCTATATACTTATCTGTATTTACCTTCCCATTCTTCTGTTATTCAATCTTCGCTATCTACAGCTCTGATCGTCCAAGTACTTATCGCTCTATCTCCCTAAACACGTCTAAACTGTTTATCCACTGTCTATCCACTGCCTGCCTATATCCTCTCAATCAATTACAAGGCACATAAGCAGTCTCTCTCTCTCCCTCTCTATAGAGGATAACTGGCAGTCGAGCTGGCTCAACCCAAGCGCAGCTTCGTCTGCTTAATTTCTATATCTCTTGTCACATTTGTTTCCCCACAAATGTCTCCACACACACACACACGCACACACGCAGAGGAAACAGTAATGAGGCACACATCAATCAAACGTGCATTGTTGCCTGGTCTGGCCTTGCTGTAACTGTGAATAATAATCATAATATTCACAATATATTCACAATATAATCGATGCTCGGCTGAATCTGTGAAACGAATACTAAATTAACGAATGACGCCGTTACCCAGGCCGATGATAACCTGATCAATATTGTTATTGTTATTGTCAGGTTGTGTTGTAACAATCACTCAGGTGAAGCTGCAGCCAGGATGGAGGGTGTCAGCCGTGTGGGTGTTGCTGTGAGTGAGTGTTGTGATTATTATTATAACACACTCGCATAAATGGAGAATCAACTTCGATTGCAGGGCGCGTAATTCTCGATTTAAAATTAATTACAGAAATGGAATTAATATTAAGCGCGGTTTTTTCTCCTTAAATTGATTACACAGTTTATAATGAAGGAGCAACTTTATGTTGCGAGAGAGAGAAAGAAAGAGGGAGAGAGAGAGAAAGAGGTGGGGAATTATTTTCCATTCTGATGAAAATAAAAAATTATGCATAATCAGGAAAAAGGAAGAGAGACCGGAGGCAAATGGGGACAATGGACAGTGGAACGGGGCTTTGGTTGCCTTGGGGGCCACAAAGAAAGCAGGGAGAACAACATGAAATTAAATTCAAGAGAAGGAATCGCCAGTCAGGCGTTACAAATTTGCCATCATATCACTCGGGAGTCTGGGCTCAAGTTAATTTGACGCACAGTTTGTTGCAGCAACAAAACAATCTTCAGATTCCCCGTAAGATTCCCAAAGCCCAAGAAATAATGATAACATGGACGGGGCATAGACTGAGACGCAGGGACGAGGGCAGGCAAATTGTGGCCAACGATTTGCGGCCGTGTCTGGCTTCCCTGTCGAGCCCAAAAGACGAAAAGACGAAAAGTCATTCGCCAAAATGTCTAAGAAAAGTTTTTTCTTAATATCAAGTGGGTGGGGGTGAGGGAAGAAGTAGCTGTGCAGGAGGAAGGCGCTCTCGTAAATCTGTAAACATTGAATTGGGCACGCACTGCGTATACGTAATATGAGAAAATAATTGCTGCGTAGCAAACGACGACAACAATGCGAGTAAATTGCTTTTGAAACGAGCAAACACACCCACACCTACGCGCACATACACACACACACCGATACACAGCTACACCTCCTCATAATGGGCTTGATGAATTTGCAAAAAGATTTTAGAAAATAAGCACAAAATGATTTCATTTAACGTTGTTTCTGCTTTGCCAGCCACTTGGCCTTGTGGCCAAATGCTATGACTGCCAAAGTCTGGACTCGACTCATTGCCAAATCAGCAGCAGCAGAAGCAGCCTAAGCTGTCTTAGGCGCCAATAGCTGCCACTGTCCGCACTCACCTTGGCAATAAATCATGATCAAACAGCGTCAAGCGTGAAGTTTATTGAAAATGTAATTTCCTAAATTTTAAGTTATGGTTCACGAAAGGGTTGCCCACACACAGAGAGAGAGAGACAGAACAGAGAAGGAGAGTGAGCGAGAGAGAGAAGGAGACTGCCTGTCTGTGCAGGCTGCTGGCGTTCTGTTTAAACAGGCGGTAATAAGAGCATCCTGCTGGCATACAGACAGAACGTGCAACTGTTTTTATAGCTCGCCCTGCCGCAGGCCACAGCAAAGTGTCGTAAAAAACCAGCAAGAGAGAGTGTGGGGGGTAGGGGGGTGTGTATGTGTGACAGTTGTGCCTGGTATGCATAAGATACATTTGTCAAGCTTGTTTGCCTTCGCCCCCGTTTTTGTCAGTGTCTGCCTGCGGCTGCATAAGGACAACACAGTTGTCACTTTGCATACTCGCTTCGCACGTCCTGCCGCAGCCAATTCCTAGCCTGCCACACACACACGCATACACGCACACACATGTGTGTAAATTAGTTGAAATAGTTGCCTGCCTGCCAGCCTGTTGCGTAAGGGTAATTGTGATGCGAATTGTATTTGTCATGTTCTCCCTTCCACAAATCCTTGAGTCGCAACAAAAATAGCATCGCCAGCAGTGGCAGCCTGGGGATGCTAGTCGTGCTTTTAATTGCTTGTTGGGAATTATATACCACTCAGTACAGCTTCCCTACCCCTTCCCCCCTACACACACCATTCTGTTAGTGAAAGTTATTTGCTTTCATAGCTAAAAGTTGCTCCAGCTGCAATCTCAAATCTAATTGGTATGTTTCGGATTGTTTTATGCCAGTTGGCAATTGGGCAATTGTTTAAATCTTTTTATTGTGTCTCTGTGTGTGAGTGTGTACTACTAATTGTGGTGTCCATTTTGTAACAGGGTTAAACCAGCCAATATTAAACAAGGCTATGAATCACAAAGCTGTTGAAAGCCTGCACAGAGTTCACCACACAAAAACTGTTGCCTACTTTCGAGTTAAACTTGTAAATCAATGCAGTTTAATTGAATTGAATAAGCCATAAAACAAAATAAAATAAAATTGATAGATATTGATATCTTTAAAAGAAAAGTATTGCCTTTTTATATTTACAATATTTATCCATAGATATATTTACATATATATATTTAGTTACAATTCTAATCACAACTTTTCCCTTTTGCTTCTTTAATTGCAGCACAAACTTCAAACTTAATGCGCAACAAAGTGCTGCTTAAGCCAGTTTAGCTTTAAATCCTGTTTCGCACACACTCACACACACTTAGCTTGTTGCCAATACACACACACACACACTTACACGCCGCACTGTCTAGCTGTCTGTGTGTGTGTACTCGCGCTGATTGATGCAAAACTTTGTTGTGTCACTTCAATTAATGTGCTGAGTGTACGTGTGTGTGTGTGTGAGCACGCGTATAATTAATATTGTTGAAATTGAAAAAGTTGTAGTTTTAATTGATTGATAGACACACGCGTTAGTACACATAGCAACATTGAGTAGAAACTTTAAAGGGGTCTGAAGGGGACTCCCCCGTGACACGCGCACCGCGAACTCTAACCGCCTTATCCGCAGCGTTGCAAAGTGCTCTGCGGATGCATTTCATTTGGAAAGGGGCCCGACAAAGACAATACGGAGGGTTTACGGAGTGCTTTGGCCCGTTTACGCAACAGAACGGGCCCCTCAATTCCACAACCGCCGCAACCCACACCGCCTGCCTCACCATTGCCCTCCAACGCCAGCGCCAACGTCCACGCCCACGCCGGCACCAGCAGCGGCAGATATACCGCCCACAGTGCCCAGCAACTGCCCTCCACTAACCCGCTCATCGGTCCAGATCCTACCCAGCAACAGCAGCAGCAGCACCACCAGCAGCAGCAACAACAACATTATCAACATCCCCACACAAAACACGCAGAGGGAGAAGCTGCTAGAGCCCGCGGCAACGCCCGATGTAGAGAAGCAGCAGCCAGCGATGGCAACCACATCAATGCCCTCACCCATCATGTGAGTACAATTGAATCATTCATACATATGCAGCTCGTTTTACGGCCTAATGCCAGCGCACCTGCGAGTGCTTACTAACAACAAACTACCCCGTCAAGGCGGGTAGATTGTCGCGCAAGTAATACAGCTAATACTCTAAGCACCCACGGCACTGTTGGAGTCATATTAACTAAACCAGCTAGGCAGCTTAAGTGTCGTTCTAAACTAAGTTCCCTAACTCTCTCTCTCTGACGGCTTATTAAAATTCACTTAGCCCTAAACAGTAGACTACGCTTTTTTGCTTAAAGGAAATTTCCACTGAACGCGAATTAAATTTCCTTTGGCGTTTAAAAGAAAGCAGTACTTTTTGTTGAAAATAAATTGCTTTCATTAATATTCAAATTTGCCTTATTTATAATTATCATATTCATTATCGAAGTCATATTACCTGTCAGTGTAGTAGAACGCTATTATATTCATCGCAATTGCTAAACAAAAACTGTTATACGCACCTGTTAACATAAGTTACCACGGCTGCCATTGATAGCCGAGCGCACTTTATTGTATTTCTGCCTTCACAGTTTATTTCATAGTGTTTTATGGGGTTGTACAGCACGTTTCACTGATTTTATAGACTGTTGTAATTTGATTTGCGCCAACATTTCGCTTTATAGTCGAAGAAGTCTACGGAGAGGAGTGTAGAGAAGAAACAAAAGCCATTTAATTGCTTAACAACATTTTACCATTAGACTTAATTGAATCGCTGGGCCAAATAATAACGATAAGTGGAAAAAAGGACGAAGGTAACCGAAGGGGGCAAGCGGCGCCACCGACACTTCGGCTGAAGCATCTGTGTCGCAGCAGCAAGGAGGGGAATCAGGTGGTAGTAAAACCAGGTGAATGTTAAGCGCCAGACATAACATGTTAATGAATTTTAATGAGAAATAATGAGGATTGCTTTCCACGCCACCAAAGCTCATGCATTGCGATAGACAGACCACTTCAAAAGGAGGAGCTAGCAGAACACACAGAGAGAGAGAGAGAGAGAGGGAGTGACAAAGAGATGGTACATGTGGGCACTGGGGGAGCAGTTTGCAATGACAGCTTGGATTTGCGACTTAATTAAGACGCTGAGCTGCCAACCACATTTGCCGCAATGTTTTGCATGCGCCAACTGACAAAATTTTACCAAGGCTGCCATCAATAACAGACAAACAATGAGCTGAAGCATGGTTAGGTGTTAGTGTGTGTGTGTGTATGTTATAGGTGTGACTGTGTGTGTATGTACAAGGTATACGGAGATTCGCATTGTAAATGTGCCATTTGCAGAGCTGCCAAGTTGCCAAGGTAGAGGAAGAGCTGTTCATGCACGAAATCAACTATAATATACGATATTTACTGTAACTGAATTTCACAAGCGCACTAAAGTATGCTACAATAAAATTTAATACACTTTTTCCTCAGGGAATTTTCAATTTAAGAATGATTTCTTTATAATTTAGTACTTGAAAAGCTACATAAAAATGATTGCAGCAATACGCATCATGCACTATTATATAAAGAGAAAACAGTTTGATAGCAATCTGCCTTTTAACGAAGCACTTTCCTTTTGCGCCGCGCACAAAAGTATGCTACTATAAAACTAATTTGGCCCCCATTGTGTTTTGTGTTTAGTTTCATTTGGCAAAGTTTAAATTCAAGACGAGTTCAAGCAGAGTTTGCTGAGTTTATTTAGCCACTAAGTGCCGCAGTCGAATGCTGCCAGGCTTAGCTCCCCCTTCCCCTCCTCCTCCTCCCCCTTATATTTAGCATTATCCCAGCTGGCGCACATTTTCATCGGGTTTGCTGAGTGTAATTTCCGTGGATTATTCTGGCAAATTACTTATTAAAACTCTTGAAGCCGCCTCCGACGCGTCGACAGGACCCCGTTGACTACTCAAATTGAACTCAATTATTTGCGAAACAATGCTGATCAACTGTTTTTGTTTTAAATTGCCAACAGTTTGAAGAGCCTAATGACAATTTAAGGCAAACGAAAGTTTGCCCCATGTAAACAAGGCTCTTCATTAAGTTAAGTGTGTGCCTGAATAATTAATAGTGCAAAACAAGGCTGTCGATTTTAAAGCTGACTTAGTCACAGACATAGCAGAACCTTAGCAGCAATTTGAAATCATGAATATATATATATATATTTTTGGGGCAGCACTTTTCGGCTTTATTGTTGTGCATGTCACGCGTCACGTTCCGCCTGCAATCGGATGCTTTTCTTTGCTTTTCTTTCTTCTCTTTGCTTTTCCTGTCGTTACCAAGTGCTGCAAATGGAATTCCAAATTTCGGAATTTTGGTATTTTATACTGATTGTCTCTGTGGGGCAAGGAAAGGGGAAAAGAGGGGCCGAGTTCCTGCATTGTAAATTCACCTGACCAAGTGGAAATTTGGCATTTCTGGCGCGCGTGGCGTGTAATCGGATTAGCAACGAGAGTTTGCTATTGCTATTGATTTATATCTGATAAGCCTCCATTCTAATTAAGCTAATTGCGAAGGCCAGAAGAAAAATGTCAATTCGATTGACTCATAAATCTGTCACAAGCGGCAGCATTCACTCAACTCGATGCGAGACTCAAGTATTTATTTGCTGTGAATAATTTATGAGTGTGCGCAAACGGCAATCAGCCCTGACAGCCGCAACCGCACCCTCTACCCCTCACTCCCTTCTCTGCACCAATCACTGTTGTCTCCTTACACTTTGAACTCGACCCGAAGAGGAGGAGGAGCAACACTCCGGGGAGAATTCACACGAAATCAGACTTGCTCGAACTGATCAAATAACATAAACAAGTTAGCTTCGGTAATGCACTCCGATTGGATCGCAAATACAGTTCTTAGCCAATGTTAACAGCTCGCTTTGATCCTTAAGACCCTTTAACCTCTCGCCCTTTCCGCGTTCCTGCCCACACTCCGGGAAGTAGCTCCGCTGATAATTGTGCGCCTCTTTGATTTATTTGATTGACGTCTACAGCACAAACTGTCGACAGTTTCTCACACACAGCCCACTCCACTTCTTTCCCCTCCATCTACTCACATAACACATTCAATTTTGCCTGAAGAAGCATTCGCATTTTCCTGGGAGAAAACTTGCGCAAGGCAAAGGAAAAAGTTTTTCCGTAAACACTGCGGTTGCCCTTTTCAGTAAGTGGAAGCAGGTAAAAATTACAAGCGAAACAAGTAGCGACAGGGGAAAAGGGGAAGGGGAGAAATGTGGAAAAAGGGTAGCTGCTTTCAACTCTGACATATTTTATTCTCGCAATGACAGTGCCAAGATTGACAGTCCGCTTTATAAACAACTTTTAGCTCATTTCAACTGTCCGCAGCAGACGAATGTCGAAAGGTTCAGTTTCATTATTCAGCAACTAGCTGCTCATAATTAACCAGAGAAAAGAACAGTTCAGCTTGCTAAAGTGATACTTGGGGAATACTTTATGATAATAAGGCAATGTGGTATAGTACGAGGGCCATGTCTGCCAAGTTTCATGAGAATATCTGCAAAAAGGAAAGAGCTCTGCCTTCAAGAACTTTCAGCAACCTTTTCTAGAGATAGTTTAAAGAAAGAAATTATGTGATATGATATAATATGATATATGACATGCTACCAATAGTATAATTTGTTCATTTACAATAGGTACATTTAAATAAAAGAACTCTTACTTCAAGAACTTTAAGCCTTATTTTCTAGAGATAGTTCAATGAAAGATATACGTGTGATATGATATGAAATTTGCTATCTATTAAACAATAATAATAGGTACATTTACTGGCTAAAGTATTATTTACTGAGTGCTTATAGTATATTTATAAATAATTCCAAGAGCTGTTCTGTCCACCTGCGTAGCTAATGGCCGGAAGCAGCTCGGCCTGATTGCTTATTCCCTGCAGAGAGATCCCAACTGAGCTCGATTTAAAAATGGATACGACCTGAATTTAATGCATAATCAGAGCTATGACTAAGATAATTGAAGGCACATTAAATTGTAATGCATAAATTGTTTTCTGGCCCCGGCCGCGTAATTTGTTTACGCTCAGTTCGGCCTGGAAAAACGGAAATTGAATTTCATAAACTTTGGCCAGCACCGGGTACGGGTTCAGGTCTGTGAAGAAGAGCAATTAGTGGGCTCCCAATGGGACTGGCTGGTTGGGGCCCCAGAAGACTTGTGCCACTGCGACTGTCGCGACAGTGTCGAATGGAAACGGGGCCGAAGTTGTTGATGGAAATGGGGTCGATAGCGACAACGACGAGGACGACGAGGACGACGGGGAGGACGACGATGCGTCAGCTGGGGAAACCCAAAACCATGAAACTTTCTACATAGAAAGTGGGGAGGAGCAGGGCAGGCGCCTTGTCAAAGCTGATGTTGTGCGCGTTGTTGTTGTTGTTGTTGTTGCTGTTTGAGTTGAAGCTGCTGATGTTGCTTTACGTTGTCATTCAAGTGTTTTAATCAATTCTGATTTAATTTTATGCCCAATTAAGTGTGAAAAGCGTTTGATGTTGCGCACGAGCGTGGGTACGCACGCTTCGGCCTGATGCTAGGCTTGGCCTCGCCCCGGAATAGGCACCCACTGTCACTGGACTGCCTTCCCATTTTCCACTACCCCTGCTAATGGGACGTGGGGCACGCAAGCGTGAGCATTGAATATGCCACATCTAGAGACCGTAACGAGATGTGGATGCGGATGTGGAGCCACACGGGCTGACTGCCTGCAGTGCGCTTCGCTACCCTTGAGCTGTCTATTACGAGGGAGCACACACGCACCCTCACACACACACACACACACACACACACTTGGTCACACATGCTGGCACACACACACACACTTGTCAGGCCATAAATAAGTCACACCCAAATACCTTTCGCTAACTGCAGCTCACCTCGTCTCAAGTTGTTGCTTTCCTTGTTGTTGCTGTCGCTATTGCTATTGTTGTTGGCTTGTACTCTGCCCCATTCTTGCCCTCTCTTTCTCTTTAACATCTCTCTTCCTATGACAGAAACGCCTATTTAGCCTAAACTTTAGCAACAACAACAACAGCAACATCTGCAGCCGGCCAGCTCACGCCCCATGGCCTGGAAGCATTAGTCTATATGACAGCCGATCCGATCTCGCTATGTTTTTGGATATGTCTACAGGTAAAGCGTAGCTAAGTAGTAAGTCTATCACAAAGTAATCATTTTCCTTTTTTCTCGCCATAAAAACACTTCTAATTACACATATGATGCTAGCGTAAAAATGGTATGCCGTGGGGTATAATACCCTTTCTGTGTGCCTGTTTGTGTCGGCATAAACTTCGCCTTATTGCCGAAACTTTTCCTTTATACACTGAGAGCTGGGAGCGGTCTCAGGGGCGTGGTTGCTCGGCGTGTTTGTTGAAAATTTACGACGACGAGTCTCGAGTCTTGGCCACTCGTTTATTGTGCTGCTCAGGGAGAAGAACCAAAAGGCCAAAGTGGGGGAAGGTAACTGAGCACCTTTGAAAGTTATGGCTTTCATCTCGCAAAACTCATTTGCCGTGAAAAATAAAGGAAAAGGTCCTTGACCAGTTAAAATCAAGCGCACAAAGGGCAAACTTTTATGTTGCTTTAAAATATTGTTTTTATTGATATATTCCATATTATATGTGATTATCTATATGGGGAACTCGATTAGTTTAAAGCACAAGAAACGCACCTTATATTGTCAACAAATTTATTGGGTTTTCTTAATATTTGTTGGCAATACTTGTGTATCAATGTCAATTCGAATCAGTTTTTCAATTTCATTTGGCCTCAGAGATTATCATATTATAACTAACTCTCTCTCGAAAGACATTCGAGCAATTGGATAAAACCCCTTAGATCCAATCTGAATTATCTAAACGTTTCTTGAGTTTGTGGATTTGTTTTATCCTTGTCCTGCACTGGATATGTGTGTGTTTCCTGAGTTTGTGGATTTGTTTTATCCTTGTCCTGCACTGGATAGTGTATGTGTATAGATTGATAGATGTTCATTTTGCACACACTAGGCTTTAACTAAATTAATAAACTATAAGTAGATTGTTCTCATCGAATCCAGCCGAAGTGCCGGCATTGCGCACTATGAAGTTGGAACCATCGAAGTGCAGGCGCTTCTCGTTGCGACTGAAAGATTAGGTTAAGCTAATTCCGAATATTAAACGAGCTTGAAGTAAATGCTCACCGCAGAAACAGATGGGAGTTCTTGCCCAACGAGGCGGTGCAGTGGATGCCTAAGGTGGTGGCTAAGCTAACCGATCCATTGCTAGGGCTGGTGCGTATGAGGCCCTTGTTCTGCTGGAGAATCAACTTAACAAGACCATCGACGCCTTGAACAATCCGGCAACCATTGATATCGTATATCTCAGTGCCATCTTCGGCACAGCTGTACGTCGAGTTGGCAATCACCTCATGTACTTTCGACGCGTGGTAGGAATAGCGACGGAAATCCCTAATGAAAGTGAAATTTATCATATGAAGGTCCTTATTCAAACAAGTAGAATAAGGCAACTTACTTGTAGAATACCTCGAGAGTGCAGTCATTACTAAGGTCAGTGAAGGTGTCCGTTGTGGTACGTGTGCCAGCGGTGTCCACCAGATAGACCAAAGCACAAGACTTGCTAGTAAAGCTCACGCCTTTATACCACATCTTGGCATAGCGACTAATTACAGTAAATAAATACTTGATGTCCAGGATAGGTTAAAAAATGATTCTACTCACACAAAGTTGTTGGTCTTCATGCCGTCATATGTGACGATCTCTACCATGGAATTGAACCGCATAATGCGTCCGTTGGGATGGATAAGGGCAGAGCAGTTGCCATCATGGGAGAGGGAGACTGCCACCTTACTGCGTTGATTCAACACACGCACTGCTCCATCGAGTGTCATGTCAATGCTGAGGGGATGACAACAGGGGAATAATATCTTTCTCATAGGTAGTGCAGGCAATCCCTCACCGGACACCTTGACGAAGATGTAGCTGTATGGTACAATTGCCGATTGCCATTGGACCATAACCAGAGGGCGGAGGTGGTGGGGAAGGATTCCGCTGGACCTCTAAGTCCCAGTCGTGTACAATGGGTTCCCAATCGTCTGGCAGACATTCTCTGCCAAGTATTCGCAAATTTGGTCTAATGTCCTTCTTCCTATCGTTGTTTGGATCCTGCCAGTTCAGCTGTGGCTTGATTCTAGAAACCATTTGTTTTAATGATTGCTAAAAGTTAAATTTATTTTTTTATTTTTTTGTTTTCTGCTTCTCTGAGAGCTCCGCTCTCTGCGAATATTTGTGATGGAATGATTTGCCATGATTGCTGGGCTGGGGCAAGTCGGCTTTACATCTTGTTGGTCCCCCGTATCGCCTACTTAGTCCAGTAATTATATTGCCAAAAAAGTATTGGAAAACGTATGACAATACTATCTTATTATCAACACTACTCTATATTGATTAGGTTCACATTATCCCGTTCTCGAGATGTGGGAAATTTAAGGAAATCGAAAGTGCAAAACCTTTAAACATGTTGTCTATTCGGCATTTAAATTAACCATACATCCAATGTGAAATAAATTTAAAGAATTTTGAGTGTTATCTTTCATCCAAATAACTCAATATAATCTATATCTATATTATATTAAGTAATTCCCAAATACCATATAGGTCGAAAAAAGCGACCAAAAACAAAAACAGATTAATAAGCTTTAGAAAAGCTTATATTGATCAGCAAAGTACATAAGTTGAATACCTATTTTTTATTTAGATTCATACATAAATTTCGTTATACATGCTTGTTAATTTAGGAATATTGGAGATTGTCGTAAGGCTATAAAAAAAAAAACACTTGGACTTAGCCTAAAAATAGGAGTTCCAAGTTGTAAAGAGTCGAACAATAGGAAAACAAATAGGTTAGTTTTGTGTACTTAGTTGCTATCAACCCCCGACAGGGCCGCTCATAGTAGTGAATTTTAGCTTAAATGTCACATGGTGCGTACGTGTGTGTATTGTGTATGCAGGTGTGTAAGTGAATGTATGTGTGTGTGTGAGGGGGCTTACGGGGTTATTCACGTTGTGTCAATCAGCATATTGAGCACAATATTTACGTACTATATCATTTAATAATTCTCACTTTTCTCGTGTTTTGCATATCTCTTCAAACGTGTAGTGAGTACACCTAGAATTTACAATTCAGTATGTACATGCGTGTGTCTGGGACGTGTGTGTGTTTGTTTTAGATCGGGTTGGGTTTGTGTGGATGAACAGTTTGGATTGCAAGAACTTTAAACTAAACTTAACGTTAACTGGTAACTAGAATAATCACGGGCCTGAAGCTGGGTCCAGTAACCAGCGCTCACACGAGAGGGACAGCCACCTCTTAGGACCGCTGCCTACTAATTGTTGCACACACACAAATTGCCAAGTCCGAATTGTACCCGCTTTTGGGGGCGGTGGGGAGGTGGGCGTGGACTGGCGAAGGCCGATCGGCGAACGTCGTCTCGTTTGTGTTTATAATTTTGGTAGCATGTGAAAAATTTTTTAAGGCTGATTTCTTTATGTTGTATACATTATTCTATTTTCTACTAATAGTCTATTATCTTTTTTTTTTTCTTTTTTTTACAATTTGGTTGGATACGTGTATTGGTTAAATAAAACTTTTCGTGGTATATGCAAAAATTTGGGAGGTTTTGAAGGAGAAGAAATCATGAATCTTCTGAAGCCAAAAAAGAAGCCTTAAAAATTAAAACGCTGGCACTCATCAGTATGGCCAAAATTGTCCAGCGTTTTCAATGTAGTAGGCAGGGCAGTGGACACGTGTCCCAATGTTGTAGTTACAGTTATATATATGTATATATATGCATATTTATATATACGTATATAGGTATTTATAGAATATTTTTTCACTTATATCAAAAAAGTTCGAGTATGAAAAAGATAACTAAAAACGAATTCCTTTTTAGTTGCGTTGCGTTGCGCTTACGTCGAGCCAACGCTTCGAGACATCCACGAGCTGAGCTGGGCCCAATCGGTTGGTGGTGTTAGTTGTGATTGGGTGAAGGAGGACGACTTGCCTCATTGTGATCTAAGATGATGCTTCTATGCCTAATTCCCTGATCTGATCTGGATGCCTAGAGCGCGTTATTCACGCCTGTTTGTTGCGAGCCTTATATTTAGTTTCGTGTTTTTTTTTCTGTGGGGTTTTTTTTTTCCAATTTTAAGTTATTATCCCTCTCCACGCTACGCAAACGTAACGGTCCCTAAAAACTGCATTGGATCTGTTCGTAAGTGTATGTCCAGTGAGTGTGCGGTTGTGTTTGAATGGGTTTCAGCCAACTTAGTAGACAATCAGCAGGTTGTTCTCATTAAATCCGGCCGAATGCCCAGCGTTCCTCACTATGAAATTGGATCCATCGAAGTGCATGCGCTTCTCGTTGCGACTGCCACGAAAGAAGACAGAAAGAGAGAGATTGGAAAATTAATTGAATGCATCTGAATCTAAATGAGTATCGAGTATCGAGTGTGGAATTTCTGTGAAGTGGCGAGCGCCGAGCGAAACCCGCACGCGAATGCTTACCGCAAAAACAGATGGGAGGTCTTGCCCAACGAGGCGGTGCAGTGGATGCCAATGGTGGTTAGGGTAACAGATCCATTGCCAGGGCTGGTGCGTATGAGGCCCTTGTTATGCTGACGCGTCACCTTAACCAGACCGTCGGCGGCCTGAATAATGCGAAAGCCATTAATGTCGTACATCTCGGTGCCGTCGTCAGCACAACTGTAGGATGATTTGGCAATCACCTCCTGTGCATCCGGCACGAATGAGGGACCGTGGCGCGAGTCGCTATTGAATTTGCATATGAATAGGGTGCTCTCTTTGTATAGGATGCCAGATATACTCACTCATAAAACACTGCCAGAGTATAATCCTTGGTCAGGTCAGTGAAAGTGTCGGTTGTGGTGCGTGTACCAGCGGTGTCCACCAGATAAATCAAAGCACAAGACTCGCTGGTAAAGCTCACACCCTTGTACCACATCTTAGCATAGCGACTAGATGGAATATAGATAAATAAATACAAAGTTATATTAATAAAGCTGATTCTACTGACACGAAGTTGTTGTTCTTCATGCCGTCATAGGTGACGATCTCCACCTTGGAGCCACTCTGCAAGATGCGGCCATTCGGGTGAATGAGTGCAGAGTTGGTGCCATTGCGCGAGAGGGAGACTGCCACCATGCTGCGTTGATTCAACACACGCACTGCCTTGTCTAGAGTCATGTCAATGCTGCAGAGTCAAGTGGAGACAAATAACATAAATAAACTCTTGGGATTTGTCGAGATATTCACCGGACACCTTCGCGCAAGCGTAGCTGAATGGTGCCGTTGGACATGGCAATAGGTCCTGATCCGGGACATGGCGGCGGTGGTGGTGGGTTGTTCTCAAACTCAAAGGTGCGCGAACTGACACGACCCAAGGCATGTGGAGGTGGCGGCATCGGCGATGGGAACTGCTGTGTGTGGTGCATTGGAGGTTGCGGTTGTGGCTGGAAAAAGAGAGACAGAGAGAGAGAGAGAGGGAGAGGGATTAGGGAAAAGGGAAAAGTGAACAGTCACATATGCAATATTACCGGACAGTAAGCGCTGTTCTCATACCCAAAGGTGCTACCATAGTGAGCACTCAACGATTTGGGCCCATGAACCAATGGGTCCAAATCAGGGGATATTGCCGTCACCAGCGGCTGCGAGTGATGGATGCCTAAGCCGACTGCTCGATAGGATGCTGTTGCGCCGCTAGCGTTAGTTTGGCTGGAGCACTCCTTGGCCAGGAGTGCAGTGTTGGTGCCTACGCTGGCACTGCCGCTGTTAAGCGACAGGCTGCTCATTCGCGATGACAGCGAAGCCGTTCCAGGCAAACGCAACGATGATTGCTGCAAGTTCGATAGAAAAATACTTCATTTCAAATTCAGTTCGATATTTTATTGTTCTGATAAAAATACTAGTGTATTCTCAATCGATAACCATAACACACAGGGGTACACATACTCGCGCATAATGAACATATGTGCTTGTTTTGATTTGACACTGACAAGAGAAAACTGTTGTGGAACTTACCGGCGATGGGTTGTTGTTGGTGTAAACAGAGCGCTGACGTACGCCATTGGGAGCTTTGGTAGGGCGAGCGCAAGATATTGTTGATCTTGTCATTTATCTGGGCACGCGACAAAAAGTCCTCCGCATTAAAGATGCCCACGCGTCCGCTCTTTGGGGTGACAATGACCTCCTGCTGCGCCTTAGTCTCGTCGCACGGGGCGAGCTGGCATTGCACCTCCTTGGTGTTTGGCTTAGTAACTGGAACCATTATCTCTCTCTCTCCCTTGTATTCTTGTGGCTAACAATTACACAGTTACACTTTGCTAGAGGAAACGAACTAGCGCGCGGGGATGGGAATTGGGGAATGCGAAAAACCAAAGATTGCTCGACACAACGACTCAAAGAGAGGAATTTAATTTTTACTTTTTTTTATTTTCTACTTTCGAGAGCTCTGCTCACTGCGAAAATTTGTGAAAGAATGACTTGCCACTACTGCTGTCCTTGGGTAAGTCAACGTTTTTGACAATACCCTCGCCTACTGCGTTCTCAACCGAAGCGGTGCCCAAGAGGCGGTGTTGGAAAACGCACCAATGCAACCAGGCGCCACAAACCGTTTTTTCCTTTGAAAAAAAGTGTGAGAAACTAAAAAAGATGAATACTTCTCTAGAGCGAGCCATACACTTTGTTTTGGAAATTTGAATACTGTCAAACAAAGATAAACAGAACAAATTAGAAAAAGGTATTATATTATCTCCTCTGGTTTCAAATTGAACTGAAAATTTAAAAAAAACTGTGGTTCTACTGCTTGCTTATCGCTAACAGATTTCTGTTGAAACACTGCACTATTTGAACTGCTTGCATTTCTGTGTGATTTACGAGAGTTCTGCTCTTTGCAAGATACAAAATATGCAATATACAATTTATCTGTGAAGCTGCTCCCTAGAACCACTCATAAATGCTTTTCGTTGAACACTTTTCAATAGCATTCAAAAGGTTAAATTATCATATTTTATTTGATTACATTACAAACAATAAAAAGCACTTTCATTCCCATTGAAAGTGGTCCCCCAAATTAAAAGAGTTGCCTTGCCAACCAGTGTGGGGAAACGGAACGAAAGCAGAGTTGCCAGCTTAATTGAATTGCAGAGGGGGCTTAGTATGAAATAGAAATTTGTTTAAAAAGCAATGGGCGAAGCGTACTAAATTGATTTTTATAGTTGCTATTCGTTTTTCTCTTTGCCTTTGCTGGCACAGTAAAGCAGCTCAGTAAAAAGCTTTTCTCAAAGGGCAATTCAATTTCTTTACATTTATTATTATTATTTATAGTTTTGCTAAGGAATGTACGCTTCGCTGCAGACATTGCGGGTTTAATGTACTTGGCCGTAATGCGTCCTTGTCCGTGGCAGAAGCAGTGGCAACGTTGCCAAAATTTGACAGATCGTTTCAATTGGCCATTCTCATGGCTACGTGGAATTAGCCGAGCACAGACAAAGTCACAGTGACAGGGCATGGACGGGCTGCTTCCGTGATAAACGAAAGTGTTATTCGCGACGACGCGTCCGTCAATTAGCAGGGGATTCTCCTTCAATCTGTTTGTCTCGACTCTGCGAGGTTAGACACCTCTGAACTTCCAATTCCAAACTGCAATTGGCCAATTGACAATTTATTGTCGCTTGTTTTATGATGCTTTCTCGGGTCTAATGAGCGCATTGACTCCTTGCAGCCGATGGCCAAACATCGGGGCCCACGCAATATTCTATTTATTTTTGCAAACATTTTCAGCATCATCTTATGACAGCATACATAGTAGCATAGCATACATACATATATAACTATACGTATATTTATGCGTACATTTTACGATGTGGAATATTTTTAGTGGCGACGCTCATTAAAATGCTGTTGCAATTTAAGTTGTTGCCCCGCCCACGCTATTGCATTGACTCAGTTAAGAACAGCTAAAAATACGTTGAACATGCAGTGCGTGAAATTCTGATTCTTTTTACGAATCCCATATCGCATATAGTCCAATATATATTGCTGTCTATATGTGCATGTTCATTCAACGAGGCGATCAACATTGCAATACGGAAATTCATTCGTGTAAAAAAAGCAACGTTTTTCATTTTCCCCTGAACAAATTGGATAACCTCCTTTTGTGCACACACTAACACATTCACATGCATATTGTATGTGTGTGTGGGTGTTCAAATACAAATTTGTTGACAGCCTTTTCAATGCAACAGTTTGGCTTTGAGTATGAGTTTAGGGGCTTTCGGACTGGTGTTTCGTTTTAGTTTTAATTACGGTGCAACATTGTTTGCTGCTGCCACTGCTGCTGCTGTCGTTGTTGCCAAAAATGTGCACACATTTTAATTAACTCGAACACAACAGCACAGCCACAATATGTGCAGAGTCTGCTCTTGGCCACAATGAAAGTATTTTCAATATGCCGCAGTGTCACAAAGTCAACTGCGAAGAGATATATGTTCATAAATTGCTATAGTTGCTCTCTTTTATGTGATATACGGGTCATCTGGGTTAGGTAAAAACCGTTCAGCTGGCAACACAAATACTTATCATGCCATAAGCCACAATTTTACGAGATAACAACTAAAGACCTTTCAAGAGTTATGACAATGTGTGTACACAATATACTTAATATAAATGTATACACCATTTTAAGTATTTAAAAAGTTGATTACAAATTGCAGACCAAAGATCAACATTGATGTAAGAATGTACTAATTTATACCAAAAATGCATGTACCAACTCTACGATAAGTTATTGACTTATTGGAGTTGCAGAAGTTGACGCTTTTTAATATGGAAATTGCAATTGGCCATTTAAATTAAGTTTATCTCATTGCGTATACACATTTAGTGTATACACGCATAGTTTATTTTCGTCACATTTGCCATCTTCATAACATGGCGGACACATATAGAAACCAAAAAATTGTGCAACAGCACGGAAAACAGCGATGTAGGTAGGTGGTGGAGTACGAAAAGTAGAAAAACTATTTTCGTGGCGACAAAATTTATAGACATGTCAATGAACTGTGCACTGCATTGCTTCACCGTGCATGGAGAGCTGATGCTTAGCAGAGCGAAGCAGTTCATCGGATTGGAATGCATAGGACATGGCAGCTGTGCTGACGTCAGAGTAACAGAGAGCGAAAGATAGAGTGAAGGAGGAGAAGGCACTTACAACTGATGGCGTAATTGAAAGTGAAATGGGCCTGGGCCGTTTTAAGCCATTTTGTTAATGCATCGCACTTTATTTATATTCACGCAAATTTTTGCATTAAAAACAATTAACTGAGACGCCACCTCGAGCGACATTCGCTTTTGTGCAATTAATTGATTGTCAACAACATCAACACTCATTCACACACTCATCCGCCCCTCTTTACATTATATCCATTCATTCATTCGTTCGCCTAGGGATCTTGCCTGTGGGCTTGTGTGTGAATAATTGTGAATGCACCCATTGAGAGTATGAGTGAGTGTGTGTGGGGTAGAAGCATTCATTGGCATCTTTGTTGACAATATCCGCAATTCAGTCCAGTCAGCTCTATAGATTTCCCTCTATTTGCATTGCTCGCTTCTCATCTGAATTGAATTACAGTTCATAAAACACGTCTTTAGTCACAGATCTTTCAACTTTGGACATTTCGAAATTCCCAGCATATTCCCGAGCATTCTACGCGAGATGTCACTCTCTCATATAAAATGAAATCGCATAAAGCTCATGAAATTTGAGTGACTTTTGTTTACACACCAAGTTCCAGTCCCATTGGGGCGTGCCGTACAAATCCCCCAACATTAAGGCTTGTCGGTTTGTCGAGTGATTCATTGGGATTTCCTGGAAGTGCCAAGTTCCGCCCAGACCAACGGACGGTGGATTGTGTCTGGAGATGGGGATGGCGACGGGGTTTGGCCAGAATCTGTGTCTACTTTGTGTGACCGCTTCACCAAAATAGCGCAAAAGTGTGCCCAAAAGTGCTATATATACACAGACACACATTATATATGTAAATATACCGATGGATATATAACGTATCTAAGGTGTACGCAAGTTTTCTTTTGTAGGTTTGACGTCATCAAGTCGCGGCGTTTGCCAAATCTTTACAGGGGCGCCCTCATTCGATCACTGGCAGCGCTGACCCCCTAACGGCGCCTCTGGCTGCCAAAGGTGTGCTAAGAGTTGGAGGAGGAGCAGATCTTTCGTAAGATTTAATGTGCTCTGCTGCTGGCGCTTTGCCCGTTTGTCAAACAAAATTTTACGCTTAATTTAAGCGGCAAACATCTGAAGTGACGTCGCTTTGATATGAGAAATAGGCCAAAGTATTCATCAATAATTATTACAGTGTGAGAATTATGTCTTTTTATAGACGTACCATCCGATATATACTATACACTGCGCGTCACCAGGTTAGCGCCCCCTTTTCACTCACCGCTAATGCTCAATAAAATCTAAACCATCAGAGCTCCAGCTTTAAAATTTTTTTATACTATTCTACATTCATTCCTCTTCAAAATAAAACAAAATGGCTACTGCAACAATAGAAATATTTTTTAATAAATGTTTTTGAGAAAAGGTATAAAAATTTAACAAAATTTGGTCACAGATTAGCGCCCCCTGCGATAAATTCAATTTAATTAAGTTTAGGAGCAAAAATTGTAGTATATAACACCTGTATATTAAATTTTTAACATTTTTAAGAGTATTAGTAGTGCGTAGTCCCGCCTTTATTTGAAATTACTTCAAAAATTCGATTGGAAATTGACTCATAAAGTTTTTCAATGTAATTTAACGATATGGTTGACCAGCTTGTTTAATACCTTCGATTAAGTCTTTCTTTGACTATATTGCTTGCTCATACACTTTCCTGGCCAACCATCCCCATTTTCATGTTAGGTGGGTGGAGGTGGCCCCCAGGTCCACTTTTTGGTCCTGAATCCATGACTTCACGATCGGGCGGTGTGTTGGAGCATTATCGTGCTGGAAAGTCACTGCAGGTTATGATTTTTATGCGGGAAAGCGTTTTTAACACCTTGTTGTAGTCCTGAGCGTTCATGCGGATGTCAAAGAAGCTCGCAAGTGCCGTAGGTTGCTCCCCCCATAACCTACGTCCGGTTCTTCTTTCCGTAGGTCATGGAATAATAATTATAGCCATCAGGTCCTTCTAAATTATTTTTAGGGGCATCCTGGGTTTTTGTCTCTTAAGTAGCTTTCGGAAACGCCTGTCCCAGGGGGGAGCTCTTCATGCTGGTGAATCCGTTTGCGCCTTTGAATTGCTTTTTAATGGCTTGTCTTCCCTTTTCGCAATTTTATGGTAGGATAGTCCAGATTCAAGTATGCCTCTCTTGTTTTCACCCAATGATAAACTGTTCCTTACCCCTGTATGTTAATTTAAAGGATCGCTAAGTACGGCGGCTGCTCCGGGGGAACCTGGGACGCAGTGTATATCTATAGGCACATTTTGAGCAAATTGTATTTAGTTGCTGGTCTTTGAGCTGTCTAATTATCTTACAAAGGTCGCTAACGATGGATGTGTCTATTCTGGGAGGACAAGTAATCAATTACCATAGACCATTATCCTTCAGACTTCACAATACATATAATACTTGATTTCTAAAAAGTACACACAAGGTTTTATCTTTACGACCTTTTGCATGAATTTGCATTGGAAATTCAAATTTGTATTATATGTATAAAATGTAAATGAAAATTCAAATCTGTATCTGTATAATATGTATATATATCAAAACTTTTAAAGAGGGTCCAAATTTATGCGCTGCATTTGAAATAAATTGATTATGTTGATGTTATTTTAAGTACTTAAATATTTATTGGCTTCACGTCTTCTCCACCTTTCTCAACTAACAAAATGCGCTTGCTTTAAGCAAATTTGCAGACGTGCCTCTTGGGACGCTGTTGCACCGCCCACAATCACGCCCATTATATTGTGCGTTCCAGTTCCCTCTTGTGTATGGAGTGGTCGAATGAGGGGAGGGGGTGTGTGTGTAGGGAAGGGGGAGGAGACATTCTGTCTGTTCGTTCAGTTCTCTTGGCTGGGCATAAATCACGCGACTTTTAGTCGAATGTTCCGCCTTCTTTGACTTTGCCTTTCTCTTTTGTTGTTGTTGTTGGTATTCTTGCGGTTATTCTCGTCGATTTTTAATATTTTATATTATTTTTTTGGCTGATCATTTTTTGTTTCTCTTGAAATTTATAACACATGCATTGGGATTGTGCAATTTCCCTTTTCTTTTCCCTTTTTTGACTTTCTTTTTTGGCAAATGGGCAACAATAAATTGCATTTATTTTTAGCATGAAAGGGGGATGAAAGGGGAGAACGTCGCCAGACAAGGTGCTGCATGGTGATTGTGTTTATTCAAGACTGCTGGGTGTGTGCAACAATAATGGCTATGACTTCATAGAGCGACAGAAGTTCCTTCCTCCCTCCCTTATCCCTCCACCCAAGAGTCCAAGAAATAACTGAGCAAAATGGCTGCATAGTTTCCGGTTCAAGACAGATCAAAGCGAATGGGGGGAGACGTTGCAGAAGCATTCCAATTGTGCCCTCTGGACTTGCTGCTGCCAGCAGGTTCATTGCACTCACTGCACAGAGTGAGAGGAAGGGAGGGAGAATTCCAGCGGGAGTGCGGGCAGCCATTGTAATGCCAATTGGACATTAAACAGAGCCAACTATTGTCCGCCGGCGTCTGTCGCCGTGCCCCCCGCTGCATGCCACAGGACCACAAATTGCGGTCGTCAATGTGAATAAGTTTAGAGAGACCACGCAGCGACGACGACAACTGCGGGCGATGTGCCACAAATGGAAAAATAGAGAAATATGGGCTAAAGTCGACAAGGCGACGCAGTCATTGAACGCGCCAACTCTCCCACCCGCTGATACGTAAATGTCTCGCCAGCACTGTCAGCTCCCCGTCATTTGCATATCGTTTATATGTGTGTGTGTATATTTGGTATCTGGCAGGAGAGTGGGGGATTACACGCAGACGACGAGTCAAGTAAATTATTAATGTGCCGCAGACACCTCAGCAACAAAAAAAAAACAAAGAAGTTTTTGACTTTTCCGCGAGAGTTGCAAACAAATATACTTCTTCGTGCCCCATAGCATTGTATACTTTATTCAGGCACGTAGCACGTGCAGAGGGTATAGTAGGTGTTGATATACCTCTTCTTTAGTCGTAACTGAGGTGAGTCTTTCTGTTATTGCATCTGACAGTTTCTTCCAGCACATCTGCAGTATATCTGGCATTCTCTATGTAGTATATAGCTGTAGTTATCTTGATGCAGTCCAGACAGCTAGTGCCACGTGCGAACCTTGTTGGATAAACGTATGTCAAGCAGGGGGAGATGATGCCAATCAGTTTGCACTCTTTTTGGGTGTGGCAATGCAGATAGCCAGTGGGGAACACGAGGTCATAGTACACCTGCCAAGCGTGCACAGTGAATATGTCAAAGGTGGCGCAGCACTGCACTACATCCGTGTAGTCGAAGTTCAACTGCGACAGCTGACCGCAGGGGAGCCTGCCGGAGACTGCTGATGATGCCGCTGAAAGTAATCACCGGCGTTTTGATCAGCGTGTGTTTTCCGGATGTTCAATGAACTTCGATTTGTCCACGCGCTGATAGAGTTTGGCAGCTATGCACAGCATGCAGCCAACGAAGCCGACCAAGAGACAAGAGATACGCGAGTTAATTTGGATAGCTCCACAGTTCGTTGGGTTACTCACTCAGGTGTGCAGTGGGTGGCAGGTAGCAGAGTGGCACTAATGAAGATGCTCAAAGATAAGTCTATCCTGGAAGGAACCCGCTGGCAACAAAAGAAGTATGATGACATAACGGTGGAGTATTTGATGTATAAAACAAAATTACCTTATACACATCTCTTACAGGGTACATCGCAGTCGACTATCGACGCTCGTTTACCTGAATTTCGGTTGCTTTATGGCGTTTTGTTAATCTTAAGTGCATTTTGCATTCGCTTGTCAGAGATTTCAACGGCACATCTCCTGCTCTGATGGTGGGTGGAGAGTCCTCTCTGCTGAATTGGGATCAAGACAATATTTGTTAAGTATTAATTGCTTCCGCAATGAAATTAATACGATTTTCTTTGGCATGCGCCTCCTTTACTTTTTGTTTTTGCCAGATAATTTGCCAATTAAAATTAATTGTTTGTCTACTTTGTGGGCGCGTGTAAGGCGTACAACAGGCAACGAGGTGTACTTAAATCAGGTAATGAGGCCACAAAAGAACACGGCGACAAAAACACACACAAGTTATTGTGTTGAACTTTGTTTTGTTGTTTTCTTCTTCCTTTTATTGTCGGGCAAAAGATGATGATGATAAGTAGCTTGTGCCATAAAAGAAAAGTAATTTCCATATACTTAGACAGGTCTTTATATGACTTGCTATAATTGAATGATGGATGGGGCACTCTCACTCACATAAATCGTATGAATCGCAGCATCGTATGAAATATTAATATTCCATATAGCGTATTAATTTCTTTATATGGCAAACAATGCTTCAATGACGACAATATTTTCATAATGGCGACGATAGTGATCGCAGGCAGTGCAATTATGAACATATCGATAAGTGCACTTGTAACTATCACGTAAATTTGAATAAAATACTGCACTTTAACCCTTAGCTGGTGCAATTCTTGTTGAATTTATAGTTACACGACACGTAGGTTTACCATCGAAAACTGGGGCAACCTCCAACTGTTGATAGATTTCCGTTGATTGAAATTCGCTAAATGTCACATGACACATCCCACAGTCCAGCGCCATGGCGATTTTCAATCGCAAATGGCAATTGCTGTCCAACTCAAACAGAAAAGAAAAAAAAATACGTTGCTCAAACAGGAATGGGGCGTGGTGGCAAGTGTTGTTGCTTTATTTTCACCATGTCAGCAGTGGAAGCGTAGGTAGCGGGAGTCGGGCGTCGCCGACGGGTGACAGCGATTTGTTTGCCATGCAAACATTTTTCGTGTTTTTCCAAAGTGCCAAAAAGCATGTCAAGGGAGCAAAAGCAACAACAGCAGCAACAAAAAATGTGTCGACAACAACGGCAACCGTCAAGCGCGTTACATACTGTGTTGCTTGGGTGCTGTTGTTGTTGTCAATGTTAGTTTAATGCGTAAAGTCTACACACACTTGCTAAGAGACTGTGATTTATTTTGCATATTCAAATGCGTGAACCACCCTACTGCCCTGAATTAGCACTGCGAAACGAGCTTTGTTATCGATTTTGGAACCGGAGTCGGAACTAACTGCCAACCAGTGTATCCATAATGATGGCAACACTAAATACAACTGCTTAATCCTCGCCACTTATTGTGCGACTCCTTGTTTGCTCAACTCAAAAGTGTCTCAAGAGGCGCCGCCTGCAGTCGTAGTTTAACATGTACAAACACGCACAACAACAACAACAACAACAACAAGAGTCTGGAAGGGTCACGAGTTTGTATCTTAATCAAAAGTGAGTTGGGGTTGCCTAGCGCACAGATTTGGCACAATTAAAAGGATACTCAGTGTAAGAGGTGGTGGAGATGGCATCCCTTGTACTATGTTTATTTATTTTTATTTTTATTTTGCTTGTGTTTATTTCGAGCACTTTTTACGACACTTTCGTACATGACTTCATTGCAGGCCGTCGTAAGATGTTGTTGCTGTCTCTTTCTGCTTGTTACCTCGTTGGAAATTTACATGTGTCCGACTAGGTGCGCACACACACGCATAAAAACGTCGTCAACGTCGTTAGACAGAGAGAGAGAGAGAGAGAGAGAGTGTGAAAGAGTAATGCGCTGTTAGCTGGAATTTATGTTTGCTTTTAACGCGCATTTAATTTGTTTTAATTAGCTGGCTATTGAAGGCAGCCCCTCCCCCTGACCTGCCCCTCCCCTCATACGACGGCTGACCTTAGAGATCAGACCGCGCGTCAGCTTACAGTCAAAAATGGCTGGCTACCGTCTGTCTACCTCTGTCTCTCTTTCCCCTTCCACCTTGGTTATCCTTTTCTTAAAAGCGTTTTAATTGGCAGCTGGCGGCGTTTTATTTGCAAATTTTTGTGTTCTTTTTTTTCTGGTGCAAGTGTAGCATGTACAGCAGAAGGAGCCCCAAATCCTGTTCGTCCTTTTCGCTCATATTTCAAAGTCTGCATTTGATGCTAATTACAATCAAACTGGAGGAGTAGGAGCAGCGTGGGCAGCAGGAGCAGCCACAGGACACCCGTCTTGGCCGCAAGGCAGCCACTTTTGCCCGGTATAATAGCATTCAGATGACCCCCTTGCTGAGCAGCTCCAGCTGTTGCACCACCGCCACCACTGGAGTTGTACACACGTCCGTTGTGGCCGTTGCATAGATCCTGCTGGCAGGAGCGATAGTAGGTGCGAAAGAAGCCATCCGATACGACTCCGTTGAGTCTCTGCAAAAAGTAGGTACAGTTATCTATCTAGGATTGAGGCTCAAAGGTGCTGGCATACTCACCAAGGGCTTATCCTGGCAGTCACGTAAAAGGAATCAACTTTGTTCCCCTTAGTCTGCAGGCAACAGAAGTGGAGTGGATGCGGGGTGCAGGAGGTGACAAGGCGCACGAGAGAAATATGGAAATACATGTACATTCAGAAAATTTGGAGACTCTGGCGACGGATGTGCGTCTGATTCGCTTTTCTGTTCTTATCTTCTTCTTCTGTTTGCATTATTTGAAATTTCTTTACAACTTTCTATCGATTTTTGTACAACTTTCAAGCTAGAAGACAACTTAAAGTTTAGAATAACCGAACAACAGAAAAGAGTAGACAAGTTTGCTGATTGAAAGCGCGGAGTTTTAATAGAAAAGCTAAATGGAAAGTGAGAAAACTGTTTAAAGCATGGAAATCATTTGGGGATATATTGTCTTTACTTCTACTCCTCTCTGCAAAGAAAAACGTATTTATAATAGTCTTGAACCCTGATACCCTTATAAATACTCTACCCCTCTGGGTTGAACGAACACACACGCCGTATGAGCTTGCTAGATAAATAATCCGCTATCGATTGTATTTATAGCACAGACTGCGGCTTATAGGCAATTGTTTGGGCACAATAGGGTCCTCTTGTTGGCCCTTGTTGGCCCTTGTTGGTATTACGAGTTCAGGCACTCTCTTGGCTAGAGGCGTCAGAACATATCATTAAGGCAAGCAGGGCGAGAAGATAAAGTTTTAATTGCATTATGGGGTTCACAGTGCAGATGAGCTCTTTGTGCATGAGTAGCAGACATGGGGAGGATGACAAGGGAAAGGGGAGGGAGGGAGTCTGAAGATATATGCACAGACACTTTTTGCTCATTTCCTTGGCGGCTTAATGCGGCTTTGATCCGGCAAATTCAATAACAAAGAGTTCAAGGCATTCATGACTAATGAAGCGCCGGGAAAATGTTTACCCTACTCGCTGATGGAAGAAAGAGAGAGAGAGAGAGAAGGCGCTGCAATTGTGTGAGTGTGAAAGAAACAGAGGGAGTGGGAGAACTACAAAGTTAACGTTAGCTTTGACTGCAGGATAAACTGTGCCTGCCTAGACTAAAGTGGAAGTCACGGTGGTAAAGAGGTGAAAGAGGGGTAGAGCTAGGGGGAGAGGGTAGACTGTACAGCAATTGCTAGAGGGGGGCAATGAGTGCGTACGCTTTGTGTGTGTGTGCGTGTGTGTCTCTGCGCGCTACAAGCGGCTTTTGTGGCTTTTTATACGCTTCTCTGGCTTTCCATTAAATTATGGTAATGGATTTTTTATGCACTTCACTTTTTTGCAAGGCGTTTGGGCGTGGCAGACAGTGTCTGTTGTTGTTTTTTTAGCTTTTGTCTGAAATTAAGGCACAAAAGCTTCAATGTCAACAGACATTGGTTTTGTAGCAAACAGTGTTGACTCAACCAATTTGCATTCCTGCATACAAAACAAATGAGAAATAGCTAAGGACTTGAGCGGGTCATAGAGACAACTCTCCAGCCAGATGAATGGGTGGAAAGACTGCGTGATTTTGTCGGCTACCCAAGCACTTTATCAGCATTACAGCTGTTGCCAGTCCCCCATATGTCCTCTACTGAGTGCCTTCTACGGAGTACTCTCTACTGCTTACCCTCTACTGGGCACCCTCTGTTAACTGCCCTACCCTCTACAGTGTATTCTCTTCTGACTACCCCAAGCTCTTCTGTGTACTCTCTTACTTATTTTTGGTACTCTCTTCTAGGTAACCTTTCTAGAATACCTTAACCTCTTCTGGGTAACCTTTTTCAGGTCTTATGGCAATCATAACCTCTACTGTGCACTCTCTTCTAGTTATCCTCTCCTGACTATCTTAACTTATTCTGGGTAACCTCTTCTAGTTACCGTTCCCCTAACTACCCTAATCTCTTCTGGGAAACCTTTTCTGGGTACCCTCTTATGACAGTCCTAACCTCGACTGTGCACTCTTTTCTAGGAATCTTCTTCTAACTACTCTAACCTATTTTGGGTACTGTCCTCTTCCCTACCTCTCCATTTCCCTACCCTCTTGTAGCTACCCTCAACTGGGCACCCTAGCTACCCTCTTCTGGCTACCCTCTTCTCCCTTATTCTTTTGGCTACTCCCACCTAGGCCACCCCCACTTTCGGCAACCTCCTCCCAGGCTACCCCTCTTTGGGCACTCCCTTCTTGGCTACCCCCTGTTTGGCTCCCCCTTCTTAGCTACCCTCTCCTAGGCTACCCCGCTGGCACTTGACTTCAGCGTTTGTACAGCAAGTTTTTATTGCGAATTGCAGCTTTGCGTACAGTTTGAACCGCTTAAATCTGCGACTCTGCAGTTTGCAAAGAACTTGCCGCATAAATTTGACATTTAAGCTGCACAGCAAGCATGACTAAGCACGACTGACAGCTACGCTGGAATAAACAAAGCAAATGAAACATTGTTTTACTTGTTTTAAAGAGATTTGCTCAAGGATTTCTTCTTTACTGATATGCCCTATATACCCTACACAGCAGACACTAGAATACTGAAATAAGGGTATCCTTTTGTAGTTCTTTTTAACAGGCAAGCTTTCTGCTCGTTTGCTAGCTTATATACCCTTAACATACCCTAGACAGAGTCAGCTTGCAGTGGCATATAATTTCGAATGGCACTCAAAAAAGATATGAGCACTAGCAAGCACTCATTACTCATACGCCACATGCGCCGCATAGCACATCATATATTCAATTACTTTGTGTGCCAGTGTAAGCCACTGTGTGTGTGCGACTGTGTGTGTTTGTGTGTGCTCCTCTGTATGTGTGTGCGTTTAAGAGTTTAGTTTAATAGCCTCGTTGGCTACGTGCAACTCGCTAATTTGTTAGCAAAAAGCGGAAGTTTGGCAACATAGTTGCCCCACAGTTGCTCCGCAACAGAGCGTATAAAAAAAGAGGTGGTCGAATGCAGCAGCTGCCACTTTGTTGCGCCACAGCTGCGGCTCAATGCGAGTACGTGCAGGAGTTTAGCCGTGGCAGCAAAGTGAAGTAGCAAAATATGAGTGGGCGTGGCAAGAGCGTGTGGCAAGATTATGACTTGACTTTGGGTGGGGTATCCCTCCTCGCTGGCTTGAAGAGGTGTGCAGCTAACACTTGCCTGCCTGCTCGATCTTCCCACTCCCTTCTCCCGATCTACTACTCTCTCTTCCCCTCCCCCACGCTTTCTACTCACCATCAACTCCTGTCGCACCGTCAGGCAATACTTCATGCTGCAGTTGAGCGACCTCACCGCGCTCGCATTCGTCACACAGCTGGCATCGCCCTGGTCCAATGCTGTCCAACTGCAGGCGTAGCACTGCAGCGCTGCAAATAGTGCAATAACAACATCTATATAATATATACTATACACAGACTGTGGTATATACCAACAAAATACTAGAGATACTATAAATACGCGTATATCACAATAATTGAACGAGGTCATGACGTTGCCTTTCGCTTTCGCTTGACGATGATGTTGTGCTTTTCTTAGATTTTATTTATAGCCAACACTAACAACAACAACAACATTAGCCAACACTAACAACAGCAACAACAACAACACGGGCATCTATAAAAACATACACAATTTTCATAGATATTTCTATTCAAATTAATTGCATTAAAGTGAGAATTTTGGCAAGCGAGACTTTCTGTCTTTCTTGCCAAGTGGCACGACTGGGGTGAGGCATGGCACTGCGTCCTCGACATGTATCCATCGTGATGTTCTAAACATAAGTTTATGCTATATATATGTGTGTGTGTGTGCGCTTTGTGTAATAACAATGACGTCAATAGACAACGGCAGCAGCAGCAGCAGCAACAACACGAGACAAGAATAGAATCGCTAGAAATGTTTGTTGTAAAACTGATTTCATGACACGAGACTCGGCGCAACAATACGATCATTGTGTGTGTGTGTGTACCCTTTTGATCGTATTATAGTATTAAAAGTGGCAATAAATTTGAAATATTCCATTTAAAGAGCAGCAAGCATGAGAAGATATAAGGCATATAGAAATCGCTTAATTAATCAAGTGCGAAATGATCATTCTTCATTCTTCTAGCCGCGGTCTCAGACCCCAAACGACCCTCGACCGAGTGTCCAACACACATATACACACACACACACAGCTGGCTAGCTGGCTGGCACAAAAACAATTGACGTAGGTTCTCCCATGCTTCATGGCTTCCTCTGGCTTCACAGCAGTCAAAATCAAAATAAAGGGGAACAGTTCTCAGATTTTTTAATAGGCCTTTTAAAGATCAGAAATTTCATCGTTTAACGTTGAACGCATAGAAAAATGATTATTGCCCAAGTTTATTTTTAAAGCATTTCTGCGCTGCTGATTTCTGCTTAAGACACTGTCTAGCTCAACCCATTTTGGCACTGGCACGCTTCGAGTTCGCCGTATTTGAGTATCAGTCAGAGAACGAACACACTCGTCATTAATTCGTGCGAAATTATAGCACCATCAGGCGATCAAAATTAACTCGACGCACAGTGATTCAAGTTGCGATAGTTTAGAGGGGAATTATGGCAATTTTATAGTTACAATTTTGTTACAATATCTTTGAAAGATTGCTGGATCTTTTAATTACTTTATAGTTCGCAAGAAAACTCATTGATTGAGGTCAAATTCGATTACAGTAGATCCATATTGCACTTGTCTTAGAAGGGTGAGATTAATGGTTCTTTTCACCTTAAAATTCACTAGAAAAGTACTTGATTGAGGTCAAATTAGATTACACCATATCGTATATAGTCTATATATAGTCTTATGATGATTTTATAGAACACATTCTTGTACAATATTTACAACAGATTAATTGATCTAATAATCACTTTATGGTTCTCTGGAAAAGTCATTGATCGAGGACACATTTAATTATGCTGTATGCTCTATATCGTATATAGTCTATATATAAATTTATGACGATTTTATAGATCAATTTCTGTTACAATATTTATCATAGATTGATGGTTGTAATTATCACATAGTTCAGTAGAAAACTCATTGATCAAGTTTAAGTTCATATTTGAGTGTGTCATATAATGTAAAGTCTATATATTTTTATAGTCCATAAGAACTGGAATTCTTAAAAGATCAGATCATTCTGTTTTTGCTTTTCTTCAATCTGAACTATTCACAATATTACTTAGTACACAGCAGAGACAAAGACAACCTCAACATATTGAAATTCTCTAAGAACTTTTATAAACTTTCTTTCAAAATTAACTCAATTCTCATGCCCAAATCTCTTTCTATCTTAGCTGCTTAATAAACTGATACTATGACATAACCTCAACATGCATATATAGCTAAGCCCAATGAGCACTGATCTATCTTTTTTTCACCCAGCGACAAGTTCGGGGCCCTTTCATTCGATTCGATATATTTCATTTATCTTCTCCGCAACTTATCCGCACGTTCTCGTCTCACGGTCTCTTGGGGCTAAATATATATTGCGTTATGCAGTGGAAATCGGCGGAACTGTGAGAAATGATTTTGTATCATCTTTTGTGCGGCAATTAATAAATTAAATGCGGTCAAAGGAGACGGGCATGAGCAGCTGAACCCCAGATTGAATATTAAACTATACTATATAAAAATATATGGTTAATAGACTCATTAACAGTTGCTTATATATCAAATGAACAGTATATAATATATTCTTGGCATATATTATATTCTAGGAACGTGCCCAGCGTTGTCTGGTTTTACCTGTCATACAACTTTTTTCGAAATAAGCCTCAGCTAATTTAGTTAAGTGGAAACAGAATTTTCGCGAAACGGAAGACACATATACTAGACTGTATATATCAATATTATGACACACAACAACAGAGAGTAGCATATACCATTTGCAAGTGCTGCAGATGACGCTAAGACGACAACGAAAGTGACATAAAATCGCAACATTTGCGTAAGAGAAAGAGAAATTTCCACACGCACACGAAGCAACTTGTTGATTTCGACAGGCGATGGACAGACAGACGATATTGATGGCCAGCAAACTGTACGATAACTGACAAGACGCACAGTCAGAGGCACATGCAGTGTCTTCTATTGGGTGTCATATCTTATCGCTAGCATCACTCGATAAACTTTATTATTGACAGAGAATGCAACTCTGTTTGATTTGTAATTAATTGAACTGGTTTCACTTATTTTCTCTCTCTCTCTCTAATTGCAGCCTGAGCGCTATGTGCCTGGCTCACCCATTTTTCGCGACAGCAGTTCGACGCCCAATGCCACGCCCACAACGCCTATAACAGTTGCGCCCTCAGCGACGACGACGACGACGACGCCAGCGGGCGTTTCTCCAACTTATCGGAGTCGTGGTCAAGGTAAAGTTTGACGTGAGATTTCCCTTTGCCATTAACCATTTCCTTCTGCCCCCCCTGCCTCTTCCCTTACTCCCCCTTACCTTACTGCACACACTAGTTGACACAGTTTCTTTGACAGTTGTGTAAATAAAGCGCATAATGCGTTCGCACTACGGGGCGTATGCGCAATATTCATGTTGCGAATATTTTCATTTATTTTTTGGGTCAAAGTTGTGTGAGATTTTTGACTTCCAATGAGATAGCAAGCTGGTTATTTTTATAGATTGCCAACTTATTGGGAAATTTCAACGCTGTAAACAGCAACAAACAACAACTAGAAGAAGAGAAGAAGAAGAAGAAGAAGAGAAGAAGAAGACAAGGTGATAAATAAATATAACGAATCGATTCGTTGTCTTGCCAGACATTTGTTAGACGCAACTTTAGCTCAATTATTTGCGGAATTCGATGATACGATATATTGCATTATTATTATCTGCTGTTTTTACTCACCTTGTGTTGTTGTTGTTGTTATTGTTGTTTCTATTGTTGTTGTTATTGTATTTGCTGCTGCTTTTCCTCGAATCTCAATTCTGTTTACGTGCCAAATTTAGCGAGGCGGCATTTCCATACGGTAAAGTACCTGGAGAATATCTGGAGAGATTGTAGAGGGAGCATCCCCAACCACGCTAATCTCACTCTTACAATGCTTGAGTCGCTTGGGGCTGTACGGGTGTGTGTGTGTGTGTGTGTGTTGGCCAAAGAGGTGCGTGTGTCACGCTAGAGAATTATCGATTTTATTCGCTGATTTTGTACGTGCGATTCGCCTAGCCCCATTTCAGGTGAATGAATTGATCAAAGCGGACTAAGGAACTAGTAGCTGAAGGGAAATTTGCACAAGAAGAATTAGCAAGGGGGGAGGGGAAGGGAGTGCACAGTGGGCAACTGTCGCAGTTGTGCAATGCGTGCAATAATAGCACAGTGACATCGACCCAAGTGAGCTTATGATTAATGGGGCAGAGCTGGCAGAACTATGGCACTAGAAATAAACTAGAAATCCTTTCAATAGAAACAACTAGAAATAAATAGAACTAGAAATGGATAGAAATCATCTTAAGTTTTTATTTATAGCACTAAACGAGAGAAATAAAATATAAAGCTACGTTCTAGTCACTTTTCTAGGTTAAGCTTGAGCTGAAGCTAAAGTTGTTCAGCAACAGAAGTAAAGCTTAGGCTTAAGCTGAAGTTGCTCAACTCTAAAAGCTGCACAGGCCTTAATACTTGCTTGAGAAGTTGTTGAAAGGCTGGCTGACCGAGCTTAAATGTTTAAAAAGCTGTAAATATTTCTTAAGAAGTTGTTGAAAGCTTTTGTTCCAAGATTAAACAGTCCCAAAGCTGCAGTAATTGCTTCAGTATTTACCAGAGTCGTTTCTGGCGGCGCTTTAATATACAAAAAGCTTTTTAAACTGTGACTACTACAAATCAAAAGCCGCACTTCCTTTTCCAAAGTTTACTAACTTTTAATCTATTGTACATACATATTCCAATCCATTCTTAATCCTTTACTTTATCCATTCATATGTTATTTAGAACATAATCAACTATAGTCTACAACTGCAATCTCACCTTCATAACCTTATCTCTTCTGCCCTTCTTCAGCCATGACAGTATCCGTCTCTCATGCTGCGCAGGGCAATGCAACCGTTACCAATAGCACCAGCAGCATTAGCAGTGGCGTCGGTGGCGGCGGCGGCAAGTCCAAGCCCCTGCCCAAACCCAGCTGCTACATGAGCACATGCTCTGCAGCAATGATGGCCCCTTGCGCTGGGCCGCGATTCCAGCGAGAAGTCGTCATCGTCGGCCCCAGCACCTGCTCCTGCTCATGCCAGTTCCAGCAGCTTCAATGCCTCGCCACGCACTAACAATAGATCCGGCTCGACAATGCGAACTGCTAACGCCCGAGCCACGACCACAACTAATACGCCCACGTCCACAACCAGAACCACGTCCACGTCCCACACGTCCAACTCGAAGCCATCGACGCCCACAGCAGGGCGTGCTGCAGCAGCCCAGTTAAATGGCATGGGCATCTTGTCGGGCGGCAGCAATTCCAGTGGATCGGACAACGATGGCTTCAGTACCTCCGGTTCCTCGACAGCGACAGCCCTGCGTCGTCTGTACTTCAAGAGCGGGCGCAGCATTAAGAACAAACTGAATGCATCCAACGCCTCGGCAGCTGCCACGCCCCTCAACAGTCTGCCCATGAATCCTGTCTCCAGTGCTGCCTACCATAATACTGTGAGTGGTGCCACGCAGTTGCACTCCATGGGCGTGGGAGGAGTGCCCAAGGTGAGTAGATAAAGGGAAGGAAATTATCAAGAAATTGGGATAAAGATTATAGACGAAAGATTGAAGATTAAAGATCAAAGATAAAGATAAATATAATTGATATAGAATAATAACAAAGGTAAGAGATAAAGTTAATAAAGGGTGATTTTTTAGCTATTATCTTTTTGGCAACACAGCTTTTAAACAGCTGACGCGCGTTTCGTGCTTTGTATCACTGTCAAACATCTTCAATTTGGTCTTTAATTTAGAAAATGCTGAATAAAAAAATAAAAACATACAGTACGTATTCATGTGTGTTATAAAGCGAGCGCATGTTATAGGTCAGATAATTCCATTTTATTCTTGAGCATATCGTGATAATAAACCTCGTTTAATGCTGCAGTTTAACAGTCCCTTTCGATTCGATTTGGCTTGCGATGGTCGCGGGTTTTTCCTTTCATTTTCTACACTCAACAGTTCATCAATTTGATTGGATACTTTCGTTCGCTCTTTTAATCTTACAGCTGGTGGTGATGGGCGCCTCGTCGGCCTCCATTCCGGACACGACCATCAACACGTCCACCGACTCGGCCTGCACGCTCATCACGAATGTGACGCACACGGACACCTCGGAGACCTGTGACTCCCTCGATCTGGGTGCGTCTAGTCTAGTGATAATTGCATTGATTGACTGCATGATTGATTGATTGACTGCATGATTGACTGACGTTCACTTCTAATTGATTGACTAATCAAACTGTTTTTCAGGCGACAATTCGTGTCCCAGTGAGCCGCTGTTCAGCTCACTGGAGGAGCCGCTGCTGACGGCTATTCAAATCGATTCGGAGCACGAGGCCGGCGGCACAGAGATGGAGTTGACCAGCTGCTCGCGTTATCCCCCACGACCCGATATGAATCTGCAGGATAGCACCGAGGTGAGTAGTCCCTCTCTCTCCCTCTCTCCCCTGCTCTGCTTCTTCACTCTGCCCTTTCAGAGCCAGGAATCGTGTTTGTCCATACTGACCGGAGAACCCTCTTCCACAACGCCTCTGCTGGCCTGTCGTCAGCCCAGCACAGCGCCGCCACCCACAAGGGAACGGGAGCACTTCACCTTCGATCCGCCGCAGTCGCCCAAGTCGGCGCGCAACTGCGAGAAGGCGCGTAGTCATTTCAACTTCAAGGAGGATGCGCTGACGGCAACATCTGCCACAGCAAGACGTGCCAGCAGCGCTCATTACAATGGGGGTGGAGGGGGAGGGGGAGGTGCAGCTGCTAGCGAGGATGAGGATGCACGCCTGGCGGCTGCACGCAGCAAGAAGTTGCGTGCCCGCGAGCGCGAGGCGAATAACCAAGCAAACACCACAGCAGCAACAACAACAGCAACAACACGTCATCGCATCTCGCCCAGCGTCTCACCCTCGTCCAGCAGCCGCACCAGCCCCAAGCGTGAACGTAAACGTACCACGCCCTCCGCCTCAACGGGTGCCATAGCGAAAATCAATTCAGCGCCGCCAACACAAAAGGAGGGCAACTTCTTTGGCAGCTGCCACAATCAGAGCCAGAAGCAGCGCCAATCCCAGCAGCAGCACCAGCAGCAGCAGCAACAGTTGTCGCCCTCTGGCTCCTCGCAGCAGCAGCAGCGTAAGTATTCCTCCAGCTCCTCGAGTGGTGGCAGCAGTGAACGGCTGCGTCTACGTGAAGCTGTCGCCTCCGGCACCATGTTCCCCCTTCGATCGCGAGGCTTTGGACTATGAGCGCATACAGCGGGAATGCTTCGCTCCCAGCTCGGCCACGGCCAGCACCAGCAGCGATTCGGATGAGGCGGAGAACTGTTCCGTGTACGAGCGCAAGCTGAGTGCGGACATTTTCCAGCAATACTCAAGGCTCACACAGCAGGAGCAACTGCAGCAGCAGCAGCAACAGCAGCAGCAGCAGCTGGGCCATGACAGGGACAGGGAGCGTCCCCCTTCGCGCAAGAACTCGAAGCGCATTCGACCGGATTCGGTGATCCACACGACGATAAGAGAGAATCAACAGTATGTGCCGCAATCAGATGCATTCTATCCGCAGGCCAAGTCCTCCTCCTCGCCCAGTGATCACTCCTACGCGGAGCTCAACAAGTTCGAGGACATTGCCAACAAGTTCGAGCAGATACCCCCCAAACATGGCTCCAATTCCACACTGAATCTGCATCTGCTGCACAGTGGCATGCACAGTCCTGGCAGTGAGTCCCTGCACTCCGCCTCGCTCAGTCCCACGTGTGATATGACACGCAAGCGCAGTTTCAAGAGCAAGAAGAAGCATCAGGAGCGGCAGCTGGAGCTGGAGCTGTTGTCCAGTGGCGGCGGCGCCATCAATGTGACAGCAAATCCTCTAGAGGCAGCAGCTGTCTGCAAGCAGCCACGAGCAACCATTGTTGTGCAGCAAGTAAGTAGACGAGCCCTTGTCCTCATTCCTCCTCCTCTCTTTCTTCTCTCTCTCTCTTTATCTTCCACCTCTTTCTCTTTGTGGCGCATTTCCGCAACACGCCACAAAAGCTGCGCGCGCAGCTTCACTCTCTTTACTTTCTCTCTCTCTCTGTGCTTTCTCTCTTTGCTTTCTTCTCTTTATTTTGCCGCAGCGGCAACTCATAAAAAAGCCTCGCGCCGCTGGCGAATCAACTCATTCGTTTGTTTACGATCCGCCAGAGCGCAACACTTGCCACAACAACAAGCACATTAAAAAGAAAAAGCTACGCAGAAAATATAGAAAAAACAATTTGTTTTTAACTGGAAAATCTCACGCTAAACTCGAGTATTATAAACAGACTTAAAATCCATATAGATTGTGTAGTTTTTCACCTTAAGTATAACGGGCGTCATGTAAACTGTAACTGTAAATTCCAATTGTGTTACAAATTCGAGAAAAGTGTTAAGAAAAATCTGCAAAGAATTTTCCAAATTTCCACATAACATTTTCCAAGTGAAATCAAGTGCAAGAACTTTAAGAAATGGCGCCCTTCTACAAGCGCATTTGCCGCAGCCTCTCAAAGCGCTACAAGGAGGTATGTAATTCCCCCCCAAATCTAACAGTTCTATAAGTCAGATAAGATAATACGCGACACCCTGTGTGTGTGTGTGTTTGTGTGTAGGGCGGCAGTTCATTGTTTGGCAATGAATTCAGCTTTTTTGGCCAGTTTTTATGGCCCTCCCTCGAATATCGTATTGTGTTTATATATATCAATATATGGCGATAGCGTTATGCCGATTTATTCAGTATGACGTCAATTTGACAATCTGGCGACGCTCACACACAGCTGACAGCCCCCGATGTGATATCGCTGTCGCTCTCGAGGCTTGTAATCAACGCTGGCCGTGAAACTAAAGTCGAGGTCGTATGATTGTTTTAATAAGCTGAACGTCATATAGTAATAGCATATAGTATTATCCTGATTAATAGATTTTGTTGCATGAGTAAGCTGTGTGGGAAGTACCTGGCAACGACTGTAAAGATTACAGCGAGGGGATTTCTTTGAGTACTGCACTATACCTATACTATGGTATACTATACTTTTTGAGTTATCTGTGCTGATTATATTAAAGTTTCCAAAAATGTTAAAGTGTTCAGACAGGGCCGTAGTAATTCGATGGCCCTGTTGCATACAATTACTGTATAATACAGTATGTAGCTTAGTTAATTAAAAACTTAGCAAAATGAAGAAACTTAATACTTATTTACCGATTTTATATTGCCAAAATCATCAAATAGTAATTTTGTATAGTATAAGGGGGCCATTCTCAAGCGGGGGCCTTTGTTTACTGCACATCCTGCCCACGTCTTGCTGCGGGCCTGAGGTTAACTTACAGTCCTCCCTTCCTTGCTTCTGTCTTAAGTATTGTAAATTGATGATAATTAATTATTGACCACAGTTTATATACAAGATATATCTAGCTGGTCTCACTTTGTTGTTGTGATACCTTATAAAGCAGAATAGTTTTCAGTACTTCAAGGTTAAATATAAACTTATTACTTTGTGGAGAGAACATCAATGTTTCACATAAAAAACCTCAGCAAACATCGATGTTTCCAACTCTACGGTAGACCATCTAGCCCCATATCAATTAATTGCCACTTTATTAATTATTTTATAATTATAATTTATTCTATAAATATATTAGACTGCAATCTCATCAGTTTGCATTTAAATTAGAAACTAATTTCGCATTATTTGCATATCATATTATAGTTAATTACTCAATTATAATATTTCCCCATTATAATTTGCAATTTCTCAATTATTTTAATTGAATTTCAAACCGAAAACATTGCAGTTTGCCATTAAATTTCCTACTAATTTCCCATTAAAACTTTAGTCATTAGTTTGAATACTTGCCTGCTGCACAAGTGAAACTGCAACAGCCTCTCCATACATATCAATGTCGAACTATATCGTAGTGCAATTTAATATGCCCCTCTCCAACTGTTTTCCAATTGAAATATTCCGTTTAGAAATCGGTTTAAAGTGCTCTCCAGCTGAGAAAGCTCTGCCGCAAATCTCTTATGCCACAGATAGCAAATATATCATATATCATCTTTAATTGAAATGTTGCAACTGGCAGCTGGCCGAGTGGGCAAGGGGAGGGCTATGGCATAAGAACATGGACATAAATGTAAATGTTAACGTATTTCTACATGCATTAAATGCCACATCTCATGCCGGGCGATGACAGCTGTCAAAATAAACTACCAACACGATGCGAGCGAGAGAACAAATGAAAATGAAATCATGCCAAGGCGCAGGTTGCCCCCGTAGATTCCCCCACACCACCCACATCACATACGTATTCATATGTTTATATTTTACATATTTATTTACTTGCGAAAATAAAAAAACATAAAGTAATCCCATTCGAAAGTAAGAAAAACAATGCCCCGCCCACGCCTCCAGACTTGTCGCACGCCTCGCCCTGACTCACGTTGCCTTTTATATGATTTATTAAGTTTTTATGCTTTCATTGTAAGACGCAATGAGTAGTTCGTGTTCTTTAATTCCATATTCTCCCCCCAGGGAGGTCTGGAAGAACATATACACAGTAATTTACTTAATAACTGAAAGAGGAGATGAGTTCGCCAGATATACATACATACATCTATATAGGTATATATACGTATGTATAACGACGCCTTGTGAGACATTTCCTTGTGGAAAATTAACAGAAAAAGAAAAACATCATCATCGTCTGGGAGTACATTTTCATTGGCCCTCTTCTCTATATATGGTATACGAGACAACATGGATAAATAAATATGACATATAAAGAGAAATCATTTAGCGACTTATCATTTTAGCTGCTGGCGTTTTCCGCTGACTATATCCGGGAATATGAATTCCTAGAATTAGCGTTGAATAATTGTAGTTGTTGTAGGGTTAGTTTCATGTGATTTCCTCTCCTCCCATTCCCCCCTCTCATTCTGTATCTCTGTGTGTCTCTGCCTTTCCACTTACGCTGCTCAGTGTATTGGAATAAATCCTTGCAAATGATTAGCCTGGCAGCAAATCGCTGCACTGCCAGCCTTGATGGTCACTAACTGCACACACCCCCTCCTGCTGCCTCCTCCCCTCGAACCTGCCTCACGTGAATTGTAAACAACAAACGCTTTTCCTGCTGTTGCTGCTGTTGCTCGGAAAACACACGTTGGAAATATCAAAAACAGGCATGCAAATAACATTTTTGCTTGAATACAACTCATGTTGTTGTTGTTGTTCTTGTTGTTGTCTATTGATTTTGCATTGAAACAGCAGCAACAAGGGGGAGGGGGAGGGGGTCAGCGGGTGCTGTTCAAACTGCTAACGTGCAAATGCATTAAGGCCTTGAATGTCAAAAGCAGGCGGCAACATTTAAGGCTAAGCGATAAAGTCCCCAACGATTGCATTGCCGACTCTCCATTAACCTTGCTGGCACTTCCCTTCTACTCCTTCCCTTCCCCTCGCACTGCTTGGCCAACTCTGCCCCTCCTCCTGCCTCTAAACTCTCCATTTGCCTCACACTTAATTGCATATTTATTAAACGCATCATTTTCCAATCGAAAGTCTGCTTTCCCTTCTCTCCCTCTTTGGGTTCAACACACCGTGAATAAAGGTCAAGCGACCCAACTTGCTCTCCATATTATAGAATTGAAAAACGATTAATAATGTTGAGAAATATTGCCATATTTCTGATAATCGTCTAATGCGGTTATTGACTGGACCTGATCCCACTGAGAGGGAGAGAGCCCTGGCTTTCCTTTTCTTTTTTTGTGCGTTCTTCTCTTATGCGTTTGTCAAGGCCGCACACGAATTACCGCTAATTATAGAACTAGACAGAGGAAAGCAAAACCAAAGACTATCAAAAGTTCATGGGCCGCACTCTTGTTTCAATTAACTCGTTGAACGCGGCGTATGCTTGATGTCGTTGCCTGTACGCAGCTGTTCTCCCTCTTGCATGTTTTTTGTTAGTTTTCTTTATGATTCGCCCACACTCTCGCAATCGCACTGTGTGTGAGGGCAGTGTGTTACCGTGCAAAAGTGCGATTAATTAACTGATTTATCTACTTTTGTGCGGCACTGTAGGCGCCTGCTGCCTTTGCCTGCCTTGCCCTGCCCTGCCTTGCCCTCCTACTGCCTGGCTAGCATATATTCACCCCGTTTGCTGCAGTTCTCCTTTTTGCAGCTATAAATACAAGATAAAAGGTGCAGCTACAAGCTACATATCTGCAGATACAGATGCAGCTACAATCTCTGTACATATCTGCAGATACAGCTGCAGCTACAAGCTACATCAGATACGATTCATTGTTCCGCAAGCGCAAAAATAGAAGCCGCACACGGAAATGCAGCAGCTGAAACTGGAGATGCAGTAGAAGCATAGAGAAGAGAGGGAAGCAGTAGAGAATGAGTTGGATTGCATCCAACACACACACATACACAGACACACCTCAGTCTGTTTAGTTTTTCGCACAGACTTTGCACCCTTTGGATAGGCAACTGGCGCGTGGCCAGCTGCGCGTCATTCTTTCCTCCCCTACACGCCCCCTGCGGTGACGTTGTTAATGAGCAAATGTAACCAAAATGTAATCAACTGGAATCCAGACAGCGCAGCGTGAAGCCAAAGGGAAGAGCAAGAGAAATAGAAGGAGAGAGTGAGTGGGAGAGGGATGAAGCGCCACTTGCTCGATTATAATGATAGTTTTTGTCCAATAACAATTAGACTAATTACAAGCGAAGAACAGGCGAGAGAAGAGCAAACAAATCCACTTCAGGCATGCCATAATTAGTTGATAAATACACACGGCATTTAAGCTGTTTTCAGCTTGAAAAAGAAAAATATTAATTTGAAGAACCATAAAAAATAAACACAAAAAAAAAGGCAATTTTAATTTGGCTTTCATTGACATTCTTTGCTGGCTATAAAATATGTCCGTTGCAGCTGCAGTTTCAGCTTAGAATGCTCAATTAGCTTTGGAGTTTTTCTCCTTTTTTTGACTATAAAAAAAGAAGCATAAAAATCGATTTAAAATTCTGCCAATGGCAGCAGCAACAGCAGCTGGCAACAGTTATTCCACTGACCAACAACAGTTTTGGCTACAAATGTAGCTCCCGTCCTACCTCCTTCCTCCCCTCCTCTGTCCCTCCACAACCTGGGCAACTGCAGTCATTAGCTTTGCGCTGTTTTATTTTTAATGTGCTCGCCTCGCATTTTCCAGCCGATTGAACAATGAAAAACAAGTGATTTTCCCAGCATGCAAGCAAAGTGTGAGATTATTGCTATACGCGCGCAAACTAAATGTATTTTTAAACATCGACACTCGTAATGCATGCAAAAAATATACAATAATCAGGCAGAGGGGGAGAGGAAGAGAGAGCCCGCTAGGTGTGAACTGAAGGCGGGCAGACACTGGCAGGCAGCTCGATTAGAAAATTTATGCACATATTCGGCGCAATTTGTTGCTGCACAGATTTTCAAGAGATTTTGGCATTTACATAAAATATTTGTAAGAATTTTGCACAATTTTTTTCAAGCTGCCAAAACTGCATAAACAATAAAATTAGAACAGCCCACAGACAGTTGAAAATACACAAAAGATTTACTATATATATTATATATAGATTTGCATTGAATTAATTGACAATCAGCGTCGGCAAACAAAATAAAAAGATCAATGAATTTCTCACACCTTTTGCCATTGTGATTTCCCTAGTTGTTTCTTTCTTTCTTTGCGAGTCGAGTTTGTATATTTAAAAAACGCTATACATTTTTTTTCACACCCTGCGTCCCGTTATGCTAATGGCCAATTTGAAAATTGATGGCTAGCAGGTTGAGGGAAACCAGCAGCAACAGCAGCAGCATTTGTTTTTATGCTGGGTATGCACAACTAAGAGTTGCCTTTGATGAGTTGTAACTAAGCTAACTTGCTGCCTTGACGACTAATTAATATAATACTTATAATATATATAATATTTCCTAATGAATTTTTATATTCTTGCTAATTTCCAGCTAATCCATTAGTTAAAGCAAGCTAAATCATATTTCCTTTTAAATATGAAACATATTTGCAATAGTTGAACTTATTTCCAGCTAAACAATTAGCAATGCGACTGTGAAATTCTACTTAAATTGAGTTGATTTCCTTAACTAATGATCAATTGTATTATTTTAATAATATATATAATATATTTCTTATGAATTTCAAACAGTTTCGCAACAATTTTGCTGATTTCCAGCTAATCCATTACGCTTGAGTTGTGAAATTCATTAAGTTGATTTCCTGAACTATAAATGATTACTTATATTATATTTATTGTTTTAAAATAATTGAAATCTGTTTCATACATAATTGTTTAACTATTATTTCATACCAATTATATTTTATTTTAAATTTCAAACATATTCGAAATACTTCAGCTGATTTCCCGCCAATCCATTACCATATAATATACCCGAGATTGTTCTACATATAATGCCAAGTAGATATTCCCGCTGTTCTTTGGCTTTTTTAGCTACGTGTCTGCCAGCATGCAAAGCAAATTCTGTTGCTCATTTCTTTTTTTTTCGGCGTGTACAACGGAGCGTATGAGTGCTGGCAGCAGGCAACGATGAAATCAAAGAGCAGACAAAATTTGCACATACAAGTCTTATCAGTGCTTAGCAGCTATCTCTTTAACTGTCAGTTTCCAGTCCCCCTCTCCCCCTCGCGTTGTGCTTCGCTTTTTAACGCCACTTGCTGCAGACACAATATGCGCAATTACGCATACGCCGCGTTGTTAACATACAATTTGATGTCTTCTTCGATCGGTTAACTCTGCAACTTCTTTCTCTTCCTCTCTCTCTGTCTGTTCTAAGTCTCCGTTCTCCCCTCTCTCTGCCCTTCACTGCCCGAATTGATCCTTCTTGTGCATTTGTCCAAAGTTTCATTTGCGGCCACTTGAGGCAGGCATAACTTTTATGCCCCAAGATGTATGGCAGCTTATCAAAGGTGTAGCTCACACACACACGCACACACACAGCAAACACACACTCATGTGTGTTATTAATTAGGCTGGTAAAAGTTTCTTTTTTGTCAGGTTGGTCCAATTAATTAGACAAATTAATTTCCTCATTTGCTGTATAAATACGCGTATATTTTACTTGTGCATGTGTGTGCGTGTGTGTGTGCGCCTGTCAGTCCTTCGTCTTTACAGGTACAGGTCCGAACCCGCAGCCGTGTAATTTATGGCAAAACTTTGCACTGTTTGCGTGAAATTTGTTGAAAAATTTCAATTTGCTGCAATTTATGCGCGTCTCACTTACTTCGCTTTGTTTATTCGCGTCTATTTACAAGTTGTCGAGGGTAGTGGAGCAGTGGGGCAGGGAGCAACGTCTTTAAGATACATTTGAAACCAAGAAAACATAAACAGACATTAATTGAAAAACATTCAAGGGCCTCTTGATTTCCCACACGGATTTAAAGTCCGCATTTGCCTCGACACAAATCCGCAGCAAGGCGGATTCGGCCTTAAGTTGCAACACGCGATACGTTGCAACACAGTTCCAAGGTGTAGATAAGACTTTAACGAAAAAAAGAAAGGTGGGCAAACTTTTCGCGAAAGTGGAGCAGAACCTTGAGCCGCAGCACATCGAGAGAGAGGGGGGGGAAAAGTGTTGGGAAAAACTGTTTGGAAAACCTAGCGACAATCCGCTTAAATCAAAGCTCACTTTGCTTGTTGTTGTTGTTGTCGTTGCAGCCATCGCTCAGCATGGATGGGAACACGGTGGAGACGCTGCTCATCAAGAACGAAGGCGATTTCATCAGTGTGGAGCAGGGCAAGGAGCTGAATGCACACGCACGCAAACGACACTCGCAGCAGCTGCCGCATCCGCTGCACGCGTCACAACTGCAGCAACAGCAGCACGGCAGCAGCAGCAGCAGTGGTGGCCACGCCTACGCCACGGACAAGCAACACAAACGGGATGAGAACATGCGACAGCTGCTCGACGTGACCAATACCCTGACCATCGAGGAGTTGCGTGACTTTGAGATGCGGTAAGTAAAGAAAGAATAAAGTTCCATATATGATATATTGGAAGGGAAGGTGGCTATAAAAAGGTCAAAATGTAGCTATAAAAAGGCAAACCAATAAACGTAATTTATGACTTTTTATGCCTCAAACAAAATTACCTTCAAATCCATTTCCCATACTTGAGATTCTTACGCAGACTCCCAAAAGTAGGCAACAAAATTAAATTTGAAACTTCTCAATTCCCTATTCACCTGCATTGCTCTACAAAAGGAAAGTAGATGTATAAGAAGCAGCGTAGTTAAGACCTTAATTCCCCCCTAGCTTTGCCAGCTTTTCTTTTCGTAATTGAATCGAAGGTGAAATTGAGAACTGCGACTTATGCGACTCAACTTGAATTCAACTTTTCAACTTTAAATTTTCAACTTTAACAAGTTTAGCACGAATGGGATGTGGGAATTCCCGCGCTATGGAAATAAACGGAAATTGCCTGCTGCATGTTGCATTGTTTGAGTGCTGGCTTGTGGGGCAAGTTGTGTGTTGTGGCAACTTCAGCAACAACTTGTGGTCACCCCAAGTGGACTCCCCAAATTGGCTAACATGCGTGCAACATGTAGCAAGAACAAGCCAAGTGAGCATGTATGTGTGTGTGTTTGATTAGGTGTGTGTGTTCGTCTGTTTGCATATCAGCCCAATTGCCGCCTGAATAATGCAGTATTTGCTGTAGCTGGTCACCCTAATTGGGGCAGCTGTCAGCAGCAGTTTGCAAGTAGTGAAAAGTTTGAGAAAACTTAAACATTTCTTGGTATTTTTGGAGCTGGGAAAGATTATTGATATAGAGAAAGGTTAATACATAGACGATAAGGAACGAAACAGTCTTTAAAGTGACTGGTCACCCTAATTAGGCTATAGTTTGCATCAGTTTGCGAGTAACGAAAACTTTGGCAAACTTCTTGCGAAGTAAAGGAGTTAAGGTATATACTAGATCTAGACTTAAGCAATATTTGCTGCAGTTGGTCACCCTAATTAGAGAGTAGCACAAACTTTAAGGGGAAAGAGGAGTAGTACATATGTATACATACTATATTTTAGTCTGTCGGATCTAGAATAAAGCAGTATTTGTCACAGCTGGTCACCCTAATTGGGAAGTTTCTTGGTATTAATGTATACTAGATGTAGGATACTTTAAAGTATATGCATGTACATCATTTGAATACATTACTAACTTACAGCTATGGCTCACCCCATCACAGTCGCTCGCAATCTGTCAAAATGCCCGGCAGTCGCGCCTCCGGACGCCCCAATCAACTGTGTCTGCCCCAGCAAAGATCTCGGTGAGCAACAGATGACACTGACACTGTCCAAGCAGCATACATAACTAAAGATTCCCTCATTCCTTCGCTCTCTCCTTAGCGTGGCTTCTATGCCCAACACTGGCGTCGAGGAGGAATACTACAGATTGCGACACTTTTCAATCACTGGCAAAGGTGTCGTGAATCGTGGGGATTCGCTAAAGAGTCGACGCAGTCGCTCCAACAACAGTGTGGCCAGTTCCAACTCCAGCACGGAGCACTTGACCGCGCAGCAACATCAACAGCAGCAACAACAGCAACAACAGCATGGACAGCAGCAGCAGCTGCCCGCACCGACCTCGACATCAGCCCGCACATCGCTGGCATCCAGCCGTGAGAGCAGCACATCAAATCCCGGCAATGGGCCCTACAGGTAAGCTGCTGGCTCCTCTCTCTCTATAAGCTCTTCCGGTAGCTAATCGTGACCTAATCCCCCTTGCAGAGTTCTGATGCTCGGCGGACCGGCAGTTGGCAAAAGTTCGCTGGTCTCACAGTTCATGACCTCGGAGTATTTACATGCATATGACACGAGCATTGGTGAGTATTCCTTTGACCCCCGTCCCCACTTTCCCCTCTCTACCCCACTGTGTATGCTGCTTAAACTTCGGGTTTAGGTTTTAGTGTCTTGTCATTGTGTGTGTCCGCATTGCTGTACATTCCCCTCTACCCCTCATATGTGTATGTGTGTGTGCTCCTTATGTTGTGTCAGTCTGGTCCTCAACCCTTGACCCCCCTTCGATGTGTGTGTTCGTGCGTGTGTGTGTCTAGTTATGCTGTGCCCTTTGTCTCGTTCTCGTGTTTGTTGCCTTGGCATTTGCCTTTACAATTTATTTATTTCTGTCTCTTTTTGTTTTCGGTTTTTGTTATTGTTGCTTTTTGCTTTTGATTTTCTTTGTTTATCTGTTGAATTTGTGTGTCGTTCTGTTGCTTTGCCCTTGACTACGAGATAAATTTATGACCGTTTCACAAACGTGTTTTTTTTACACACACCCCACAAAGACACACAGACACACACTCCCACACGCATACATATGTACATGTGTATATCTGTACATGTTCAGTATATATCAACTTATTCTGTTTTTATGTTGGTTGACTTTTTACGACCCGCCGCCTTGTACATGCGGGCAGCAATGCGATTTGATCGCAATTGGCATAAACGGACATAAAACATACATATATCTTAAATATATTTGTTTTGCAAAATTCTTACAAATCGCAATGGAAAATTGCGTACAGATATCAAAAAAATATATATTAAATTAATGACCTGCAGATGTACAGTGCGCGCAAAATGTGCTTCCTCACCCCCCACCCCACCAACCACAATGGGAATTTCGAGTAGAAATTTTAACTCAAAATTCCCAATTCGCTTTAAACTACAAACAACGCCAGCGCACCCCATAACTGTCGTTAAAAAAACCTCAAAATCATTTGCAATATTCTAACACAATAACCGAAAAAAACACATGCCAAAAAATAAAAAAAAATGATATTTTTCTGTTCTCTCTCGTCTCTCGACCATCCGTTGAACCGCATAATAAAAAATAATAAAAAAACGTTTCTCATTCGACATCTAAACAACAATAACAACAACTACAACTACAACAACAAATTTACCGTATAACTTTAACCCTTAACCCGACTCAGATCTAGGCAACTGTGATATACGCATACATATTGAAAAAGCCGCCGACGGTAATAGCAACAACAATTACAAATACTAATACTACAAGTACAACTTAAAAAACTATCGATTCTAACTATGCTTATCCAATAATATTTATTCCAATACTCCAATACATTAACTTAAATCTAACGTATACCTAAATGCTTTCCAAAATGTTATAGAAACTGATCGAAAACCGATTTCCACCAATTATCGATAAGTTTTATTATTTCACTCAGTTGTTTAGCGTTTGAGCTGCATTTGCGTTGCGTTTCAAATTGAATTCCAATTAACTTTCTAAACTAGCTCTTAAGTTTATCTAATCTTTACACAATGGACACGCCCTCACGTACACGCCTCCCCCTAATTAGGCCACACTGGCTTAGAGCCCCAAAAGCAGTTTACTTTTCACACACACACACGCAGACACTGTGTCACACGCAACACAAACATTCGACACGCACACACACACACACAAGGACACTATTGCGTGTGTCCCAAAATGAGCACGGAGTAAACTTTCATACTTATCAACCGATTGTCCCATTATAGCAGCTTTGTTCTGATGTCCTGATTTATATGAATAGGTCAAGCAAGTTATTATATAAAGCACAAAGCCAAACAAAAATGTATGGCCACAAACTTTTGTGTAAGCTAATTAATTGCGTTTAATCTAGATCGATAGCCAAATGAGTTGCGTACAAGTTCGAATGAACGAGAGTTAGTTGAACTACCTTAGTTCACTAACTTCGCTAATGAAGGTCAGTTGCTATCGATATTGGCTTATCGAATTTTAGTTGAAACTAAACTACTAAATTAAAAATACTAAACTGGTTCAATTAAAAAAGTTCAGTTGCTATCGATATTTGAAATCGAACTTCAGTGAAAATTAATATAAAACAAATTCTCAAAGTTGCAAAATAATATTATGCATATATTGATATTCATAAATTGCCGTGAACTCAGCTGCGTAATCAATGCGAGCAATAAATATTCAAAATGCCAATTACAGACGTAATTTATGGGTTACAGCAAATTGAATAAATGTTAAATGGACTCGGTGTCGGTCAGCTTGCAACATCAATTTGCCATCACCTCTAACAGCAATAAATTGAAGCGCAATTAATAAACAGAGTACGAAAAAAAGAAGGATGACTTAAAATATGCAATATGACTGGTTAAAGTACTCACGCACGCACACACACGCACACACAGACGCGCATTCTCGCTGCCATTTACAACTCATTGCATACCTGCGGGCGCAATTTGGCATTTCATTTAAATTCACATTAAAATTACATTCCTGCACAACCCCAAACTCGATGTATGTATATAACATGGCCGATTAAGTTATTTGCGACACTTAGCACAGCACACACAAACACACAGACAAACCAAACAACCTACCAATTGTAAATAAACATAAGTATGTTATAAATATCTGAATGAATTCACGTTTTTTGCACCTATCTCTCTCATTTGTAGCTTAAATATTGCCCTAAGTTGTACTTATAATTCAATTTAAATTATTACAAACACATAAAGTTAAACTTTATTAATTGGATAATATTTGCATTCATAGATGATGAGTCCGGCGAGAAGGCCGTATCAGTATTACTCAGCGGCGAGGAATCAGAGCTTATATTCATAGATCACGGCTATACAGAGATGACGGTAAGTGCTTCTACTCCTCATCCTCCTTCTCCTCCTGGTCCTCTTCCTTTTCATACTCAGATTTGCTGTGCTTTGCTTAATACCATCTCAAGTAAGGTCAATCCATCCATTCACTCAAGCACTCAACCTTACAGATACTCTATCTGTGACATTTCATAATACTATTAACATATACAATCATCGCAGACACCCACACAGCGTACAAACTACTCCCGCATACCGCATCCCGCACAGCTTAGCCTCATCTCATCTCTTCATCTCTTTTCCTCGGGTATCTCTCGGGCATCTCTTGAACCTCACTCAATGTCAGTTATTTCTTTCTATTTGCCATCTCGCTCACTCTTACTCATTCACTGAATGTTTTTTATGTCGTTTGCTTTCACAGCCGGATGAATGCTTGACCAACTATGATCCACATGGCTACTGCGTCATCTATTCCGCGGCGGACCGCAGCAGCTTCAGCATTGCCGAGCAAGTGCTTCAGGTGCTGTGGACCAATCAGAATATTGCACAGAAAGCGGTCATATTGGTGTCGAACAAGGCGGACCTGGCTAGGAGTCGACTTGTTACGTCCGAAGGTAAATACAAAAAGAGGAATGTGGGTGCAGACGAGGACGTGGAGAGGGTTGGATGAGGTCGCTGACTAAACGATTCGAAAATGTTCATTAACACTTCAAAATGCGCTCGATTGGATTCCCCTTCTTCTTCTTTCTTTAGTAAAAATAGCTACATAGTGTGTGTGTGTGTGTTTGCTGAGTGTGTCGCTGTAAAGGACACCACAAAAGCGTCCACAGACAGCTGCAGTCGCTTTAATTTCGGTTTTTCAATGAAAGTTGATCAAGCGGAAGTTGATTGGCGGTACGCCCAGCTGACATACACACAGCCATCGACACACACGAGCGCACAGAGATTATGTATGTATATGTGGCTATATTGGATATAAATATATGCATATAGAGAGTAGATGAAGCAACGAGCCGTCGTTAAATGTGAAGCAAAGTGAAGGTCACTCAACTGCTGAGCTGGCCGCGCTCGTTGCCTTTTATGTTCATTCATTCTTTGTCAAGTACACCCCACTCAAGCATACCCTAGAAAATCATTTAAAAGTGATGAGTGCTCTACGAGAGAGAGAGAGAGAGGGCAGTCAAACATGGCGGCTAACAGTCAGTGACCTAGTTTAACAGAGCCCAGCACAGTCTGCTGTTAAGTTAACAGTAAAGAACTACTCGAACTTAACCAAGAATGAGCTGAGTGTGTTTCATCACAGGGTATTTCAAGTTGCAACACTCGAATTGTTCTTGCTTTTATGTGAATTTAAATGGCCAACAGATTTGTGCACCGTTGGCAACCCCTATCCGGGCAACTCCTCTCCACCCCTTCTAGCCATTCTTTCATCTTAGATATTCAATATTTTTTGCTCAAATTACATTTGTCTTTAATGCCGGACGACTACGGAAGTAGCGGTACATTTAATGGTGGTAGGGGGCGTGATGCGGCCGGGGAAATTGTCTAAGCGCAAAAATTGATTACATTTCGTTTCTGCGGCTTACGTTCTTCTATTGTTGTCAACGTTGAAAGCGAATGCCGCTTGTGGATGCCAAGTGGAAGCCGAGTGGATGCCAAGTGGAAGCTATGCCGCTAATTTCATAAAATATTTATAGACAGTGAGCCGCAAAAAAAAGCAATTACTGAAAGTAAACTGCGTAATTTAAAATAAAATATCCCTAGCTTATTTCTTACCAGTACAGTGGCGCACAGAAGTCTGTGTGCGCGTGTGTGGAATGCACTCTCGACGCAGTTGCCATTTTAGCTGCCATTTTGTCGAGTAGTTTTTCCATTGTTTATGTGTTTTGTTTGCTTTTAATTAAACTGACTTTTTGTGCTAAGCATACCCTAGAGCACAAAGCGGAATGGGGGACTTGAAATTAGCAAATATTTTGCTACAAATTCCTTAAAGCTCTTTGGAGTTTGCCTCATCCGCGACCAGCTGCGCATTTAATCAGCTGGCGGTGTTTAAGCGATATGAGATGAGAACATCCTATCAAAATCTAATAAAATGACGTAAACTTTTTCGCACATCGTTAATAAAATGTGTGTATGAGGGTCTCATAAAAGCGAACAGTGCCTACCAAAAGTACACACACACACAGCCATATATAGAGCTACTTATTGTAGTCATAGCTTCAGATTTTACGACAGCAGGCGTAGGAAACGTGACGAAATCTACACAAGGCAGAGAGAAGAGGAGGCGTGTCATTTGCGGCTGGGCTAGGCGTAGGGCGTAGGTTAATGGGCAACGTGTTTAGATATAAATTGTCCAAGTTTCGCTTTTTATTATCCACCTAAGAGTTTAACTAAGCGACGCAATTTGATTTGATTAACTTGCACACATAATAACCGAGCTGAGATTCAGAAGAGATTACCACTAAAATTCACAACTTGTTTTATCTCTTTTCATCGCAGAGGGCAAAGCCATGGCCACAGCATATGATTGCAAATTCATTGAGACATCGGTGGGCATTAATCACAATGTGGATGAGCTGCTAGTGGGCTTGCTATCGCAGATAAGACTCAAGCTGGAAAATCCCGAGAAATCCAGGTAAGTTATTTTTTTAATGGGTCCAGTAGGATTTCCCTCATTTCAAAACTCTTTCTCCAATCTCCCACAGGGATCTATTTCGCAAGCGTTCCATTCGCAAGTCCAAGCGTCGGGCATGCTCGCCCCTTAACGCCGGCTGTCTCAATGCCAACACGCCCCTTGGACCACAGTTGGGTGATGCTGTCGGCACGCCTCCTGGTAGCGCACACAGCAGGTAAGATAGAGAGAGAGAGAGAAAGAGCGCTTCGCCAGTTAATTACCACATTGAGAGAATCTTTATTATATTTTGTTATTTTGTTTTTTTTTTATTGTTGCAGCCCACGTAAATATCGCGGTTCACGCACCTCGACCAGCTTGAAGGTCAAGGGACTGCTCGGACGTGTCTGGACGCGCGATTCCAAGTCAAAAAGCTGCGAGAATCTGCACGTGCTCTAAGCGATCCCCCCGTGAATTGGACACAAAAACATCCACAGACACAACCACAACGACTGAGCATTGTCAGAGAGAAATCGGAGGGGGATGGGTTCGTGCGATGGAGGAGCATTTCAGTTACCAGTTACCCACTTAGCCTTTTGGTTTCCCAAATTCGGTGCATACAAAATCCAAAGGATTATTTATATAGTTGATAATGATAAAAACCCCAAAACAAAAAAAAAAACAAGAGAAAAGCTCCCTAAAATGATTTTCCTAAGTTGTAAAACGTACAAGCTACAAATAGACTCATAACTCTTAGTTATATTGCCCCACTGTACATATGTATCATTTACTCTATATATATATACCATATTACTTTATGCTAGTCACTTTAATATTATTTACGTGTACCGAACTTTTTGTACATATTCAAACCTTCTCCATTATATATGAAATATATTTAACTATAGTTTAAATATGTTTTGAGTTTTATTTTTAATTTTCAGTATTATCCAGCTAAATTTATATAAAAAAAGAAAATTTGGAATTATTTTACAGGGCTTGACAAGTTAATTATTAAACCTTTATGAGGATAAACCAAAAATCCAAAAAGTAAAAGTTTAAAATGCATTACGCAAACCAAAAATCAAAAGCAATAATTTTTTGTAAATCAAAATCTATTTGTAACCCGAAATGATATACATATATATATATATAAATATTATATTTATGTAAATCAATTGTACTGATTTTTAGAATGTTTGGCAATTGTTCGCCGAATATGATTTATTATTGTTTACATATACTATAAAATACATGATTCCTTATATGTAATACTAATTCGATTGCATTTTGAACTCATTAATATTCGTATTGTTCACATTGATTATTAGATATATTCAATATGTATACACATAACTAAGAGATTTGTATTATTCAAATTCAATTTGCATTATATAACGTAGTTCTTAAGCGATTTACTAACTAATTTTTGGAAGAACGCAAAGAAACAACGTTTTTGCTGCAGAAACCACGTGCACAGCATCGGCACCCATTATATAGGTTTCTTACATTTAGTCGGGACCATTTCGAAATTTAACTAGAGCTACCACACACAAAATACGTTCGAGAAAGAGAGTTAAACATTAGTTTTTACATGCGATTTACAGAAATATCACAATTCAAGTGGAAAAAAAATACAAATAAAAAAAAAATTAATCTCGTTATTGAATTAACTTAAGCATGGATGGGGGCCGTCTGTATCAGATTTGGGAGAGGTCCACCGAGTGCGTCAGAATTTTTAACTATTATCAATGTCACAATTTGAAATATATCTCTCGTAAATGCTTTAGAGAAACTTTTTTAATGTTTTAAATTTGCGCTACAGTTTTCTAGGTGTTAACTAATCATGAAACCAAAGTAAAAACAACATTATATATATTGTATATCAAAAACTATTGCAGCACAATGGAATTAAAAAGAATATATATAAAAAGATAACTACTTGGCCAAGTCCAATTCTCTTTAAAGTAGCGAACGGAGGGATTATAAATGTAAATGAGATAATCGAAGCGAGATTAACTTAATTGGGGCTGGCAAACTCATAAATAACTTGTCTATGAATTTATTAGTAACAATATTTAGATGTATTTTTTTTGTCCAGCATATAAAGCTACAAATGAACTAAATAACAAACAAACTTGTAAGCCGAAATGAATTCGAGCCGTAGAGGATCGCAGAACAAAAAGGAAGTTGAGAAAATGAATGTAAAAAGCTATGTAGAATCGCAAAAGTCAGCCATTATTAATTGAGAGAGTATTTAAGCTAAAGAGAGAGACGAATATATTCCATTTACTATTACAAAATTATATGTGTAATGAATGTATAATAAATGTGTAAACTTTCAACTTAAATCTGTGTGTTCTGTTTGAATTGATGACCAACCGTTACAAGCGAAATGAACCAGAACGGGAACTTGGTATTTTATACGTACGCTCAGCTGATGAGCAGTCAGCTGTTGTGTAGTTTACACTGTGAATGGCAAATTTCAGCTGTTCACAACCTCTGTTCTTTGTGAATGGCTTAGTTTTTATTTGGCCAGCAGTTAAAATTCACGGTCAGCGTGCGAAATTCGCGGTCGTCCGATTCGGCAACGCGGAAATGCGCCAGTGTTTTATGTAACATGTTTAGTTGACAAGAAGTATTCCTCCCCGACGAAATCCGTGTGATATACATATACATACATAAATAGCCAATAACAACCAAAATGGTGCCCTACCAAGTGGGTGGAGTGCTGCGCTGTGGTCCTCTTCGTGGCCAGGTGAAATTATTGCTACGTATTCAGCAACTACCTGCCGTGGGTCAGCAATATCGTTACCTCAGTCCCGTGGCAGAGTATCAGAAACGCGTCGACAGTGGCCAATTAAGTAGGGATCCCCAGCAACAGGATACTGTAATGGAGCTGGATAAGCTCTACAGCAGAATCAGTGGCTATAGGCCATCCAGTAAGGGTGGAGGAGGTGGTGGCTTAATGGGCAAACTCTTCGGCTCTAGCAGTAGTGATGAAGATAACGATAATGATATGAGTGCTGGCAGCCACGCCCCCAAGGTCTTTACCTCTACGGCAGTGTGGGTGTGGGCAAGACCACCCTGATGGATATGTTCTTCGATTGCTGTGATAATGTACGTTTATATGAATAATAGATCACTTGCTTATATAACACTTCCTATTGGATAACTTTATTAAACAACCAATTGACATCGTTAAGCTAATTAATTTTCCTCTTCCACGCCGATTAGATCAAGCGCAAGCGACGTGTTCACTTCAATGCCTTCATGACCAATGTCCATGGGCAAATCCACGAAGCAAAGGAACGTCAAGGTCCTCAGGATCGAGCCTTTAACTCGGAGAAACCAGCCCCCTTTGATCCAACGAAACCCGTTGCTGATATGATTGCCCGGGAATCATGGCTCATCTGCTTCGATGAGTTCCAGGTGACTGACATTGCGGACGCGATGATACTTAAGCGGCTCTTCACCCACCTCTTCAGACACGGCGTTGTTGTTTTGGCCACCAGCAATCGGCATCCGGACGACCTGTACAAAAATGGTTTACAGCGCGTCAACTTCTTGCCGTTCATTGACCTGCTCAAGTTGCGTTGTCAGGTCGCTCGGCTGGACTCTGTGGACTATCGACGCATCTCCCAATCGGGTGATACCAATTACTTTGTAAAAGGTCGAACGGATGCCGAGGGCAGTATGACAAATATGTTCAAAATTCTGTGCTCCGAAGAGAACGACATTGTTAGACCTCGCACTATCACACATTTCGGGCGGGACTTAACCTTTCGACGCACATGCGGTCAGGTATTAGACTGCACCTTCGATGAGCTGTGTAATCGCGTAAGTAGATGTTCGCCTGACTCAGATATGAATTATCTTTTTTATACATATATTTCTTTATTTATTATTTGCAGCCATTGGGAGGCAACGATTATGTGCAGATTGCACAGTTCTTTCATACGGTGTTAATTCATGATGTGCCCACCCTCACACTGGATACCAAATCTCAGATGCGACGATTTATTACACTCATCGATACCCTGTACGACAATCGAGTGCGTGTGGTCATATCAGCGGATCGACCGCTAGACAGTCTGTTCCAACTCAGTGGCTCATCTTCAATATCTGACTCGGATCGTGCACTAATGGATGACTTAAAGATGGATAATAATGTAAGTATATATTGTCGTATATACCAAATTATATAAATATAATAATATATATATTTTGTACAATTTACAAACCTTCTCTTTGCAGAAATCGAGCGTTTTTACCGGCGAGGAGGAAATGTTTGCCACAGAGCGCACAATCTCCAGATTGTATGAGATGCAGAAGCGCGAGTACTGGGAACAATGGTCAAAGCATCGTTAGAGGGTGTCCACTAAACCAATAGCAATACGTACCTAAAAGTCTAGAAAAAGCAATATTGTATTAAGCAAAATTAAAGTTAATTTTAGCACTGCTGGCCGTCACAAATTTTACGACAACCCGTGTTATTATTTAATCTACTCGATAGAGACTAGAATTGATTTAGTTCGAATCTATCCGACTAAATGTAAATATTATGCAAATCATTATCGCACAATGAGAGTGTCTGGGGCGGGTGTGTTCGAAAGGTGTGTCAACAGACAATATATATATATGTAGATATGACATAATGTGTTATCAGCTAAGTACGGTGCTCTACTGAATGAAGAATTATTGTACAAAACTATTATCAATAGAGAAGAGAATTTTATAATATTTAGACGATTGAGACTAGCGACACACATTACTTATCATTATTTAGAGAGCAAAGAAACCATAGAGATGAGTGTAGACATAAGAAGCTTATAAGATAGGGTATATAAAGCTAATAAGAGATGAACCATATTGTTATTATATCATATAATATTGTATGTTCTTTATGGCTCAACTGAAGAGAAATTTATTAGAAATATACTAAATTACCAAACATATCGAGTTAGTTTTGCTTAAGTTTCGGGTTTTCTAAGTGAGAAATGCCATATAAACTTTCCCTGTTGTATCAATAGTTTTTTTACTTTTGTTATATCTTCAATTTAAACAGAATAAATTTCTCTAGTGTACACGATTTGGTGACTCATAATGGATGCCAAGACTTTTATTGTGAACAAAGCTTTACCGTTTGGTGAGCATTATATATGGTCAGTATGGATGGAGGATTAAACTATTTCCTTGCAGATACCTCATTGTTGACGGTGAACATATCGCTGCGTCAGGTGGAGGAGATTGCACGCACCTTGTCGACACGCTGTCACGTCTCGGGAGTAAATGAAATTGCGTGGGCAGTGCGGGCTCTCATGCTAACAGATCTGACCACTCTCTCTGGCGATGATACACGTGCCAATGTGCGTCGCCTATGCGTGCGTGCCTGTTATCCCTTTGAGCCACAGTTCTTTGACAAGTACTTCGAACGCACTCTTCTGCCGGACATCCACTGCGCCGCCGTGTGCATCTATCCGGCACGTGTAAAGGATGCATACGCATCCATTCAGCAGTTCAACCAGTTAGAAAGTGTTGCCATTGCTGCTGTGGCAACTGGGTTTCCCACCGGCCAATATGGACTTCAGACAAGATTGCAGGAGATCAGTCATGCGATTATTTCCGGTGCCACCGAGATTGATATTGTAATCAATCGTCAGTTGGCGCTGCTGGGCGACTGGGAGGCACTGTACAATGAGGTGGTGCTTATGCGTAGTGCTTGTGGAGATCACGCACTGTTAAAGACCATTCTGGCCGTTGGCGAACTGGGCACCATGGAGAATGTAAGTGAGAATCGTTAGGGATCGCAATCTTTAGCTGATACTTATCTGTTCTCCAGGTCTATAAGGCTGCCATGGTGTGCATGCTGGCGGGTGCCGACTTCATTAAGACATCCACAGGCAAGGAGGCAGTAAACGCCACATTGTCTGTCGGCCTGGTCATGATCTTTGCCATACAGGAGTTCAAACGACGTACTTGCCAGATTGTTGGTTTGAAACCCGCCGGTGGAGTGCGCACCGTGCGGGAGGCGATTTCATGGATGACGCTGGTCAACGAGACCCTCGGACCACGTTGGCTAACTCCACAACGTTTCCGATTCGGCGCGTCCGAGCTGCTCGATGATATCGAAAGAGTTGTGCGTCATGGAGTGGCCAAGTTGGAGAGGGAGGCGATTGAGAAAGCTGCACAGAATAAACTGAAATCAGAGAGCAGTGAGGATGCGCTGTGCAAGGAATTGCGTAAAAAACAACAAAAGATATAAAATAACTGCACAATAAATATTTATACAAATTATTAAATTTAATTCAAAAAGCCTTTTGTTATTCTCAAGTGTGACCAGCCATGGCAACTAATTTTCTTAGTATTTCGCAGTATTTCATTGCGGGAAACATTATAGCTGCAAGTTGTATTTTTGTAACAACTGCAATTGGTCACACTGAGTACAAAACTATTGAAAAAATTACTATAATTTAAGAGATTTTTGCATCCTTGCTCCGCCCACTCAAACACCGCTGTAATGGTAAGTGCTTCTCAAACCCAACCGTAATCACCCCAAGCCGGAAGTCGAGATTTCAACATATACCTGTGCCATAATAAGAACAAGCGAAAATCAAGCGAAAAAAACGCTGACTGCGCCCTCGACCGCCCACTTTGCTAGCGGTAAAACTAGTGCAGATTGTGCTGCAAGCTGCGGGTGCAAGCATAACAGCAGGAGAGTGTGTGTCCACATAACAAAGTACCAAGTACCACCAACAAAAAAAACCAAAACCAAAAACACCAAATATACCCCGTGTGTCCCAGCATGTATCCCTGGAGTTCATCCACGTACAGCGGCCAAACGCCCACTGGTGGCCAAAGCAGGGTAAATACCACGCCAAGCCACGCACAGGCACCGCTAATAAATAATCCACTAATGCCACATGCTCCACGCCCTCCTCCGTCTCCTCCTTCATTAACTGTGTGCTACTGCTATTTATCCTCCTACTTATCTATCTATCTTTTTCGATTCCACACCAAACAAACTAAATGCACGCCCGAGGGCGCAGTCTTGGCGAATCGTTGTACCCTTATCATGGTTTTACCCATTCCCAGTACTTCCGAACAAAACAAGCTGGCGACGCTTATCTCTCATCTCATTGTGTGTTCTCTGTCTCTCTCTCTCTCTCTTGTTCTTTGTATATGTATTCAATTTGTTTTGTCACTTATCCATATTCACATGTGTTCCCCTTATTTCTCGACTCCCCACTCGTCCGACACTGTATGCTATGTCTCGTTTCAGACGATGCCCAATGGTTTGGACGATCAGGAGAAGCTGCTCGCCGAGGCAGTCGGCGCAGCTCGCAAACAGGCATTCCAAATGAATCACTTTCTGGACAAGGAGCGCATGCTGGACGCCCTGAAGTGTGCCAGCGCAATGCTAAGCGAGCTGCGCACCTCCATGCTCTCCCCCAAGAGTTACTACGAGTTGTGTGAGTAACACTAAAGAGATCTGTACATGAAGGGTTACTTATTTTGCTTCTCTCCTGTACAGACATGGCCGTTACGAACGAGCTGTGCCACCTGGAGCTGTACCTTAGCGAGAAGAGCCACAAGGAGACGGATCTGTACGAGTTGGTGCAGTATTCGCACACGATAGTGCCGCGTCTGTATCTGCTCATCACAGTTGGCATTGTGTACATAAAGAATGACTCCACACTGAAGCGCAGCATTCTCAAGGATCTGGTGGAGATGTGTCGTGGTGTCCAGCATCCCTTGCGAGGTCTTTTCCTGCGTAACTATCTGCTGCAGTGCACCCGGAATATACTCCCTGACGTGCTGGTGGCAGAGAATGAGCACGAGGGCAATGTCTACGATGCCATTGACTTTGTGCTGACGAATTTCGCCGAAATGAATAAACTGTGGGTGCGTATGCAGCATCAGGGGCACTCCAGCGAAAAGACACGGCGCGAGAAGGAGCGTGAGGAGCTGAAAATTCTAGTGGGCACCAATCTGGTTCGTCTATCGCAACTGGAATCTGCCACACTGGAGACATACAAGCGGCTGATACTGCCCGGCATATTGGAGCAGGTGGTCAGCTGTCGGGATGCCATTGCCCAAGAATATCTGATGGAGTGCATCATACAAGTGTTCCCCGATGAGTTTCATTTGCAAACACTCGATCCGTTCCTAAAGTCCTGCGCCCAGCTGGAGACAGGCGTGAATGTCAAGAATATAATAATATCGTTAATTGAACGACTGGCGGCCTACAACCAACGCTCTGGCAAGGTGAGTTGGACAGGAAAATGACTTGAAATGGGATTACCTCATAAGGATTTTCTCTTGCAGACGAGCGGGAATGCCATTGATGCCATCATACCCGCCGAGGTGGAGCTGTTCGAGGTGTTCAGCGTGCAGGTGGCCAACATTGTACAGACACGCACGGACATGCCGCTGGAGGACACAATATCTCTGCAAGTGGCGCTACTCAGTCTAGCGCAGAAGGTGTATGCGGATCGTGTTGACTATGTGGACAAAGTGCTGGGCACAACGGCACAAATACTCGATCGCATGAACATGAACAAGTGGGTACCATGTGAATCTCTCCTAATCTCTCTCTTCTAATTAACTTACTCCACTTGCAGCATTTCGCATCTGTTGTCCGTTAATCAGGAACTGTCTCGCTTGCTGCGCATCTGCATAGACTTCTACAACAATGCGCTGACCATTATCCAACTGAATAACTTCTGCCCGCTGCTGGAGAAGTTCGACTACACCTCACGCAAATCGTTGGCATTGTATTTGGTAATGAACATCTTGGAGAACGAAACGCTGGTGCCCACAGCGGAGCAGGCCGATAGCATATTGACGATAATAACGCCACTGATCAAGGATGATGAGGCGAATGCGGCGGCTGCAAATAACAGTGCAGATGGCGAGGAGTTTGCAGAGGAACAGGGTGTTGTGGCGCGGTAAAGTAGAGAACCTATTGCCACCTGAGCTTCAAATTAATCCTCATTCTTCTTCCAGTTTCATTCACCTGTTGCGTGCTGAGGAGCCGGACATGCAATACAAAATGCTGCAGACAGCGCGCAAACACTTGGGCAACGGCGGCGGGCAGCGACTGAAGCATGTGTTGCCACCACTTGTGTTCGCTGCGTATCAGTTGGCGTTTAAATACAAAGCAATTGCCGAGCAGGACGAGAACTGGGACAAGAAATGTCAGAAGATTGTGCAGTATTGCCACAGCACAATAAGTGCGCTGGCCAAGGCAGATTTGCCTGATCTCGCGCTGCGTTTGTATCTGCAGGGTGCACTGGTTATTGGCGAGATACGCTACACGAATCACGAGACTGTTGCCTATGAGTTTATGACGCAAGCCTTCTCCCTCTACGAAGATGAAATATCCGACTCGAAGGCCCAATTGGCAGCCATCACACTCATTATGTCCACGTTCGAGCAAATGTCTTGTTTCAGCGAAGAGAATGCTGAACCGTTGCGCACCAATTGTGCCTTGGCAGCGTCCAAGCTGCTCAAGAAACCAGATCAGTGTCGCGGTGTCGTGGCCTGTGCAGCGCTCTTCTGGAGCGGCAAGTAAGTGGAGACGGAAGTGAATTTATTGATGAATCTTTGACTAATAAGTCTTCTCTTTCTTGCAGACAAAACGGCGAGGAGATGCGAGATGAGAAGCGTACGCTGGATTGCCTGAAGAAGGGCGCACGCATTGCCTCGCAGTGCCTGGATGCGGGTGTGCAGGTGCAACTCTATGTGGAGCTACTGAATCATTATCTATTCTACTTTGAACGTGGCAACTCCTTGATCACGGTGGCCATGCTGAATCAGGTAAACAGCGAAGATTGAACTCAATAGGAATCTGAATAAATGGGTGTACTTTATATTGCAGCTGATTGGCAAGGTGAACGAGGAACTGCCCAATCTGGAGCCCAGCGAGGAGACCAAACAGATCGAGAGCCATTATAAGAATACGTTGGCGCATTTACGCAGTCGCATGGAGTCAAATGATACGACCCTGGAAGTCTCCTTTGCCGGCATCACACTCAATTAGTTAACAGCAGCACAGCTCCCGCTCCCATCCCCAGCTCTCCCCTCTCGACCATGCCTATCAGTCTGCAGATAGTTGAACCATTCTTCAAAAAGGCTGGCTGTATAGAACTACTATAGAATGCACGATCAAGACATGGAATTCCAATGCTAAATTGTAGATTGTCATTATGTTTGTTGGGGCACATCAAGGATTGCCTATAATGTGCTTATGATTCCGATTCGATTATATATTTTTTAATGTAAGTGCAAAGTATCAACATTCTTAATGATTTTCTCTTTATACCCTTTAGTTTATATTTATATACAAGTAATTAATTATCCACTACTCTCCCCCAAATTGTATTTAACATATTATTTTATTATCCTATTCATTAACCGTACCCCCTAGCAAAGATTGTGAAATATTGTTAAACAAAAAAACACGAGAAACGATTGAAACCCTTAAGTGAAATACGAATTATAATACATACCATATATGAATTAATCATTGAACAATTATTGATTTTGAATAAATGTAAGATGAAATTGTTTTTAGAAAAACAAACAGTTGCAAATTGAAAAGGATCATCTTCGTCATGAGTTACACAAATTTCTTTATTCTTTAAAAATATACATATACATCATCATTATGTTATATTTAATAAGCCGAGTTAACTTAACTTGCATATACAATACATTATCATCGTCATCATCTACTATATGTGGAGGCTATGCCGAGAGCAGAACTGAACAATCTCAGCATACACATCGATCGGGGAATAGAATAGGGGATAATCACATCCATTCCCGGTAAGAACTCATATATGGCAGTTGTTATTGTTGTTCAAGGTGGAGGATAAGAAGGATGGTGCACAGTTAATGCGGCAGTTTTGTGTTACGATCGCTTCGATTCGGATTAGATTAGTCGATTATAATTGAAGTGGGTATATAGAGAAGAGGGAGGGAGAATAATATTAATAAAATTCGTTGCCTTGGCTGATGTCCTGGAAGGGGTGTTGCGGTGTTGCGTCGTCTCAGCGCGACTTAAAGCTAATCCTTGTTTAGTCTGTACCTATTTCTAGCATAAATTTACAATTTGAAGCGCCTAATTCACTTGCAGTGCCTTGTATAGCGAATGAGGGAAAATTTTGAAAGATGAGATAAACTTTTTGGACACTGCAAAGTTCGAGAGATTACGCGGTATTCATTCAGCTTGCGCTACGTCTAACCCGTCTTTGTGTTGAAGTAGTTGTAGACATGGGCCCAGGAGGCGAGCACGTAATCCTCGATGCCGCACTCGTTGCTGCCACGCACAATCTTGAAGTAGCCACGCTCACCCCACCACGAACCCCACGAGTTGGCCGCTTTCTGCAGGGTAGAGAAGATCAAACAATGAGGGAACCTAGAGATCACTTCTCTCTTCTCTCTCTCTCTCTGTCTCTACTTACCCAGTACTTGACGCCGTTGTGATCCTCACCCCAGCCAACCAATTTGACCGAGTGGAAGCCAGTGGGTGCATCCCGATTGGCTGCCGTGTGGCGATAGACGCCGCTGGAGTAGGAGAAGAAGTCGCGATAGACACGCATGGTAGCCTGCACAGGACCAGATTGATAGATCTCAGCCATGATGTCATTCTCGCCTCGCAAACTGTAAGCAGGTCCGACGGTGTAGAAGTTATCACGATTCACACCCGGGAATGGATGACAGCCGTTGGCCTTGAGGGAGCGACTGTTATGACGATGGATCTTGCAGGTGTCGCGGTGCTGGGTGTAGGGATAGCACTGCTCATCCAGGACACCCTTCTTGTGCAGGTAACGCCAGGCGGCATCCAGATGTCCTCCCTCGCAGCCCTGCTGGCGGCGTGTGCAGGACAGAATGTTCTGTGGCGACAGCTCGATAATCTCCTTGCCCTGGCTCTGAATGGCGAAACGATCGGAGGCCACCGAGGTGGTGGACAGCACCCAAGAGCTGCCACACCAGCCCTGATCAGGCACCTCTGAGATGTAGCTGGACCACTTCTGGACAGCATCGAAGCTGCTTGGCAGATCGTTGATGGGATTGGACAAACGCACCATGGCCTTGACACGGTACGTGGGCTCCTTGGTGCCCAGACGCAGACGCAGTCCCTCGTTGTACTTGTGGCCCTTCCAAGTCGTATATTTCTGTGCTGACCAGCCCAAGTGGTGAATGGAATTGACGCTGTGCACCAGATCGTCGTCGGAGATGCACAAATCGGTGTCACAATCGACGCGTCCTCCATCCAGGCAACGGCACTCGTTGCAGTTATCCCAGATGGTGGTGAACTTGTTGAAGGTGGTGTTCTTGTGTACGCAGCCTATGATCACGTCCGGCTCTTGCAGGCAGAACGAGCGATAGTCTGGACAACAGTCGCTAGCATCGCTGCGATCACAGAACTCATCGCAGTAGCACAGTGTGTCTAAGTATAGAGTATAACAGTTAGAGGACAATTGGGGGGAAGGGCATCTCTAGAGGATTACTCACTTGAAATGGGCAGCGAGCAGCCGTCGACGCGACTAATGCAACATGTGTTCCTCAGCGCACAATACGGACCCGGAAAGTCAATTCTGAGTGTGGGATCGATCGTAGCGCTTGCCAGGACAACGCCCAGCAGCAGGAAGAGCAGCTCACACTTGAGTGCCATGCTGGAAAAGGGATGTGCAGGCGGAATGCAGCTATGCGCTTTCAACTGAAACAAAACAAACAAAAACAAAGTTGAAAATCCGCACAAAATATTCCAAATATCTTTATCTAATCTCGTGAATCTGTTTTTGGTAGTTGCATGAACTCATCGTCAAGATTGTTCCAGAGATTAGATAAACTCTCTCTCTCTCTATATGCAATTTGTCAACAAATTAGCATTCTATGCGCTTATCAGCTATTTATGGAAGCTTCTTGAATGCGCATATTACGTATACGCCCCACAGAACGGGCATAAACAAACCGTAATTAACTGGATATGAATATCAATTATGCACCACAAAGTTTGCCAAAAGATATATAAACAAAAACGAGGGAGACCAAAACAAAAAAAGAACAACAAATCAATTTTGGGCTGAAACTGGTTCTGACCTGGCTTACTAATTGCTCAGCTATTGCGTTGCGTTTCTCATTCGCTTTTATCTCAATTGGCTTCGAAAGTTATTAAACTGGAGCTGGAGCGAGAGAGATCAGCAGGAATTATACGATAGATCAACATTGGGAAAGGGGGAACGAGCGCGTACGCACGCAAACCCTTGTAAAATTTCACGCTCATTAAAAATTCACAGCGTGCATTGGCAAATAAAGTCCGGTAGATCAGAAACAAAATGTGAACAAGCTCAACTACAAGTTACTCAGCAAAAGGTTGGGTAAAGTAGAGAAAGGTTCATAATACATGATTGCTTTTTTTAGTAAAGAAAATTTGTGCCTATTCTTAACCTACGAGAACTTTCTCAATTACAAACTGAACTGAAATCGTTGTTCTATTATTATCTAAGAACAGAAACTATAGGTTGACTATAGGTTGGCTACAGATTAGCTAAAGGTTGGCAATAGATTGGCTATAGGTTGGTTATTGTTTGGATACAGGATCGTAAAGTTCACAAAACATTCAATATCATTTAATAAAGAAAATAGTATTCTCTGTCTTAACAAACGGTGTTTTTCTTTCACAAATTTTATCTATTTAAAAACAAGGTCTATATATCATTCTAAGTTTCAGGTAGAACCTGAACAAACTGAATGAATCCAGTCCCCCTTTAATCTAATATTCCCTACAGCATATTCAGTATGCCATCACAAACGGCAACAAAATCATAAAAATTTAAAAAAAAAAAAAAAAGAAGCTAGCTCAAAACGCCAGCAATCACATAACAGTAAACTTTTAAATATTCTGATGACGTCAGCTATAAAAACGTTTTAAACACGAAAGTTTTGCGGGCTTTGGCAGCGACGACGACGGTGAAGCCAACAAATTTACGCAGCGACAGCAAAAAAAAAAAATAAATAAAAAAGAAGCCACAATGAAAAAGGAGGCGGTTAAGTGAGCTCTAGTAGCGCCCCTTTTCACTGGGTTCCGGACCCCCAAAAGACGGAGGAGCATTCAACTCGTTTGATTATCAGCAACAACGACAGCAAGAACAACAAATGGGGAACGAAATATCGAAATAATAATAAAGATAAAGAAGATTTATCATTTATTTAAATGCAAATCGCAAATAGAATCTTTCCTGTTTTGCTAGAGAGTCATATGTTGTTTTTTGCGTATGTTTGTTTAGTTCTGGTTTTCGGTGCTTATGAAGTGTTTATTTTTATTGAGTGATACGAATGGTATTCAATTATCGAATTATAAATAACATCATTCACATGCGGGACCTGTGGGGTCTCTTCAAACATCTGCGAAAGGTTCTTGAAGTTGTTGTTGCTGTTTTCTTTGCGCTTCCTGAACCCGTTTATAATTTTGTGCTAATTTATTTGAAAGTTGGAACGCTAATTAATTGGGAAATATTAATGAGCTGATACTCTATAATGCCTTAATTGATATCGTCATAGCACCCGCTCGGAATCTAATAATTATCTTTGCCATCTCATTTGATTCTGAGGAATTTCAAGAACTTCTCTCCTTTTTTTTCTTTTTCTTTTCTGTTGGCGCTGTGCAAATATTAACTACGAGACACCTAAGCCAGAGACAAACACGAATGAAATTCTATATCAAATATTTTGAAGATCTTCTTGCGATGAAGCAAAAACAGCTTGAGGAATTCTACAGTTCATAAATTACTTTACTTTGGATTTAGATAAAGGAAGATTGTGATTGCGAAAATTTGAATGCAATCTTAGTATTTAATGCCATTAACAAAAAGTTTAATAAGAATTATATCAGATTAGTTATAAACAAACAAATTTAAAGAAATTTGAGTTGAATTTCTTCTACACTTATAGCATTTCTTCAATTACGAATAATTATTCAAATCTTTCGTTTTCTTTTGGTTTAACACACGCGATATTTAGTTGAATTTGTGCAACCAATTACATAGTTATGCACTATATTTATACATTATATCATTGCAAATTATACTAACTTTTTTGTACTTGCACAATTTATGTGATGTATTTCAATTCAAACACTTTATAGCCAATATATATTTTTGTTCTTAATCCAATTAAACACAATTTTGCACACTGCTTGCTATCAGGCACGTTGTTAACGCGATCGCGGCCAGGCGTTGACTGAATTCAATAAAAGTTATTGGCCACCATCAAACCGAAGTCGTCGTCGGCTGCGGTTGCGGCCCCTTTGGCTGCTTCTGTTATTGTTGTTGTTGCTTCTTCGGCTGCTGTTACTGTTGAGCTGCTGTACACTGCATGCAAATGTGTGTAGGTGTGGGAGAGTGCGCGCTAACAGTGCTCTCACTGTTAAACGTGCTGGTCAGTGCTGTGAGAGCGAACGCTGCTATGCTAACATTAACAGTGGGCTCGTTTGCTCTCTTTCTCTTTCACTGTTAATGCACAATGATAATTGCTTTATATGGCAATTTTTGAGAAAATGCAGAGGCATTTGCAAGGTGTGCAAGTTTACGTGTATGTTTGTGTGTGTGTGTGCCCATGTGTGTGTGTACTCCTCATTAGTATCACGTATGGCCCGACAAGATTCTAACCTGTGATATGTAATACGGACACGAATCTTTTTCTGTGCACAAATTCCTTAAATTGTTTGTCAAGACCTTTGGCCGAGGCCGGGGCAGAGCAAACAATACAAAAAGAAGCCAAAAAAAAGGCGTGAGGTTTCTTATGCGCAGTTAATTTTCATGTATTTTGGAATGTTTCTCTGCTTGTTTGTGTTTATTATCAAACGAATGTGATATGATATAGACATACGTTAATTGCAGTCAATTTAAGTTCAAGGTTATATCAAACAAATCAAATAATAGACTCACGGTAGACATTGTACCCAGATATGATATATAACATACATATAGATACATTAAGAAAGTCATCGATCGATCGATCTGTTGATCAGTTTGCCAAAAAAAGAGTGCGAAATTGAACTAAATAAATACCTTGTTGAACCCAATTCAACGCATCGATCTTCTATACAAACATATACAATCACACACACGTACATTCTTTGAACTCCGTCTTGAAGACTCTTCGCCTCGATTGATATGATCTTTGTGTGCTTGTTATCCGGCTCTTTGGGTCTGTCATTTCGCTTGGCATCGTTCGGCGCTTCTGTTATTCCCATATAGATACAATGCAGGAATTTGCATATACGATCCATATGCGAAGAATTATTATTATGGTGTATGCTTCTGCAAAACCTATCTACGGCAACTGGAATTTCCTAAAATTCCTTCTCGAAATTTGACCAAGCTTTCATTGGCATACGAACTGGACTTTGGCAGGCACTTGAAAAGCTATGCCGATTCGATTTGTCATTAACGCGATTTGTAAACATCGTAGACCGTAGACTTCAGAAATTGGCAATCAAATTTTATGCTGTCTCTGCGACAAATACCCGAGGAATATAAACAAACCACGAAAATAAAATCGACGACAAAAAAAAAGAAACCGAACAACAATAAGCCCCGACACATTAAGAAAGCTAATTAAAAACAAACTGCAAGCTAAGGCAAACACATATCGAAGACCATAACCCGAGACAGGCGACATCGAATGGAGACCCGGAGAGCATATCAAGTCTGGAATAAAGCCATCACCAGGCGGCGCGACTTCACTAATTCCGAGTGTCGCCATTTGCATGACATTAAACTTAAGGTTTATGAGCGATTTGTGTCGAGCGTAATGCCAAATTATATATGAAAATCGCTTTTGGGCAAACACAGCAGACAAAGAAAGAGTCTAAGAAGAAACCGGAGATTGACGAGGGCAAACACAATTTGTTGACCCACTCCACACTGAAGACATTCAATATATGAAATAATTGAACTATTTTTAGACGACCAACAAAGCACGAAAGTTAACAGTAAATATCATTTTTCTATATATTTGCGATTTCCTCTTTCAATTTGCAACCGGAAATGATTTCTATGACTAATAAATATTGCAGCCCTATCGCATATCATCGAAATATGGCAAAGATTGCGACACAGATGAGTAATCGAGTAGTACGTAAACCTTTTGTTACTTTTTTTGAGTACAGCATGTATGAGTCGTCGTTTAAATAAATAGTACAATAAAGAGATCATCATCAAGTGCAGTTGTACATCTCAAATAAACAGTTTACTATACGGAAAAAATGATAACTTATTAACAGGAAGAAGATGCCTTAGATAAGAATAAGCAGCTCAGTTCAAATATCAGACAGGTACTACTATATTTAGACTTAAACAAACTATTGCTTGTACTCGCAGCTAATGAACTTGAATCCAGTTTCAAGTACAATGGAAAAGCGAAAATAATGTGTGTCTAACACGAATGCTGATGACAACATGTCGCGTCTATAAACAAAGTAATTGAATCGTCATTTGTCCGTTTTATGAATGGACAACGAATACCAACGAATACACGAAACGAACAGCTGACACGCTTACAACGACAGACTGGGGAGTATTCAGAGCAAGCAATACACGTATATGTATGTAGATCCGGCCAGATATCGATAGAGTATTGGGTATTAGCTGGGCCATATGGCCTGCTCGGCCGTCCGAAATTGGCAGTTTATTTGGCGCGACAACATGATTAGACATTCAATTAGATGGTATTTATACACCATTAGCTACTTAGCCGATTATTATTACCGATTCCGTGCACAGCGAACCGAGTCATATTGATATTCCGCCCATAGAGGCGGGGCGACAACATTCCAAAGTACTTAAGTCATGTGATAAAATATTTATAAACTGCCTGCCGGACAAACACCTCAAATTACCAGACGCCAAAGTGCGTAAGATACGAGATTCAAGTTGGCTCTCTACAGTTTCCGCACTGGAAAGAACCCAATCAATAAGACAGAGGAGCCAACAAAGCTTGAAAACAAAGGCTTATCGGCCTAGTGTGGAAGTATGTGGTTCAAGGACAGCAAATAGTATTCCCATTGGTATTATCCACATAATAAAACAAGTACTATACAAACCTAATGGAAACGCTTTTCGTAATGCACAGCGTGACGTTTCTACACGTCCGATAAGATCAGCGATCTGGGAACCGTAGCAATTGTCTCTCTGTCTCTGTCATGCGCTGTGGAATGTCTAAATCGAGTGCTATATAATGGGGCAGATGATCTATAGTACGATTGGGATGATTGCATCAGAGCGAGAGCAATACAAGTAGAACAGTAAGTTGGCTTGTTCGGTTTAAAATAGTACACACTTTCTAGAATTGGTTGCCTTATCGCAGTTGATACCTTATTTTGTAGTATTGGGTGTGGGGTATAACTCGTTTAAGATAACCTGCTGCGAATGCATTGCAGAAGAGAATGACGTATACAGTTGTAGATCTCAGCACCCTACTCTCTACTGCGTTCTCCTTCTCATTATTGTTTTTGTTTTCCCGATTTTTCGCGATCTTCCGAAGTGAAATGTTTTTGTCTCTGCCATCAAATTCCGCATGATCATCACGCAGCAGGCATAATACTATATAAACAATTCAATTCCAGCGCGTAATTGTACAATACGCAAAAGAGATGTGTTAACACCTTATACCTTATTGCGGACTCATTAAAATTTCCGATGTTGTTGATAATCAAATTCATGGGCATGTACGATGTTTATTTTGTGTGGCTCTTCTTTATCGTATTTTATCGTAGTATTTATGTTTTCTCCATATTAATACGATTCCAGCTGTGAACTCGATAAGAAATTCTTTCAATTCACTAATTAACCTTGAATGCAGAATGCAGTTCCAAGGAAACATTTACTCTGACCCCAACATTTGGCAAGATTATACGGAAATTTCATATTGGTATGCAAAATATTCAGCCATAATTTATTGGATCTCAATTTCAAAGGCAAGTGCAAACGTACGCATCGCTTCGTGGAATCAATGTGTCTTCAAGGTTGGAACATTTGCACGCGATATTCGCATCAGCACTGAAAGAACTTCCTCCCTTGTTCCCTAACTCACCCGAATATGTTGAAATTTTCGGGGCTCAGGGTCTGACGGAGGCGTCCGCGTCGCACGTCAAATAATGACGAAATCGAATTGGCTTTTGAACGTTGTTGACGCGTCGGTGGAAGTGGAAGTGTGACCACAAATTCAATTTAATTAAATTCTAGTTAATTTTGTCAACGACAATTTAACAATACTCAGCGAAAACAATGAAGACACAGCGGGTCCGATGGTGGTCCAGACTAGGCAGATACCTTGTAAGTGGAGAGATTAATTGCTGTTTAGATAAGTTGGGTCCTTCCAATGGTTCATTCTGCAAGGTATCACCACCTAGAGCTTTATTTGTTATTTCTCTAAAATGTTCTTAAACAAATGGTTAGCCAATATACCCCCTCTGCTGCTAGGGTATTTGTCGGCAGCCACAAAGCTGTTGTCAGCTGCTTAGTCCGTGGCTGAGCAATAAAATATTTTTGGCATATTTGTGTTTAATAATTCACTCAAATTCTCCATTGTCGATTCGTTTCAATTTGAATTTCAATTGTTTCGCTCTGAAGTGTAAGTCGGCGCTTCTTGGCGCCCCCCACAGACGTCGCTGCTCCCCCTTTCTGGCTCACAAACTGTTGTAAGTTGCTGCTCATTTTGCACACCACGCGATTTCTTATGCTATTCATGTTAAAATTGTTGATAAGAAACTTTTTAAATAATTTCAATCGAAAACTGCTCGAAATTCCCAAATACTACGATTGAAATATGGAGAAATTGATTTGCTATAATAGAAAATTGCAAGGCATATTTCCCCCACGAAATTGACCGATTGATAAGGCAATCTAGTGATAAGCCAAATGGAGGCAAGGCTATTTTTGGGTAATTCCTTCATTATATTAATACGCACGATTGTTTTGGTGGGGCATCTGGTTTAGAATACGCCTAAATAAACGGATAAGCACGCTATATTTAAAGTATTGGCAAATACCTTTGACGTCATCAATGTTTTTTAACGGGGAATGGGCTGTGGGTCAATAATGTGTAGCAGAACTTGCAACCGATTGGCGTTAATTGGAAAATTAGTGCGGCTATTTTCCCACGGAAAATCATGTGGAAATAGTGCAATTATTTCTCGCTAGGTGTTGAGAGATTACTCAACCCCTAAATATATGTTTATATGTGTTTGAAGATATCGTTATTGCCTTGATAATGCGCCAATACTATTTGTTTTTGTCCAGTTGATAATGCGGCATTCAGTTTAAATTCCTCATATTTTGCAGCAACAGAATAGAATGAATATTTTTATGGCATTCCTCACGTGTGCTCCAAGTACCCCGTTAAGTTGTGCTGCCAAAAGGCAAGCACGACTATACATATAGTTTATTAAAGATACGACTTTGAACTTTATATTCCCAAAGCTTTTTAAGACAAGTTGAAACGAATACCATAAAAAATAAACCGAATATCCAATTTAAAGGTCAAAACTAATGAAAATATATAGTAAGTCTATGAACATTTTATGAACTCTTTATATTCCATACAGTCGTATTCAAGGGTATCCAGCGTATGCCAGAGTCAAGTGCGCTCGGCTGGTTTTCTTCTCTTGTTTTTGAATGAAAATACCATGTCAGCATTTTGCGTATCTGCTGGAAACGCTTTAATGATTTTTGAATATTTTCAGAAAATATGCTTTCTACAAATTTTTGCACAAGCAAAACACAAAGATCACGGTCTCTCCTTGTCTATGAGATGTTTGTCTAACATCGTCATAAACACATCTGTGTACATAATGCGATTATGTGATGAAAAATCGTATCATAGTACCTTCGAGTGGGAAGCAAATAGCTTCAGTGTGTTTGTTCTGCGTTTATCTGTCCGTATGTCCACCCAGTTACGATATGATAATTCATAAATTGTTTATTGGAAACAGTTTTTAAATTGCGAACCCATTCGTAAGAGATTATTTTTAGCAACGAATACCAGGCAGTGCAGGCACCTGGAGACGTCTCTAATGATTATATTTTCATATGGGATGAGGTAGTCAACGAATATATTCATATAATTTGTGTTTGAAACGAAACGTTTGACGTTTTGAATGCACTCAAACACCGCCCCCGGGTAAATATAATAGAAAACAACCCGTACTTTTTGGCTCGTAGTTACCCGTAATTATCGCCACTTGACGTGAACGAGAACCTACTCAGTGAGAGAGAAACCACCAAATTAGGTGCGCTGTCAATCAAAATTAATCACAATTCGCAAACAATAACAAAACACGACGATTGACACCCGAACCAAATGAATGAATACCCCTCGCATTCATAACCTGCCATTCAGCCAAGTGCAATTGGAAGTACTGAAAAAAAACTACCGTATAAATTTAAGATAAACAAAGTGCGAGATCAGACTGTCTCAAGGTTGTTCTGTTAGTCGTAACATTTGAGTTGGGCGAACAGCACCGTCATGCATAGAGCAAGAGCATCCCAATCTTCACCTCTCGCACCGGCCAACAGCACACTACGAATCTTTCCTACTGGTCGCCGCTAGAACCGATTGAGAATTGTAATGTTGGCGTATGAGAATTAAGAGCTGTGCTGCTAACATCAGCTGTTAATGTTAAGTGTCGTAAGAGCTGTTGTTAAACCCAGTGCAGGCGCTGTTAACTTAAGTGTAATTTTAGGCCTGTCACTCTCTCTGTCTGTCTCTCTCTCACACACACGTTCTCACTTTCCTTAACAGGCCGATGGCCTGTTGCAGTTCGCATTTATTTCGCGTTTATTGCAATTTTTACGAGTTCGTTTGGCAGATTTTATAAATAATTAATAAATGAAAATATTCATGAATTGTATGGTAAATACAATTGCTATTTAATAATAACAACAATAATAAACGGGCCATTCACCGGACAGGCTTTGAACTGATTTATGTCGATTCGCATATGGTTAATTATAATGCTCGTTGAGCATGACAAATGTTTTAATTATATTCACAGCGATCTAAACAAAAGCAAGATCTATCCGATTCCTATTCAAATGTAAATGTGCTTTGCTTTGCCGGTTGCGAATGTCCCATTTTGTAACGCCCACTGAAAACGCCTTTATATCGGCCACTGGGGCAGGCAGCAGCCCCGGCTTTATGCCCCCATACCTGTTGTAATCCACTTTATACGTATATTGTAACATACATGTGTACGTGTCTGTGTATGTGTGTGTGTACCTACATGGGCCTACGTACATATTATTTTGGAATGTACTCGATCTTGTACTTCGCGCTCGTATTCCGTCTGCCTGGTCAGGTTAATGTCTGTAAAACAAATAACATTGTGTCGCAATCGTATAAATAGCAACTGCTCCGATTCTTCAATATGTCTGGCAGTTACCTGAGGGGGGAGAGGGTATATAGGCTTTTACGTTGATGACATGCTTTTATAGCACACTTTGCAGACTATTTTTTTTTGGGCAGCTTTCGCGGCATTAAGAAATTTCTGTTGTTTTATAAGTTTTGAAAGTATTTTCATTATATTTCAATGCCAGTATGACAAACTCTTTGGAATTTTAAAAGTTATTACCTTGTTTGGAATCAAGTAGACTAATTTTATTGTATCATTTGATTGTTTTGACTTCGCACTGCAGTGCACTGATTATATCAAGTTGTTTGTTGCGAATAAAAACATACAATGTCTGTATACCAACACATTAAGTATATATCTTGATTTATAAGAAAGGTAAATGTAAACACTCGTGTGTATTTATAAATAAAAGTCATATAAATTGTTCCGATTTTGTGCACTACCTCGGCATATTCTAATTCCCGCAGCCGATTTCAAAACCACAGAAAATAACAAATACCTGATTCTACAGCCATATATATCTAACTAATTGACAGTGAATACCGCGAATATTTGAACTTACAAGCAATTAAAATGATTGAATTACGACGAGTATGTCGAGTATGTCGGATCATTCGGTTCGGTTCGTTTTGATTCAATTCGGTTCGGTAGCATCTGCAAACAACTTTTACGATTCCCCAGAATTTTTGTCAATTTACTTTTGAGAAAGTTACAACGACAACAACAAGAAGAACAATGAGAATGCTGTAAGACCTTGACAATGCTTACGAAATCGAATTTATTTATAGGAAATATTTACAGAATTAGAAAACTTAAGAAGCACCGAGCACTCGCTTTCATCGAGCGGAATGAGAAAAAAACAAAACATTTACGAATTTGTTCCTTTGTTTGTTTTTGGCTTTCTTTTTGGCTCTTTTGCAGCCCGCAGCCTTTTCTAGCTGATTTATTTGAGCATTTCAGCATTTCGGTCGAAAGTCATTGTCAATGCCAAATGCGAATCATTTGGGTCTACTCATTCGCCCCAGCTGAGTGTCAGTGACACTCAACAACGCGTCTCTGCGCTGCATGACAAGCGATTATCATTGCCCCTCTCTAGCTCTATGAATGATGTAGGAAATTCCTGTTAGACAAATGTGAGAGAGATGCTAAAGCTGCGATAATGATACAGGTACAAGGCCCCCTCCCCCTCCGCACCCCATACCTCTGATTGTTTGCCTGACTCTTTCTGACTATTTCTGCAAATAATTAGATCATATTTATAATTGATTTCGACTATCATTGGACCGTTTTGTGTACAAAGATTAATTGTCCCGCTTTGTGCATATTCTGATACCCTGTCAACACATGTTTATGATGAGAAGAGGGTATATGCAGCCAGTGAATTAGTATGCAAATGGAAGTGGCAGGTTATATATACAGTATACTATGTTTAACTACATTAATGTGTAGATCTTAGTTATTATAGAAGCTAACAACACACAGTTTGGTACGTTTATTCTTAATCACTTTACGCAGCTGATGCTTAACTTAAAATCAAGTGCCACGCCCACATTTCATATGAATCGGTCTATAGTTTATAGTTATTGGGTATCTGTTAGTCTGTCTTCTCTCACTTCTTTGCTGTCCAAACTTGATGTGCTATAAACATGTGTCATCATCAATTAATTTCAGCCATAAACTGTCGGAGGGGTTGCCAGAGTTGTTGACATATAAAAAACAAATTATAGGATAGCTCAGCTAATAATCTATATATAAAGTATATAGAGAGCTTAATGCTGACTAATATTTTGCATGAACGTTGTTGTATTTTAGCATATTTTCAAGGTACTCACTAGGAATTCTGCGAAGAATCTGACTACAATCTTGCGATTATTTACGATATGTGTTTAGTTTTTTCATTTGTGTGAATACACTCACAGCTGGAGTGAATGATTCAATTTCCTCTAGTTTAGCCACCCACGCGTGCATTCGACGCGTCTATTTTATCACCTGTTGTTGGCCAGTTCAATTAGCACCTGTTGCCTAATTGCAGAGCCAACTTTAGTAAGGCGTCTCGTCTACTCATAAATGTAACGGTTCAAGCGAGGTGCGAACTGTTTGTTTGCCGCAATTTCACGTAAACAAGATGAGATCGTGCTGCGTATCTTTTTTGAGTTTTCGAGTTCAGGTTCAGGTTCAGCAACTGACGATGCCAATATGTGACGTCATATGGGGGAAAATATAGAGAGATCCGTATTTGTCGAGTGTTTAGCGCACTCAATAATGCACTCAGCAAGCAAGGCGAAAAGTGAATACAAAGCGAATACAAAACGAATACCTGAGTGTCTAGTCAGCCCGTGCAAGTCGTCGATATCTGTTTGCACTTTCAATGGGCCGTGAGAGACACATGTATTATGACGTCATTTGTCAATTGCCATTACCAGATAGTTAAATACAAAATGCAATTGCCGCAAGTGCAGTTGCTTCGTGTCGCCAATGCGATCGAGTGCAGTTTGAGTGCGCTTTATCAGACCTCACATATGACTCCCGCTTCGGTGTGTGTGTGTATGTGTGTGTGTGTGGGGGGGCGTATTGCATTGAGTGTGACCTGGGGCAAAACATGCTGAGATTCTTCACATTTCGCAATGGTAAAGCAGAAGAAACCTAAGTATATACGACAGCAATATACCCTGTAGTAAGTTGTGATTAGACACGACAAATTATGTTTAGACTGTTGACGGTCTTGGGCTGGATTAACTTTTTCACTGTCACTGTACATACCCAACTTCCCTCTGCCTGCAGAGTATAAACAGCAGCAGCAAAGAAGAGAGAGATAAAACGAGCAGAAGCCAAGCACGATTTATGCATTAGCGCACAGCTTTAAATTAATTGATTCTCATTTCATGTATCGTATGATTTAATCGGGCAGAGTTTGAATTATTCTCTATATATAAAGTATGTCTATATTGTAGTATATATATTTATTATGAAATCTATATCCCGCTCGCAGCGTTTAACGCCGACATTTCTGGGTGTGATCGCATCGCGTGGCGTTGTGATTCGACAGCCGCAAATAGTTTCACATGCAAATCGACTACAACAACAACAACATACATATATACATATATAGTTGTACAATATTAATAATCATAATAACCATTACAATAATAATCATAATAATAATCATTCGGAATCAATTACGAAAATATGCTAAACTTGAAACGTGTCGATTTCAGCGTCGCCAATGAGTTCTTGGCAATAACCTTAAGTCAACGTTGCGTATGCGCAATGCAGTTTACACACTCGCACACAGATCGCATTTTGTGTGAATTTACATTTTAATTGCCACAAACGAGTCTATTGAATATATACCCCACGATATATGCCAATCGAAATGGCGCTTTGTTGTGGATATGGATGTCGTCACGTTGCGCCCGCCAATCCCCTCTACACTTAATTGGGACTCATAAATATGCGCGAGCTATGCTCAACTAATGTAACATAATAGGCCCCCTCCCTGGTAATGCGAGAGATTATGCACAAATCACGCTGACTGTGACACTGTCACAGACTTAGCCCAACCCCAAAGCGAACCGAATCAAAGTTTAATTGGTTCACAGACTGTAAAACAGTTCATAAAACGAGAGAGATACATAAATCGAGTTCGAGCTGAAGTTCAAAATGGAACTGCTATGCGTATATTGTTAGACATATAAGACATGGAACTAGTTGAGATGGAACTAGCACTAGAAACTTAGAACTGCAAGTTGAACTAGAACAACTAGAAATGGAAATCTTTTTGGAACTAGAAAAGGCACTTGAAAGACACTTCCTTAATGATCTTGATTCGAAATTGGAACTAGAACAACTAGTATGATCTGTATGTTATCGGAAAGTGGAACTAGTTCAGTAAATATAACTGCAACTAGTTCGATCAGCAACTGATGCAGCAATTGGCATACAGTGATGAAAGTTTGAATATCTTTAAGTACTCTAAACCTCATTCAATCCAAGCTTCAAGATAATCGCTCAACAGTAACTCAAACTAAAAGTGAAAAGTCTTACAAGCAAAAGAAGCAACCTCAACTAGACAATTAAAGGTAGATAAAGATGTTAATGCCATCAAAACTGACAGTTGGCGCAGCTTGAGCGTCGATCAGGCGGGTCTAATCTGTCCATTAACAGGTGTTTGGCTAATTACTAGACTTTGCGCAGTGCTTGGACACAGCATGAAGCGCATGCCATGACCATGACGAAAGGTTCCACTTGACTCTCCTCTCCTACTCTCTGCCATAACTCCCAGTCAACCCGTCAACAACCATTTGCCCAGTTGCGATGACATCAGCGGATCATCGACTGGACAAGAAGGGAGAGCTATAGCAAGACCAGTAGCCAGTTGACTGAAGCCCAGCAAGTCACCTTCAGGCAGAAAGGTCTCTGGTCTCTCTCTTGCTATCTCCCTCTATCTTTGGGATGGTTCATTTTTACCGGAACTGGGCTGTCAACGTAGCTGATTACGTGTTTTGTGATGAGTTTTTGCTTTTGTTGTTTCCACCTTTAAGCTAAAAACAAGCTAAAACCAGCCACAAAAACAAACATCAATTTATGGCACTCACTCGGCACTCATTTGTGAATATGTTTTGAATATTGTTACAATTTGCTTGGGCAAAAAGATAACATAAATTTGTAGATTTTCAAATTTTAGTTTTCCTGTTTCGATGTAAGCGAAATCTGGTTAACCTTAACCACACACAGACCACAGAGAAGACGTGTCTTTGTCTCTAGCTATTTACATTCCGCATTGTTTACCTATCTCGGATATAAACAGTTTATTGTCGTGTGAATTTTGATTATTGTTCCAAATTGAAACCATATTTTGCGCAGTGTAAATGCATTCGATCACGGGCAAATTCCAAATGAAAACAAATGCAAACATTTTGAATTAAAGGTAAATTTTAAAGCATACAAATACACAAAACTATTTGTGTTCAAATGCCGGAAGAATTGCGCCAGATACAATATGTATTACGCGGTCTTATGCGATTGTAAACTTAATATCTTGCCTGGGGACAATTGAAATGCGATAGCCGACTTTAAATAACTTGCACATAAGTCGTACTATGGCCAGACATAATGACAGATAAGATAGTTAGGAGGTAGCTAGAGATGCCTTCTTTAAACGATGCATGAGCTGAGGGCTACGAAGCTGCAAAGAGGTTAAATTGCATGGCACGATTTCAGTTTATAATATGCAAATGCGTGCAAGTTCAGGGTCCGCTGTGTCTGTGTATCTGTGAGATATACAATGGCAGCAGCTGGCTATGCAGCTGATGGATTGCAGATACATTTGCATGCAGCGTGCAGAAATTAGCCCAGTTTTTGGTGGTGGCTATCTCGCTTTATCTCTGCAAATTCATCTACACCCACGAAATGCCAGCGGCAACAGCAGTGGCAGCCACAGTCCCGTTCCTCTTATCCAAGCCAGACTTCATCTTTCATCTGCCCAATTGAGGCTGACACTGTGACCGGGAAGTGGAACAAGCTGCATTGTTACTTTCTAGGCCCGCGCACAGATCTCGGGATAAGCCTTGCCGAACGAAAGTAAACTTTCGAAAGCGGAAATTACAGAATTTGAGACACCGAAATAGAAACCAACTCGTTGCCGGCTCCCTGGTTTTATGCTCATCTCAGAGTGGGAGAGACAGAGAGAGAGAGAGAGAGAGAGAGAGAGAGAAGAACTACCTGACTACGCTCGTAAAGCAAAGCAAGCAAGCCATAATCCCAGCTAAGCACATCGCTTATGGTCCCAATAAACCACAGACAGATGTACATATCTCTCTCTGCGTGGTGTGTTGACAGCTTGCGACTGTGGTTAACTGTACCTGCACCCCCAACATCCAATCGAACCCAAGTCGCGTACAGTCGCAGACCGCAAGGTGCTCTCGTCAAGTCTTATACAATATACGCGACATTTGATGCGCTTTATTTCCCGACTCGCATCTTATTTCTGCTCTAGTTCCAGTTCCTATTCCAGTTCGCTTGACCAAAAATATGCACAATGCCGTGCTTAATCAGTAGAAACAACTGTTCGCCCACTGAGTCGTTAGAAGTCGCTCAATGAACTGGTTCAGCTGCTAGAGTAGTAAAAATGTTGAGGAAGCGCCAGCAAAGTGCTTGAATAAATTATACAACTAGCTTACTGTAAGGAACTAGTTCACAAACTAGGTAGGGAGTTCCTGTCTTAATCATGTACTTGTTCACAAATTTTGAATGGAACTAGTTTACAAACATAGTAGGGAACTTGTTAAACAAACTCAGTAATGAACAATTTAAACACATTAAAGGAGAAGTTTATAGGTCACTAGTTCAGACTACTAGTAGAGAACTCATGCTCCCACTTAGGACAAATGTAGTTACCATACTTGAAAAGACAATAGTTCTCAAACTTAGTAAGGAACTAGTTGAAAACATTTATGAATTAGTTCATAGAAATATTAATGAAACAGTTCAAACTTCTTGAAAGGAACTTGCTATTCGAATTAGAACGGATCTAGTTTCTATACTTATAAAGAAACTTTGTAAGAACGTAGATAGAAACATTACACGGGGTAGTTCACAAAAATAGTAATGAACTAGTTCTCAAACATTGTAAGAAACACAGAATTAGTTACACTTAAAACTTTGTATATATTTAAAACGATATACCTCAAAGGTTGTTACTGGAACTTGTTCACAGTAATAGTTCTACAGACATAGCTAGTAATTCTGCTGGTTTCACGTAGTTCCAACTACCAAATTAGGCCTACGCTAGCATTACCAAATAGCCCCAAAAATAAGCCGTCAACAGCAGCTCAATTCACATTGATTAGGCCTATTAACTTCACTCCGCACTGCACTCTTAATGTGAATCGTATTCAAACTGCATGAAATGAATCAATTGAATGTGCAATTGAGCGGCAAATAAAACAAACCGCTTACCTGTTACTCACCTGAGCTGCAATTGAGCTGCCAATTACCGTTTGCGTCCGAAAATGTCTGCGCAGTTGCGACGCGTTAAAAGCAAGCGTGACTAAATTCAAGCGCCGTCGCGCGTGCGCACACACAGATACACACACACAAATACACACACACACAGAGAGACACACAGAGGAATAGAGAGACTTATTGCAGTTGAAATTGTGAATTAACGTCGCCAGCTTAAGCCGCACGCGCGTTTGCTCTCGCGACAGATTTATAACTGAAACTCGACAAACGGCGATGCGGCGACTTGAAGCCTGCGTCGCAGTCGCAGTTGAAGCTTACTGCGACGCAGGCAGCAAACAGCGCGCAGGCTCAGCTTGCAGTTTTCGCTGAGCCGACGAAATGTTGACAGCAAAACAAACAGCGCAATCGGGGGCGAAGAACAGCGAGCACAGAGCAAAGCGAAAGCCCAAAAGCTAAGCTGACGCAATGCGACGCGATGCGACGTGGCAAGGACTCAGCCTTCGCAATGAGCTGCAGCAGGCAACAACAACAATCCTTAATTGCCACAGAAGCGAAAAACATCAAATTGATGTTTATTGTGTCGCGAGCAAAATAAACAATCAAGCAACAATTGCAAGTCAAAGTCGCAACGCATAACACTTGGTGTGGGTGTCGTCGGGTCAGTGCAAACAGTTACAGCAACAGCTGCAGATACATTTGCATCAACAGATACAATTACAGATACAGATACATTTACTGATACAGATACACATACATTTACTGATGCAGCACCTACTGCAGTGATGCCACTGTGACCGCCACTTGATAGACAGACGCACTGACAATACTTGAACCTGACATTCAGAAATATTGCACTTACACACACGCACACACACACTCATTCACACACACGCACACTCATTCACACTCAGACTGACTCACACCCCGTCTGACACACAAAGTGGCAGGCACTCCAAGTCTAACTAATACCAAATCGAAGCCATTTGTCAAGCAGCAATTGAAACAAATATGAATATTTAAATATATTTATAACACATAAATCGTGACTGTGAGATACCCTAAGAAGTGTTAAATATCTACAAATAATTAACACAAGTCTTCAGACTAGACTTATACGCTATAAACTCCCGAAATTTGAAGAAGATCTAGATCCTGTAGAGTAAAGTATGTACATCTATCACTAATATCTCACCTTAAATATGCAATTCTTGCATGTTACCCAAAACTTGGCAGACAAAACTTGGCAGCACAGAACTAGAGCACCTTCTACATAACCACACTAAATTTCAACGAGATTTCTTAGCTATAGACAGTAGTATATCAATTATATATCATCATAACTCTTCAACTCTTGCAGATATGTTAATAAAATTTAACAGCATAAAACCAGAGTATATTCTTAATAGGTGCCCCAAATTTCTAAGATAAAAAGTAATACGTATATCATCAAAATCTCACCAAATAACTCTACAGCTTTAACAGTTACCTCAATCAAACTCGGCAGCATAGTACTAGAATATCCTATACATAAGTACAGCGCATTTGAAAAAGATCAGCTGACTATAACATAGAGTAAATCAACTTGTTCTTATCGTATTAAATCAACATACATAAATATAATCTGCTGTAATCCCAGCTCTGCGCAGACACACCCGTTTAATGCTGGCACGCGTTAATTCACACATAACATATACTGCATATATACAGCCTCTATATAGACTGATATATACCGATGTGCGAGTGTTTGATGCGTTTTAAATTGACGTCAATTTTTTAGCGAAAATTTGCATTTTATGTGAGAAACAGGAATTCATGAATATATCGAAGCAATAAATTATATGGGTAATGTCAATTTAATTATTGATTTCTCAAAAAGCACACAGAGACAGAGACAGAGAGACATATTCATTTATCATTCGTTTAAAGTGAAATATGCACTCGTTGTTAAACGAAGTTGTCAAATCGAAATCGCAATGAATAAATTGCAATCGCGAATGTTCTTCCAAAGTGTTAACAACAAGTTTAGCGTTGACATTAAGCTTAACTGGCAGTTCAGTTTAGGTTTTTTAAGGTTATACACGTTTTATCTGCAATTTATATTTAGGTTTTTGAGGTTATACACGTTTTCTTAGAGTAGAGAGTGAGCTTGACTTCGAGAAACTGAAAGATTTGCTTTAGTTGTCATCGCACAACTTGGGACCGTCGCCAATGCAGGATGCGTAGGCCATCAGATGTGGTATGGTGCTCTGCTGCATGACTCCTGTGAAGAGATGTGCCTGTGGTCCAGTGGCAAAGATGCCCACATCATCTCCAGAGTGGACGCCAATGCTGCCCTTGATGTAGCTGGGATAGGTGAACACTAGAGGGAAAGAGAGAGACATCTTTAATCAAACTAAACAGCTCTACTAAGTCAATAATCTCATGCACTCACATGGCTCCTTGATCTTCTCGGTAAGATCCTCACGTTGTCCATTCTCATCCAGATACTGATTGGTGCCCACAGCATAGTTCAGTGTAGCATACTTCACGCCATTCACATCGACATCGTGCTGATTGAGACCAAGAATGTCAGTGCCACGTCCTGGATAACCAGCGATGGACAGTGGATGCGCATGATCTGAGGTAACCACAATGAGTGTCTCCTCTGGATTGGTTATATCGACTGCTGCCTGCACCGCCTTGGCCATTTCGAGCACCTCATCAAGTCCCAGCTGTGGCCTATTGAAGTGATTGCCATAGTCCACCAATCCACCCTCGACGAACAGGAAGTATCCCTTGTCATTGCGGCTCACCAGCTCGATGGCCTTGCGTGTCATCTCCTCCAACGTTGGCTTGCTCTCCTCGTCGGCCAACTTATGAAAGTCCATGACACCCGAGTTAAAGAGACCAATCAGTTTGCCAATCTTTGTGGGATTCACACTGTTCAACTGCTTGCGGTTGTAGGCCAAGGCACCGTTGGGATGCAGAGATTGCCACTTGGAGAGCAGATTGACACCATCGGATCGTTCGCCCGCCTTGCCAAACTTATCCACAATGCTGCTGGGCAAAAACTTACCCATGCCACCGCCCAGCATCACATCGAAATTCTTGCCAGGCTCCTTGGTAATCAGCTGGGTGGCAATGTCTGTGCAGGTGGCAGGATCGTTCTCTCCCTCGCCATAGTTGACAATGTCCGTATCGGACTCGAAGAAACGATTTGTGGTGTGCGCATATGCACCCGATGGACTGGCGTGGGTCAATGTGGTGGTGGTGACAATGCCACTGCCCTTGCCCGCCGCCTGTGCCCAGGCTGCAATGGAGGATATCTGATTGTTGGGATCCTCGCTGCCGCTGCAGTTGTTGAAGTTCACCTCGGCCGTGATGCCCAGCGCAACAATGTTGGTCTTGACCCCGCACAGATAAGCTGTGGCCGTGCAGGCAGAGTCAGGCACTTGGGCATTGGAGCAGTAGGTCTGAAGAAGAGATGGGATTAGCCTGTCTGGGGAGAACTCAACCTGAATGCCTTGCTCACCCTGCTAAGTCCAGTGTAGGGGAACTTCTCGAAGCTCAGTTGATCCTCCTCGCCGGTGTTGCCCTTGAGCTGACCCTGGAGTATGCGTGCTGCTGCCACTGTGGTGAGGGACATGCCGTCCCCAAGGAACATGATCACATTCTTGGCCTTGCGTGCATCCGGCTGTGGCAGACTCAATCGTTTCGCAATCTCCGTGTGCGCCAGATCATACCAGAACTGTGCGTTCTTCTCCTCCGGCGGGGTGTACTTGTTCTTGGCCATCGCGTTGGGATCTATCAGATTCGCATCACGGGCAGCAAGAATGCCCGACGTCGTTCTGCCCAGCAACTGATCCTGCTTGTGCACATCGTCGACTGCAAGAGGAGGAGGAGGAGAAGGTGCAAATGTGAAAGGGATCAAGTAAGCTTGGAAGGGGATTAAGGATCACCCACTGTTGAAGACCGCCGACCAGCTGCTCGTCACCAGCGCCGTCAGCACCAGCACCAGACACGCCACTACTTTAGTCATTCTTGTGAGTTTCTACCGGGTTGCGCGGTTCTCGGCGACTGACAATCGAACTGAAGATCCATTCCCGTTTTTATTGAACGAATCGCAGTCCGAAATGCCTTTCCTAATCTAAATTGGCAAATTAGGCAAGTTTAGCCAGCCTCATTTCGGTTATCAACTCAGCGGCTTTTCGGGACTAGACACTTTATGGAGCTCGCCATCTGTTTGCTCTGCGGTCTGACCTACCACGTTCTCAGCGAGGGGTTGCCCTCGATAAGATAAGCCATTCCTCAGTGTGAAAGGGGTAGAGATCTACATGCAAATGATCCCACAGTACCCTGAATATGTAACGTAATTCCACATGTTAAGTATTCCGTGTTACATCAATATTATTACAGATCTCGTATCTCTTCTCTCACGTTTTTAGGACACGTCATAGGTTGAGGCCCCAACGTGTGCAGTTTATTATAAAAATAAAGTTAGACAATATGAATATAGATAATGGATACATAAGAGATAATCATTTTATAATAGGGGTACATCTCATATAAGGATTACTTGCGTTTTTTAAAATGGCTCTGCTAATAAAGTGACAATTAAGTAAGTAATTCAACAACACGTGTGGATAAACATAAATATAACACATGTACATATAGAGAGCGAAATATAAGTAGTTTTATACCGTTGTTTTAAGCTGGATAAGGTCTGTAGCTGTCTCTAGAAAGCAAAGCGTCGGTTCACATGCACCGGAACAGAAGGTTAGATGAAGAAAGGGACAGGAAGAGGGAGATGGCAGGCAGGGCGAATGAGTTGAATAAAGGGTTCAGGGATCGCACGGTGCGCCGTCGCAGACTGATCTAGTGGAATTTACAAGAATTTTAAAATGTAGAGGTGCTACTGTCATACGGACTTTGCTAATGTGGATCGTGCATGTGTTAATGGGATCGTGTCATGGCTTAACAGAGTTCTGTTGTCGAAAAAATAACAGTTTTTCATTTGGAATAACGGCAGTTTTTTTTCGTTTGTTAATTCAAAATCGCGCCAGAACTAGAATAGTGTGAACTATACTGATTGGTTGAAAACAAAGAGAGCAGAATTCCGCGTCTTCTAATCCTCTCTCCTTGCGCTCTCTTTGATTTACTTACTCTCAATTATTTTTTGCCTGCTGCTGTTGCTGTTCACCTGTAAATTGACTTCGCAACGAAAATCTTTGCAAAATCTCAAGCAGCCTAGCAAAATATGTTGCATACTTTTCGGCTTCTTAATAATTATTTGCTGCATACATTATGTACGATGGGGGAATGGAAAAGGAATTCCACTCAAATAATTGTTCAACAGTTCCTCTAATGTATCCTAGATTTTTCGCAGTTAAAAAACGCTCTTGTGGAGCCTGGGGCTGTGGGGATACACAAATTCTTTAAACTTGAAATTAAAAAACAATGCCCATTAAACTGTACACACTGTAGTGCTGCCCATCACTCACAAACTGCTATCGATAACCATCGCAGCAGTATCGATAGCGTGCTTGTGCTTACTTGCGCATGCCTAATCGCGTTGTTTCGCGCGCTTTTCTGTGAAAACCGAATGCCACACAACAATATCATCACTAAATAGTTTCGGGTGTACGCTGTGGCAGTGAAAAAAACATAAATAATACAACATATCAAGTAAATAAACAGCCAAACGACGCAATGGGCATCGACGCAGAAGTGGGTCAGGCGTACCACACGGTGCAGTTGTCGACGAAAGAAATGCTGAAGAACAATCAACGTCAGAAATATTGCAATGTAAGTACATTTTCTCGCTATCCCGCTGCACTCAGCATTTTTCACTTTGCGGCAGTAACAACAATGAAACCTACAAATATTCTCATCATGTTTAGATGATTGATCTGCTGGCGAACAGCTGCAAGGCATCGGGACTACTAACAACCTCATTCACCAACGAGGAGCTCGTCCAGTTCTGGTTGGGCGACATATTGCCGCTGTTGTTTGACTCGGATCGCAATATACAGAACTGTGCCATTGCTGCGTTGGCCGAGGCGTTGGTGGCCCTCGATGTGGCTGTCATCCATGCTGCCAAGTGTTGGCCACAGATCCGCACTGAGTTCGTCAACAATTACACCACGCAGATCAGCGCAATGCGCGATACAAAGAACAACAATTGGCACAAGATCTGGACACTGTTGGTGCAGATCATGGACAACGAACTGCTGCGTGGCTGTACCAATATCAATAAGTTCCTCGCTGTCGTTGAGCTCGGGTTCCGCAATCCCGACAACGGTGTGCGGTCCGAGGCGTTTCTCTGCTGGCGCGTGCTCATCAAGATCTTCGCCGCCTACAACGAGCTGACGGCAGGCAAACGTCTACGTCTGCTCCTCATCCCGTTGCGCACCTCCCAGTCGCGCTCGGCACACGTTAGCAGCATAAAGCTGCGCGTCTGGTGGTATCTGATCTCCTGCCTGGACGTGGATATACCCAAATCTTTTGACACTGCCATCGAGTGCTTCCTCAGTTTCTTGTTTGGAGGTGGCTCGCGAAATACAGCGACAGGACTGGCCAACACTTATCAGGCAGCCAGGGAATTGGCGCTGCCTTGCCTCGTGGCTCTATGGAATGTGGAATCCAATTCGGCCTCATTGCAGCGCATATTGCGAGAGCAACGACTGGAACCGCTCTCACAGCCATCGTCGCTAATGACCGCGGAGATGTTGCAGCTACATTGGCGTCCCATGCTGGCAGCTGCTGTCTCCGGCATGCAGTTGCTTAGCCAGCAAGAGAACAGCACAGAAACAGAGCAGGAGCTGCTGCATCTGTTGCTGCGTAATCTGACGCTTGCCATGCTGCAGCTGCGCGTCGAGCCCTTCATTGTGGCCTGCTGTGCCGAGCTGCAGAAGACTCTCGCCACAGATGGACGTGTTGTGCGCTCCTTCTTCAATACCTATGCAGCTGCTTCACCAGTGACCCCGCCTCAGCGTGTCATTTCCCTCGATGTGCTGGAGGCCTACATGAAACTCTGCCTGAAGTCGCGCTCCGAGGTGCCACCTGCCATCCTGCAGCGCTGCATCGCGACTATCTACAACCCAGAGCAGCTGGAGGCGCACAGCACCAATGAGTTTCGTTTGCTCAGCAGCTTTGCCGAGCTGCTGATGGCGCCCAACGATGAGGCAGAGGATGACTACGAAGGCTTTGGCGTTAAGCTGCACATCTGGCGACAGGTGTCAACGGCGCTGCTCACTTATCTGCGCGAGAATGCGCTCGAGTATCGCGTGGCACACAATGCAACGCTGCTGGACAAATGGATACTGTGGCCTCTGCAGACTTGCGCCGGATTTGCCGGCCGCCGTGCGAACAGCTCCTTCTTTGATGGCACCTTCAGTGAACAGTGGCGTCAACTGATTAGCGCCGGACACAATGCAACGGAGCGCAAGAAGTTTGTCGTGGAACTTAAGCAGGCACTGATGGATGTCCTCAAGAATAGCACCAAGGAGGAACCACTCTTTGCTGAGCTCTTCGATGCCTATGTGAGTGCTGTACTCAAGTTGGGCATCTGCAAGGATACTCCACTGTACAGGGATGTCTTTGCACTGCTGCAAGCACTCTATGAGTGTCCAACAGTATCTCAGTCCCTGCTCGAGGGTTGCCTGAACACACTGCGTAATCTCATACTGGAATTGCGCCAGAACGAGCTGATGGTCATCTTCGATGCACTGAAGCCAACACTTGTGGGTGCGCTACAGTGCTGGAAGAAGCTTAAATGTGAAGGTAGTTTCCTCAAGGAATGGAAGCGTACAATACAGGAGAGGTTCCGCAAGTTGTTCAGCAAGAACATGGCCAGTCAGCTAAAGGATCTGTTCAAGGACGACGATCTGTTCGTCATTATACCCTCAGTTTGGAGCCTTAACCCAGAGAAGCTAACCGATCGTCAGAAGGAGCGCTTTGCCGAGAAGTCGGACATTCCAGCGCTGTACAATGATATGAGTCAGTCGCAGGACTCCTCCATTAAGCCCTGGACACCCAAGAAGGTAGTGATTGCCAAGGGAAAACAGGTAGAGATCGCAATTGGAGGAGAGAAGGAGCATAACAACGATGATATCATGGTCATTGATGAGTCTCCGCCCACAACTCCGGCAACTGTTGCAGCCACGCCCACACGCCGACGACAGCTGGCGACAGCAGAGGCAGCAGCTAACACGGATTCATCTGGCAACTACAAATTCCGCAAGACGCGCACACAGCCAGAAACGGAAGAGTCGAAGACAACGCCAGCAACAGCAGGGGAGGATACACCTGCGCGACTCACGCGCCAACGTACAGCACAAAAGGAAAGTGCGGCAGTTCCTGCTGTGCTGCGCTCACCAAGAAAGCAGACAACAACAACAGCAGCAACAACTGCAACCCCGCAGACAGTAACAGCAGGTAAAAACTCATCTTCAATTACTCTGCGAATTCTGTTTTACCTGCTTGCCTTTTCTTTCCTCAGCCAAACCCGCCGCACCGAAGTTCGAGGAGACTGCAAAACCCACCCCTATGCAGAGTGAGGATCTGTTCCCTGAACTGGCAACGCCAAACACAACGCCAGCACCAGCTCAGCAGCAGCAACAGCAGCTTGAACCGGTTAAGAAAGCGGCATCAAGTGTGCCGGAAACACAGCTGAGTGTGTCGCCGGAATTGAATGCTGTGCCAGAGATTCTGTTGCACACAGAGAACACCATGGAACCCCCTGTTAACTTGGCGGAATCTTCTCCTAGAAAGGCCCGCGTACGATTGTGTAATTTGGTAAGTGCAAATAGTGACTAACTAGCTAAACCTCAGCTAATCTCTGCAATCTCTTCTGCAGAACTCGCCGCCAGATCGCAAGCAAACCAGCAATGCAACAAGTCCCACACTGCGTCCCAAGCCTTCAGCACATTTGATGGGGCGCGGTGCGCAGTTGATCAACATGATACGCAACAAAAAACTCGATGCTGCCTCAGCATATGCACTCAGCTCCTCCCCCGTCCCGTCATCTTCATTGGCACGCACTCTCGGCCGCTATGAGGTCATGTCCACGCCTACGAATGAGCTGCACGAGCTTGCTGGCGCAGAGCATACCTCAACGCCCATACAGAACAAAGAGCTGCTGATCTTCTCCAAGCGTTTGCCATCCCCCTCTGCCAGTCCCTCGGCATCGATCTTGAAGCGCAAGCTGCGCTGCGAGAGCATCGATGACTTTGAGTCGCCTGCATTTAAAAGGAAGCGTGTCAGCTTCCATGATCCGCCCGTGTCTGTGACCAAGGAATATCTTCGCGACACAGATGAATCTCGCAGCAACAGTAGCAAACCTAAGCGTTGCCTGATCATGGATAAGGTGGCTTCCATCTCGGATTCTCGGCAGGCACTCAGGCGACGTGGACGCTTGGACAGCATCATTGAAATTGAGAAGTTTGCTATCGAACAGACCGCAAGGAGTGCAGAGACAGATAAGTCTGTGGACAAGTCCGCAGAAGTGGGAGATGATGAGGCATTCCTTTCTCTTAAATGGAATGAGAGCACGACGTCCACGTCCTCGTCGGCAGTGCAGATGGAGGACAATCAGCAGCCAGAGGAAGTGGAAGCTGCGGCTGCCACTCGCGATCTGGCCATTTTGGATACGGACGCTGCTCTGGATCTGGTGGTAAAGCAATGTTCTTTGGAGTCCGTGCTGGAGCGTTACTTTGCCAAGTCGAGTAATTCCCCGCGCAAGGGTGCACTGAATCTGGCCAAGTTTTTATCGAATCAAATGAATTCCAATGACAAACTGAAGACCAGTGTGCTGGAGACGCTCTCGGAGAATCATTCAAAGGACTTTCTGGATCATGCAGTGCGAGAGAATCTCTCGTCTGTGGTCTGTGATCGCCTCAATCCCAACTCGGTGCTGGAATACATATGTGCCAAGTCAAAGATAAACAACAACTGCCGCAGCAATCTGTTGGCCCAAGTGCCCAGTATGATACGTCAGGATCCGGAACGCCTGGCTCTGATGCAGCAGCTGTTACAGCAGTCCACACTAGGGGATGATCAGTTGCTAGATCTCATTGCTCAGCTAATGCACATGCGCGATAAGCGTGGCGAGAATCGCAGCAGCCCAAGCAACGCCAATGACAATGTGGCCGAAACAGCCGCCGACTCGTCCTCCAATCTATAGGAGAGACGATTCCAAGTATTTACCCAAGATATCGGCAATTGTTTATTGATCCTCCGATTATCCGATTACGTTCTAGCTTAAGTCACGAGTTTTTTTTAAGTTTAATATTTTTAATATATTACTTATTTACAAGTTAGAACTACACATACAATTTAAATATATCATCATCATTTTTAAACCCACCCATTACTGGAGAATCTTATTAATGTTTAAAATGAATACTTTGTAGTTAAGATAATGTGTCAAAGTCGAGCTGAAGTACCGTATAATTGGGAAATGTGGAAAAGATCAAGCAACTGTGCGAAATATGACAGTAATATTTATTACTTTAGAGTAAAGTTAGGTCAAGTAACTTTGAAATAGTTGGATTATATCATATCATGAGCAGTAAAGTCAGGGTACTGTATTATAAATTTGAAAAGAATCTACTTAGCTAGAATATACAGATAAATCACTTATGCTGTGTCTTCGATAACCTTTCATACCATATGTGACATTCAACACGATCATATTTCACTGATAAAGTTATCAACTCCTTACCAAGATGGTACTTAGGATAAAACAGCGCTGAAAAACATGAATTATAGCATAACTCACTGGTTTTCAAGTTTCCTACAGGGAATATTCCGAACTTAAGGATTAGGTGAAGTTATTGTGAGCGATATCATGTTGTATTATCAACCTGGAAAAGGTAAACTTTGCTGTAGTACCTTTATAATAAAAACAAACACTATAACTGTGTCTTTGATAACCTTCCATACTACATGCGATACTTAACCCGTTCATAATTTACTGGAAAACCTGTTAACTCTTTACTAGTCATCACCTTCACTTGCCCAGCCCGAAATTCAAAGTCAAATACTTTGGAATAACGTACAACTTTGTTAATTCCTTCCTCCGAGAATGCCATTGATAGCGTTCACGTACAAACAAATCGTATACCGTATCGCGGCAAGCTTTATCAGTTCGCGTCGTCGGCATCATCATTGGATCGTCTCAGCAGTCGACGTTGCCGGCGTCGTCGTCGCCGTCTGCGTCTGTTCGTCGCCATGTGCGCAAGCTTAAAGCTTCCATGTGGGCGTAAGGCACGCAACAGTTGCATGTCCCCGTGTCGGTCATCACAAGAGGAAGAAGAAGAGAGGAGGTAGAACTGACCGAGCACGAACTGCAAACGGGCCTTGCACGATACTGTACGATACGATACCGTACGATATGATACGAGCACACATTATAACACCTTGTTGTAGTATCTTCCCGGCGGAAGGTTATTTGTAGGTCTGCACTCTGAAGGTCTGGGTCTGGGTCTCGGCTCTCCCGGTTCTCTGGATACAACCATAAAAATAGCGCTGGCTTTTTCCTCTATGTCTTTCATGGGCAACCAGACAAGTGACACTGACCTAACTCACCACGATGACGTGCATTATGTGTCTCTATACGTCTGGCCTCTGTCTAGAAATTGTCGTTTTTTTTCCGTCGAACGACAATTAGCACTGGACTAAAATCACAAAACGTTCACTTTTTGCCATATTCAAATTTTGCTCAGCGTTAATTCAATTATAGAACTGTCTCTCTTCTGTTCTATATCTCTCTCGCTCTCACTAATGATTCATTCATGACAGACGAGACGATTGAAATGCGTAAAGCTCTTGACGAAATTGCGCTTATCAGTTTGTGATCGTTGAAGAAGACACTGAGCGGCATGGAATTGAAATTGCTGAGTTACTGGAAGGCTTTTAAAAACGAATATAAAAATTAAAATTATCATTTTTATGGCACTGAGAACATTAAGAAATTCCGAATAGTTCTTTTTAATTTCCACGCATCATTTTAATTGCTTAAAGAGTTTAGTTGTTTTGCTGCGCAGTGTATGCTCATTTTTCGCCCTCTCATGATGTCTAGTTTCAATATTACTACGATACAGTGTACGAGCTTATGCTCATCGAGTATATACAACCCTACAAATGCGGAATATTATTGAAAAATCACAAAGTAATAGCGCGCCAAATGTGATTAGATGATGCAAGTTTTGACGGCACGCATACACAGATACCTCGTAAGTTTATTTCTGTAAGTTACTTAATATATAACAAAACATTTTAAAATGTTGATAACAGTTATATGTATGTATATTTGTAAATGTATGTAATTGTATGTATTATTTATATATACATATACATATATATATTGTTTAATCTGGCTCGAATACATAGTCAGCTAACCCGCATGCTGCCATAGTTCCATATAGCATAGAGTTTCTACAACAATTCCCTTGCGAATACTCACACTATGCCATATTATAGGGTATTTGCGCACTGCTTAAATACAATACATATGTGTGTCCGATAGATAGGAATATAGAATTCCTCGTCTGTGCTCGCTGTGTCGCTGTCGGCTAGTTACAAAAAATAATATAAACGACGCCGTGTGCTCAGTTCAGTTCATCCGCAAGGTGAACTTATTCAGCTCGTGAGTTTCATTCCACGTTCAGTTCGGTCTTGTATTTTTGGCAAGCTAATTAGCACGCGAGAGAGAGAGAGAGAAGGAGAGAGGGTAAATCAGTGAGTGATAGAGGGAGAGAGAGAGAGAGATATAGAGGGCGCATCGCACTCTAGTGCCATTTATCAGCTGTTTTACAACTTGCACTGGGGCGTGGGCGCCGTGCAGGGGGCGTGTCCCGAAAGTTGCAAGTTCTCTGGGCCACATGAAAAAGCTGCAGCAACAGCTGCATCCCCCAGAACTGCTGGGGCAGACCGACGACGACTATCAAGCTAAGCGGACGAACAGAGCGCGACAGCAACGGGTAGTAAAATTGAGAGACTTCCAACGATTACGACTTCCAGCATCAGCAGCAACATCAACAACAACGGTAAGGCAAGCTCACTACGCGATTTGACCTAGCGGCAAGCGGACGCAGGCAACACGACGGGTAGCACAACCAACAGCGGCGCAACACGAGAACGCGCGAACATTTCGTCGTCTCTAAAAAAAGTGACTAAACTCTGATGTAATCATTCTGCTGTTACGCCGCCCGTCAAAACGAAAAAATCGAAATCAATCTTAAAACTTGTCTGTGTTGTGAGTTGAATTATCTTTTATACAGTTAATATATTTGATATGTAATTAAAAATAAAAGTCATACGGTATTTTCGACTGGAATCGTCAAGGCAAACATTTCAAAGTGCGCGTGCCACAACTCGAAATTGTCGCGGATATTCGTAGGTGAATTTCTAAAGCTCTGCCTGCGTCCAAGTTACGCTCTGTCGCAGCGCAGCGCACCCATATCGATTTAACACTCACACACACACCCCCTCGCTCACACATCTCTCTCTGTGTCAGTGTTGTCAGGTCAGCTTTTTTCCCGTCAAATCATTCAAATAACGGGACAAAGTCATTACTTTTTTTAATTCAAATCATTCAGTTGAGATTTATTTCTCTAATCTAGCCTTTTTTCGGTCAAAAATTCTATCAACACTGGTGTGTCTGTGTATTCCATTCCCATACACACACACTTCCAATGCTGCCGGCAGCGACAAAAGCAGCAGCGCAAAAGTTCGCAAAGCTTTTTTCTGTCAGTTCTCGTTCTCTCACCCTCTCTACCTCTCACTCTCTCGCACCGTGAGAATGTGAATTAATTACCGCAACAACAAAATAAAAACAAAAAAAACAATAGGGTGTTTAATAATGGCACAATTAATTGTTTTAAAAATACTTTTCTCATTAGCAGAAAGAGAAGAAAAGAGAAGAGAGCGAGGTTTTTAAGAGAGTATGTCGTCGCGTATGTTTAAATTCGGCGTCACCGCCGCCAGCGCCTGTGTGGGCTCTGTGATCGCCTCATGGAGTCTTGATCGCTGGAATTCACCACATGTGGTAAGTTGTAAATGGTGTGTTAAGTGCTGTAAAATGCCAAACACTGCTAACAGGACGTGTGCATTTGTAGGTCAACAATGCCGTGCAGCGTCCACCCAAACGCAAGCGTACTCTGCCACTGCGCAGTGAACAAATCCAATCTCTGCAGAGCGGCGAGGAGTTCGATGTGCTCATCATTGGAGGCGGTGCAACGGGCGCCGGCTGTGCGCTGGACTCCGTTACGAGAGGTATAATCCTGGTTCTTTCTGGTTTTTTGTATTTTAGCCTTATTTAACACTGTTTTACAGGCCTGAAGACGGCGCTTGTGGAGCTGGATGATTTTGCCAGTGGCACCTCATCGCGCTCCACCAAACTAATACACGGTGGCGTACGTTATTTGCAAAAGGCCATTTTGGGTGTAAGTACGACCAGCAAATACCCTATTCCCATACACGTAGTAGTTGTAGTAATGCTTGTATCTCTCGTTTGTCGCTACAGCTTGATCTTGAGCAGTATAGAATGGTTAAGGAGGCGCTGCAGGAGCGTGCCACAATGCTCGAGTCAGCGCCCCATTTGACGCATCCGCTGCCCATTATGTTGCCCGTTTACACGTAAATACTAGTTGTGATACAGTTCCATATCAATCAGGTAGTTATAGAATCCCTATTCCTCGTTTCTTCCTCCCTTAGGTGGTGGCAGGTGCCCTACTACTGGGTGGGCATCAAGGCCTACGATCTGGTGGCCGGTGATCGCAATGTGAAGAGCTCGTATTTGCTATCGAAGAACGATGCACTGGAACTGTTTCCCATGTTGAAGAAGGACAGGCTGTGCGGCGCCATTGTCTACTACGATGGCCAGCAGGATGATGCACGCATGTGTCTGGCTGTGGCACTGACAGCTGCACGACATGGCGCCACTGTGTGCAATCACGTTGAGGTCAAGGAGTTGCTCAAAAAGGACGATGGCACCGGCAAGAAGGTGCTGTGCGGTGCCAAGGTCAAGGATCATATCTCCGGCAAGGAGTTTACCGTCAAGACCAAGTGCATCATCAATGCCACGGGCCCCTTCACCGACTCCATTCGCAAAATGGATGATCCCACGGTGAAGAGCATCTGCTGCCCCAGCTCAGGTGTGCACATCGTGCTGCCCGGATACTACAGTCCCGATCAGATGGGTCTGTTGGATCCCTCAACATCCGATGGACGTGTCATCTTTTTCCTGCCCTGGCAACGGCAAACAATTGCCGGCACCACAGACCTTCCCTGCGATATCACGCACAGTCCGAAACCCACCGAGGATGAGATTCAATTCATTCTCAACGAAATCAAAAACTATCTCAACGCCGACGTTGAGGTACGTCGTGGCGATGTATTGTCCGCCTGGAGCGGCATTCGTCCGCTGGTCTCTGACCCCAACAAGGATGACACACAGTCCTTGGCGCGTAACCACATCGTGCACGTCAGCCCCTCGAATCTGATCACCATTGCCGGCGGCAAGTGGACCACTTACAGAGCCATGGCGGAGCATACCGTCGATGCGGCCATCAAGGGTAAGTGCTCAATGCATGTTCGCCACATCCATGCTGATCATTCGATCCTTCTCTTAGCTTGCAACCTAAAGCCCGAGCGCGCTGAAGCTGTTACAGCCTTTTTGAAAATTGAGGGTGGACAGGGTTGGACTCCGACCATGTACATTCGTCTGGTGCAAGATTTTGGACTCGAATGCGAAGTGGCACAGCATCTGGCCAAATCGTATGGAGATCGTGCCTTCGCTGTCTCCAAGATGGCCTCGCTCACAGGCAAACGTTGGCCCATTATCGGCAATCGCATCCACCCCGAGTTCCCCTACATTGATGCTGAGATCCGGTATGGTGTGCGTGAATATGCATGCACAGCGGTCGACATGATTGCACGTCGTCTGCGTTTGGCCTTCCTCAATGTGCAGGCCGCCCAGGAGGCGTTGCCCGTCATTGTGGACATCATGGGCGAGGAGCTGCAGTGGTCCAAAGATGAGAAAGAGCGTCAGATCAAACATGCCACGGAGTTCTTGGCCAATGAAATGGGCCATTCGATTAATCGCACATCCAAGGAAAGAATACCCATCAAGCTGTCCAAGGAGGAGATTCAGACATATGTGAAACGCTTCCAGCTGATCGACAAGGACAAGAAGGGCTATGTGTCCATCAATGATATTCGTCGGGCGCTCAAGAGCTTTGGCGACGGCGATGTCTCTGGCGAACAATTGCACGAAATTCTCAAGGAGATCGATACCAATATGAATGGTCAGGTGGAGCTCGATGAGTATCTACAGGTAAAATTGTGACGCACACATATATATTATTTAAAAGGGCCGATTACAAATGGGTTTAATACATGTATATAAAATTCTTATCAATGATATTGCATAGATGATGTCAGCGATCAAGACTGGCGATGTGGCCTACTCGCGATTCGCTCGCATGGCAGAATTGGAAGAACAGAAGCATGAGGCAGCCAATCTCAAGCAAAAGATTAGTGTCGATCGCTCCGGTGGCGGCTTGTAGGCGACTTAAGGCGATAGATAGCCTCCCCACGCTATCCACGTTCATCTAAAGCAAGCACATTTTATAGGATTAAGCACAACGAATTATACAAACTATAACTCTTATTTTCATTTTGCTGTTAATAAAGTCTTGAAACTCATCTCGTTCCCTGTACTGTATGAGAGAGTTAGCTAACCACACAACTTTTTTCTGGCTCCGCCTCTTTTGGCGCATTCTCAGCTGGTTCATTTTTAGTCGGTTGATTGTTTGCTTGCTGATTCTCCTTCGTTTGATCCACTTTAGGTTGTCCCTGCTTTGGTTGACTCCCCTTAGGTTGTTCCTGCTTTACTTGATTCCCCTTAGGTTGTTCCTTCTTCATCTGATCGGTTGATGCTTTTGGATTTGGATTTGGTTTGACTTCTTGCTTGTTTGGCGCTTTGTTTTCAATGCTCAGTTTTTCCCGTTTGTTACCTGATTGAAAACAGCATTAAAATATGTAAGTTTTAAGTCTTAGCTTCAAAACGATCTCTTAGAACGGTTTAATTAAACAAAAGCGTTAGAACATAATCAATTCATATGCAAATCTTGCAGTTCTTCGATATTTCATAGCTTAGATAAAGACTTCTTACAGAATGAGGACAACACTCTGTCGGGTGTATCCCTTGAGTAGTTTCCAGCGGATCCCTTCAGGTTGTATATCTCTCCATTCACACAATTGAACATGTCCCTTCGCTGATTGTCATTGAAGCCGGCAAACATGTCCAGGTTCGGATCCCAGAAGAATAGTAGCTTTCCCTTTCGACCGGAAGTGGCTAAGCATTTCAATAGCTCCTCATACATCTAAGGCGGATTATATTAATTTGTTTATGTACTTTCGATTCAGGTAATTAGCTTGTTATACTCACATTAATATAGATTTCACTCAGCTGTTTATTCACCCAGTATGCTGAGGGTCTTTCCTTTATTTGCCACAACAGAAGAGTCTTGATATAATAGCTCTTCAGATTGAACATATTCTGTTTGGTATCGCGGAATCTCTTCATTAGTTTAATGACGTTCTTTAACTTTTGTTTATCACGGATCAATATGTTCTCAGCCTCATAGTACGAGGCACGGAATGAAATATTATTGGGTTTGAATGGTTTCAGTGGCTTCGGTATGGCATCCCAGTAATCGATATTCTTGAAGAATTGCAATTGTTCGCCGCCTAATACATTCTGTTTAGCATTAAGTCTTATCGAGGGTACAAAATCAACAGAATATTTCATATTGCCTTCATTCACGAATATCGTATGCGCGGGACCACATCGCTTGTAGGTCAATTTCGTCGATGTTCCATCGACCTCAACTTCACTCTTCATGTTATTAAGAGCCTTAGTGAATGCCCCAGTCAACATATCTTGCAATTTGTCCTGCACTAGCATATTCTTGGCGTTTACAATCTTCTTCAGACTCGTAAAGGTGGCCTTGTTGTGCTCCTGATTCTGTATAATATTCAGCAGCGCAGTCATGTCTAGAGTTACGTTTCCCGGCTTTTGTGAATCCCGTTTGACGATAATCTTATCGTTCTCAGGGAACTTCAAAAAGAACACCAAATCGAATTCATTTGGTTTGGTTATTTTTAATCTATCGCCATAGCTTCCTGTATTATAGGGAGATAACAGAAGTAGAGATATGTATTAAGATTAAGTTATATACATAGAAATTACGTTTGTATATCCGTTCTTGAATTTTTTAGAAATTGTAAAGATTTATCATTGACAAGACAAGCCGCCGTTGACCGGAAAATATATGTATATGTATAATAGTGTGTATACACTAACTGCTGATAATAAAATATAAAGAGCGCCTTTATTGGATTGCGAATTTTGATGGATTCTTATCATCACTTAACATTAGCCTGTTTTTACATTTAAATCATATTTTTGAATGGTTTTTTGATCTGCTAAGTATAGCAAAAACCAGTAGTATAAGTACCCAAAGAATATGCATACATTTGTATATATTATATGTTGAAATCTCTTCCATAAATTTGCAACTAACACATGCATCTCACGTCTTAATATATCTATAACTTCCTCAGATACTTTGTAAGTAATTTAAATGGCATAGAATCTCCGATACAGTCGGAGAGAGGAAGAGAAAGATAGACCGCGAGAGAGAGAGAGGGCCACGTATGTATTTTTGCTGCTGTAAGGAACAGCTAGCACAATAACCAAAATATTTGCAGAGGTTGCTGCACTTTTGGCTCGAACTACACTCCCGCACTCACTCACCGCCCAGTTTATGTCCATTTAGCCATTTGTTTAGTGGCTCCTCCGTCTTCAGCGTGTCATAGATAGTATTGCGCAGCTTGTCATAGTGCGTTGTATACACCTTCCGGTCCTTATCAAATTTAATAAGATCCGTATTGATTATATGCAGTTGTTGTTCCAGGTTAGCCATTTCTACTTTCTACTTTCTGGAAATCCCCCTCGATCTTCACCGGCATGAGACAAAGTGCAAACTGAATGGAAAACCCGCAGACGGCAAAGAGGAAAACTCATGAGTAGAAATCGCAGCAGAAAAAAAGAGCTCAACAGAGCGAGAGAGTGCAAGTAAAACACCCAAATGAGGTTGAGTTCTTGTTAAGCAACCTGTTGACGTCACTTGGTATTGGCAAACAAATTGAGTTTTTTGTTGAGATTTACTATAAATGGGAAATATTTTTAATATTATTTATAATATTTTTATTTTATTTTAATTTTTTATTAGTTGACGTACAAAAAATGTATTTAATGTGTTTGTTTCTCATTTAATTCGCCATGCCGTCTGTGACGTCATGTCTTTAGCTTCGTTGAAGAAATCTCTTTGCCGTCTTACTATGCACATGTGTTCGTGATCTACCCTAATCACACACGCACATATGTGTACATGTGCATGGCGAGAGAGAAACATTTTATGGCTCTGTTTATGTACTGATGTACAAACATAACAAGATACTCTCGGACAAGCCAAATTGTATTTTGGGGAAGTCCCAAATAGAAATGTGGCTAGCTGCGACGGAAGTCTGAAATAAAAGACTTAGCCATACGATTTCACTTTAATCGGTACCATTTATTACAACAAATATGTATAAAAATCTTATATACATAAGTAATATATACATACATAAATATATATCTTATACATATGTATATATCTATTTCGTAAATGCATTATAAAGTCAGGTTTCTTTACTGTATCAGGAATCAACTTTTGATGGCGCTGGTTATATGATTTCTTGGTGATATGCGTGGATCGAAAATCGCTTCAATATTGACCTGACAATCTGGAAATGGAACAACTAAGCATGACACAACTAAGTTCATCCAATCAAGAGCATATCTTACCACTTTACAATAGAAACATAGCACGATCGTAAAGAATGACACTCTCCACTTAGGGTATAACATAAACAGGATTGGAAATATTATCAGATTAAATATAAACAAATGAATCTGCGATTCTTTACATACCCTGTGGAGCGAGCATCAAGCGTAGAGTATAAAAGCAGACGATGCGACGCCAGAGCAATAAATCTTGCTCGATTTGTTTATTGCTCAATAGTGTCGAGCGTAGCGCCTCAAAGCGAGTTCCCTCAATGGCTCTTCGGAAGTAGCTGGACAAATTGACAAGATATACAAACAAAGATACATACAATATAAGATATACATTTCAATTTGTTGATGTATCTTACTCGTCAAAAGTCATGCCCGGCGCGTGTTTTACATTCCTCAAGGCGCAATGACTTAGATCGGGAAAATGCTGAACAATTATGCGCTCGGCAGCGGCACGAAGCGAATGAATCTTTAGGTATTCATACTGTCCAGCGCTGAGTCGGTCACAGTACATTTCCATTGCATGGCAAGCAATCTCTCGTGCCTCGTAGCTAAGCTGACTGTAGGCAATCTTTTTATGGAGTTGTGCGCTCAGTGGATAACCATGTATCTGCTGTCTGGGATGTGTCTGTTGTGTGGTCATTTTTTGATAACAGCAGCCAACAAAATTGAGGAACTTTGCCTGCTTGCAATTGAGAAACATGCGCATGAGCGTCGCACCCAAATCCCCACAAGGATGGAGACCAATGATGCCGAATCGAAAGTCCTCAGCGGGCAATTGGAAAGCTTCGCGAATCCATGAAAGAAACCCCGCTGGCTCTGTGCTGTTGCTTAAGCGCTGGGTAATATGAACGGGTCGTTGAAAATGGACTACTTTACTGGCAGTCAAATGCTTGCCGGCCATGCTCTCCAATTTGGCATCAATGACCATGGCGTGCGCATTCAAATCCGACTGCATTTCAAAGCAGCAAACCTTGATGCCATAACCGTAACCCAGAATGCGTGCCAAATGTCCCACGCCGGCTCCGAAGTCCACAACATAGTCAATCGAAGTTTGTCGACAGCTGCGCGCACAAATTGCAGCCATTTTACGGATTTCATGTGACTTCTTCGGCTTGACACACTTCATGAACATGTGCTTTAGCTTGGGATGGTCCAGTAGCGGGCAGTCAGGTAATAGGATCTGTGCGGGCAATGCATAGTAGTGAGTATATCGCAGGAAGTGGAACTAATTTACCAACATCTTGATGCGTCTTTGGTGTCCGGCTAATACACAATGTACGTAGCACCTGCCGCAGCGCCAACAGCTCCAGGGGCCAAACAACACGTGCTTCGCTCGCCGGCGCAACATCCGCATCGACCTGCAGTAGTGCACATAATTGTTCAACGGGCAACTGTTCAAAGTGTTGGCGCCAACTTAAGGGTAGCTTATTCCAGTGATCGTCAATATAGAAGTCCTATAAATCAAAATCAAATATATCAAAACACTGAACTCAATCGGGTTGAGACACTTACGCACCAGAACATATGAATCCAATAGCCATTCGTATCTCTTGACTACATTCAAACAGGTGGCAAGCTTTTTGGAGATTTCGAGCATTGTCTGTGCTGAATTAAATAGGTCAAGCAGCTGATTTTGAAAAAGGGCCAATGCAAATTACATTTAAATAGTTTGTTTTGCAGTGCCAACAACAGCTGTTGACAAGCGACCAGGGATACGAACAAGCTATCGAACCTAAACAAACAACAAACGCATTACCCAGCACTGTCTGTTGTTATCGATAACAGCGCAAAGCTTTCGATGTCATTGGTAACTTACTCAACACTAGTAAACAGCTTGCCCACAAAAATTTATAGCCCGTTCATACGGGTCTAATTGGCCAACAAAAAAAGAAACGAACAGAAAACAATTCAACAAGCTAAAAACTGTAAGTGTCTCGTGAAATAAAGTGAAAAGTGATGTGTAACTAAAAGAGTTTCTATGCTGTTACAGAGTTTTTTCGCCATCCGCAAAGGGTGGATACAGGTACATACACACAGGGACACACACACACGAATACTCAGAGGAAGTGAAGAAAATGCATCTGCATCCAACAAATGGCAATATTTGCAAGCAGATATGAAAGAAAATTACCACTTGATGATACCGAGGCACTAAGCTGCGAGATTGCAACAGTTGAGGAGGTCGACGGGCATACAGTAAGTTCAGCAGCAGCACAGGAGGCATGCACCTGCTGCATGTTGAAAATTTATTATAGTCCCCACACGAAGGAGAAAAATCAATAATCTGCGACGCCGTTGCCGATTTGTTGATGACGGTGTGTATGTATGTGTGCGTGCGTGCGGTCTATGTGTGTGAGTGTGGGTGTGTTGAGCTTGTACTTGTGTATTCACCAGGGGTGTAGCGTCTGTTTCGCGGGGGCTCCAAGTTGAATTACATTGCTCAATATATGTATTTGTTTTTACTAAAGGAATTTTATTGTCCAATTAAAATTGCCTTTAAAAACCTTTTTATGGTTGGTAGCCAGGGGTTGGGGGCCCCTGTGCACCGCACACACTGCACTCACCTAGTTACGGGCCTGGTATACACCTACTTCTGGTTTCCCCCACAGGAATATTTGCTGCGTGTGCAGAGGGGAAATAACTCCTGGAACGTTCTACGACGCTACAATGACTTCGACAAACTGCACAAATGTCTTCGTATCTCTGGCATTGATTTGCCGTTGCCTGGCAAGCGCATCTTTGGTAATATGCGCCCGGACTTCATAGCTGAACGGAAAGAAGCATTACAAGTTTACATAAACACAATACTAATGAATCCCATTCTGGCATCATCGCTGCCGGCCAAGCGGTTTGTTGATCCGGAAAGCTACTCGCAATCATTCCATGGTGCGTAGAGAACATATCCCCCACTCGTGACTTATCCCTGTCATTTACTTATCTCGTTTTACGCATCCCTTACAGACCATGCCGTGCAAAACTCAATGTTATGTCTGCGCAACGATTCGGTTTGGGCCCTGGGCCCCACCATGGGTGCCATAGGCTGGCGGCTACGTAAACATTACTTTAAGGTAACCACCAAGCCGCCAGAGAAGGGCAGCAACAAGTTGGTCAAGAGCGGTTCACAGAATCAATCAAGCAAGCACTTTGCTTCCGGAAGCAATGGTGGCTCTCATCAGGTCTCCATCGATGCGGGCACAGTCGATCCCAACACGGAAATGGTTGCCGAATGGATGGAATATGGACCGGATAAGAATGTGGAAGATAAAGAAATGAGCGGCATCCTCAAGAGCTTAATGGGCCTCCAGCATCCGCACATTGAAGCCATAGCTCTGGCAGCTAATACCGAACATGGCGTATTGGTTATCAGAAAGTAAGACGCACTATACAATTGATGTACCTATGCTTATAATCTCCAATCTATACAGATTCCACAAGCAAGGCAGCTTGAAGGATATGCTCTGCATGTCAACGCCCAAGAATCCCTTTCTGAGCAAGTACGGCAATCCCAAGGGACGTACAGCACTCTCCATGAAGCAGGTGGCAACATATGGCAAACAAATCCTCGAAACTTTGATATTTTTGCACTCGAAAGGATATGCCTTCGGTGAGTGCTAGGTCTTATAATTAGTTTTACCCATTTAAAAACTTTCTTCTTTCCTCTTGCAGGTCACTTACATTCCGGTAACATTGTCATTGTGGACGATTGTGTGAAACTGCTGGACATTGAGAATCATCTGCTTGGTGTTCCGTCATTCTATCGGCCATTTTTTGTGCAGCACAGCAAGATACATACCAGCGAGAACATTGATGTCTATAGCTTTGGACATGTTCTCTTCGAAATGACTATGGGCTATCCGTTGCAGGAATCGGTAGTGCGTCAAATCAATGACTGCCCCGAGGCACTAAGTATGAACTGTGCTTCATTTTGATTGAGTATTGTTTAAACTTCATCTTTGCTCTATAAACAGAGTCTTTGTTGGAGAGCATTCTCTCCAAGGAGGCATGCAAGACAGGGCTGCCCAGTATGGATCAGCTGCTTGACCATAGATTCTTTACACAGTACGCCACAGAGGCTGCTGTCACGTCGGAGAAGCCACACTTCAAGGTATCCTTGGTGAGTAGTGTAAATGCCTTTATATATAATTCATCTACAACTTGATTTCATTGATTCCATTGCAGCAAGCAAAAGAACTGCTACGTCAGGCTGCTTTGAAGAGTGATTCGCGTCTACGGGACGAGCAAAAGTCGGTGAAGAACCAAAAGCGTATTGTACGCGTGCAGGAGCTAATGAGCTCCGAGGAGGAGAGAAGGAGCAAATCAAAGCAGAAAGCAGTTAGTATTAATGTTCATCATTAAGCGCTTTGTATAGTTGCAATTTGTTGTTGGTTGCTTCAACATCACATTTCGTTTTCTTACTTCCGCTTTTATTATTCGTTATTGTTTTGTTTCTTTGACTATTTAGAAATTAGAGCACAAACAGTCGAAGCTAAAGCAACAGGGTTCACTCCAAACAAGCAACGGACGCTTGTCGCTGGCAGCTGCGACTGCGACAAGCGCTGCCACAACCTGCGGCAGCAGCAGCACCACCAGCACAGTTGCTTTCGGCGGGGGTCTAAGCGCAGCAGATTCGTTCAATCGCTCCGACAGCACACCCGAAGAACCAACCACACTGGCTGGCCTCAAATGTACCTATTTTGTTAATTCCCTATTCGTAGTCTCTCATAGATCGTACACACGATAACTGGCCATATATCTCTATACTATATCTGAATATGCTCTAATCAATCCATTTTGAATTCCCACAGCACTTGCCACACACCAGGAGTTGCCGGCAAGCGCATTGGCCTCCGTGGAGAGACAGACATCGACACCGAACATTGCATCGGAGGATGTGGAGGATGCTGGAGAGGAGGATGAGCCCACACGCTCCGCTTTGCTCGAGTCAATTTGCAAATTTAATCGCGGCTCATTGCGCAAAGTGCGCTCCAATGATTAGGAGGCGTTCCAGCACCTAAACACATTTACAATTTTGGACCAAAACGTGGCGTTATGAAATAACGGTTCCATAAAATTAAAGAAAAAACGAAATCGAAAGAGTGTAGGCAAAAATCAAGTGTGAATATCCCAAAGATACGAACACATATTGAATGCACATTGGTATAGCAAGAAGGAAGACATCTACATATTGTATTTATTGGCAAGAAAGATATAAAGAAACAATCCAGCATATGTACTAAGTAACTATATATTTACTATAACGAAACCCACTGAATCTGTGTCCACAAACAAAAGTCAAATGTTTTACTAACTCAAATAATTCGTCTATATACTGGATATACCATATACGATATATATCTATATATATACACTTTATATGTATGTAGTATATGAATAAGTTACAACAAGAAATCAACACACGTTTGCGTATGTCGTATGAAACTAAAGCTTTACATATACATATACATGACCACTACACGACTGAGAAAACAAACAACTTTGGTACGAGAATCTTAAATAAAAATTCCCAGAAAACTATTTAGAATTTTCCCAAAATTTATATTATATATCTATAAGTCTGCACCAAAATTGGCCCACAATGCTGAGACCCCAATATAATCTACGTATATGTGTAACTGAACAAACACCGTACTATATACGACTATATACCATGCATACATATGTATTTGTAACTAAGTAACTTGTTCCTCGATGTTGTGCCCTACTATCTCTCCAGAATCCACCAAATTTAGAGTTTTTGAAACCATCAAGATATTTTTAAAGATAATACGAGCCAAAATTTGTTTTGTTTTCACTTTGAGTTTGTTTTATTTATGTTTTTTTAATTTGTTATAGACAATTTACTATTGAATATGTGTGTAATGGAAATCTCTGTAGATCAATTTATACAAAAGAAAAATACAAATATATATTGAATGTTTTAAATATGCATAAATGCGAAAGACATAAACACAACAACATATGATACATATACGTCTATATATATATATATATATACTCGATGCCATAAGGAGCAAGCACAACATACAACTTATATATAACGCTAAGTGAATCCGTAAACAAATTGTAATTGATATATTTATGTGCATGTTTGTATGTTTTCCATGTCTATATGTGTTTTTTATTATGTAACTGACTGTGTATATGTGTTAGAGATGGTAATCAACATACTATATGGTATATCAAGAGCCGATAAAGATTCAACGCGTAACGAAATACATATGCGTAACATATTACAGAACCAAATAAAGTGTAAACTATTTATCGTTGTAAATTAAGACATAATTTTACTATGGGGTCTAGTGAACCTCACTTTGTGTACCTTTTGCTTTCGCTGAAAGTGAAAGGATACCTTCATGTGTCAGGCATTGGCAAGGTCAGTTAACCCAATGCTATTCCACGTCCACATCATAATTTGTGCCATTTATTGATTCAACATTTGCCATGGCGACACACACAGCGTGGAACCACTTAGTGGCATAATAAATAGTGTAATAATCATTTGTGGTTTTATGGCAAACCGCGACGCACTCGAAAGGAGGCACAAATGGCCAGCGCAGCGAAGAATTGGTCGGGCCTGGTGACGCTATACCTGGGACAGGAACGCGAGAAGGTAACTGCGATTGATTTTGTGATTACACGCGGGCAAAACATGGATACTTTATGTGTGTTTAATCAACAAATGCTTGTTACGAGCAATTTCCAAAAATTTGGCCAAGTCACGCATACGATTGTTGCTCAGGGGGTGGGGCGGGGCAGAACGGAAGCGTGAGAATGTGAATCCCTTCTGGCGCTGATATGCCGTGTAATGTTATCCGTTTCTCTCTCTATCAACACTTTCGTTGTGTCACCATGCAGAGGCAGATAAGCAGCCAGCGCGCATCCCTGACCAAGTCAAATGGAGGCGTGCCTTTTGGACCGTCTCCAAAGGTGAGTCTGCTTGCTGTGTGTGGAGCTGTAAATGGAACACCTGTAACACCTATCTAGCACCTAATCCCTCCCCTTGCTAGCCTATTATACGCTATATGCCTAGCTATCGTCTAGAGCCTAAGAATCCGTTGAATAAGGAACGCTTGGAGCTGCTGATGAAGGACGTTATGGATCGGAATTATAATGAAGAATACTTGTGGCATCCGAAACAATCTTATCAATTGGCTGCTCAGGTCAGCGAGGAGATTAAAAATAGCATCAAGCTAATGAATTTCGATAGGTGAGAGATTGATGAGTTCTAAATGAATTCTTTATCTATCTTAAGTATAATCTTCTCCATAAAGATACCGTTATATAGTTCTGGTAACTGCCGGTGAGCTACTCATGCAGGGCCTCTGCTCTATGGTGAACTTCCTGTGGGATGCCGATAAGGATGGTTTTGTTACCTATGCTATTGAAACACCCAAATTCTTTGCTATCTGTACTATATATTACCTGTACTTAGATTGAGTTAGAACCCCGATCTGTGACGAGTTCAAAAATACATATTTATTAAAGTAATGAGTTTGATGATTGCATAATACTGAACGTACACCTGTAAGGTCTGTAACATGTTCGGAACATGTCTATGGCATCTCTGTAACATGTCACTTACATGTGTGTGTCATGTCTGTTACATGTCTGTAAAATGTCTGTTATCATGTCATTTACAGCAGTTGGGAATCCTTGGGAATAAATCTGTAAATGTTGAAAAATATATCAAGTGACTTCTCAATTTGCACTTATTCACTTTAGTAACACGATCACTGGGTTAACCACTTAAGAAATAAGCACAAAACACAAAACTTTAGTTTCCGATTGTTCAGATTTATTTGAATAGTATCATTTAAATATATATGTATATATAATAGGTATAAAATGGTGAAGCATAACCATTTATTTTTCATTTCTTTCAATCGAACGATTGGCAATATTCAATATCTCTTTATAATAGTTCAATTCTTTTTTCGATATATGTATTGTAATCTGTTGTAGATCTATATAGGTATAACTTTCATATTTGTATATGGGTTTTTATATATTTTTAATGATTCATTGGCTACACACACATACACATGCACACACACACACAAATACACCCACTTGTCAGTAGAAGAGAATCAAGATCATATATATTATATAGTGTATGCACTTCAACGCACAGTAACAGAATATGATAAGCAGGTATAACTACAGTAGATATATTATCATTATCTTGATGTATGTATATATAATAATACCACACGACACAGAACTTGTTGTTGTTGATTTTTTGATACAGTTGTAGTTGTTTTGTTGTTGTTGTTGAGAGCAACCATAAGAGAACCGATGTAACATTTGCAAAACCCATTTCAAGAATTCGAAAATTTTGTAACAAACGCTACACGATGTTCTCTTTTACGGGTGGAGAAGTTTGTGAAAGAACATCGACGGAGAGAAGGAACAGGAATCCCAGCTCTGTCTCTGGCACAGCTCACTGCACACAATACAATATATAAACACACGGCAAACCGGACAACCACCGGACCTGGGGACACCTTGCGGCATTCTTTCAAGACAGATTCAACAAATGAAACGATTCGGGAGCGGGGTGTGGGCAATAATCCCCATTGAATAAAGCACTTTTTGCACTATTTGTTTTTTTTTCACAGAAACCAAAACTTGAGAGCTCTCGCTCTCTCTCCAAAAGTATTAAATAATAACTGTGCAAAACTGATTAACTTATTGGATAACACAATACAATAATGAAGTAACACAAAACTTATTACATTTTTCTCGTTTTCGATTCATTTCTTTTGCTTTTGGAACTTCGGCATTTTTTTTGTTACTTGAACTTTTCGATGTTGTTGTTGGTTGTTTTCTTTTTTGCACTAATTGCACAATTAACAGATTTACAAAGCTTTGATTGAGAGGCAACAAAAAACTTGCAAGGAAATCTTTACACTTTTCTTTTTTTTGTAAATATAATTTAAATAAATATGTATAAAAATGAATTGGATTTTTTGTTTTCTTTTTGTTTTGATTTAAATACTTTTGGCACAATCGTAATTAAAAAAAATTGATATATATATAATATATAACTGTATAAAACTTTACACTCTTACTACACAGAGAAATCAGAATGTGAACAGAAACCATAAACAAGGTGGGTCGATCGATCGATTGATTGACTGATTGACTCGACTTGGTCTGCAAAAAGAACAATAATAATGGGATTAATACGGTGTGGTGGTTTGTGTGGTTGCTTCACAAAGGCCTCATCAACAAAATCATCGGTACATCATCATCATCATCATTGGTTTGTCATGATCAGTTTCTCTATATATATATTTATCTCTTGGTGCTGCGCATGTTTGATTTATCATCAATTGTAGCATCAATTGTCTATTAAGTTGTTGTTTAATCGATTTATGCTTCTACCAATATCTATATATATACACACCGATATACATATATATACCATATATATATGTATATATACTTGGATCGTGTGTACATATGTCTAAGGGAGGGCGGGTCATCTAAGAAATAATTATTACGTGTTCACAAGAGCTTCCTCGATTGTCTCTCCTGCTGCTCCTGCTGCTTCTTCTTCTGCTTTTGCTGCTCCTTCTACTTCTACTTCTTCTGCTGCTGCTGCACTGTGTCTCAACGTCATCATCCACGTCGAGGACCACAGTTTGTCCTGCCAGCTTTGAGAACGCCTCTGCTGCCTTCCGATTTCTTTCCTCTCAGGCAGTTCCACCACGCACCACCACAATGACCAGATGGTCCTCCTTCAGCCCCTCCTCCGTTAGGCTGTGGCATGTGCGCTTCAGCAGATCCGTTGAGAAGTCACACGGCGGGAATGCGTACAAAACTCCCGTGGCCTCTGTCTCCTTGTTGAGCAGCGAAATGACACCAGCTGCCTCCTTTTGCTTGAGGTACGAGACGAGATTACGCAGCGGACGCGTTTGTACACTGGCATCATCGCAATCGGTGTCCACTGTGGAGCCGGCCAGACCCATGAAGATGGCATGCGATGAGGAGGAAGCAATGCGCTTCTGCACATCCTCCAGCTTAGGTGGATCGAGCCGCAGTCGTTGTGTTATGCGCAAATTGTGTTTGCCCTCCTCGTCGCGCATCAGGGAATCCACAATGTCCGTATCGCCATCTGTCAAATGAAACTTGGCCGGGAATAAGGAACTCTTTAGGATTAGCGCACCTGTCCAGGTTGTACTGCACTTGCGTGCCACTTCGGGCACTGTGGCGGCAGTGCCGAGCGCATCGTTGCGTCGCGTCGATGTATCTGACTCGGAACCGGGTGAGCGAGCACGCTTCATGGGAGATCGTGAACGCGAACGCTCCACGCCGGGCTCACGAGAACTGGACCGAGCACGATCGTATGACTCGCCTGGGGGCCGACGCCATTCGTCATCGGCACCACCGGGTGGCGGCACTGAGGACACACCACCCAGTGCGCCCGGATGTGGTGGCCTGTGTACATCATTGTGATAGTGATACATGCCACGACCACGACCGCGATAGCCACCGCCTCGTCCACGATAACCACCACGTGGCGGATACGGGGAATAGCCACCACGTGGCGCATATGTAGCTGTTTCCTCATAGTATGGATCATACTCGGGTCGTCGATATTCCATAGATGTCTCGTCATACGACGGCTTCGAACTCTTGAACGGAGCTGCCGGCGTTGCTCCCGGCAGTTCTGCAAAGTCAGTGCGCAGTCTACGCTCAGGACCTCCCAATGGAAAGCCGCGCATTTCCTTCACTGCCGCCGTAGCTGCCTCCACAGTCTCGTACTGGATGTAGGCATAGGGTTCCCCCTTCATATATTCAATCTTTTTTGATGGCACCAAATCGATCGAATTCCCTTTCCAATTGTGTTACCGATGTCCAAGCGCCGAGACCACCAATCCACATGCGCGTTGCCGGCGTCACTTTGCCATAACCAATTTTGCACTGGAACTTTCCAATATACTGGCCGGATAACTCAATTTTAGCGCGGTGCGCCATGTCCAGATTCTGATAGCGTACGAAGGCGAATGCATTACCGGTGCCAGGTGGTGGACGCTTGATATCAATGTCATCGACTACGCCATATTTACCGAATATGCGACGCAGCTCATCATCGGCAATTGTGACCTCCAGGTTGCCCGCAAAGAGAGTGCGCGTCGAGAGTGGATCATCCTCTGGCTGCACATGATGCAAGTAATTGGGGAACTTATCCTTCTTGCTCTCCGGCTTCTCATACGGCACATGGGGCCGTGGTGCCATTGGACGCATCGGTGTATATTGATGTGGCGGCGGATGGCCATGCAAATGATGTGGATGACCACCGCCGTGTGGATGGCCACGATGCATTGGCGGACCGCGAGGCGGATATGGATGTTCATGATGCATGGGACGGTATTCGCGTGGGTGCACTGCATGTGGATGAATTGGAGGACCATAACGATCATACGGATCAACTGGTGGTCGTCGATGGTCCAATGGCATGCCAGGGCCCATTGGAGAGCGCGAATAGTGATATCGTTCGTAGTCTGGCGGCGACATGGAGTGACGAGGTCTACTAATCAAAGAACCACAATTTTTAACCAGTTTATTGTAGAAAGAAGAGCAACGGATATCTCACCTGTACTCTGGCCTTGTGGTCGACTTATAAACTGGCTCTACAATTGCCATCTTGTCATAGATGATTAGGCGAGGCTTGTGATGCTTTGCCTCGCGGGCATCCTCTGGCGTGCGGAAACACACGTAGGCAACACGCTCGTCCAGATCATGAGCTAATCTCACACTGAAGTCACCAAATTTCTTGTACTCTCGATACAAATGGTCCTCGATGAACTCATCGGGGGCTTTGGGGGGCATGCCGCTAACGCACAGTACTTTATAGCCAGCTGGACGCTCTGCTGGTGGCGGACCACGCATGTAGGCCTCCCGATGGGGGGAGCCGTAACGACCGCGCGGACTTGGGGAGCGTTCCAAACGACGTCTCATACGCTCAGGTGATATACGTTCAGGTGAATCGCCCGGCACACCCCCACCATTATCGTAACCACGACCCATGCTACGGGAATTACGCACGATATTACCTCGGCCTGGCGAGCGGGATGCGCTGCGTTTCATATTGTGGATTTTTACTGTAATTCGATCGAGATCAGCTCCTTCTCTATGACTACTCATGAGCAGGAGCAGAGTCAGTTAATTACGCCGATGGTGCGACAAAGTCTGTGAAGGATAAAACAATAAATATCAATTGCGCGCTGCTAACTCAATTTATATCAATAGATGCGGATACCAACTTTTCACACACACATATATATCTACATGAATACATACATATGCGGTAGGTGAAATTAATAAGTGCTCACTGAAACCGAAAAAAAAATGGCGGCGTTCACATAGCATCGCAGTATGTAGGTAAAGTTAAAATCTTTTTCTATTTGTTGTACACGTTTCTCCATATATCTGACTTTTTTAATAAATTCTTTTACAACTTACCACTAACTTGATGTATTTGTTCTTTATTATAGTTCACTTTTTTCTTAATATTTTAAACAGTGGCACACTGAATTACGACTTTCTGCGGCTCGCAAATTCTTTCTGTATTCGTTGAAAAAAGAATGTGGTGGTAAGATGATGCAGCAAATATATCGATGTCGCGTATTAGTTGCGATATATCGATGACGAGACAGTGGTTTTGGTTGAGCTGCATTGATATATCGCATATTATTTTTATTTATAATTTCTTGAATTCCTATTATTAATACTGAGGTTATTTTGGAATTTTAAATCGCATGCCTATTAATTGAAGTAGCAGGGCGGCTATTCACATATTTTAAAAACTTTTCGAAACGATAGTATCGAAATACAAACGAGTACTTTTTGTGCGACATATCGATGCAGTTCGAAACAATAAAGTCAGGTAGAAGCCGGGATGCAAGCCGGGTCATTAAATTGCAATTAATGCCTAAGATTCTAAAATCCGGTATATAACAAATATTCGGAATGGTGGCTGGCAAACATATTTTGGAATACTAAGAAACCATAGTCAAAGTATTTTTACACTATTATTTGGACAACCTCATTTATAACAGCAATAAAAATGAAGTTAACAGGGAGTTATCGCTGTCTAAGACAAACAGCTGTCAGTCTGGATGCACATAATATAAATATATGCATATATATAAGTAAACAATTATATACATATGTACAAGCATATGTATCTCATACCTAAACTCTCTCTTCTCTCTCTGTTGTGTGTGTGTGTGTGTATGTGTGCTAATGTATATTTTTACCAAACAGCCGACGATAACAAAACACACTGCTCTCCCACATGGACAAATACAATGGAATTTGGTATATGGTTAAATGGAATATCTGCCTGCGATTACTAGTCATTCCACTTTTAACTATGGCTGCGAGCGGTACTACTATCGAGAGTGTCTCCGTTGAGGCTAGTGTGCCAACAGATCAGGCAAGGTACGATCACTACCGTATCTACAATGTCCAGTTCGACAACGAGGAGCAAATCAAACTGTTCCAAAAACTGGAGGAGGAGAGCGACAGTCTTACTTTCATTGGCCATGCACGTGAAGTTGGCCAAAAGCTTTCTATTCTGGTAGCCGCTCACCGTGTGGCTGACTTTGCGGATCTGTTGAACACTTATAATCTGGTTCACCGTGTCCTGGTATGTACTACAGGCTTAAGCAAAGTGTAAGTGTAGTAGCAAGTGTTCTTCTGCCTTCCAGACCTACAACTTTCAGGAGAAGATTGATCGCAATATGAAAGAAGTGCTGCCGGAGAATGTCGATGCATCCAAATACGACTGGCAGCACTTCTTCCATTTGAAGACCATCTACGATTGGATCGATCACATGGCCAGCAAGTACTCAGAGCAGATAGCAGTACTGGATATGGGCAGCAGTACCCAGGGTAATCCCATCAAGGGCATCAAGCTGGGCAATAATCCTGCAAACAAGGCGATCTTCATTGAGAGTGGAATTCATGCACGAGAATGGATTGCTCCGGCCACAGCGACCTATATAATCAATGAGTTGCTCACCTCGAAAGATGATGGCATCCAGAATCTGGCCAAGAACTACAACTGGATCATCTTTCCGTGCATCAATCCCGATGGATACAAATACACGTTTGAGCATGATCGCATGTGGCGCAAGAATCGTCAATTGTTTGGTACCTCCCGTGGCGTGGACCTGAATCGTAATTATCCCGATCATTGGAACTCCACAGGGGCCAGCAGTGATCCCACTCGGTACGATTTCGCTGGACCTAGTGCGGGCAGTGAAGTAGAGACGCAGCGACTGATCGAATATATACGGGCGAATGTGGAGAAGGAACAGATCAAGACATACATTGCCCTGCACTCGTACTCGCAAATGCTTATGTTCCCCTACGGGTACACCAAGGATCATGTTTCCAACTACGAAGATCTGCAGGAGTTTGGCAAGAAGGCAGCGGCAGCCATCAAGGCGGAGAGTGGACGTGACTATGTTGCCGGCAATCTTTTCGAGACGATTTATCCCTCAAGTGGCGGCAGCATGGACTGGGCCCATGCCGAGGCTGCTATACCCATTGCCTATACCTTTGAGCTGCGTGGTCCACCCGATAGCCAAGATCTCTTCATTCTCCCTGCTGTGGAGATTCAGCCCACGGCCAGCGAAGCCTTTACTGCCATTCGCACCATTGTCGAGGCTGCTGCTGAGAAGAATTACTTCAAGTGAATTTACACTATGATACTCTAAAGAAGCCTCCGACGATCAACAGTACATTCTACAATTATTTTTATGATCCATATTATCTTAGTAAAATGAAAATACTTTATTGTCTGTGGAAAGATAAGAAATAAAAATATGGTTTAATAACGGGGAACTGATTGTGAGTAGTCTGGTTTTTTTTATTACTAAACAGTTTTGCATGTTTTATTGCATTAACATTTCGTAAATTAAAGATTACGTTAATCTTTCGAAAGTCAACAAGCAAAATACTTTACACGTAAAGTATCGCTTAAAATACGATACATGTTCGCAATATCGTAACTAAGGTTTTGGTATTTTTCAATTGGATTCAGTACATTTTCACGTTGACCCATTGCGGTCACACTGTACACATCCCTATAGGTCTCGGCAGAAACATATAGATTTTTTTATTAAACACTCATAATTAAACAATAAAAAAAGACGCCGAATTAGTAACGTTTTTTATTGCTATAACATAGAACATAAGACGCATCTCTTTGTTTTGCAACGTGTACAACGGTGAACGGTGGAAAGGTAAGCGCAAGCAAAGCAAGCCAAAAGTGAAAGTCCCCAGAAAAAGTACAAAGAGAGATAGACAGAGAGAAAGAGCGAGAGAGAAACAGGGAGACAGAGAGAGAGCGCGTGAGAACAGTAAAAAAGAGTCAAGAGTCTGGGTGAGAGAAAAACGATTTTTTCAGAGAACAACGCGGATTTTCATAGACGTCGTCGTGGACACGGGGAAACGTGTGTGAAGAACCTCTGCTGGTGAGTACATTTCGCTGCCGCTGCAGCGTTGTCTTTGCCTCAGTTTGCAATTGGAATTTTTGCGTGCGTGCGTGTGTGTGTGTGATTGTTGTTGCTGTAATTGTAATTGCATTTCTTTTGTATTTGTTGTATTTGCATTTTCAATTGAAGCCGAAAATAATTCGAAAGCAGAACCCAAAAAACCCAAAGCGAACCCAGCGAGGAATACCAAAAAAAAAAAAATAGAGAGAGAGAGAAGAGAAGAGAAGAACGGGAAAAACGAGGCAAAACTAAAAACAAACGAGGAACAACAAAAGCAACAACAACAGCAGCAACGGGAGAGAGAAGCATTGCACACTACTACATATACATTTTTGAAGCCCAAAAGAAAAAGACAGCGCGCTGCCGAAGACCGTCAAAATTCTGAGCCACAGCCAGGATAGACCACCTTACAGCACCACCTGCACCCTACTAGCTGCCACCACGCTCCACAAACAGCCAGCGATAATGTTCGTCAATTCAATGACGTTCCGCGGTAATCCGGCTAATTATCATCAGCAGCAGCCGGCGCTAAATCATCATACGCTTGCTGCTGCTGCAGCCCATCATCAGCAGCAGCTGCATCATCATGCCGCTGCTACGGGTCATCTGGGTCATGGTGTTGGTGCTGGTCATGCGGCTAGCAATCATTTGGCAGCTGCCGCCGTTCTTGGTAGACATGGTGGACATAATTCGCTGACCACAGCCGCTGCCGCCGCCGCCGCTGCTGCCGCCGGTCATACATCGAGCTCATCGCATTCCAGCGGTGCACTGGCGAGTGGCAGCAGTGCCGGCAGCAGCAACAGCTCACCGGATAGCGGAAAGATTTATATCAAGAATCTGGAGCGTTCGATTGACAACAAGGCGGTGTACGATACGTTTTCGGTATTCGGGAATATACTAAACTGCAATGTGGCCAAGGATGAGGATGGCAATTCACGTGGCTATGGGTTTGTCCACTTCGATTCGGAGGAAGCCGCCAGGGCGGCCATCGAGAAGGTCAATGGAATGCTATGCAATAATCAGAAAGTGCATGTGGTCAAGTTTATACCACGACGGGATCGGGAACAGGAGAAGGCAACCCATTTCAAGAATCTGTATGTCAAGAATCTCAGCGAGGAGTTCACCGAGCAGCATTTGCGTGAAATGTTCGAACCCTATGGACGCATCACCAGTCACAAGGTGCGTATAGAACATTACCAGGGCAGGGTGGGGTGGTGTGGGGTGTGTGTTGGCGTGCGTGCGTAACCAGCAACCAGGAGAGTGTGAAGCAACTGCAGATGTGAAACCATGTGGCACAGTTGTGTCATCTCTTAAGTCAGGTTGCCTGCTCTCTCATTCTCTCTCTCTTTGGTTGCTCCGGCTCTGCACACTGCGCATGCCTCCCGCAAAGAGGCTCCCCCGGAGGGGTAGGAGGAGGTAGTGGGTTAACCATGTTGCAACTCTGAATGATGTTTATGATTTTTGATTTGCAGCTCATGCTCGATGAGGAGGGTCGCTCGCGCCGCTTTGGATTTGTCGCATTCGAGAATCCACAATCGGCGCTGGCCGCCGTCATTGGATTGCATGGCAAGCAGCTGGGCGATAATAAGTTCTTGTATGTGGCAAGGGCACTCAGCAAGGCCGAAAGGCAGCAGGAGATCAATCGCAAATTGGAGGAACGTAAGCGTCAAAAGGCCGGACAAATATTCTACTACTAAATCGAAATGGAAACGGAAAAAGGAGATGTTTATTTAGAAATCCCCCACTCCCTTAACTAAACCCCTCCTCCCACACACACACACACAAAACACACACAGCATACAATAGACATATGCCTAATACGGACATATATGGTATGTAGGGCATATATAGTTATTTACAAGAAATTATAATGTGCAACTAATAGAAAGTTACAAAACGCAATACATACCCAGGAGGGACAGATAGCAAAGAAGGCAGAACAAAGCACAGAAGAGACAGAACAGTTACAGTTACATTTAGGCATAGGTAACACACCCCACACACACACCCCACACACACTCGAAGATTTTCCAAAAAACGTTTAAGGAACTAAAGCAAAACAAAAAACAATTCACTAGTTTTCTTTAACTTCCTTTGATTAGAGATGTTCTTTGAAAGACAAGGCAGCTTCTAGCTTCTCTTGAGAGAACACACACACACACACAGAGTACTCTATATACTACATAATAATACCTTTATAGAACACACACACACGCAATTAGAGCAGGAGAGGACTTTTTACTAGGCGAGCTAAGCCTGGTCAGCAGAAGAAGAACATAATGAATATTTACACGTAACTATATTATAAAGTAAATAAAAAAAAACAAAAAGGAAATGCAAGAAAACATTATAATAAATTAACAAAAACAGATACACAATTGATGTAAAATTCTATAAACAATTAAAGCACCCACTTTACATATATAAAGGAAACAAAAAAGCATGAAAAAGCTAAAAAAAAATTACAAAAAAAAAAAAACCATTACACGCTGTAGTTTAAAGGCGTTTATAATAATACTCACACACACAGCAACACACTATACTCACACACACACACACACAGACACACACCCCACGACACACTTTAATGCTAATTTTTTAACAAGAAAGTAAGAAAATGAAAAGGAGAAAACGGAGAAAGAGCAAACGACGAGGAAACTCTTGTGTCGAGTATTACATTTTTAACAATTACAAAACATTTTTGTAATTTATTGTAAATTGTTTCAAGTAGCTTAACTTCAACTTTGACACAACTAAAACAAAACAAACAAAAAACAGAAGAAACAAAAACAAAAGAAAAGAAGGAATAACATAAAGACGGTAGACTTGAGAAAGCTAAAGAGCAGTGAGATCCCCTAATAAGATATGTATGTGCAACACAATGAAATGTTTGAATTTTTTAAGAGAAACATATAGACACAGACATAGGGAGAACAAAGCGAATAGGAATAAAAAGAAAATGAGAAGTAACGTGAATAGAAAAATCAAGCGTGTAAACAAGCTCAGCACATAAAGAAACAAACAAAAAGAAGAACCGGATAAACAAAGCAAATACTACATTAATAATTTAAGATTATTGAGCTTAATTTTTAAACATGTTTCAAAGAACGCAAAAACAAAAGAAGAACGTTAAGAGAACCCTCAATAATAATTAAAAAACATCACTCGAACAAATTTGTATAGTTAAAAACAAAAAATGAACAGAAACTGAAACAGAAACCAATTGAAATATATAGTATCGTAATTGAAGAATATGAGGAAACCTAAACCTTGTAGCAATGGGCATTATTAAATGAAAAAAACATAAAAACAAAACAAAAGAAAAACCATTAACAATATTTATTATTTTTATTTTACATTGATTTTATTTCGTAACTTTTGTTTGGATCTAACAAATTCTAGAGCTACAATAATTATAGTTTACAGTAAATTGGTAGTATTATAATGTACACACACACTCTCTCACACACACGCAATATGAATTTAGAAAAAAGAAAAACACAAACAGAAGTGAAAACTAATAAAAACAAAAAAGAGAAAACAGAGAAAAAATCCGAAAATATTTAAGCAAAATGTACAAAACAAAACAAAAAGGAAATCTTTTCATTTGCAAAGCAAATGCGATATATATGTATGTATTTTTATCATTAATTTCATTAAAACCGAAACCTTAATTGCTTTTGCAGAATTTAACTAAATGAAAGAACATAAGAAAATGAGAGACGAAAGGAGAATCCTATAAACTATGATTAGATATCGACAAATATGAATATGAATAGAATGAGAAAACCTTGAAATGTAACCTTTTATAGTACTAAATTTTTAGCCAGTACGATTGAATAACAAAAACAAAAGCAAAAGAAAGCCAAAAGAAACGTTTATAAACGTGAATGCAAAATTATTCATGATACATGATGCATATTTACAAGACAAATGTAAAAGAGAAGAAGAAAACAAAAATGCAACAAGGAAAACTCTTAAAACACGATTCAAAATTTAATAATAAATCCTCTATTTTGCAAATTTTGCTAAATGACATATTGGTTATAGACATAAAAACGAGAATTTCTTTTTATTTTGTTGACAATTGAGTACCCCAAATAATACACACACACAGACAGACATATAGACACACAAACAGCATACACATAGTGCAGAGGGCATGCAATACATATATATTTCTATATATGTGATTCCATTAAAGAAAAGAAAAGAAAACTCCTAATTATAAAAATATTAAAAAGAAAAAGCAAGTAAGAAAAAAAAGAATACCTACTTATTAAACAAAAAAAAAGAAAACAAGCAGGATATGAAAAATTCAATGATGAAACATCGTCATGATGAAGTAAAATGATAAAACGCAGTAATATGACAAATTTGAATAAAAATGCTTTTGCAAAAAGTGTTTAAAATTGAGAGAAATGCTTACAACTTTAATATTACTTTATGTTTAAAAACTACACACAAATGAGAAACAGAAAATTTCAAGAAAAAACAGATACACATAGAGTACGAAAACAATATTTAAGTTTTCGTAACTGTTAACATCATTATTCATTATTATCATCATCATCAATTATTTCGATACTGCTCATATATCCTTCCCCTTCTCCATCGCCGCCTTCTTCCCCTTCTGCTTCGCAGCCTTCTGCCCCATCTCTTTCGCCGCCTTCTGCCCCCTTCAGCTCATAGAGTTCTTCGTTCAGATCTTCTATTTGGTCCTCGTATCTTCGTTTTAACTGATCCATCTATAAACGGCAGATTCCAAATATATATTGAATGAGAAATTGTGCTTAAAAAGTTTAAGATCGATCATGCTCTACCTCAACTTCGAATACACGCTTCTGCATCGCTAGGCGGTTCTCCATGCATTCTTCGCATTGCTTGCGCACCTGTTCTATGGTCTTCTGGAAACCATCGGTTAGATCCTTGCGCAGTCGCTGCTCCTGCAGCTGCATTTGCTGCGCATGATAAGCACGCAGGCTGCAAGATTGATTGAGAGTTAGTTTAGCAAGATACATATGTCAAGATATAATAGATGTGTGCTCACCTCTCGACCTCCTCCTCGGTGTACTTGAGATCTCTCAACAACTCGGACTCGGCAAAGGCAGAGTACCGTGTGTTGTGCTGTTTGACAAGCGGACGCTTGAACAGGATGTTCTTTGCAATCGACGCAAAGCTAAGCACATTCAGATTCTCCTCAAAGTATTTATCCAGCGGTGTCACTGTCACAATCATGCCCAATCTCTCTCGGCCCAATAGTGCGGCTTGAAGTAACATAGTTAGTTTCGAGTCTCGATAGGGTATTATATCCGCATTGTTCTTCTTCTTCGACGAGCTGGCCGCATCGAGGCAACGACCCAAGACCATTAGTGATGTGTTGATGCTCTGTGCCTCCCTCAGCCGGAAGCCAGTTGTGCCCGTCTTGTCCACTCGCTCCGAGCCAGCGAGATCACAGAATTTGTATGAGTTCTGTGTGGTTATGCCGCAGCGATGGAACTTAAGCACATCCACAGTGAACACGCAATGGGAGCGACTTGAATTGGCATTCACTGCAGTGGAGGCATATGTGATTCGCTGCTGCCCTAGACGTAGCAATTTCAATGCATCCTCGCTGCTCTTCACAAAGATGCTGGTCAATCCCTTCACGAAGACCTGACCCTGATTGCAGACGATTTTGAGATTCTTACGACGTGGTTCACTCATGTTCGATTGCTTGGGCGACATGGCAAACAGGTCATAGACCATCTCGTTATATATTTCCGCAAAAGATACCCAAATCATGACAGACACATCCTCCTTGGGCTTCTCCTCGAAATGATGATCGCCATTGATGATTTGCTGCAGGCGCTGGAAATGAGCTGTCATATCCGGACATAGCGCCAACAGTTGCCTGCGTATTTCCATTTCCTTAAGGGTCACATCGTCCTCCAGTATGACCATGCGAGCATTGATCAGTTTCAGCTTGGGCACGCTGCACATCTGATTCTTGTACATGGTAAATATATTCTCCAGTGCACGTGGTATAACTCCTGCTCTCACATTATCACCTAAAACGAAACACTCGTATATGGTTGCTATTCAATGATATTATAATGCATGCATTACTTACCAAGCAGTGTATAGGTTTTACCGGATCCGGAGGTGCCATAGGCCATTATCGTAACACACTCCTCATCCAAAATGCTGGGGCCCACACACTTGTCGTAGACATCACGCTGACCAACCTCGCTATCGAATATTGACGTAAAGCTGTAGTGCTTCTCCATGCGGTTTACATTGTTGCTACTATTCTCAGTTGCGGCTGCACTTGTTATCAGGACATTGCCACAGTCGGAGATCATATATAGTTTAGACGGTGATTCGACGGGTCGCAGACGCAGAAACACTTGTGGCCCCGTCTCCGATTCACTGTTATCCACTGATGACCCATCATCTTCGTAGTTTGTTGTATATTCCGACTCGGTGTCCGAACCATCCGTGGACTCGTCGTCCGATTCAAGGATTACCTCGTCGAATAGACGCTGTTTTTTAGTGGGCCGTGGACGAAAACGACGATCGATGCTGGGATCACGCGGCATCAGAAACGAGCGCATCTCGCGCTTTCTAGCAAGCTGAGCAACATCTTCCATTATTTTAATTGCAAAAGTTCGTTTTAAGCAAATCAAATAAATTTTTCGTTTTTGGCGGACGCTTGTTTGCGGACTGCCAACTGTTTTCTTACAATTTATGGCACTGCCAACTATTTTAAAGGAGCTATCGTTATATGATTTGATTACATATCGTACTCACAATGAATACTATTTTGAAGAACTTATCGTTGTATTGTTTTTTAAATTAGTGGCAATCAATTTAAAGCATCGATGTTTACTAAATATATTACCGATATTTAATATCGACGAAATGGCGCATCTCGAGTATTCAACTAGGTGGCAACTCACTAAGCCAAAACAATAATAAACGCGGGAATTCTGTTTTAATAATTTGTTGACATGAGTAAGAAAACAACACGGTCCACAAAACCAAAACCTGATCCAGATGCAGGGCCCCAAAACAATGTTGTATGTGCACAGAAGAAAGTATTTTACATATCAGAGAAGTTCTTGCAAGGCGGCGGCAGCGATGAACAGCGGATGCGCTTGGAACGATTCCATCATCCTGGAAAGGGACAATCGGCTCTGTTTATAACGCTGCAGGATTCGCACATAATGGAAATATTGGAGTACTCAGAACCGCGGCGCAGTTGGCTACTGAACAGCGAGGTCTGCTCAAATGGGCGCACCTACCTAACGACACCAATAGACGCCACGCTGCTGGCGCTGCATCATCTCCGCAAGAATTGCTCACAGCGCGCCATGTCTCTGGACACCATTGGAGTGGATGATGCGGACAGCAGCAACACTCAACGCCTGTTGACCAAATTCGTTAGTCCCAACAGTTTTAAGCTTGTAAGTGATGAAAAGGTATCAGGGTATTCGACCTTCTACAAATACAACGCTACACGAGCACTCTCCTGGCTGGCGGTGAAGACACGACAAGTGATGTCTACCCTAAAGTCAGCGAAAGTACATTGCGGCCTGGGCGCTAAATCACAGAACTATGTGCGCAGCGAGAAGCTGACGACGGAGGAGAACGATGTCAGTGACATGGACTATATGCGCATGGCCTGCGACTATGTTGGACGCTATCTGGATGCGGACTTGCACGAGGAACTGACACGTTATTTGGGAATACCTAGTGAAATCCAGGCGCTGGTCGAAGAGAAGGCTAATGCACAGAAGCGGAAATCTCAGCAGGCGCAACCCGGCGGTGCCAATAGCAAGAAGATAAAGCTCAACACTGGCGACAGCGATGTTGCCTCCCAACTGCGAAATAGCAGCCTCCTGGACAGCGATGATGCCAAGGAGAACCCAACGCCGCCTACAACACCTGCCCCTGTAGCCAAGGAACGCACCATGACAGCCAAGGAGAAGTCGCTGGCCAAGAGTGCCAAGGGCAGCAAGAGTATTTCATCCTTCTTTAAAGTCAAGTAGTGCCCATAAGTAGACCCCCTAGAAACTATCAATAAATTTGCATGGGAATTGTTTATTAGACTGATTAAGTTGCTTCTTTTGCAAGTTCACCGACATCAATGGGATGGGATAGTCTGGAATGGGATGGGATGTGATGTTGTGATCGCATTACCAAATTGTCAAGCGGCGTGTTTAATGTTTGGTTAACACGTCTGGCTCGTGGGCAAACAAGACGCCAACAAATTAATTACTGTTGTTTGCTCCTTCAATGAGTGCAGCTTTTATGGCGCGTCTGCTCGCTAATCTGCACAAGCTGTCTGCTACCCTGTAAATAGTTTTTCAAGTAATCAGTTCCGTTCCAAAGCATCCCTGAGTGCAACTGTCAAGTGCCAACACTGTCACTGCATTCTTGGCTGCTTCATTCTTGAGTCATGTCCGTGTCCGAAGAGATAACCAGTGTGGAGCAGAGCAGCTCGGAGGCTAACGACAAGTCTGCTGACGGCGGGGAACAGGTACTCTTCAAGATGCCACTGCCGGCAAAGGAGGGCAATGGTGATGAAAAGAACCAGCCCAAAGCGCTGCTGGTGGAAACAGTGTCGCCTGGTTACGAGTTGAAGCACACGCTGCAGGGTCATCTGCGTTACATAAGCTCCGTCAAGTTCAGTCCACGTGGGGATCGTCTGGCCAGCGCATCAGCCGATCGATTGGTCAAGTTGTGGGACGTGGCAACGGCACAGTTTGAGAAAACCCTGGAGGGACACGATCGAGGCATCAACGACGTTTGTTGGTCGCCCGATGGCAAATGCTTGATCAGCTGCAGCGACGATAAAACAATAAGACTATGGGATCCACAGAGTGGTCAGTGCGTGCGCACGTTGAGGGGACATTGCCACAACGTGTTCGCGTGTTGCATCAATCCGCAATCGAATCTGATTGCCTCGACCAGTATGGACTCTACAGTGCGACTGTGGGATGTGCGCAATGCCAAGTTGCTAAAGATGGTGCCTGCCCACATGGATCCCATCTCGTCGGTCGACTTCAATCGGGATGGCAGTCTCTTTGTCACTGGCAGCTTCGATGGGCTCGTACGCATTTGGGACACAATCAGCGGTCAGGTGCAGAAGACGCTCATCGACGAGGACAACTCCCCGGTGGGCTATGTGAAGTTCGCTCCCAATGGTCGCTATATACTGGCCGCCTATCTGAATAGTCAGATTAAGTTGTGGAACTTTCAGAAACCGAAATGCCTGCGCACCTACAAGGGACACACAAATCTCAAGTATTGCATCTCTGTGAAATTCTCCGTTACCGCCGGCATGTGGATCGTGTCGGGCAGTGAGGATAATGCTCTATATATCTGGAGTTTACAAAGCAAGGAGCTGGTGCAGAAGATAAATGCACATGCCCAGGTTGTCATCACCAGCGATTGCCATCCCAGTCAGAACCTCATCGCATCCGGATCACTAGAAACCGAACAGAATCTCAAGATCTGGCAGAGTAGCGAGCCGGCAGGGGAAACTAAATAAACAAATAAATGAATGAATGAATTAATTAATTTGTAGTAATTTTTATTGCCTGCTTTAATTGCATTTACTTTTGTTTTTCTTATCGCCTGCACAAGTCGTAATACCTGTAAATCGGCGAAGATAACACGATAATCAAAGTTGCAAATCATATATGTTAAGTACACACACACACTCACACATAACGCAAGCATGTGTGTGTGTTCGCCTTGTACGACAAGTCTGTGGCCGATTAGAGCGGCATTCGCGTCTCGAGCGGCGTACTGAGCGGACGTTCGCTTCGTCAATGTGGTTAAAACGCGGAAATCGACGCCCGGCGCGATATATCGTATAAATTAATATTGCAATCAAATACGCATTTAACAATTGCAGAATTAATAATATTGTAACGCGATGAGGGCCGACAACGACAACGAAGGTGAGTTACAATTACAGTTAGACGCGAACTTGCCAGACTGTTTTAATAAGTGTTATAAAACGATGGTATTAAAGAGAGTGTGGATGGAGCACGGAGGGAGAACAACAGAAATCTAGTTGCTGCAGTTTGCAATTGGAGTGCACGCTGGGCCGTTGCTACGGTGCCCCCTAGTTAAATTAGTTTGCTTAAATTAAAATATGAAACTTTAAAAGTAATGCATTTGTTTTGGCTAAAGAAAAAAACATTATTTTGGTAATTATTTGAAGGCCCTTGCAGTTAGGAACCCTTGTGCAGCGCACACCTTGCACAACTTAGCTGCGGGCCTGAATGCACGTCAAATTATCTGCTAAAGCAAACAATTATCTGCTAAAGCAAACAGTTCTTCAATCAATATACATACATATGTATGTACAATATATTGTATGCATTTTTTTATTTACCATTTCACTGCAAACAACCCAAACTGGTTTTCAAAATTACCCAAGTGCACATAAACCCAATTGAGTTTTTCACATAAAATTCGGGGAATACAAATGTTTTGGAGTTAGCGCAAATAACAGACAGGGTTGTCGAGTCACACAATTTGCCAAATTGATTACCGAATTTAACTGAGTTTCCATGTTGATTTATATTTTGTACTTTAATTGTCGGTCAAGTTGAAATTTCTTGTTGTTTTCCCGCATTTACAGCAGCCTTCTCTGATAGCGTGCTACGTGCCGAATCAAACAATTGAGAGCCATATAATGCATATATAGGAACTTGTACTTGTAGGAAGCCTTATCTCTAGCTTATAGCGTGTGCCCATATGTTGTCCAAGTCCGTTGCTATCAGATGCCTGTTCGATTTATGAGCTCATTTTGAAAACAAACAAGGAGGCCAATCTATTTGCTATATGCAATGAAGAGGGGTGGGGGAGGGGCTGCTAGAGGAGTTATCAGGTTATCATCAGCATCATAAAAACATCATCGTGCACATCAGTAATAATAATAATGCATTCGTGATTTTGTGGCCTTGCTTTCCAGATAATCTCTACCGAGAACAGCTGCCGAACGTGGGCTCGCTTATCAGGGAGAGCGGACGGAAATTCTGCCGCCCATCAACGATCACTAGCAAATTTCCTATCCTAACTTGGCTGCCCCGTTATCGTTCGGCATATCTGGTGCAGGATTTCATAGCGGGCTTTACAGTTGGATTAACAACAATCCCACAGGCGATCGCATATGGCGTTGTGGCAGGATTGGAACCACAGTATGGACTATATTCGGCATTCATGGGCTGTTTCACCTACATTGTATTCGGATCGTGCAAGGATGTGACGATTGGTAAGTTTAGTTGTTAACTTTATTAATGAATATCATATGCTAATAAGATACTCTCTTTTTATATCCAGCAACTACTGCGATAATGGCGCTTATGGTCAATCAATATGCCACCATCAGTCCGGACTATGCGGTACTTGTCTGTTTCTTGGCTGGCTCCATAATACTTGTGCTCGGCCTGCTCAATATGGGAGTTCTGGTGCGTTTCATTTCGATACCGGTTATAACAGGTTTCACTATGGCAGCGGCGACAACCATTGGAAGTGCTCAGATTAACAATCTCGTTGGCCTGAGGAGTAAGTTTACGAAATTTCACCTGCTCATCTTATCGGCTTAATTGGGGTTGAATTATCGCATAACAAACTCAGACGAGGCATGCGTAATCTACCTATCAAAATCACTACTCATTCGCATACACCACAGACAGCCTGAGTATCAACAAAGACAAACCGGTTTGGCATCAGTATCGAATGGGGGAAAACCGTATAATTTCATAAGAAATCACGGCTTAATTTAATGAGAATACTGAAAATGTTACATGAAATATCTCCTATATAATTCTTTATTGTTATATATTTCTCACACACAGGTCCCTCAAATGATTTGCTGCCATCGTGGGAGAACTTCTTTACAAATCTGTCTCACATTAGTCGCTGGGATGCCTTGCTGGGAGTGGTTACCCTGGTCTTTCTGCTGCTCATGAAGGTACTACTTCGATTTAGCCATTATAGTCCCAACTAATTGTATTCAATATGTTATTGCAGAATGTGACGAAAATCAAATGGGGCCACAGACTGTTCTGGAAGTACCTTTCGTTATCGCGAAATGCTTTGGCCGTCATATTCGGCACATTTCTGGCCTATATACTAAGTCGGGATGGAAATCAACCCTTCAAGGTGACGGGTAATATAACAGCGGGTCTGCCGCCCTTCCGACTGCCGCCCTTCAGCACCACTGTAGATGGGGAATATGTGTCCTTTGGCGACATGATAAGCGAAGTTGGTGCCTCGTTGGGATCTATTCCGATGATTGCTATATTGGAAATTGTGGCCATTTCCAAGGCCTTCTGTATGTGTATGAAATATAGAAACTTTTCGGATCCTAACACGCTTTATTTCCTATCCACAGCTAAGGGCAAAATTGTAGATGCTTCACAGGAAATGATCGCTCTGGGAATGTGCAATATTATGGGAAGTTTTGTGCTCTCAATGCCGGTGACGGGTTCATTCACTCGCACGGCCGTTAACAATGCGAGTGGAGTGCGTACCCCACTTGGTGGAGCCGTGACCGGAACTCTAGTGCTGATGGCTTTGGCCTTCTTAACACAGACATTCTACTTTATACCCAAAACGACGCTGGCTGCACTGATTATAGCTGCCATGATATCCCTAGTGGAGTTAGAGCGAATTTCCGATATGTGGAAATCAAAGAGTGAGTGAGAAGAGAGAAATTCAGAGAGGAATACATTGTTTAATCGCTTTTTAAATTTTACAGAGGCCGATCTGTTTCCATTTCTGGTCACGATACTAACCTGCCTATTCTGGAGTCTGGAGTATGGTATACTCTGCGGCATTGGCGCCAATCTGATCTATATACTATATAGCAGTGCACGTCCGCAAGTGTACATAACGCTAGAGAAGGTAAACGAAGATAAGAAACTCATTAGAATTCTTACTCTATACACTGTTAACTTCTCAGATCAATGGCCACGAGATTGCCCTGGTGGATGTCAAACAGAAGCTGGACTATGCCTCCGCCGAGTTCTTGAAGGAGAAGGTTGTGCGATTCCTTAATCAACAGGGTATCAAAATACATTTGGCAGTCATTAGGGGAGAAGAGATTAACTCAATTGATTATACGGTGGCTATGGTGAGCAGTGTTAAGTAAATTGGGGAAACCTTTTCATCTAATTAAAATCTCATTCTATAGAACATTATCTCGCTGCAAGGAGATCTCAAGGCTCTCAACTGTGATTTGATCTGCTGGAATTGGAATGTTGGTTCCGCTGGCGTCGTATGTCGCCTTAATGCAGACATGCGGCCCATCTTTAAGTTTGACTATGGCCTCGAAGAGTTGGTACTTTTGCATTTTGATAGAGCATCCAACACTGCTTCGACTGTGACAATTGAGAGTGCTCCCGAGGTTGCCGTTTCTGGCACCAGCAACCTTAACTAAGTCTTATTATTCACTTAAGCCAACAGTATTGTTTTATATTCATAAATAAAGATGGTTGTACTTATTTTCAATGAGTTAAGCAGATTAAGAAGATGATGGATTACAAAAAAGGGAAAATATTGAACATTGTGCATTTTTCAATTTTCCATATGATTTTGATCTAGACATTAAATCGTCAACAATATGTTATTCTTCCATTAAATCTGAAGATGTTTGGCAATGCTCTTAAGCCTAGAAAACAACCTTTTGAGAATGAGCAGAATGAGCAATAATCCCTTTACTTTCTTTCTCCACTTGTGTTGGACAGACTTGAATGTCTTCTGCTGGCGACAGTATGTCTGGTCTGGTTCTCGGTCCGATATTGAATTACGTCTAAAGCTGAAAGGGTACCCAGCTTCGTAGAACAGGCACATATTATGTCATAATAGTCCACACCATAATTAATTGATCTGTTAACCGCAGACTGCAAGGCAGACACTCGCCTCGCCTCGCCCTGCCTTTCTCCGAACAGCCTAGTGCGCTGTCATATTATTTATGGCTTTCTCCAGGCACTTGAGCAGGACGACCCGCTGACTAGGGTTTACGGGTGCTCAAGCAACTGCAAAGAGAGAGCACAGAAGGTGCTACCTTTCACCAGTTGGACAAGAAATTCGCCTTTCTTAGAATGGTCCAACAGGACTTGGGACTTGATTTTCTGTATATTTATAGCTTAATGTTATAGGAATTTAAAAGTTCCACCAAGTCGGGGATTTTATGGATCTTTTTTGCTGTCTCATCTTTCTCCTGCAGCTCCAAAAGACAGCATCCTCTGTGTTAATTCCAAGACCTTGTCCCGAATAAGAAGATTTGAAGTCTATAGTTTAAGAGACTTGTGTCAAAAACATCTTATGCATCGAATTATGACTCCATTGAACTTTCCGGGCGGGTCAAGTTTATTGCATCTTTGAATATATTCGTTGGCGCGTGCGCTGTCTCAATCACATCCGCATCGGAGGTGGATTAGGGGAACCATATCAAATTTACTACCAGCTGGTGCCAGCTGCCCCCGCACGCTTTGAGCATCCTTCGCGTTTCCTCGCATATACAGATCAATATTTAGAAGGTACTTTCCCGATCAATGTGAGAGATTTCGGTTAGCATAAACATGCAGACAGAGGCAGCCCGCTGGACCAATCTCGTGCCGTGAAATGCCGAGAGATATCCCAGATCGCACCATGTGTTGCGGCGCTTCCACCAATTGTAGCGCTGCCTACGCCGGAGCGCACGCCCACAAGAGCCAAAAATAGGCAACATTGCGAGAGCAAGAGACAAGAGCAGATTGTGTAAAAAGGAAGACGTTCTCCCACGATAGACTCAGATCTGTTCTATATGTGCGGCACAACGGTCGTAGAGAGCGAGAGACGCAACGTTACGGAATATAGAAGTCACAGAGTATTACTGCAAATTTTCAAAGTGAAGTGCGATCAATAAAAGTGCCCAATATATAGTGAACAAAAACTTATAGACAATTAAAATATATAAACTATAAAACTTAGTCCTCATGCCACGTAAGAAGCGCGCTTCCAGTCCGCTGGAATTGTACGACGATGATTTCGATGAGGATGCCAGCTCACATAGTTAGTATTTCTACATATAGAGACAATACAGAGATTGTGCCCGCTACGACACTCTTCAGTATATATAGAGACACCTTTCGACTACGACTAATCTTCGCGAATCTCTGCAGGTTCCCAGCCGCCGGTGCAGCGGAACGCGGCCAATGCACGCGAGCGTATGCGCATGCGGGTGCTGTCCAGTGCCTACGGACGCCTGAAGACCAAGCTGCCCAACATTCCGCCAGACACAAAGCTCTCCAAGTTGGATACTTTGCGTCTGGCCACACTTTACATTAAGCAGCTAATTACAGAGGTGGAGACAGGCAATGGCAGCAGCTCATCGCATGTTCAGTCACATGGCCCACATCCCAATAGCAATCCTGGTGTGCTGGACACCATGCGCAACCATGCAACAGACTGCAGCAATGCGACGGCCGGCGGCAGTGCGACATCTTTCAACTTCCACAATGCTGGACACCTCGGCATGGTAAGTGTCAACTGCGTGAGTCGGGGAAGGCGTATAAGTGATGTCAGTGGCACCACTTAGCGCCACATATAATTGAAGACTGAGCGAATGAATGAATGAACTAATGCATGAATGACTGAGTGAATGAATTATTAATAGTCAGCCTGAAACAAGGCATGTCCAGCTGGACTTCTTCAATCGATGGCAGGTGTCGGCGCAGATATGATACGCCGTGTTGATAGGCTCGAATCCATTCAGTTTGTGTCAGACACGCGACAGACAGAGGGCGGTAAAACCCAATTAAAGTATCATTAACTAATTGAAGATCTAAGGGCAACGATATAATGGCAAATGGGGCTAAATAGTCAAGAAATACATAGTTAGATAGATGGATACATGTAGATAGTTCCTTTAATTTCGAAGACTATTGAAAAGTAATTTAATTGAACTTCAAACTGTATTAATATTGATACAACTTAAGATTCATAAGAAGATTTTGACAAATTCTAGGGTTACCTTCGTTTATACTCTATAATTCGATTTCAGATAAATTTTCCGTATAATTATTAATGATTGAATCATCATAGTCTATTCTGCCCGAATATCCACATAAACCTTCTTGGAAAGCCAGTCAAAAGTTATAGAAATATAAACAAATATGTAAATACCTTTATCACACTTATATAGACATACTATATTTTCATATTTTGGGCAACATCTGCTCTACACACAATATAGGTGGAGGTGTGCATGGTTCTACTAGGGCCCTGGGCCCCCCACTAATTGAGTACTAAAATCAAATTTTGTGATTTCAGTTTGTCTTGCTTTCCTGTAATCAGATACTTTTGTGAATTTCAAAAAATACTAAATATGAGTGACAGACTCACACGGAGCATACAGAGAGGTAGAGTGGGAGCTGAAGTGTAGAAGAACAGTCAGGTTAGTCTTTGCCCGCGTTTCTTGTTATTTTTAAAAGATGCGAAGACTTTGAAGCGAACAAAGTGAATGACATCCCAGGGAAAAATTGTCATTTTGGACTCTGAAGGCGCTCGTTCGTTGCGTATTTCGATTATGTTCGATTGTAATTATCAAAAAGGAAGAGAGATTGTACGGATGTAATCAGATGTATTAATAATTAATTGAAGTTAACAATAATTTGTTACAATACAAAATTAGATAACCTACAACTTATACAATGTAACTAATACGAATGGAAACAATTGTTTACTCACTTTGAGGAAAAGCGTGAAAAATTCAGCAAATATTATTGCTGGAACGGCGTCTTGCGTCCATATGGCGGCACAGTTTTGTTTTGTTTGCATTTGTCAGGCTGGTAGCGAGGCATCCTAAACAGGGGACGGGGTTGCGGCACCCTAATTCAACTCGCACGCGCCGACTGCATTCAAATGAGAGATGAGAGTTGATGGGAACCCGTTGGTTGCCCAAGATGAGCCCAATCCCAAGATGAGTGTCTCTTGTCTGTTTATGTTTTTATAGATACGTTAATGAGGCTGTTATTGTTCAACTATGCAAACATTTCCCAAGGAGCACCACTAAAAACAATCAAAATTGTATAAACAAACAATGGCGCTGTCGCTGCCGTCGGCTTGTTGTCATATTTTTCCAATTATAGCTGCTTGCGGTTGCTCCCACAATAGAGAGAATACTTACAAAGTCCTTCAGAGAGTAATATTTTAATGGTTCCACTTTCTTCTTCTTCGTCTTGCAGAGCTGGCCCTTTGAGTTTCATCAAAATTTGCAAAACGGACATAATCGAAATTCTCATCAGACATTCAGCTCGGTTCGCATGGACTGGCAGAGTTCTCATCAAAGTGCTGCTTCCTATGCGAAGGCGCCACCGCGTAGTGAACCTCAGTCAACGGCAATCGATGCCAGTTACACTCAATTGCAGGATGCACATTGGTATCCGGCTGAAATGGGAATGCAACTTGACCAATCGCGTGGTGCCTCAAACGGCTGTTGCGCCTATGAATCCGCCGGTATTGCACAGCATCAGCGCGGCTTGACGATAGCCACCAGTCAGGCACACAGTCTGTAACATCAAGAGAAAGGGGATCATGCTGCACTTTCGGCATTTATATTAAAGTATATTAGCTATAACAAGAACAATTAATTGACATTGTATTAAAAACGTGATTTTATGTATGTTATGTAATTTACTAAGCCAAAGACTAGAGATATTTATGTATGTGTAATATGTGTAAACTGAAATAAACTAATAAGTGATAATTTCAAATGTACTCGTTTTTGTGCCTAGGTAAACAACTATCTGGCAACGCCAGTCGTTGTCTAATTCGAAACTATGCAGCCCTGGCACACAGCTGTGCGCAGACAACGCAAACAAACAAGCAGCGCAACAACTACAATAACAACACACAGTGGGACACAATAGATGAAAGTTTTTCAATGTAGACGCAGAGCGACAAAAGATTGATTAAACGCAATTATTGCAAACATCGGGCAGCAGTTGATTGTGATTGTGTGTAGAAATATATTATAAATATATTCAATCCCTGTACGTGCGATTAAAGTTCAGTGTGCTGGCTGTGCGGTGGGGCAGATTAGATTTGCACAAGCCCATGATTAAACTGAGACTAATACAAGTGCGCATAGATTAATTCAGTTCAGTTAGCACTTGACAGTCGCTGCAGTCGCACGCGATTTTTCTACACAGTACAGTTAAACTCGTTTCTAACCAACCAGTTTTGTTAATTGAAGCACACACAGAATGCCAGCACAGGAGGTAAAGGTCAATCCTGATCTACAGAAGGAACGCAATACTGCGACCTTTGACCCACATGAATTCTCAGTGTTTTGGGCTGGCGGCGAGGACCGATACAAAGAGAAGAAGTCATTAGGTAAGTCGGTAGGAATTAACTGCTAACTGGTTTTGAAGCTAGGCTCAAAGAGAGTTTCACAATCACTCCGAGCTTCGGGTAATTGCTGCAGTGTAGCGTGACGCAGCAATAATTGCTACCAGACATGAGAGGGTTACACATTCCAATAAACAGATGTAGATGTATGTATAATATACATATGTATGTGTATGTTGATAAGTAAATACTCAGACTTAGCGGTTCATTTTGTTATTGATGAGTTTCAGCAATTCAAACGTTTCCCGCTTTGCTTTGTTTGCCCTCATTCATAGAATTCCCATGATAAATTTTATTTTATGCATTATTTAATAATCTTAATAAACGTGAACTTGAACTTTGCACATAAAAAGTGTCGCATCCGCAAACCTTTTAATTATCCAGCATATATGAACACTGACCTATAGACTTTGATTATGCTACCTTGCTACCTTGCCAAAAATACTTTATAATACCTGGAAATATAATTGCTATTCGATGGCTACCCCTGATAGGCATTATCTAATTCATTGCCTCTAATCGTCTGGACAAAGTGTAACTGAATAAGGGAAATACAGAAGTCAAATATGTTTGATAGATAATCGGATTAACTATTTAGTATTTTGCTGACGTGTTCTTGTTCTTGCCCCCAGTCACGTAGCTCAGTTAATAATTTTTACTCATTATCTTTTTCTTTTCAGAAAAACTGTTCCTGGAGGATCCGGCCCTGGAGAGTGATCTGCCTACTTCTTACCTTTCCCACAAGGAACTCTACGAGGAAAGTTTGCGCAAGGCGTGTCTGGTAGGTGAAAAGATACGGAAACTGCGTGCCGATGGCGAGGATGGTGTGGATACATACAAGTAAGAGAGGAAGTCTATTCAATATTATAGACAAGTAACTTATTCTTCTATTATGTTATCAGTGCTTTGTTGGGAGGCACTTTGGGTGCTGCCATACTGAAGGAGGGCAATCCTCTGACGCTGCACTATGTCATGTTTGTGCCCACTATTATGGGACAGGTAAGCTCTCTAGATGAACCCGACTAATTAGTGGATCGACTCTAATTAAGTGCTTTACAGGGCACCATGGAGCAACAGGTGGAGTGGCTAACCAAGGCTTGGGACTGTGAAATTATTGGCACTTATGCACAGACAGAACTGGGACACGGCACCTTCTTGCGCGGTCTGGAGACGCGTGCCGATTACGATGCCAGCACAAAGGAGTTTGTGATAAACACGCCCACACTTAGCGCCTACAAGTGGTGGCCCGGTGGTTGTGAGTACTCAACTAGCGTCCAGATTAAATCTTCAACACCATTGCAATATCATATCCATCCTTACAGTGGGACATACGGCAAATCATGCAATTGTTGTGGCACAACTATACACCAAGGGACAGTTCCGTGGCTTGGCTCCTTTCGTTGTGCAATTGCGGCATTCGGATACCCACGAGCCCATGCCCGGCATTGATATCGGAGACATTGGCACCAAACTGGGCATGAAGGGGGTGAACAACGGTTATTTGGGGCTGAAGAATGTTCGCGTTCCGTTGAACAATATGCTGATGAAGAACCAGCAGGTGCTACCGGACGGCACCTATGTAGCGCCCAAGAACAGTGTCCTCACCTACGGCACAATGATGTTTGTGCGCTGTGCGCTCATTCGAGACACTGCTGCCAGCTTGGCGAAGGCGTCGACCATTGCTACGCGTTATGCGGCAGTCCGACGACAGAGTCCCATTGATCCCAATCAGCCGGAACCACAAATTATGGAACATACCACACAGCAACTGAAGCTCTTCCCGCAAATAGCCAAAGCCATAGTATTCAAGCTAACCGGCGATGGCATTTGGAACATGTACAACATTATCTCCGGTGAGATTGAGCAAGGTAATCTGGATCGTTTGCCAGAGATGCATGCATTGTCCTGTTGCCTGAAGGCCATTTGCAGTGCTGATGCTGCTGCCGGTGTGGAGACTTGCCGACTCTCGTGTGGCGGACACGGTTACATGGACTGTTCTAACTTTCCCACCATCTACGGCATGACGACCGCAGTGTGTACATATGAGGGTGAGAACACGGTGATGCTGCTGCAGACGGCACGTTACCTGGTCAAGGTTTACGGTCAGGCATTGAGCGGTGATCAATTGGTGCCCACTGTGGCCTACATCAATGAAGCCATCAAAGAAAAACAGTATGTCAATTTCGATGGTTCCTTAGAGTCGATTGTCAAAGCTTTCCAATTTGTCGCTGCCAAGTGAGTTGCCATATTAATCTCAGTATATAGTATATCTATTAAAACTCCTACTCTACTTGCAGCAAGGTGCGCGTCGCTTATGAACAGATCGAACTGCGACGCAAACAAGGACACAGCACAGAGGTGGCGGCCAATCTTAGTGGAGTCTTCTTAACAGGAGCTGCAGATGTAAGTAAAGATTAATAATTTCAATAGTTCCCATGCGGATAGCTATCATTCTGTTCCTTTAGTTACACGGTCGTGCCTTTTTGGCTCAATCCGCCTACACAGAACTGACAAGTGTTTGTCGTCAAGTGTCGCCTGCACTTGCCGATGTGCTGAAGGTGGTGCTCGAGCTGTACCTCATCGATGCCTGCCTCAACCGACTTGGCGATTTCTTACGCGTATGTATACAAATTAACAGCAATTGTAGCTGAGATCTGACCTGATTCGTTCTCTAATCGCAGTTTATTGAGCTGTCCGACAAGAATGTCACTAAATTGGAGACACGTTTGGAGAGTTGTCTCAAGCGGTTACGCCCGAATGCCGTTGCTCTCGTGGATAGTTTTGATTTGCATGATCGTGTTCTGGACTCTGCTCTGGGTGCATACGATGGTAATGTCTATGAACACATTTTCGAGTCAACCAAAAAGAATCCACTGAACAAGGAGCCAGTCAATGCATCATTCCACAAGTACCTGAAACCGTTCATGAAGGCGCATTTGTAAATTTGACGCAATACTTCCTAGTCTGGGATTAATTCAATTACGTTGATAATATGCCTGTTATATATTCATTTGTATATATATATTTTATAAACGTTGTTCTTTACTTTTTGTAAAATTTGTTTGAAATTATTTTTGGTTTTGAATGACCATCGACGATTAGATTGGTCCGATATTATAGTTTTAAAACACGCATTTATTTTGTTTAATAGAGCTTACACTAAACGCTTTATTAAAGAGGTTTTTCCTTATGGTTTTTAGTTTTTAGATAAGAGAGAACTGTTACTCGTGCGTTTTATCAGCAGAAACAGCATTCTGACGATAATCGCGGCTAATTGAACTTCAGCCTGAACGGCGCCGAGCACAGCCATAAAGCCTTCGGGTTGTGGTGCTTATGATGTACCCGCTGGGTTCTTAGCATGACGCTGTGCGTAGAGTCGACGCAGGACACGGTTGCCGCACAGGAATGTAAATACTGCGATGGGTATCAGCAAACGCAGAGTTTGGAACATGTTCAGTTGCAGCCAAAATGTAAAGAATAACGCTAGAATGCCACCGAAACCCACATGGAAACCGATTGTACTGGGCGACAATGACAGGTTGGAGACATTAATGCTCAGCTTGGCCCAGAATACAAAGAGCAACACCAAAGGCGTTATGCAGAGGCCGGTAAAGATATCGGATACAATGCGGGGTGGGCGCTTATCGGGTACGCGAAACAGATGCTCAATCACTGGCAGCGGACCCTTAACATTTGCCGACTTGGACTCTGTAATAGATTATACGTTTTTTTATTGAAATTGTTGTCGTTATTGAACTTGCCCAACTTACCTTTGTCCTGTTGGTTGAACTTCAGCTGCACATCGGCCAAAAGCCATTCGAAGGAATTGGACAAGGAGGCGTCGCCGACAGTAAGGTAAATGTTATACAGACCGCTTTGGTAATTGAAGTTCTTGCCTTGATTGCCGACATCCATATCGAATTTGTAGGCTTTGCTGCTGTCCTGCTCTGCGACAAAGATGGTCTCCTTGTCGGTTTCCTTGTTCTGAAGACGCACGAAAGCCTGGTGAACAGTAATCGGTTTGCTGGTAGCCTCATCGACAAGCACGGCCTTGAGGAGCAGCTTCTGTGTGCTGTCCGCCGACAAAGTGTCCTTCAATTTGCTTGGAAAACTGACAGTTTGTTTGCGTGTGGCTGCGCTAGCATCTGTTTCAGCTATGCCCAACTCCAGACTCTTTACAGTGACACGACCAAGAACCTTAAATTGCAACTTTTGTGTGTAGACTGTGTCGGCAGTAATCTCAGCCAGGTAGATACCACGGGCTGGCTTGAGGCTGCTTAGGTCAGCTACAAAGGTTGTCTTGTCGGAACTCTTTGAAATCAGTTGTATCTTTTCGGCCAACACAGAGTTATCCTTCTTCAAGAGAATCTTAGCGTTCACACTCTTCACAGCCGGCGACAAAGGCTTGCCGAGCAAATCAACTATGGCAACATTAACAGTGGGTGACTGCGCTTCCAGCTGTCCATTTCCGATAATCTGAATGCAAATTGGGGCTATTTTCTCTGCACCACTGATGGTTTTCAACGCCTCGATGAGCACATGAGCACCCTTGGCGGTCTGTACGGATCGACGACTTAATAAATAGTTGGCAAACTTAACTGCCTGTTCAGCCGTGATTGGTACTGGCTTGTTGTAAGCCTTGGCCACACCGAAAGCGCCGTTCAGGATCAGGGCCGTAATGCTTAGTCCACCCTCGAACTGCAGCAGCTTGCCATCGACTTCATCGGCTTGTACAATGGCATCTTCTAAGCGATTCGTAATGAAGCTACCACTGGGACCCAGTTGGACAGCCGTATTGAATCCATATCCAAGTCCACTCAATGAATCATCGGTCTTGAGCAGTTCCTGTAAGCGTTTCACAACTTTCGACTGAGTGTCCTCGCTTAGCTGCACACCGAGCACCTTGTGCGTGACAATACGATAGAAAATCTCTTGTGTGGTTCCCAACTGCGACTGGAACGAGTTGTAGACCTTCGAGAGCAATTCTTCCGACAGTTTTTGAGTGCAACGAAGGTTCTTGTTGGCGCCAATCAAATAATAATCTTTTTCAAAATTCTATAAATTGCAAACAGATTGTCAGATTGGTCAGAGAATAAAATAATATGGGTACAATGTACTTACATTAAGCTTGGATTCCGTATGCAATGTCACAATCTTTTTGCACAGTGTTTCCTTTGTTGCCGTATCAGTGGTCTCGATGTTTAGACTGGAAAAGAATATCGCTTGCAGATCGTTAGAACTTAAACCATCGACAAAGACTTTCTGCAGGCGGGTGAGATCTTTGGGTCCCAGGTGACTATCAACGGTACGGGCACCAGAAGATGTTGCGACAGCGCAGAGTGCGCAAAAGAGTGTTAGGCCTGTTTTGGATACAAAAAGATAATAATAAAATAGTTTTAATTTCTCCATAAAATGTACTAAATGTAGTAGGCAAGGGTCTGTCAGCGCCGACGCCGGCAATTGCGGTAGAGAACGAGACAGCGACAGCGCCTTGCCGGCGTTTAGCGTACAAGTTTTGAGATGTAATGTGTCTTTACTTTGCTCTTATCGTGTTAAATTGACTTACATAATTTTAACATTCTCCTATGTTATGTGGCGTCTTAAAACGCAGCCTAAATGCTATAGGATAAATAAATAAAATCCAATTAAATAGCCAGCACCGCCTGTTTTTAGCTTCGATATTTTTTACAGACACGTCAGCGGCAGTGTTGCTGTATGTTTTCAATTCCAGGGCTGCCATACACCATATACTGTGAACTGAAACAGTGTGTACCAACTTTCCAATTCTACGGCAAACTTATCGGTTATTAATCAAACGATATAAATTCCAATTAGTTTTGTTTTTAAATGGTTGTTAAATGTTTGTGATCGACATATCTTTGTAAAATTTGCCACAGTTATAACATATAGAATAAATGGCAAATTTGAGTTCAGTTCAGTTCAAGGGTATGTTAACAACAGCAGTAAAATAAAAACAAAACATATAAAAAGCCAAAAAAAGTTTATTTTTTATTTAATAAAATTTATTTATTTAAAAAAATAATAAAAATATGTAAAAGAGAAAAGTCTAGAAAATAGGAAAACTAATAAAAAAAAAAATTAAAGAATAGTTTATGTGCATAACAAATTGCACTAATTAAAAGTATTTGATGAAAGTAAAACGAAAAGATGACTTCAATTTTCGCTCCTACGCCACTGCCAAGCCAAGGACTGGAAGAAAAAAAAGCACCCTGGGAAAAATTTGACTGGCCTGCAGAAACTCAGAAAAGGATCTATGGTGATTGGGGTAAATTTTACTTCCTCAGGAGGGAGCACACGGCCCATCGATGCTTCAATTCGGCGTTGGAGCTTGACAACACTGATTATAAGAACCTTTTCGCTCGAGCTCGTATCCAGCGAAAGACTGCGGGCATTGAAAGTGCACTAAAGGATGCCAGGAGAGCATCAAGTAAGTTCTGTTGATTCATTGAGCTAACATAATCGAATATACATAAATGTTTCAGAGATGGCTAGTGAACAGCTCGGCCCCTCTGCTGCCATTAACACGGAGATATGCGAATTGCTCTTCGAGCTGAACAGACTTGAGTTTGGTTCTGTCGAAATGATTGACAACAAGCGGTTTTTTGTCGGTCACAAGTCCCGGGGTTTCGAAACACGTAACCAAGTGGTAAGTTGGCAATATTTATGATTTATCCCAACCCCAAAAACCATTTATTTTGTTTGCAGACGGAAAGCGTTATTAAAAATGTACTCGGCAAGTCTCTTAAGAAGTTTTTTAGCATCAACCAAAAACTGGTGCTTTATATTGATCGACTCTATAAGGAGAAGTCCAAAATCGACGACAGTCTGCTGTGGAAGAAATTGAGAGATCTGGGTAAATGCGATACTCATAGTACACTTGATAGTGAGGTGAGTGTGAATAAATCATTTATTTGAATCTTTCTTACGCTAAATAATCGAACCAGGAAGAAGTAGTGTCCCCTCTGGAAAGGGCTCGCAGGACTCGCGCATACAACATCTTCCATCAGACCTACCTCAATAAGAGTGGTATCGATGTACTCTTCCTCAAGGAACTCCGGAAGAATCCCTGCTTGCTTTTAGAGCAATGTCATCGTTCGTATGAAGTTCTGAAAGTTCTTTCTGAGACGCAGTACGAAATTGTTAGGCGTTTTATGGTAGGCCCCAAAATGATCTACGGATTTTCTTATATGATAATTGTGTCTCCTTTCGTTTTAACAGAAAATGTTGCACACGCGAATGCCACTCTATTACGTTGACTATGTGAAATATACAACCAAGCAAATGCAGGAAAAGTGCAAGCGGGAAGCCCTGTATCGCTGGCAATATCAGACCCATAGAAATATGATTAATAATTTGAGGCATATTCAAAAATTGCGTGAGGAGAAAAGACTCACAGAACTGGCCAAATACGTAGAGAGTGTCATGGGCGACTATGTTGTATTGAAAACGAATCGTGTTATGTGCTGGAAATTTGAGTTTATGAACGAAGTATATAATAATCTGGCCTTAGCGCTAATTGGTCAGTATACGCAGAGGAACTTGAAGCATGCCAAAATGGATTACGGGGCACTTAAAAATCTCTTGCATCTGCCCAAGGATAAAGTATTGGATATAAAAACAGTTTGTATTTGGCGATCGTTCCACCTATGAAGATAAGAATGATGGAAGTACTGACGACAAATCCAAGAGGTAACTACAATAATAATAATAGAATCTGTTAATATACAGATAATTTAATTATGTGTTTGTAGAAAGTTAATTGCACGTCTGGAAGGACGGTTGAAGTTCGCCAAATACTCTATAGAAAAGGCGTATCTCTATCATCAAATTGCTGGCACTCAATTATCGCTTGGTAGCTTTGAAGAGTGCTGCTATAAAGCGCGCCAGGCTCTTAGAGGTGGGTGAATGAGCAACATACCTGTGTAATTCCCTCTCTATATATAACACTCTCTATTTATATCTCTCTCTTTATATTTCTGTACTCAGAGAGTAAGGAGTGCAACAACTATGTCTGGCAATTCCTGAGCGTTATACAGATGCTGAAGGCATTTGCGACTCAACGCAAGTTAGAACGTACTGCTGAAGCGCTGCAAACGGCACTCCCTATTGCTGAAACACTGAAAAACCATAGACTTGTACAATTTGTCATGTTTTGTTCACAGTGCATTGATGAAGAGACACTAAAGAAGAAAGATAGATCCATTAGTCAAGTCAGCAGCTCGTCACGATCCAGCAAGGCCTCCACAAATTTGGAAACTCCTGGCGGATCAAAATCCACTTTACCAGGTTATTAACAGATGCGTAAAATTAAATGTAGCTTACAATCAGTAAATGAACGAAATATTAATTATACAGATCCGAGAAGTAGTAAAATAAACAAAATATTTATTCGAAAACGAATGTTTTATTAAGAGCAAATGAACAAAAGAACAAACTAAAGTTCGCTTAGAGCGCAAACTTTTCCCTGCACTCGGCGAGGGGTCGCGTGATGACGTACTTGTTACGGAACGTCTTGGTGATGTCACCGTCGTGATTCCACAGCGAGATGGCCGTGGTGCAGTACAGTGGATACTTGTTGACGCGAATAACCTTGCGCTCCTCGTCCTCGGCCATCCGATCCTTGCAGTATTGTACAAAGTACTCAGTATGATCAGGGGTCAGGGACTCCTTGATCTTCAAATTGCGATTGTACTCATCGAAGAGTTCCTGCCACAGAAATTGCTCCATGCGATTGACACGAGTGACTAAGGAAATAGACGAGAGGCAGAGCCAGAGAGTGAGGAGAAGATAAACCTTGGATGCAATAAACTCTTAGCTGGAATTATAAGATGATCTTACTCAACCGTTTATTGCGATACGGCACGCCGAAACTTGCTTGCGTCTCGGTCAGCTCGGTGGTGCAAGGACCGGAGTTAATCACGGCTAACTTCTCTTTGCGACTCATTCTCAGTGTGTGATTTTTATCAATACTAACGAAAATAATTTATTATGACGACGATGCGAGTCACAAGACAACTGTGAACTATCTGGCGTTTTGGGGGAATACTAGAACTAAGGCCGGGGCCTACTTGGGTGGAATAAACAACGTCGACGTGCCTTGGCAACTGCCTGCCTAGGCAACCGACTGTCCCGGCTGTGCCGGCTCATCCTCGACAATGAGGGATACATCCTTGGGACGCAGCACCAGGTAGTAGACCACAATGGTGGCCAGAAAGAGGATGCCACTGTAGACAATCCACTCCCAGATGAAACCGAACCACCACGACTCGAACTCCGCATTGGCATACCAAATGCCCGACATGGTGGCATTCTCCACGAGAATTAGCACCAGATAGCATCCATACCAGGCACGAATGCTCTTGAAGCACACTCGAAACTCGAGCAGCACAAAGATGTAGATGTAGGCGAGCAGCAGGAAGAAGAGTGTGCGGCTCCAGCTGCCACGACAGCGTGTCTCCAAGGCGAGGGCACTCAGCATGAGAGCGTAGTGCACGCCCACAACAACGAAGAAGGCACGGGGATAGAACACACAGAAGGTGGCAAGGGACAACATGCGCATGCTGATGAATGCAATCCAACCGAAGAAGGCAACTGTTGAACCGGCGAAGTCATCCTGTTGGATGCCATTGACAATGCGAGTGGGTCGCGGGAAATAGAAGTCCACCACATCTTTGGGAGTGAGTGGCGATGCACCCTTGGTGGCCAACGGAGTTCGCGGTGTCATCAGCGGCGTCTGCTCCTCGTTGGCCTGCTCATCCACGCGTGCAACGAGCAGCTTGGGTGGTCGTGGCACATGCTCCTTTATGTACAGCTGTGCATTCACCAGCAACATGTCCTTGAATGTCTCCAGCTGGGACAGTGGACGGGTCATGCGGCGACTGCGACGCTGTCCCTCATTATCAGACATGGTGCGTCGCAGATCGGCTGCATCTGTGCTGGGACGCAGCACGGGCAGCGCTGGCGGTGCTGTTGACGGTGGTGGCGGTGGTGCTGGCGTTTCGGGTACCGTATCCAGCACATCGATGCGATCCAGATTGTGCATCTCCTCGCGATGCAGTCGCAACTTGCTTGGCTTGGCATGCAGATGCAACTTGTCGTCGTCAGTCACATTGCCTCCGCTTGGATTAGTAGGTGAGGGTGAGTGGAGCAGGGCACGCGTCTCCATTGTTTCCATGCCATCGTTGTCCACCTCATCATAGCCAGCGATGTGCAGCTCATGTTGCGCCACCTCACCCACCTTCCCTTGCCCCTGGCTGGCATGAAAGTTCTCCATAATCTTGTCAGACTGAGGGAAACTGGTGGCCAACGTGCGCTCCGACTCGCGCTTGCGGCACTCAGCCTCGTTGCATAGTCGTTCGTTCTGTTGCAAGCGGCAGCGCTGTGACTCCACCTGCTGCGGTGTGGCCCAGGGATAGCTGCGTCCCACACGTCGTTGGCTCTCGATGCGATGGTAGCTGGTGGTGATGCTGGCCAGATCGATGGCCGAGAATACCAGGCACATGCCCTGCAGGGCAGCTGTAAGAGAGACGAGCAGGAGTGAAGGTGAATGCAGATGCTACTACAGAGTGAGTTAGGTCCTCTCACTTGTCTCATAGTTGCGAAAGATGTCCTGGGCAAGCATGTAGTACATCTGTAGAATGATCTGTGGTGCTGCCTGGGCATAGGCCTGTATGAGCAGATACAACTCTATGCTGGATGTCTGCGTCGCCTTTGCCAAGCACTTCATGCGTTCCACATCGTCGTCCGCATGGAAGAGCGCCTCAATGGACCAGAAGACACGCACGCTGAATCTGCCAAGGGGAAAGGAGGAAGCACATTAGATAGGGCTTGGTAGTGACCACACTGCTCCCACTTACCTGTGCATCACCACCAGGGGAAAGAGCAACAGCTGCAACAGTGCCCAGCCACAGCTGGCCAACTTGCCACGCTGCTGTGTCGCCTCGTTGCGCTGCTCCCGTGATGTCAGCACTAGCAAGAAGGTCAGCAGTGGAGGAATCAACACCAGCACCAGTGTGCCTGCACCATAGCCAGGCTCCTGCTGTCGAAAGTGCTGATAACTCAACGCTATATCGCTGCACATTTGCAGCAGGTACACCAACTGGGCCAGGCACGCGGGCAGCACGTAGGACACGTAGATTCTCGTCCGACTGCGAATGGTGTAGCCCAATATCTGCGCAGGCGGCTCGGCCGCATGACCCACCTCAACAACCATCGAGAGAACTCTACAGTATATACAAATATATACGACTACAATATACTTATACTACATATATATACTACTACTACAACTAATATATATACTACATATATATTCTATTCTTCAGTTAGAAAAAGCTCTTGCTCGCGTGCTTCACTTGCGAAATTTCCGTTGATACTGCGGACTCTATGAGTAAGCAGAGAGCAACTGCGACCTTATCGCTGGGCGTGCTTAGGGCGCTGATTAGATAAACTCCATGCCAATCTGGCGGGAGAGAATGAATGCAGAGAGAGAGGGGTTTATTTATGTTTACCTGACTCGCTAGAGGCAATCGGAAGTGCCTAAAGATAACGTTATATTTGGGGGCTTACAAGACTCTATGGGAGCGTCTTAGAAAGAAGTTAAAAATAGCATTAATACGCTATCAAATATAATAAAGATTCTATAAAGATAGGGATATTTAATAGATTTATATAAGGTAAGGTTTAATTTCAGCATAGAATTCTTGAGCTTAAGTTAAAAGAAAATTGCAAGTTGCACTTTATTAATCGGAAGTTCCCAAGGATATTCAAATATTAATCGGTCTACGAATCAAAATGGGAGTTAATAATAACATAGAGGTAAAATTCACGTATTCTATCAAATATAATAAAGATTCTATATAAAGATAGGGAACCTTAATAGATTTATGTAGTAAGGTTTAATTTTCAGCAAAGAATTCTGGGATTAATTTTAAAGAAAATTGCAAGTTTCAGTTTATTATGATATATTATGTTTTGTTGAATCTTAAATCGATGGATCTACGATGGATTCTACTAGGAGTCGTACCAGGTCTTCTTCATCCAATTGGAAGGCTTGCAGGGTTCGTCGAGCACCACAAACGAATCTTGATGATTCTCCGCGTCACGGCGCTTGTCGCGCCGACAGCCGATGGCATATTTGGGATTCCCCTCGATAATCGAAGACTTGTCGCGACAATTGACTGCATTCTGGAGCACGGATGCACGTCGTCCATAGCGCACAGGTTTCTTGCTAGCACCACCAGCAGTGGCAACATCCTGGAAACTAGCTGCGATGGGCACTGCTGCCACTGGTGGTTCCTTCAGCTGTCGCTGTCGCGAGGGACGACGCTTGGCTTGGGACTGTGCAATACCAGCGTCAAAAGAGGAGTCCGAACTCTTGCGCAGATTAGGTGCCGGCGCAGCAAGGGGTAGCATCACGTGGACGTGGATCCCGTTCGCGTAGCTGGTATTGGTATTGCGCGCGTCGGTACTCGGGTGTGGCAGTCAACTCGGTGGCAGTCATGTCGCTGGCAACAGCAGTGGCACGCGGACTGGACGCAGCAGTGGCGCCGGTTGTCGTCGACGTTGTCGTTGTGGCTGTTGCCGTGGTTTGGCTGCTGGGGAGCCGAAAGGAGGAGACGGGCTTGTGGACCACGGGACGTGAGCGTGGAAAGTCCAAATAGTTGTTGCGATACTCGGGATTAAATTCGATCTTGCCACGCAGCCGCAGGTAGGGCTCACGCACCTTACCCCGCTCGGGCATCTCTGTGATCTGGGGATCGCGGAAGCTCTCGTAATACTCGGGCACCTCCTTGCTGAACTCGCCTTGGGGCCGCAAATGATCATTGGTCTTCAGGGATTTCTCTTTGGCCAAATGCTTGGGTGGGACATTGAACTTGTCGCGATACTCGGGTAGATCTCCAGCCACCTCCGACTGTTGCTCGGCACCGGAGACGCGCAGATTGTCGTGCTTCTTGATGGGCGCACTCTTCGAGTAGTTGGCGTACATCTTGAAGCTGTCCTGGTACTCGGGCACAGCGTGGAACTCGCCCTGCATCTTGATGCTGCTCATCTGCGGTATGGAGTGTGCCTTCTCGATGGGAAACTGCTCGACAAACTGGCGCTTGTACTCTGAGGGAGTTGCCTCGTATTCTGTGCCCGCTGCTCGCATCTGCAGATGGCATCGCATCTGCTCCTGAGCAGCCACATCCCGTTTGAACTTGTCGCTGGCCAAGCGGTTCGACGGGGGCTGCTGATCCGCCTTGTCATCGCGAAACATCTCACGTGGCAGTATCTGTGCGCTCGCATCGATCATGGGATACGTTAGGAACGAGGAGTTCTTCATCTCGCCACTCCTGCCCAGCTGGAGGGTCTCCGGATTGCGCACAGGAAATGTGCGAGAACTGAAAGAAATGGAAAATGATTTGCCATGAGAAGATACCCCTAGTTCCATCCCGCTCCCTCACTCACAACTGCAGATCCTCGGGCGTGAACCAGTGATATTGCTCCTGTTGCTCTGACAGCAGCTGCATGAAGCCTTCCAGGCGCAGCGATGTGGCGCGCCGCAACAGGGGAACGGGGTCGCGCGTACGTCACGTGACCGTGGCAACAGTAACGCTTGCGATATTCCGACTTCAGTGAGCCAAAGGGCAACGGCGGCTCCCGCTCGTCGTGCAGGCAGACGTTGCTCTGCGTGTGCAGCTGCTGGGGCTGACGGCGCCGGAAGAACTTGAGGTCGTCGACGGCAATATGCTCGTGCGGATGCTTGATGGCGAACCGATCGTTCGCCTGCTGCTGCTTCTGACTGGCACTAAGATCCGGCTCCGAGAACGAACGACTCCAGCTGAACTCCGCCTCGGCACTAGACAGAGACAAATGTTGGAAACGTTGTTAGATGGACTTGTTGTTGTTTCTTGGGCAACGTTGTTGCTCAGTTGCCAATGGCGGCAAATAACAGGGAATCGACGCGGCGCAAATAATGGCAAAGCGAAAACAGAAGTTTGGAGAAAGGGTATGCTCGACTTGTTTATGGGATTGAATGATATCTATGGGAAAAATGCACTGCATATTTAAGGTTATGTTTTGAACATCCTTTAACGACTACATAGTTCAAAATCCCTTATTTGACCAGTGTTGTCCATTCATCGAAATTGTAAGTGTATGCTTATTAAATATGTATTTTCAACATACAACTGAAATTGATCGATAAACATAAATAATAAAAGTGTTATCTGTAATGCTTAGTTATGTAAATGTTATGTAAACTACATATACTGCTATTCTCTTATATACCCCACAGTGAACTCCCTGTGCAGGGTATCGCCTTATGATAGAAAATAAATGGTGCCTTATGAATAATACTAATGCGCCTTAAGTCCTGCCGACGCTTGGCAGACTGTAAAGGAATTTTCCACATAGCGTGCCAGCACGCACACAATAAGCCAAATACACGCACACAAACACACACATGCACACATATTCACATCTCGTTGCTAGGCACAAACACACACTCAGCAAAATTGCAACAAATTGGAAAATTATCTATTTGAATGGCAATTCCAATTGGAACTTTGTCTAGGCGCAAAATCGATTGCAACGAATGCAATTATCGAAAGTTGCCACCATCTCCCACTCTCCTCCCTGCTACCACTAGCTCTAAGTGTTTCGGAAATGAGTTTTGTTGCAGAATTTATTTAAATTTTCCCTTAGCTAGCAATTAAAACGTGATTAATTGCCACAATTTGCGTTTTCTGCTGAGTTTCGCATGCAAAGTGTAAAATGAAAAGTGGATAAAGCAAACTGGGGGGGGGGGGGCAGCTGGCAACACCTGTTGCTGCCTGTCGCCTCCTCCTGACATTGTTTTATGGCTGTCACATTTGCATATTTAATGGTCAAAAGTCGCTTTAGTCCGTCGTACTCGTTGCTATTTCTGAACTTCCTCTCGTGTCCAGTAATCAATCTTAACTGGGTCGCATGTGTATGTGTGTGTGCGTTCAAATGCCAGAAGGATCAGCCGTTCAAAATGGAGGAATAACATGTGTTGAAAAACTGCGTATAAGGTATATATTTTTCAGATTAAGCAATTAGTTCAAGTCCGACTAAGCACGGACTGCTAAGTGGGTCAACTGAGGACGAAAATTAGAACCAAATTAAATTTAAAATAATCATTGCAGTTTTCGTGGGATTCCCCCAGTCTACACTCCCACTTGTAGACTATCTACAGCCATAATTCATATTCGTGTTTATGGCATCAGCTTTCAATCAGTTCGACTGTCAGTTGCAGCTGCAATTGCGTGCTTGACTGTACCTGGGGGCAGTAGCGGAAATAGACACAAGCCCAGTGTGCGGGTGTGCAGGCAGAGAAGGCGTCCAAATCATGTCGAGCTCAAGTTTTAATGGGCAACAGTGCCAAAAGGCTGACCCAATTTGCCGCCCACTCACCTCAAGGCAATAAATGAAAGCACAAACAGGAAGGGCTGCACAGTCCGTAGAGCAGTGAATACTCTTTGAAAGGAGTGGAAAGGCAAGGTAAGTCATATTAAGTAATAGGAAGACAAGATTTAAAATATTATCATATATGTATTAAACAGACAATCTAATCCATGCAAGCTAAAACCAAAGAACCTTTAAATCTTGCGTCTTTTATAGCACAAAATCAAATGGAGTTCATATAGAGCAACCAATCTTCGTTCTTTAGTTACCCTATCTCTTTTTTGTGGCTTTCAATTTGTGCAGTTCTGTAAATTGTCCTTTGCGCTAATCTTGACAATGCCAAATGACCTTTGGGCAGTTGAAACTATTTATAGAAGTCGCGGTCAGACGAGGTCGGAATGGGGTATGTTAATCAGTTCGCAATTACAAAGAGAGCAGGGTGTAAGTACTAGTACTACATGGACTATTACACATTGGACTAGGCTGGAGTACTAGTAGTACTATATGGACTATTACACATTCTGTCCTTCTCCCCTGCTACACATAATTATAGCGGATTTATGGGGCGGCATTTAAATCACATTTGCATGTCACGCCACGGGGCGTATACGTCATGCGGGACTACGACATGAATGCGCCATTATGCTAACAATTCATTCAATGGCCAAGGCCATGGATAACAGCTGTAGCAGCAGCAGCAGCCACTTCCCGAGAGCAACCTTCTGCAACTTTACCCATTGCCAAGTTTCCAGTCGAGCGTGTTCATCATTTTGCTTGCACACTTTAACACATCATCGAGGACTGTTGCTAATGTCTGCTGACTCCATCACTGATGCCACTAACGGACACACTGCTGTCCTTATGCCACTGTCCGGCTGTCCTGTATAACCCTAGCAAGGCACTCTCGCGCCCCATTCAAGCGCACACAACAACTTGACCGCTCAGATCGTAAATCCCAACTGAGCCCAGCGCGAAACACAACTTCAGCAAGGAGCACGAGGCGAACGAAGTGTTCATGTGTGTGTGTGTGTGTTCCGAGCAGTGTGCGTGTGTGTGCGCTGATGAGTGTGCTTAAGTGTGTGTGTGCGTGGGCTGTCCCTGACTGTGCGCGAATTGAGTTGGAGGTGTCACTTCAGCATTGTGGCATGCGAGAAACACTTTCACTCCAAAAACGCTGACACGCAACTGAAGGCTGCTGGCTGTCAAAATGGAGTAGCTACTAGCAATACCCCCTCCCGCACCTACCCCTCCCATAATCCAGGCAGGTCAGTGCATCCTTTAATGCAGACACATTTGGCCACTGCTCGAATAGACTTAAGCGTTTCATTTCGCAACGCACTTTCAATCAGGATAATAATTTCCGCACACCAAACACGCAAACTACTTTCGCCCTCCCCCTTCCCACTGGCTTTCAATTGTCCCAGGCGGGGCTGGTGGCCGTTTCCGCTGCGCATGTAGGTCAAGGGCCAATCAATTCAACTGACCGGCCGGAAATGTCGGCTTGCTTAGGGTGAATTGGGCTTTAACAATTGCGTTAGCTGCTTTATTAACTCTGCTCTGGGTTAGTTAACTAGTTAAGTGTGTGTGTGTGTGTACAGCTCTTCAAATCTTTGACAATCCCTCCCAGCGATCGGGCACCGTATAGAAATAGCGATCCATGGCCTCCACAAAGCGTTGCTTGTAACGTTGTGGCGCCACCACAGTAGGCAGCTTTCCCATGCCTCCGAGCAGACCCGTTTGCTTGACAAACGACTCGATCTTCTTATCGAACGTGAAGGTGCGTATGTAATCTGTAAGGAGGAAGAGATGCAGATGAAGTTAACGCAGCAATAGATTGACAATTTTCTCACCTATAATGCCAAGCACAAGCACATTCTGCTTGTTGTCCAGTCCCACCAACAGCGAGTAGTCCATGACGCTATTACTTTCGAGGAACAAGGCATCCCTCAGTATGGCATCGCGCAGCACGAGCTTGCTGTGGGAGAGCACGTAGAGAGGCTTCGACCAGGACACTGTCAGGAATGGAAAGCAGGATATGCCTCAATTAGTAGAGCGTACAAAAGGTAACTAAGTTCTCTACTCACTCTGCACCAGATTCTCATCGAGCAACACAATCTCGCCATGCTGATTGCTTGGATCCACCAGACGATTGCGTTCCGAACCCTTTAGGTCGAATTTATTTGATATTTCACGTCCATAGAACAGATTCTCCATAACCAGCAGTGAAGTCTCCACAAAGAAGCTGAAAAGAGGCATAAATATTGACAGCTGTAGCCTCACTGGAAGCTGCAGATCAGGCTGCACTTACTCCTTCTTTTTGATGCTGACTTTGAAGACGCCAAAGATCTTGGCTAGCAGCGTGGGCTGCTGCTGTTGCTGCTGACATTTATTGATGTACTCAAAGTATTCCGGTGCAAACTCCTCGAATATGGTGATATCCTTCTTGTCCATCTCCTTGAGCACAAAACGATCGTCTGTAAGAAAGGAACATTAGCAAAGGCAGCTTGAGTTTGCTTCCAACTTCTAGTTTACCCAAGGTCTTGCAGAAGCGTGAACCAGATTTGCCTCCCCTCGCCGCCCATTGCACGCTGTGACACAGACTGCGTGCCAGTGCAATCCTAGACTCCTCCTCCGCATCGGGTTGCTCCTCCACATGTGGCTGACTGGTGGAGGAGGAGCCCACATCACTTGGCTTGCGCACCAGCTCGAATTCGGAGCCATTGCGATTCTGTGAGATTCTCAGCTCTTCGCGCATCTTGCTCTTCTCTAGCCGCCGATACAGTTGCCTGTCCAGTTGCTTGGGTGGACTGAGGCACTTGGCGCGCATTGAATCGAATTCACGGGCAAAGTACACGGTGCAATGGAACTGACAGCCACCGCTGCTGAAGGCGAGCGAGACGTGTGCGCTGGGAGGCTGTGGCTGCGGTTGCGTTGTCTCCTTCTTGTTAGCCTTGCTAGTCCGCTCCTCGGACTCGCCAGACGCACTCGTCTCGCCTTCAACATCGCTGTCCAGTTGTTGCTTGTGCTTTGGCTGCGGACTGGAGTTGGCCTCATTGCCCGCAGCCTCTCCAGCATTGAGGGCAGTCAACGCACGCTGATACTCCACGGAGGTCAGAGCATAGGCAATCACTGAGCTGGGATCTGTCTCGCGCACAGTCACCGGAATGGAGCCCAGTGGCAGTGTGAGATGATCTTGCGAGGAGAAGGGCGACTGCAGCGTATTGGCAGCGGAACTATTGCCCGTCGTCGTCTGCCGCAGCGTGAGCAGGCGTGACTTGATGGATTTCTTGTCCGCATTCACATTCACCGTGGAGGCGAGCATCTGATCCACTGTTAGCTTCTTCTCTGTCTCGGGGGTGTCATCACCCGAGGCCTCTTGCGTCTCTGTTCTCGACTTGGCAACCTGCTCCTCCTCTGGACGCAGTTCCTCAGTGCAAATGGTGCCTGCGTCTATGTGATGTGATTGCTTCGAATGCTTCTGCGTCAGCTGCTCAATCTCGTGCAGTCGCGGTGCCCACAGTTCAATGTTCTCGGCCAGCGCACGCTTGGCCATGTAGAGAGCATCCCTGATGTCGTACGAGTTCACGTGGCGCTCTGTCAGCAGCGTGTGCACAATCTCCACTTTCTGCTTGAACAGAAACTGATCCTGGGTTAATGTGGCCTTTAAACTGGACACCAATGGGGAGTTCTCCTCCTCGCTGGCCAAATCCGCAATCCTCTCGTGAATGCGCGTGTAAACCTCATGTCCACGTATGGAGAAGTTTTTAATCTCCTCCTGCACTTTGCTGCTGTTAAACGGCTTGGGCAGCTCCAGTTGCAGCGTCACCGACGGCAGATCCGTTTCCCAGACCTCGACGGGAGTATACTGGAACTTGGCACCCACGCCACGGAAGCTAAAATGATGCACATAATCGCGATGCAGCGAATGCTCGCAAGGGGCACTGCCCCCCTGCTCTGGCCCTACTCCAGCACCTTCGACAGTGGGCGACGGCCGCCGTTTGTAGGCGTGACCATGGAAACGCATCTCCAGATACTTGGCCAGCGATAGGCACTTCGCGGCAGCCGAGAGCGGCACTGTGGGCGTTGTGGCATTGCATATACTGCACCAGGAGGTGAAGTAAATGCGCTTGGGATCGGATCGCGTGAGATCCTCAGTAAGATAGACATGTACACAGCCCAGCGAATGAACGTAGCGACGCACATGGCCCAGCATGGGTAAATTGCACGAGGGGCACATGGAATTGAAGAGGCAGCAATATCGCTGCAGGAACTGGTCCAACATGATGTCGTGCTGCCCATAGAACTTCATGTCCAGCAGCATGGGAAGCTTACAGAACGAGGAGACGCCCTTGGGATTGTAGTGGAAGCTGCAGAAGAGCACTGGCAAACGCTGATGATTCTGTGGATCCAGTGCATCCTTGTACATGATCTCATCCGTCACTGGACGCGGTCGCTGTATCACTTCGCCCGAGTTTTTCTTTGGTTTGAGCACTGCAAGCAAGGTTACAATAAGAGAAGGATCTATGGCATTCGGATTGGGGTTAACTCACTTGCTGCCTTGCCCTTGGGAAAGCGTCCGCCGAAGGAACGGAACTCGGCCAGCTTGGTTTGTATGTCGCGACTGGTGGCAGCCGAAGTGATTTTCATCTTGACAAAATCATGTGCCGGCAGCAACTGTTGCTGATCCTTGTTCTCCTTGTTGCTGAGCTCCACTGTGCATTTGCTTCCTTCCAGATCACAGCTATCAGGACGCTCCAGGATGTTAGCTGGTGTCTTGGACCACTGTTTGGAGAAGTAAAGCTCGGCGGGGAATAGCTTGCGCAGCTTACAGTTGCGTCCCTGCTCCGTCTCCAGATATGGTAAAGGAAACGTTAGGAACGGACTAACCGATAGCAGTGTGGAGCTCAAAGCGTTGCGGAAGCGATTGTCGTAGCGCATCTCTACTGCCAATGCCTCAACGGGTAGATTATCTGGTGAACTGGAGCCCAGTTCGGTCTGTGAGGAGCGCAACGGATCAGTAAAGTCCGCAACATTTTCACTGACTGCCAACATAAATTTATCTTCCGATTTGCGCTCCGACAAAGGCCGCTTCGTGCAGGAGGAGGAAGAGCGTAGTTGGGGTTGCTCATGATCCTCTACAGCATTCTCTGTCTTGGGACTGGATTCCTTGGAGTCGAAAATGGGTGGCTTTGGACTCAATGGCTGCGCAAATTCATCCATGAGGAAGGACATCTCTAGCCGCCAATTGTAGCGGGCAAAGAGCAGCGCCAGTGCCACCTTCTTGGCACGTGTCAGCTCCGCATTGCTCCCTCCACGCAGCAGGCAGGTGTAGCCACGTGGACTGTTGAGCTTCTCGAAGAACATGAGGGTCTTGCCGCCCGCATAGCTGCGTATATAGAAGTCGTTGCAGTAACCCAACTTGGGCATAGTTATATTCGATTCAATGGAGCTGACAATGTCGCATTGCAGCGTGCGAGAGAGACGCTCCATCACGGAGAGCTTCACGTCCAGCACCAGAGTGACGCCATAGGAGCGCAGCAGCTCCTGTGCAATGCCTGCCACATTCTTGTGAACCAACACCACGTTGGGTTCGAAGTTCATGATGCGAGCACAAACATTCCGCAGATATTCCTTCTCCTGCAGCAGCACCGTCTCAATGGTGACAAACTTTCCTTCAATGCGTTCATAGACAATGGGACACTGCAGCAGGAGGATTCGCGGAAAGGCCACATGGGTTGCCATATCCTTGTGCGCCACATTCTTTGAGAAGGCAACGCCATGCACAATTTTTGAATCCTTTCTGCGACCTCCGGGCACCTTCTTGAAGTTCACATAGTTGCGTATGTCCATGAGATCATTGGTGCAGTACTCGGGCTTGAAATGATTCGCTGCTGTGGAGCACAGCGTCTGCAGCACCTTGCCCCACTCGGCGTCCAGTTGATGTGCGTGCAACAGTTGTACCAGCAACTGCTCCTCATGATCACAATACGATTCAAGGAGCTTCGTCGATATCGTACTGAAACACATATCGTTCTCCAGTTCCAGCTCCTGTGCAGACTGAAAACTCAGTGAAACATCCATTGATTTGGGTGGCTGTGGCTCCGAACTGGCGCCATCAAATTGTGGACTGATAGGGTTCGAACTTTCCGCACTGGGTACACTGCTGCTGCTGGGCACCTCAGCGATTGCTGGCACTGCTGAGCTGCGCGAGAGCTCAGCGAATCTGTAGTGCAGCGTGGCATCGAACTCCGTCTGTTCTGCGTCCGGTACAATGGGTTCCAGGAAGCCAGCAGCTAGCATAGCATTCAGAATGGCCACTGCCTGCACCTCATTTGCCGACTTGTTGTTTGTATTGAGGAATTCGATTAGGAGCTGCCCACAATTCTGTGCGGGCAACTCTCGCTGCATTTGCTCGTGCAGGGTGATCAGTGAATTGGACTGCTGCAATATATTCTTCCTGTCATTCATGGAGAGTATCGTGTAGTTGGGCTGCGAACCGAAGCGCTCCTCCTGATAGCCCAGCGATGTCTTTCGTGTCAGTTGTACGCGTTGCTTTTGTGCTGTGCCCGCATTGGGCGCATTGTCCTCCAGCTTGTTGCTCAAATGCTGCTGCAATGCCTGCAGATCTTCAGCCATATTCGATCCAGACGACTTCAGTGAGGTCAACACAATCTTCGAGCAATAGTTGCATACCTTCAGATCTCCCTCGCAGCGTATTATGCTACCTGGAACAACCTGATTGCAGCATTTGGAACAGAAGATCTGTCCGCAGAGGCGACAATGATGTTTGCGACGAAATGTAGAGAACTTTTTGTGCACAATCATAGCATTCCTTGGCCTTAGAGTCGGGCATCCACAAGCGCTGCAGCTCCGTTTCCTTATAGTTGCGCAGATCCTACAAAGCAATGTACAATAAGTATTTGTTTAAGCCCCTAACTGACTCCACTTACATTGTTGTTCTTGGAGGCAACAATATTGCTGATATGTTTAAGCACGTTGGACACAGTGCGGTCTTGCTGCTGATTCGCTTCGCTGCTCGGCAGCTCACCGACACGCTCGTTGGCCTCAGCAGAGTGTTCCACAGCAGTCGATGCCGTGTTGCTGTTGCTACTCGTGCTATATGCATCTGTATTGGTGTTGGTGTTGCTGGTGCGCAGCTGCAATGTGTTGGGGCGGCTGTGGACGACTTAAGCTTAACGAGGACGAGCTCGATGAACTATTCTGTGCAATATCACTGGCGGTATCTGGTTGATAGAACATGGATTTGCCCACTTGCACACTGGATATATCGTTGACTGTATTATAGCTTTGGTTATAGACATTTTGGATCTTATTGACGACCCGACCGAAGAGTGTATCTGGTTTATCTTCAAAGTTTCGTGCGAATTCGGTGAGTTTGCTGGGAGAGTGCAGATGTTGGTGTACTGTGTTGTTAGTGTTGTTACTGCTGTTGTTGTTGCTGTTGCTACTGTTTGCGCTGCTACTACTCATGTTGTGGAGTTATTAGCAATACTTGTGGTATCAGTAGCGTGGGGGACGTGCTACCGCGTGGGCTGCCCGTCCTTGGTTAGATAGCTGTTATATTAAGTTGATCGATTAAAGCGGCATCTGGTGCCAGTGATCCAAGCGCCAGATCAGTCCACTTTTGTTCCTGCAAATGTAACACATAACCAACCAAATTATTGTAAATCACACATATGTATTTGTGAGTAACGTAATCGACAACGGGGGCGGCAATTTCTCACCTGTTCGCTTAATGTCAGGTGTGAATCACCACCATCAGCTTCAGGATCAGGTAACTTTTCAATCGGTACTAATATCTGATCGAATGGCAATACTTCCATTCGCCAAGCATTGTCCACAATGTCCAATAAAATATCATCAATTGGTGCCTGCAGAACCGAAAATACGAATCGGGAAAAAAAGAAGCATAGATAAAACAACGCCCCGTACAAGAATTTTACTACGATAAGTGGTGGGTGAACTCGACAATATTAATTACGTCACTGGCCACTCTCACTCCAACTAATGGCTATTGTTATGCCCACGAAATATGTGTGTAAACAGAGCGAGATTTATCACAAAGCCACTTCTAGATAACAAAGTGGCGCAACTAATTTGTGTGAAATGATTTTCGCCAACAAGCATGGCATGACAGTTACAGCTACTGTTACATTGACTCGCTATATACAGACAGCTTGACTTACTTGGCTGTCCATCACTTCATAAATATGTTTTTTATGGCTTATCCAGCTTTACTTAATCTTATTGTACAAAGTGTTTACTTTTTTTGCAGCAACAAGGCGTATCGGAATGCGACACTCGGTCGATAGGCAGTTGATTGTTTTTTGCACAGAAAAAGTGTTGCAAAACGACCATGGAAATGGTCGCAAACTTGAATAAAGCGCTGCCAACTTGTTTGCGCATTGTGCTGACAAGTTTGGCGCAGTGGCGGGCTATTTAAACTACTTGTGATTAAAATTCAATTTTACGACATGTACTAAAACTATTATTGCTGTTTTTTGTTGTTTACATTTATTTCAAAAGATTTCAAATAGGTTTATATGTTATACATAGTGTTTACATTTGATATTGTAGTTGTATATTATTATTTTAAAGCGGTTAAGCTTTACCGATGACGAGCCTAAAAGATAAATAAAAACTAGAAAAGGCCGTCCAATTTTATTTTAAATGCTACGTTTTGCAGACAAGTCTCGCGGCTTATCCCTTTTGCTTCATAGTAATGTAATCCTTTTATTAACTTATTACATAAGGGTTTTATTTATTCCATATAGAATAACCGTGGTCCTCTGATAATCGTCTCCTTTACTGTATCTGTAAAGAATCTTAAAGAAACCTACTATATTTGGACGTGTATTCCAATATATCACGGGATCACTTTATTTCAGAGTTATTCACTTGATTGATTCGTTGATTGTTCCATTGAATAACTGACTAGATGCAGCATAGCGCTATAAAGTGCGCTCTTAAACGTCAGCTATGCCGACATCTTGCCAATTCACCAACAGATGCGACAAACAGATAAACAAGAGACAGTGAGAGACAGAGAGAGACAGAGAGAGGTAGAATATTATCTACGATATACACGAGAAAATGTTTAACGACGGATTGTTATGTGTGCTTTTATCAATGAAAGCCTTGTTGTTTATTTCTTCGTTTCGAGGCACTTAACAAGTTTTTTCTCTTTTCGGGTGCGAGGCAACTGTAGGCAATTGTAATCCGTCAACGATGAAGACTAATTGGCAACTGATTTTGAAGCCGTGACTCGAGCTTAGCACCACACCTCGGCCCAGTCTAAAAACCGAGCAAATAGTGCGATGACAACGACAGAGACGACGACGGCGACAGCGACAGCGACGGACGGTTAGAAGCCCAAAAGCGACAATTGAAGAAGTTTCAATTTACGTGACACTGTCCGAGTGTGTGTGTGTGTGAGTGTGTGTGTTGTGCAGCTTAAACATTTCGACAAAAAAAGGAAAATAAAACAATAAAATGTTGTCTAAAACGGGGATTGATACCCGTTGCCAGCTCACGGACTGACGCACACACACATATGCAAAGTGCGGGTGCACACAGGTGTGCGTGTGTGTGCACGAGTATATACTGTACAGATTGCCACTGTCAGGTAGCCGACGCTGCTGCTGCCGCTGCCGGCGCCTGCTCGGCATATTAATGAACTCCCTTTTGAGCAAAGAAATATTAAATTAAATAAAATTTAGTTGCCAACAAAAGCCGTGTCCACGTCCGATTGGAATTTGTCGCAAAGGAAAACACAATAAAAAGAGAAAGAAAGAAATAAACAATAAAAAGAAAGAGAAAGACTCGATGCATTCCCAAAACAGGCGTTCCAATCGCGCCATTATAGCGCGGCGCTACTTCCGCTTGGTGGAGCAGGCGCAAATAGATTCGATTCCAGCAAAGCCGACGAAGAACCCAGCAGCGAGTCAATTCTTCTGAGGAGGCTCCAAGAAGCCCCCAACGCGGGCATTACAAGAAGCAACAAGCGATCTCTGATTATACAAAACGGTCACATGCCGCGGCTGCGTTGCTGCCACATACATAACAACATGTGTATACGTATGTGCATGTATCTATATCTCTGTCTGTATATGTATCTGCATATATGTATGTAGATTCTTCGAGTACATGCCGCGTCTGTCTGCTATATACTCTATGGACTATAGCTCGATACTTTTCAACTGCAACGATTGCTCGATCGATTCAGGTGTCTGTGTGTGTTTGTGCAATAATTTGAATATTATTATTCATATACACACGTCGCACGTTTCGTTAGCCATAAAGTCGTCAGCTCACGCACCGATTTAGTGACCATATAGCCAAAAACAATTTGAATTCCAATGGCCAAGACATCATCATCATTGACGGCCGAAAAGAGTTTCAGTTTCGAATAGAAGCACTTTTTCCAGTTGACAATTGGGGATACATATTTTTTTATTTATTTTCGGGTCTTGCTGAACTAAAATACCGTTGTTTTTCATTATTTTTTTTGTCTATTTCCGTCGTTAAGGCGCTTGCGAATCCAAATTGGTCAACTTAATGACCAGATTAATATGCATCGCTTGATTCTTCGATTTGGCCATAAATGCTTTAACGTCCCATCCAATTGTTTCATAATATCTCTTTCTAACTTGCATATCTATCTGTCGCCACCTTATATGACACATACCGTTTTACAACGAAGTGCAGTGTCGAATTTGAATACTTTAATTTTTCATTTCATATTTTAAGCACATATTCCGTAATAATTTTCTGTCTTTTGTCGCCGACGCGTCGGCAAGGAAGTTCGCTGCGTTTGGGGGAAATAAAGACATTTTCTCACAAACCCAAACGGAAATAAAGAAAAGCGATACGATCGCATAAACCCTAGAGTCTCGAATGATTTTGAATCTTTTAAAAAAATAAACTGTTTGAATAGTGTGTTTAGCTATTGGCATTGTATAAATATGTAATGTAAATATATTTTATAAAATAGTAACATAATTAAATCAAGCTGGATACGTTATTAATTAAGGTTTTTACATAGTTCTCATAAAATGTTGTAGATTGAATTAGAATACACTGCAGTGAATGTTAAAAAGTCGCGCCACAATACAGTGCTGCCAAGTTGATTTTTCATTGATAGCTAAAATATTATCGATACTGTACCACGCTATCGATTTGCGCATGACTGTTAATAACAGTTTTAGAATATGTTAAATTCTGTTCTAACTGTTATTATTTCACTGTTATTCGATTTATAACAACAAATGTTTGTTGTTTGTGTAAAAACAATTAAATAGAAACACCAAAACTACATATTATTATTAATTGTTTTAAGATGCGCCCTAAGCTGAGTATAAGAGATGAATTGGAGCAGTTGTTCGAAAAGAAGTTTCAGTACCAGAAGCCAACGAACGGCGCCTGGCATTTGCCACAGGCGGAGCAGCCCCCTGTTCAGCGAGTTCTATCAGTACGAGTCGCTGCAGAATCTCAAGGAGCAACTGAATACGGTTAAGAGCAAGCTCAACAATTATGGGGTACTGGAGTGGAGTACACACACAAACCGAAGAGATCCGTCAGGAGAGATTTCGTGGCGACTAAAGAACGAAACAAAAGCGGAGTTTGTAACCGTAGGTGGAGGCGAGAAGGGGTCGGATTGGATTATATAAGATCATTTGCATTACAGATTGCCTGGTGCAAGATCTTCGAGTGCCTGCATCGTTATCCACTGGTCACACAGCCAGTGGTCAACAGTTTGCATCTTTGCGAGGCGCCGGGTGCCTTCATAGCTGCACTCAATCATTACCTGCACTCCGTTTATGCCAAGGATGAGGTAAGCATAGTCCAGAGATTATCTGAAGATTGCCTAAGATGAACTGGGAATCCTTTGCAGATCAAATGGCGCTGGCGTTCGACCACATTGAATCCCTACTACGAGGGCAATGCACTCAACGAGATGATAACGGATGATCGTTTCATCTTTCACACTCTCGACAATTGGCTTTTCCACAACGATCTCACTGGCAACCTTCTTAGTCTGTCCAACATTGATCACATGACGCAACGTTGTGTGGAGGAATTTGAAGGTGGTGTCCAGTTAATCACAGCTGATGGATCCATCGATTGCTCTGCGCAACCTGATTGCCAGGAAGAGATCGTTGCGAGGCTCTTCTTTGCAGAGATCATTAGTGCCCTCAGCATACTCAGCGCGGGTGGAAACTTTGTGATCAAGAAGTTTACTCTCTTTGAAGCGTGCAGTGTATCCGTGATGTATATGCTGAATTGCATCTTCCAGCGTGTGCATATCTACAAGCCGGCGACATCAAAGCGTGGCAACTCGGAGGTTTATGTGATATGCCTCGATTACCAGCGGGATGCGCCGGGTCTGGCGCGGCTGTTGGATGCCATGAGGTCGAAGCTTGCTCAGCCCAACGATACCATGGTCATGCCTATGTTCAGTAAAGCGCAGATTCCCCATGACTTTCTACTACAGCACGAGATAAGCTGCAGACTCTATCTGAAGCTACAGGTGGATGCCATCGAGAGCAGCATCTATGCGTATGAGTCCAAGGATCGTTATTATCTACGTCATCTGCATCACTTGCGTGGCGTCGTCTCTGCCATGTACTACAATCGCTACAAGGTGCGTCCGCTGGCTGAGGAACTGTGCATAGTGAAGCAGCAGGATATCAACAAAGCATTGGGCTTCACAGTGCCCGTCTATGGAGGTTCCTACACAGAAAGGGAACATCTTCGGCAAGGCGACATACTCAAGCAAATCTACTGCCTGCGTCGGGAGTTTAATCAGCTGGAGAAGTGTCCCACAGGCAGCAGAAGCTACAAACATCTCAAGGGGGAAGGTGAATCCTCCCTCAAGCTTGAACTGTCACGCGGTGCACCCGTGTGGCAACTGAAGAGCAGTTTATTTGCCTCGGAACCAGTGCTTATACTGCGCCTACGCATACTGGACACACTTGAACTGGATCCCCTTTGGCAAACCACTGCCAAATGTCTGCTGCACAGCAACAACGTAATAAACCTCAATTACTCAACGTCCCTCGAGGATGATGAGTCACAGTTCTACAAGGTACAACGAGAGTTCTTTGTGCGACTCATTGAGTCATTGCTGGAACTGAAGCCAGCTAAAATAGTCTTCCACAAGTTCCTTTTTCTCACACACTATGCCAGCTCTGTGTTGTTGCACCTGGCTGAGCTGGTCTATGACCAGACTGAGTTTGAGAACAGCCCCGAGTTGCAGACAATAACACTGAGTAGACAGGAACAAGGCGTGTCCAAGGAGGAGCAGCTGAAGCTGCTGCACGAAGCACTAATCAGTGATGTGGAGGATTCGGAGCTGACGCTGCATAGCGTGCTGAATGTCAAGCAACTGCAGAAGAATCAGTTTAGCAATGCGTTAATCCTCTATAATAATAGTGTTCTCGTCTCTTGCTATCGCCGCATGCTCGGCGAGGACTCATTCCCCTAGAAAGCAGCAAGCACCACCTCCAGTGCAGCAGATAAGAGAGATTGGAGTCGATGGAGTCGTTTGTTAATATGTATATAATATATTTTCATTTTTTTTGATCCATGATCTTGCGAATTTCGTTTACACATGTATTTTCTTTTTTCGTATTTAAAAACAATTAATGCAAATTAATTTCTACTACAAATATTAATCGTGTTTCATTTTTATACAAAGTTGACCAAGATCAAGGGTATGCCTGATGATTTACAGGGTATGCTAGGCCAAAGACAATTGCTGGAGAGGGAAATGGGAAAATTGTCGTCATTAGTTTAGCAAACTCGCATCGCAGATACCCTAGCTAGGTTCGTCTTGGAACAGTTTACACAGATATATGGGGATTTCTTTTTTTATCTTTTCATCTAAGCAAAATGTATGTTAGTTTTATGTGTGTGTGAGGGTGGAGGTGTGTAGGTGTTAGTGTGTGTGTGTGATTCAATACAATTCATTTCTCATCGGGGGCAACTGGCAAAATGGATTCAGTTTTGGTTTTCATATCAACCGGCTAGGCCGACGCCTCCTTCATGGGGATAGGGGACTAATCCGCTGGACGTTTCTCGCTGTGTTTCCTGGTATAATCCTCGGCGTTCTTTACGAACTTCTTTTTATCCTTTAAGAACTCCTCGGCCAATTCGGCGCGCAGCGGATGTTCGGGTTCGGGATCGTTGATTAGCGCTATCAGTGCCTGAACCACTTGATCGGTACGCGTTGCCGGTTTCCAGTTCTCGGTGCTGATGATGGGCAAACACACCTGACCTTTCTCATCGATGTTCGGATGATAGATTTTTGTTTTGAAACTTATCTTTGGTGGCTTGAAGGGATACTCTGCCGGAAAGTTGATTTCAATTCGAAATGCTCCCTTGTTGTAGGGTGCATTATCCGGTACGATCAGACCCGTCCAGCGCAGCAGATTATCATCGTCGGCCTTAATGTCGCGAAATGATTTTAAACTACTTTCCTGCAAATCGACGAGCTCCTTGCGCAGACGTCGCGGTGCAGTCATTTTCCTTTATTTATATTTATCAATATATATATATGTAATGCTCCAAATCGATGGATAGATTCACAGCTGGAAGTTGAGTTTTCTAGATGATGCAATACTTTGCCAAACAATAGCTTTAGATATAGAGGATTATTGTGCTGGTTTAGCACTCTTTTTTGCACATTTTATTATGCCAAGCTCTATTAAATTTTTATACTCATCAGAGTTGTGCAGTTCGCGTATGTTTTTGTTCTTTTTTAGCTAATTATTTAATATATGTATGGGAAAACGCGTTTTCTGTTGTGTGGCAACTCTATTGGAGCCATGTCTATAGTTGTCCCGTTTTAACAAATGCAATTGATTGCAAAATATAAAGTGCATATGCACCTGTTAGTATGGATTAATTTAATTAGCGCTAATTGCTGTGAATTAATTTTAAATATATTATTTTCTGTTGTGCCCATAAATTGCCTACTATAATCATTTTGCATTTTAAAAATATGCTGTGTAATTGAACGCGAAGAGGAGCATTTGCCATTCACACAAAATACAACTCGTTAAACAATTATCGTTTATCGGCATTGCAATCAACATTTGTGCCGCAACACGTGCGCCGCGCTTGTTCGTTTTGTTTTCTTCAATTAAAAATGACTAAAAAACAGGCAACAAAGCGTAAAGTTAAGGAATCTAAGCCGACAAAAGAGCAGGCTACAGTTTCCGAACAATCAGAGCAGGAAGAAGATGAGGTAGGTGTAAGAAAAGTAAAGAAAACGATATGTGATGCTTCTTGTATTGTTTTCTGCAGGACTTGCTGCAAGCTGTGAAAGATCTGCAAACTGGAGAGGACTCGACCGACGATGAGGGTATAGACCAGGAATACCAGACAGACAGCAGTGAAGATCTTGAGTTTGAGAGTGACGAAGAAGGTAATTACTTGGGCAGAAAGAAAAACAACGAGGCAAATGCTGAAGAAGATGAAGAGGAAGATGTCGACGAAGAAGAGGAAGAGGAATCCGATAATGATGAGGATGCCAGCAGTGACGATGACACTGAGTCTTCAACAAAAGAGGATAAGCCCAGCAGTAGCATCAAGGCAGCAACGACAGCTGCGCCGACAATTCAGATAATTCCACGTGATCCCTCTAAAGTAGAGTACGAGGATTCGGATACCTCAGACGAGGAGGACATAAGGAACACAGTTGGCAACATACCAATGCATTGGTATGATGATTACAAGCACATTGGATACGATTGGGATGCCAAGAAGATTATCAAGCCAGCAAAGGGTGATCAGATCGACGATTTCCTACGCAAGATCGAGGATCCCAACTTCTGGCGCACCGTGAAGGATCCACAAACAGGTCAAGAAGTCCTACTAACCGACGAGGATATTGCACTGATCAAACGTGTTAATTCAGCGCGTATACCCAACCCAGAACACAATGAATATGAGCCTTGGATAGAATGGTTCACCTCGGAGGTGGAGAAAATGCCCATCAAGAATGTTCCCGATCACAAGCGTTCGTTCTTGCCCTCCGTGTCGGAGAAGAAGAAGGTTTCGCGTATGGTGCATGCCTTGAAAATGGGCTGGATGAAGACAACCGAGGAAGTGGAACGAGAGAAGCAACAGAAGCGTGGTCCCAAGTTCTATATGCTCTGGGAGACGGACACAGGTCGAGAGCACATGCGACGCATACACGATCCCGTGTCGGCACCGAAACGTGATCTGCCTGGCCATGCCGAGTCGTATAATCCTCCACCCGAGTATCTGTTCGACGAGAAGGAAACCAAGGAATGGCTCAAGCTAAAGGATGAACCCCACAAACGGAAACTTCACTTTATGCCACAGAAATTCAAATCTCTACGTGAGGTTCCTGCATATTCGCGCTATCTGCGCGAACGTTTCCTACGCTGCCTCGACTTGTACTTGTGTCCACGTGCCAAGCGTGTCAAGTTGAACATCGATGCCGAGTACCTTATACCCAAGCTGCCTTCACCACGCGACCTGCAACCATTCCCCACGGTGGAGAGTCTCGTCTATCGTGGCCACACAGATCTGGTGCGCTCTGTCAGTGTTGAGCCCAAGGGCGAGTACATTGTGTCCGGTTCCGATGACAAGACAGTCAAGAGTAAGTGCTGGAATAGAGGAATCTCTTGCTATGCTCATTCTCTTCTCTCTTTGCAGTCTGGGGAAATTGCCACAGGTCGTTGCATACGCACCATTGAGACAGACGATGTGGTTCGCTGTGTGGCCTGGTGTCCCAATGCCAAGTTATCCATTGTTGCAGTGGCCACGGGCAGCCGTTTGCTGTTAATCAATCCCAAGGTGGGCGATAAGCTGTTGATTAAGAAAACAGATGATTTGCTAGCGGAATCACCCAATCTGGATGTGATCGAGAATGAACGCATCAAGGCCGCAGTGCAATGGTCCACCGCTGAGCCTGATGAGCAGGAGAAGGGTGTACGTGTGGTGATCACACATTTCAAGCCCATACGTCAAGTGACTTGGCACGGACGTGGTGACTACCTGGCCACTGTGATGCCCGAGGGAGCCAATCGCTCTGCTCTGATACATCAGCTCTCGAAGCGTCGTTCACAGATACCATTCTCCAAGAGCAAGGGACTCATACAGTGTGTGCTTTTTCATCCTGTCAAGCCTTGCTTCTTTGTGGCAGTAAGTAAAAGCTGTGGACGCACTACACGGTATATATACTAACTTCCCTGCTTCATCTTACTTTGCAGACCCAGCACAACATACGCATCTACGATCTGGTTAAGCAGGAGCTGGTGAAAAAGCTATTGACAAACTCCAAGTGGATATCGGGCATGTCCATTCATCCCAAGGGCGACAATTTACTCGTCTCCACCTATGACAAGAAGATGCTGTGGTTCGATCTGGATTTGTCCACCAAACCGTATCAGACAATGCGTCTGCATCGCAACGCAGTGCGTAGTGTTGCTTTCCACTTGCGTTATCCACTCTTTGCTTCGGGCAGTGATGATCAGGCGGTCATTGTCTCCCACGGCATGGTCTACAAGTGAGTCGAGAGTGCCTTCTAGCTAGGATAGTACCTTAATTCATTCTACTTTCTACTTTTTTAGTGACTTGCTGCAAAATCCTTTGATTGTGCCGCTCAAGAAACTGCAGACGCACGAGCAGCGTGAAGAGTTCGGTGTCCTGGATGTTAACTGGCATCCCATACAGCCCTGGATCTTCTCAACAGGTGCGGACTGCACCATCAGGCTGTATACGTAGAGCGACGCGAGCATTTTTAGTTTTTATAACTTGTAACTTGGATATAGTAAAAACACATTGTATCTTATATTGAAGTAATCCCAGTTGTAGTTTGCATCTTGCGCAGTCGTTTTTCAGGCAGTGTGGCAACCCTGTTCCGGGGCAAATGTAGACAAAGCAGCGCCTGCTCCACAGGGCAGGCATTGATTGAGAGAGAGAGAGAGCACACAATGTGTGCATGTACACTGAGAGAAATTGAAGTGTATCTGGGGCATTAATGGGAGGGAACAATTATAGGTCGGTTAATACTTGTTCCCTCTTTATTGGCGATTATAATCAGAGATTTAATATTGCCAAGCTGATTATGCAGCAACAAAAGCGAAACTTAAGTGTGCTTTAAAGCTTTTAGCGATTTAAAGCTCATATATTCGGATGTGTTAACTGAGAAAAAGGATTCAGTAAGCCCCTGGTAGACATATCATATATATATTAATATTCTCTATACTACTTGTATATTTAGCTGATTATAAATAACAAAGTTATTATATAGTAGACCATTTGACCAGTTTAAAGGCTATAAAAAGCTTAGAGCGATAGTAAAACAAGTTAAAAATGATAATAATATTATGAGAGATAATTGAAAACTTAAATTACTCATTCTCTAAGATAGTAGAAGCAGAATCAACAATCTGCATCATATTATAAACAGCTTTTTTATAGAGAACAAGAAAAGCTAATATTATTTATTAATTTAAGATTCATTCTGATAAATGATTAAAAAGGATAAATAATTCATTGATTCATTCATAAAAAGCAAGAATCTGAATCATGAAGCTCCTTTATGATCACAAGTATAACTACAACTACAACTGCGGCAAAGCTTTCTCATTTAATGTTTGCTTTGCCTAAAAGCTTTGCCAGGCCAGAGCAATTGAACTGTGATAGGGAGAGAGAGAGGAAAGCTTTCTCTTTTGTCGTGCGCACATGTCGCAGTAATGTGTACCAGGAATCTAATCAACTTTTTGTCTTTTTGGCTCTCATCGTTCTGCTCCCGACTAACTGTATATGTTGAGTAGCTGTAGTTGTGCCTGTTCCGTGTGCCTGTGTAGCTGTATAGCTATTTTGGTGAGCTTTCGCTTCAATCAGCCGCAGTCGCTCGACAGTCGCCAGTCAGCAGCCTTAGCCCATGCGAAGAGAAGCGTTTGCACTTGTGCTCGTGCCGTCGTCGTCGTCGCCGTCGCTGCCGTCGTCGTCGTCGTCGTCGTTGCTGCCGTCGCCGTAGTCGTTTGTTGTCGTTGTCGAGGATTTTTTGGGTTTTTGGCTATCAGAGCGCGCACTAACACACGCTACACACACACACATACACACCAACACCAACACACACCCCAGCACAACACCAACACATACACACAAATAAACGAAAAAAACATATAGAAGAAAATCACACACGTATAGAAAAAAGCGCAGCAGCCACAGTGAAAATGAAAATGAAATGGAAAAAGAAAATGGAAAAATGGCAATAAAGTGGCTTCAAAATAAAATATGGCAAGTGTTTTTTGGCAAAGTGTAAAATTGTGAAAATGAAAAACCTGCAAGAAAACTCAACGAAAATGAAGCTGAAAAAAATTGGAAAAGAAAAAGCAGATGATGAACATTTTAACGAGTGTGTCTAGCTAAATTGCAGTACTCACCACCCCCCCCCACCACCCTAACAGAACACCATCCCCCCACTCCCTTCCCCTCGCGCGCTCTCTCTCTCGCACTCTCTTTCTCTTCTCCTCGCTCTTACTCGCTCTCTTTCTCTGTGTAGAAATTAAATCAAAGCAAAAATCATTTAGAGAAAACGAAAAAAAAAGCAAAGAAAAAAAAAATAACCTAAAATAATTTGTATATATTCGTTGCTCCTAAATACATAGAAAGACACACACACTCACACACACTCGCACACAGCTAGAACTTTGATTTGTGCTGTACAGTGTACATGTGTGTGTGTGTGTGTGTGAGCGGAAGCCCACACAATTGAAAAATGTTCGATATTTTAGCGAAATTGTAACGGCAACAGCGTGTTAAATGCCAACCAAGCCAGGCCAGGTCTGCAACGGGCAACAACAACAACAATATAAGCAACAACAACAATAATATAGGCAACAACTTAAACAGCACCAGCAGCATCAGCAGGCAGTCAAAATCACGCATACGCCCCATCCGCCCGTCGCGACCTCGCCACGCCGTGTCCCGTATCTCTGTGTGTGTATTAGTGTGTGTAACGACTAGCACAAGAAATAAATAAAAGAATTTCGTGCAACAACAACAGCAGCAACAACAACGAGCAGCTCCAGCTGCCTCGCAACAATCAAAAAATTTCACAATCGCAAAACATACCTTAAATGTGTGAACGCGAGTGTATGTGTGTGTGTGTTCACCAATGTAAATGCCCCGCGTAAATCCCCCATCCCCCCATCACCCTTCACTCCCTTCTACTCAGTTCCTTACTACCCCCACCTGCCCAAGTGAAAGAGAGAGAGAGAGAGAAAGAGACAGCATGACAGCTATAACAACAACAAGACTCCGAAAAAAATAACTATTTACCGTTATTAATACCGTTAGCTAATTCAATTTCCTTTGCCTACTTTCTGTGCAGTTAAAAGCAAATCAAAGTTTCGCGCAAAGCAACAACAACAACAACATCAGCAACAACAACATCTGCAGCAAAGCAAAACCAAAAATTGCTTTGCATGTAAAAACTAAAAGCAAAAACAATTTCAACGCAAGAGCAACAACAACAACAAGAACAACGGAGAGGAGCAGCGCAGTCAGCAGCGCAGTCAACAGAAGCAGCAGCAGCGAAAGCACTCGATAAAAAGTTATTAGCAAAAACATAAATACGTAACTTGCGCTCACTCACACACATACGCACACACGTACACTAGTGCGAGCACTCTCTCTCTCGGGGGCTCTCTTCCTTCTGCACCCTACGCCAACGCAGCAGCAGCAGCAACTGAGTGTGGGAGTGCGAGAGTGTGTGGAGAGTGGAGAGGAGAGAGAGAGACAGGCAGGCAGGCATCCAGGCAGTCAGAACGAGACGGGACGTGTTCGGTAGGTAGGTCAGTGGCAGTGGGCGGCCGCGTTAGCAGCTGTGGCAGCAACGCCAACGCCAACGCTGACGCCGACGCCGACGCCAAACGCCAAGAACAACAACAACAACTTTAACTTGCAAAGGGCAGGTAAGTGGCGCAAATTTCCTATCGGATGAGCGAACTATCGAACTTTCCGCTTCCTCTCTTTCGTTTTTCTCTTCGCCCCGCCCCCTTGTCCTTCTCTTCGTTTAGCATGTCCTGCACCGTCTCGGAACTGCCCAGTGGCTGTCGTTTGCGCGGCATGACGAACAATGGCAACGGGAATGGGAATGGCAACGATGCCATCGGCACGGGCTCAACAGCTGGAGGTGGTGGTGGTGGCGGAGTTGGAGGTGGAGGCAGTGGGGTGGGGGGTGGAGGGGTGACTGGAACATCAAGCACAACGCTGGCAATTAGCGGCAGCGCCACATCGAATGTGCTGCAGGAATCAAATGCGCCGCTGCAGCGACCGCAGTCACAGAAGCCATGTTGCTTTTGTTGGTGCTGTTGTTGTTCCTGCTCCTGGTGAGTAACAGTACCGTTACCGTTACATACATACCGTTACTTACGTAGAACCTTTTAAATCGAATCTATTTCATTGCTGCGCTGCGTCTTAACCACAACAACACAGGGCTAAGTGGTAAGTTCCTAGGCAGACACACAAACAAACACAAAGTAGAGTACTGCATGAATGTATTCAAAGAAGCAAATGAATTATTCATTAAACATAATGGGTTCCTCGTTTTTGAGTACAGTTTTTAATGAATATTATTAAATGTTGTTTTGCTTATTTTGACAGCTAGTTTACTCATTCGGATTAATGAATTGTACAGTTACAATGAGTACAGTATTTTTGCACAATTCTTAAATAGAGAGTACAGTTTTTACTGTCACTCATTTGAATAGTGTACAGTAGAAAATGAGTACAGTATTGGGAACAGTAAACACTTGTAAAGTACTGTCAAGTACAATATGAACGTATTCATGCAGGACTCTAGCACACACACGTACACACACTTAAGGATGCTCAATTTGACATTCACACACTCTGACATTCACACACTCACGTGCACACACAGGCTCCCACGCAGTGAGTGAGAGGTGGCATTGCCTGCCCGCGCTTCATTTGCAGCTGGCAACATCGTCGTGCTAGGCGCATAGTAAAAGCCTCTCTCTCTCGCTCTCTCTGTACTGCGCGGCCTTCTCTCCACGTGCGCTGCGCTCTCTCTTGCAGTGTGTTTCTCTCCCTCTCTCTCTTGCACTCACACACACTGCTGTCAAATCACAGCAAATGTTTCATTCACAATTTCGGTAGCGCCAAAAAGCTTTCTCGCACAATTTGAGACAATTTTCAAATCAAATCACAGAACATGCCACAGAATGTTGCAAGTTTTGGTGAATGAAAGCGAAAGCTGTCCTTGAGCCGCCCCCTCGCTGCTTCTTACTGCGTGGCCAATGAATCTTCCGCGCCTTTGTGTGCTCAGAGTTGTTGTCCATTTAATCATCCCGAGTACATTTAATTCACAAATAACTCGCACACACACACACACATGCACATGCATGCACAGTGGCACACACACACTGGCACATGTGTGTATTATTGGCAAACAGATAAGGCGCTTTGATGAGCGCTACGTAGCGTAGTCAGCATGTAACGTTTACCTGATATGGGACACTCAGTCAGGCAGGCCAAATCTATACGGCGATAACGTGTGGACAGTTTAGAGTGAGCCCAAAGTGGGTGCTATGTACACGACAGGGCCACCTGTTTGCGATTAATTCAACTGATTCGTATTTTAATTGGCATTTGATTTGAAATTTATGGGCAAATGTTGTCCGAGGATATACATATAAAGGAAACTCTTTTTAAGTTAAGTTAAGTTGCTTTATAAAAAGGTAGTAATATTTGACTTCATAGAATCTATAAAACTCTTGCTAGATTCTTCCTTAGAACATCATAAAGTGTAAAACTCATACAACATCAGATTTTGTAGAGCTTAAAACCCTTTCAGAACACTACGGCATTCCTTTAGCAGTTCTTTAGTACTAAATAGCAAAGTGGAGAAATCGTTAAGCTTTATAAAGACTCGTAGGTTTCTTAAAATACTTTAAAATGAAAAAGAGCAAATTTGCTATGTATAAATATGACCTAACTAAGCATTGATCATAATATAAACACCTCTTACATACCTTACCATCCAAAATCATATAAATTGCATAAATCTCTTTCAAACACACACAAAACTACCTTCCCTTATTATATATCCAAACTTATCCAACTTTTCTTCCACTCCTAACAGTCTTGCCATCAAAAATGCCGATGAAAATGCGCCCACCAAACGTGATCTCGTTAGCGCCGAATTCATAGACGGCGATCAGTAAGTTCAACTCTATTATAACTCTCCCAACATACTATAAATCTTTAACTTTACAGACCCACATTAGAAGAAATACGCAGTTGGGGTAAGAGCTTCGACAAGCTCATGAAGAATTCAAGTAAGTTGAAGAATTCAGTTAGAGAAATATCGAATCCTTGCTAATATATATTCTATATAATCTTCTCTAGCTGGTCGCAAGGTGTTTCGTGACTTTCTGCGCAGCGAATTCAGTGAGGAGAACATATTGTTTTGGCTAGCCTGCGAGGATCTGAAGAAGGAGAACAGCCCCGAGGTGGTCGAGGAGAAGGCTCGGCTGATATACGAGGATTATATATCGATACTATCGCCGCGCGAAGTATCGCTGGATTCGCGAGTGCGCGAGATTGTCAATCGTAACATGATCGAGCCAACGACTCACACCTTCGACGAAGCTCAAATACAGATCTATACGCTGATGCACAGAGACTCATATCCCAGGTGAGAAGAGAGTTTGGCTCTATTGAAAGTATTTATATTTATATATATTCTTGTTCCTTTTTTCGACAGATTCCTAAACTCGCAAAAGTTCAAGACACTCGCTCAACTGCAAGACAATTCGAATGCCGGCTCCAAGGCGGATAGCCCCACTTAGATGTTATTTTCAATGTGGACGTCACGTGCTGTGGTGTGTTGATTTTTACCGTCGTTTTTCTTAAGTATTTCTCCGGTTGCAACTGCTACTGCCACAGCTACTACCGCTGCTGCCACTTGTTGTAACTGCTGTTGTTGTTGTTGTCGCCAGTTAACAAAGCAATATGTCGTACTAAACTATATAGTAGATCGAATTACCAAAAGAGAGAGACCCCCTCGATAAAGAAAATGAGAGCAACAACAACACAACGACAACGACAACATGTAGCGCAGTGTAGTCGAGCAGGCAGGCAAAGCAACTCAACTTTAGACGATATATATAGACGATATATATATCTTTACGATGCATTATGTGAAACAGATTCCTTCTTTACAATGTTCTAGTCGTTAACAAACCAAAAACCAAATACCAAACTAGGCAAATTATATATGAAAAAACAAATTAGTTGTTAACAAACCAAAAAAAAAAAACAAGAAGAGAAAATCGAAAAAAATACCAAAAAGATAGTAATACTGAGTGCACATTCAGATTTTCTTGGGACAGGCAGCATTTCTAGGGAGTTTATACTTATACTACTGTGTATCGGGGTCGAAACAATTAGCGTACATTGTAATATTTGTTAAACTAAGACGTATTAATCAAATTGACAAAACCATAAACAAAAAACAAAAAAACAAACAAACAAAACTTTCAACGCAAATACTTTTTCCAAAAACTACAAAAAAAATACCAAAAAAGTAATAAGCAACATTTTTAAACGTATTAATTACATTTATACTTGTACTTGTATGTAACTTAATTAGTTTCGAAAACGTTTTAGATCATACAATACAATACTATATACAAACTATATATATTGATTGAGATATATATATATATGTAAACTATATGGATAGTGACATCGAAGCATTCTGTAAATACAACAAATACAACAAGAAACAAGATGCATAATAATATCGATAGTAAGTCGATAGCAAAATGAAAGCTTAGCGAGTGCGATAATGAAGTAAAAGAAGAAGAATAATAAGCAGCATACGAACTCGAAATCAAGACAATTTTGAAACGGAATAATATATTATAGTATATATACATTGCATATTTATTGTACATTTGTTTTTCGAATTAATCATTTACACAATAATGAACAAAATATTCTTAAAAAAACGATTCTTAATGGGATTAAACAGAAGTTGAAGAAGCAGATGATGAGAACTAACTAACTACGTATGCATTAACTAAGTATTTTATTTCGATAACGCATTGATTTCTAAAATCAAAACTAATACAAAAGAAATGATAAAAATAAAGTGTACGAGAGATAGAAAGAAAGAAAGAGAGAGAGAGAAAACCAAACAAACGTTTCGCAATATCACTGCCAACTCCGCAAGAGATATATCATATATATCATATATGTATATGTATCGCATACAAAGCAGTTGCGTTTACTATCCGCACACACACTCGCACACACACACACACACAGATGCCCACACACAGACACACTTGCAACTGCGGGCAGGGACTTTTGGAGATGATATTCTGTAAGCCTGCCCCATACACACACATTGCCACAACCCCACACACCCCAATCCAGTTCACACGCCGCGACGCGCTAGCTTATTTCTACTTCTTGTTTCTGTATTCTCAACAGTATTTAACGGTAAACGACCCTTGCAAAGAGAGCAAGAGAGAGAGAGTGATTATTTTGTTATTTTTACTTTTAACCTTGTGTTTATTGTTTCCTTGAAGGTTGTTCAGATTCTTTAACGCTTGTTCCTATAACATAACCTATACAGCTAACTGCATACCAAACTTCAGCAACATTGTATCCTAACTAAACTGATTTCAATCACCACAAAGTTGTGCTAAAAAGTTCTTCTACAACATATAAATAAACACTATGTAATTATGCTATTATTTATTACTATAACTACCCTCTCTTGAACCTTACAATATTCGCACTGCAAGGGTCGCTACCGTCAACGAAAAGATTTCTATATAACATTAACATTGTATTAACAATTTTAGCAAACGTTGTCGAATTACCTTTACTTACAACAAAAAGAAAAACTAAAGAAACATAGGCAAAAGTTAACATCAGTTTTATACTATAACAGAAGACGACAAATCGGGTATGCACGACGTACCATATCAACAATATCGATGTAGTTCTCGAGGCACAAAATTTTTAGAGCACAAGACAAACAATTTTTGGATTTGCAGCGAGATTTTTGCAGAGAGTTGTGTCTTTTTTGAGTAGCGTGTTTTAGCTAGCTAGTTGGTGTGCCTAGTTTTAATGCATGTGTACTCTAATACACACACGAATACACTCACACACTCACACATACACACACATACAGAGAGAGACAAGCGGAGAGGGAGAGTTAACAGTAGTAAAAGCATTGAGTAAAGCGTTGATAGCGTCTTCCAAAGCTAACCCTACTCGCTCGTCCGCTTACCCAAGCAACCCCAGCTACCCTGGCACCCTCACCCCGCACAACACCCTGCTTTAGTTAGTTGAACACCCTGTAGTACCCTGTACCCTCCTTAACCTGCCTACTCCTGCAGAGACCCCAGCAAATCTCCAAAGTTCATTGAATTTACGTCACTCAGGCTGCTACTTGGAATTGAAAATTCGACAACCTTTTGAATTAGCATACAAAATATCGATAACAGACAGCATCGATAACTCGTTAACGATCACGATCACGCTCACGAAAAGCCATAAAGCGATAGTCGATCAACAAGTGTCATTTTCCATGGTTTGTTAACTTAATTTTTAGTCAACTACAACAAGAACAAAGAATACCAACAATAACAAGGTACACAAATAAATTGTTTTTTTTTTATATAATATTTGAATATACATATATAATATGCATATATTGTATATTGTACATTTATTCGCATTTCGTTTAGTTTTGTTTTCTACTTTGCAGCGAAATGAAAAACACACAAAACAAATACTTAAGTAATTCTAATAACAAATTGTCTGTTTAAGTTTCTAGGTACACATACAAACAAACAAACACACACACACACACTTACTATATAATTGTATATGTAATACATACATGCATAAATGTAAATGTAATCGCAAAAAAGTATTAGTGAAAAGTTTCGACCAGTTAAAAACAAATAAATTTATTATAACAAATTTCAAGAAAAAACATAAAAAACAAAAACAAAAAACAAAACATACAAATTTCAAAATGAATACAAAATCCAAAAAAAAAAACAAACAACAACAACAAACATGTTTAAACTAAGCATACATTTAGTTTTAAAGAATTTAATATATTGCAACAATAAACATGAAAATAAAACTGAAATTATATGACAAAAAATGGTAAAGAAAGTGCAGGATGATTTTTATTTGGGGTGTAGATAAGTAGAATTGAATGGTATCAGGTTATTTTTGAGATAAATATTAAATAAACTGTACACCATAATATACACAAGTTAGCATACCTTTTGAACCTTTCTACAAGCAAACTAACACAAAAATCAAACACACTAGAGCACCCTGTACGGCGGGCTGGCAGAAAACACGGCAAAAAGCGCGCTGAGCAAACACAGTCGGCACCGTCCATACGACAAAGCGTTGATTTTGCTGCCGCTGTCGCCGTTGCTTAAGCTGATGCTGCGACGGCTGCGGCTGCTGTTGCTGTCGTTGCTATTGCTGTCGTTGGTGTTGCTGTCGTAAGGCGGCGTCGGAGTCTGTGCCGTCGGCTACATGGCATTCATTTGTGCTACATGCATAACTATTTTACGTCTCTACATACAGACAAAGTCTCTCTGCATGTGTGTGCGTTTGTGTGTGTGTGTGAGTTTGACTCTCGCAACGTCTCTTAACGTTGCGCGGCTCTACCTGGCGTCCAACTGCACTACCACTTTCACAACCCGCGCTAGCGCAGCAGAAGTCAGCAGCAGCAGCCGCAGCAGTCAGCGCAGACGCCGCAGCAGGCACAACAAGCAAAACAAAAAACCCCCAGACGACGAAGTTTTGTTCGAAAGTTCGAAAATGAATGCACACACGCCACAAAATGAACACGAAAGCTACAAAAGCGCAAAGCAGCAGCAGCAGCGCGGCTGCTGAGCCAGGGTCGGTTCAGCCAGGGCGCCACAGCTGCAAACAAATCGATAATTAAGTACATAACAAATAATACCAAATAAATAATTTAATAAGCATTAAATAGTTATCGATTACAATCGATTAGCTTGGACACTGCAGCAGTCTTAGTCAAGTTTCACACCATGTGCTTGTTGCTTAAGTCATTTGCCTCTGCCACTGCCAGCGCCGCTGATCTCTTAATGTGCCTCTTCCATATAATTGTAATTTATTTGTTTACCTCCCTCTTTATCCGAGTTTCAAACCACAGTTCGTTGCCTAAGTCTTTTGTGCAGTATTCAATATTCGATGCGTACCTGAACTCTGCGTCGCTGCCTGCCTGTGCTGCTGCTACTCTGCCTCTGCTGCCTGCACTGCTGCGCACTAGAGTTATGCAGGTGCACACACACACGGGCCGAAAGGCGCAGGACAGAGAGCTACCTGTCTGTATGCGTGTGTGTGTGTGTGTGTTGCCAGTGTAGAGACAACATCGGCAATTCGATGAATTTCGCTGCGCTGTCGACTGCGCTGCGCTGCTCTCTCTCTCTTTCCCTCTCTTGCAATATCAGTTACGAAAGAGATGAAACCATAAAAAGCAATAATAATCGCGCTCTCTCACACACATACACCTGTACACACACACACACAGACTAATGCGCAGCACCTTGCCAGTAGAGAGAGAGAGGCACGCCGACTGCGACTGCGACTGAGCAGCGCTGGCAGCAGCAGCAACAACAGCGCAGCCACATTCAACAGTTGAACAATCTCCAATTGACTCTTTGGGCATTATAGCCGAGCCGAGCTCAACGTTCATCCGCGAGACAAGTTTTTCGTACCTATTCGTGCAGGCGAGTGTTACACTTGGTGTGTGGTAGTTGTAGTTGTTGCTTCTCTCTGCCTTTCGATACCGAAATAAATGAAAAACATTGCAAAATTCGTTTGAAATACGCGTAAATTCAATTAAATAGTAGAAATATAGTTAAAAGCGCTGAAGAAGAAGCAGAGAAAATACATAAACGAAAGAAGAAGAGGAAGAAGCAGAGAAAAAGAAACGAAAAAAGAATTTGTTCGCGTTTCGCGTGTGCCAGTCTGCGGCTGTGTGTGTGTGTGTCAGTGTGTGTGCGAGTGAGTGAGAGAGTGCGAGTGGGACTGCGTGTCTGTGTGTGTGTGTGTGTATGTAGGCTGTAGGTGACTGCGAGTGCCAATGCATGTGTGTGTGTGTGTGTGTCTGTGTGAGCCAAAACGAGACGCCAACAACAGTCGCAGTTGAGCAACAACAACAACAACAACACCAATAAAATTCAAAATAAAAATAGTGATTAATAACAGAAGCAGAGAGCAAAGCAAAGAACGCAAAAAAGCAAAAGCAAAATTAGCGCGAAGAGAAAATACTAAATAAATGTTGTAAAAATACCAAACAGAGCAGCGAACAGAAAAAAAGGCGGGCTACACAATGAAAAATGTATAAACAGTTAAGCGCAGTGCAACAACAACAACAACAACAGCAGCAAGAGAAACGACAACAACAACAACAAAGAGACGCAAATAAAGCGCGCAAGCAGCAGCAGCGCCGCCGCCCCCGCACGCAGCAGCTACGCAGCCGCGTTCGCCCTTTGTCGCCGTCGCCGTCGCCGTCGTCGTCACTGTGTTCCGTCGTGGCAATTAAAAAGTTTTATGCAAAATACGCAAATCAAATGTTAATGCTGTGAGCAGTTTCTCTCTCTTCATCTCTCTCAGTCTGCGTGCGTGTGTGTGTGCGTGTATGCGCGGTGCCTGTGTGTGTGTCCAAAATGCACAGACGCCAGCCAGCAACAACAACAACAACAGCAACAGCAGCAACGCAAGCTCAACTCGGCCAAGGAGTCGCGCATTAGAAGCTTTGCAAAAGCACCCAAAGCACAAGGCCCGCAGCAGCAGCGCAGTCACCAACAGCAGTAGCAGCAGCAGCACAAAGTGGCGAAAGGTGCACCCACCAACAACAACAACAACAGCAATAGCAACAACAATAGAAACAGCATAAAGTCAGTTACGTCGTTGCCAGCCTCCAGTGAGAGAGAGAGAGCGTAGTGTGTGCCATACAGAGAGAGAGTGCAAAGTGAAGAGAGCCAAGAGAGGGAGAGAGCATCCTTACAAATTGTAGTGCCAAATTTTTATATACACAAGTTACGTATTTACCTGGCAACACAAACGTAAGTACAACAAATACAGCAACAAATACAATAATAAACAGAAACAGAACAAATTCAACAACAAACACAACATAAAACACGGCAACAAATACAGCAACAATTACAACTGCAACTACTAATACAACTACTAATGCAGCAACAAATAAAACTACAAATACAACAACAACTTCAACAATAGCCAGCAAAGTAATTATAAATGCATAAAATGCAACACTGCGCTGTAAGCCAGGCTCGCAACGCAATAAAAGCCAAATATAAAGCACCCTGTAAGGTGCGCAGCCGCGACGGTCACAGCAGCACTGGCCGTCAGAGCAAGCGAGAGGCAGCAACAATGCGAGAGGCATTTCGAGAGAGCGCAGGCAACTGCAGAGAGAGAGAGCGCGCGCACACAGTGAGCGGAAAGGGATCAAAAGGTGTACGTCTGTGTGTGTGTGTGTCGATGTATGCAGTCGCTGCCGTCTTTGCTCTCTTGCTGCCGACGTCGCAGTCGGCTTGTTCGAAAATCGATGTTGTGTGTTTTTGATTACGTTTTCTCGTGGCTTCTTTGACTTTGGCTTTGCGTCGTTCGATCAATTCTCTTTGTATTTGTTGCTGCTGCTGTTGTTGTTGTATTATGTATTATTCTTTGATACTTTTTTGTTAGTGCTGTGCGATCAATTTGGGGCTGCGATTATGGTACAGTAAAATGAACAGCACCATCGCCGTTGCCACTACGCAGCGCACACACACATACACTGACATTCACATGTGCACGTCAGCTCAGACACACAAACACACACATACATACACGCAAGCCACACTTAACCCACACAAAAGGCAGCGCGCCAAAGGGGAGACTTGCGCACAGGCAACAAGTGAGCGAGAGAGATAAAGAGAGAGGGAGAGGTAGAGGGCGAGAGGGAGGGAGATAGCGCTCGCTTCGTGAGAGAATTATTTTATTTTCGTGTTCGTGTTAACGTTTATTGTTTTTCTTTTCTTTTTCTTTGCGTCTTCTTGGCTTACCTTCTTTTGGCTCTCAGTCTCTGCGAGGTCCCCCTGCACCCTCTTCCCTCTCCTTTTCTCCCCTCTCCCACCTTCTTCTCTTTTGGTCGAGTCTCTTGGGTTTCTGTTGTTGTTGTTGGGTTATTGATGCCCGGCTCTGACCGATGGTTTAGAGGGTTAGGTTCGTACATTTCTTCTTCGTGCATGCCTGCGTATGTGTGTGTGTGCGTGTTGGTGTGCGTGTGTATATCAAATGCCCAATGCTGCCTGGGTTAAATTATGTCAAATCTTGATGGGATTTCAAATAGTTTCCCTGATGATGATGATGATGATGATCACGTTGATTGTTCTTGTCTATTCTTGGCCCAGTGCGAGGGGAGACACGTCTGTAGGCGTTAAATTTAAGATTGTCTGCGAGTTCAGAGTTCAGTTTTTTATTATTATACCAAATTACACAAAAGAATTAGGTACTTTCGAATTTGGGTACAAATGTACTCAATGTGAATGGTGTGGGAATTGTTTAGTTCTAAGTGCAAATATAGCGGGAGATGTACGAGATGAATTTGTGTTCAGTTAGTCTTATTATAAATATATATTAATAATAAAGTATGACAAGATTAATATAAAATCATATAATAGCAGACATAGACACAGATAGAAGAGATAGAAATAGGAATTCGAACTCATATTTTGATAACAGCTTTATTAGTAAATCTAATAATATTATATATTGTAGTAAGGAAAGGTATACATAATATATGAAAACAGTTTCTTTTTAAAACCTTTGATAAACAATATAGTATTGATATCTTTCATCTGCATGCCCTGTAAACACTTGAAAATAGAGTAAAATGTCGTGATTTTTGACAATTTAAATAATAAAAAACTTTAAAATAGATTTTTATGTTTTTTTAACTTCTAATTAGTATCAAAACTATGTAAGGAGGTATCGGGCATGGAATTAGTTGAAAACAATGAATATTCGAGTTCTAAAAATCTCTATTTCAAAGATATCCACAGAAAAGATAATTAACAAAGTCAAAGTCAAAAATTTGATCGTTTTGGAAAAGTTATTGGTTTTGATATTAAAAATCATAGAAAATATAGAATATGTAATATAATATTCAATGACAAATGTTCTACAAAATTTACAGTCTGAGGTTCATAAATGTATTCTAATTATTATATCTAGAGGAAAAAATCAGCATATAATCAATCAAATTAATGATTGACAATGAATTGATTATTAATCAGATTAAACTTATTTATATTCTTTTTCTATATATTATATCTGTAATGCCAAAGAAACAACTCTTTGGTTTTTCGATTGTCAAATCTTTGAGGGCACTCTCTTTAATTGAAGAATCAAGCTAATCCGTTAGAACTTAATCCGCATTTCCCTTCGTTAATCTGCTGATAAATGAACGCAATTCTTAAGATTGATCTGATGGGGTTAAGCCCAAGATGTGCGTAATCTGTTCAGATTGCTCTCGATCTACGGCAGCACAACACATGAAAATAAAAACTTTATAATCTCTTTTGCTCTTTGTAGAACAGTCTACAGTCTGCGGGCACTCTACACTTGCCAGTCTACGTTCTATGATCTTCAGTCTGCACCTCTCTCTACTGTCTACTCTACTTCTCTCTACTCTTTACCCCTCTCTCATCTTCACTGCCCTCTCTTCACTCACCTCTCCCCCCTCTCTACACTCTTCAAGCACTTCTCTGTCTCTGCCTCCTTCTCATTCGTAGCCTGCGGCTGACTTTCAAACAGTGCGGGCGAGTGGGCTAGGGGCGGCACACGGGAGGGGAAACTGCGGCGCCTGCCCAGTCATGTTGACCCCCTTTTTGTGTAGTCCAAGTTCCCGCGCTGATGTCATTTTAATTATTTCCTAATTGCGCGACGAACTTTCTATGCCGCCGCATGCTGAAAAGGGGCGTCTAATCTGGTCAAGAATCGAGTTCTGTTTGTTTGCCACGTGCTGCACTCATCAATATTGACCGGTTTAAGCGCAGGGGGGGCAGGTACAGCTCACCTCACTCCACCCTCACAGTAGTAACTGCCCTCTTCTCCTCCCCCTGGCGCAGTGTGTGCCAAAAACTAGTCTACTCGCGCGCGCCACATGACACTGACCTCACCTACTAACGGAACCAGGCACGACGACCACAACGAGGAGCAGCAGCAGCAGCAGCCCAGGCAGGGTCAGGGGAGGGGGGCAAGACTAGATCTTCAGACTGTGCGAACTCGAGCCGGTTCAACGGCGAGACACAACAGAGAAGAAAACAAGTTTATCCACATCCCCAAACAGCCTCATGAACTTTGCAGCAGCAGCAGAGGCAGCAGCAGCAGCAGAGGCAGCAGCAGCAGAGCCGGGCAGCATCGGGGGAGCAACTTGAGCAGGCCGGGGCAGTTTTTGGTGGCTTTTATCAAACAATAACTGGGCAAAGTGGACGTGCCACCTGAGAGCTGCGAGCTGAACCTGGTCCGGGGGCAGCCTGCCAGTCTGGCTGGAACCAGAAAGTCAGCATCGGCAACTTCTGGATTAGGTCAAGGATTGGCCGACATGATGTACGGCTTGTTGTTGTTGTTGTTGTTGCTGTTGTTTGCCTCTACCGGTACCTGTTCTAAAAAGCAACAACAACAACTTGTTGCCTTCGCCACCGCCTCCGCCCGCTGCCACTGCCACTTCCACTTCCCCTTCTCTCCTCACCCTAACAAGCTGCTGTTTTGCCCGAAAATCCCTCGTGAAACATGTTTCGTCTGTGTATGTGTGGAACTGGAATTGAAATTGAAACTGAAATTGAAACTGGACTATTCCATTGAGGCAGGAACATAATGTGTTTACCTCATACCCTTCGTTACCTTTTGCAGGGGGTATGCGCATGCTTAAGAGCCGTTTGTAATACATAGAGGAAGATGTATACTCTACTTTATAGGGGATACTTATACCTCTAGTTAGTATATTTCTATGTCTACTCTATATATAAGGGATAGTTAAGATAGAAACATGGATATAGAATCAGTGGAGACATAAGGGATAGTATATATTTAACTGTCTATTTAACTGTCTATTTGTCTGTCTATTTGTCTGTTTATCTCCCTTCCCAAATGCAGTTTTTTATACCTTAAAAATAGGTATTGTTTTTCAAGTTATGCCAAAGAAATTCTAGCAATAGTAAAACAAGGTACTTTTTTATTTATACTTAAAATTTCAGCAAAATATATCAACTACATCCCATAGTTATCATGGAAACAATCAGTTAGAAATTGAAAATTTCATATGAAATTATCATGTGTATCATTTCTTGAACAATTCCAACTCATTTAAACCCACAAAATTGTTTGCTAAGGTTCATCAAAACTGTACAATATTATTTAAGGGCATACATGTTTCTGTATTGTTTATAAAGAGTATAGTTTATATAGAGTATAGTACAATATATAGCTATCATCGTTTAAATCGCTTCAGTCTAGGGTATAAAACCTTCGTCATATCGTTGCTAATCTTTCTTTCTTGTTTTTTGTTTGTAAACAAAACACAGAAGCGATAAAACAACAACAAAACACACACACACAGACAAACAGACAGAGACAGAGACAGGTATAGTGGGGGGAGAGCGACACGTACAAAACACAAATAAGGCACGCCGCAAACAGCAGCGACGCTGGCAGCGCTTCAGCTGAGCTGCTTCTGCTGCTGCTGCTGCTTCTTTCCACCTGTTACCGCTGCCTCTGCCGTCGCCGTCGTCGTCGTGATGAGTTATGCAGTTCCACGTTTGACATTTGCGAAGGAGTCAAACTAGTTCGACGGGCACGTGTGCAGCTTTTGTTTGCCCCCCCTGCCTCTCCTCGCCCCCTTTACTGCTCAACTTCTCCCGGTACCGTTGCCTGCCTGTCTGTCCATCCATCAGCACATCAAGCCCGTTTCCCCCTGCGCTTTGTTGTTCTCTTCTGCTGTTTATCTGTTTGTTTGCATGTTGTTTGTTTCCTCACTTTGCAAATCGTTCAACTCAACAACAACAGCAGCAACAACAACAGCAGCAGCAACAACAACAGCAACAACTATAACAACAATAGCAGCTACTCATTTGCCTCATCGCACCGCCGACGCAACATGCGAGACCGCTTCATACAGATCTCCATGTGCCGGTCTACATTTTGGAGGCGCGTCTTATTTAGTAATAGACGGAGAGGAGGGGAGTGGTGGTTGTTGCTAATTTTCAGCTGTAAAGTTGTTGAATGTTAGAATTAAATATAAATGGAATGTTTTACAGTTAAAAAGTTCATAGTTGCTTCTTAATATTTATCCGAAAGCACATTAACTAATGTATACAGCTTTTTAAAGGCTTATTCACGAGCTTTTCTTTAAAGTGTTATAATTATTTTATACTCATTTGATCAAAAGCGGCTTAACTAATTAAAAGAGCTATTTACATTAAAAGAATTAAATATAAATGGAATGTTTTACAGTTAAAAAGTTCATAGTTGCTTCTTAATATTTGTCCGAACGCTGATTTACTAATGTATACAGCTTTTTTAAGGCTTATTCACGAGCTTTTCTTTAAAGTGTTATAATTATTTTATACTCACTTGATCAAAAGCACCTTAACTAATTAAAAGAGCTTTTTACATTCATGCCTATGCTTTTTGCTATAAATCTATTTATTATTTGTATTACTTACTGAACTAAACAGTCTTTTTGAAAAATTAGAAAGGCTAGTTCAAGGCTCGTTTCAGTTAAATTTAGAACTAAACATTTAAAGAAGCTTGCAGCAATCAGGAAAATCAAATAAAACAAAGTTTGGAAGCTTTAAGCAAGGCGTAACAGATAGCTTAACGAAAAAGCTTTATAATTAGATTAAATATGCACAGATCAGAACATTGTATAACGTAGTTGGTCATTTTTCTTTGGTTAAGAATCAAAATAAGCTATCAGTAAAGTTCTTTTCAACCAATCTAGGCAATTTACTAAATTATTCTTTCTTATTTTATAAATTATTCTTACCTTTGACACAACGCTTCCTACTTGTTTGCTCTCATAATGCACTTGAAGCCACTTAAAAGCTTTTTGCATTGATCTAAAGCTGTTTCTTCAAGAGCTTTGCCACTGATCTCACATCAGTCTCTCCGTCTATCCATGCGCCTTGCACTTGATTGAATGTTGATGATTAACAACGTCAATGTTGGCAATTAAATTATAGTTTACTGTCTAGATCGGTCGACTAATGCGATTATAATTAATCAATTTGTTTTTTTCTTTTTCTATTTTATTGCAGGCAATTATAACGAAACAGAAGGAGCTCATTGATTGTTTACACAAGTTCCTTAGTGCCATAAATTGCAATATTGAAACGCGACAACGACAACAACAACAACAGCAACAACAACTCAAGCAACAACACAAGCTACAAGAACAACAACAACAACAACAACGACAACAAGTGCCTTCATTGACAACGTGATAGTGATATTTAATAATTGTTTATATACTCGTAACAACAACAACAACAACAGGAACAGCAACTGCAGCAATAATACTACAACAACAATAACAACTCTACAAGCACAAAGCTACAACAACAACAACAAAACTTAACATAACAACAAATCAAACTGCAATCAAATCTACAACAACAACATCAAATCTACAACAACAACAGCATAGCTACAACTTAACAAACAACAAAACTAACTTCCAACAACAAAGTTACAACAACAAGAAACTTTACAATAACAACAAAACAACAACAACAACTTTACAGCAACAACAACTCTTGCCAGTAACAAGAAGAAGAAGAAGAAGAAGAATAACAACTGAGCAACACGCCGCCTCTATCGAAAGCCTTCCATCACTAGTACCATCTCTAGTTTGGCTATCAAGTACCATCTCTAGTTGCATCTCTAGTATCAACGCTAGTACCATCACTAGCCCCAACTCTAGTTGCAACAAGAACAATCATTAAGCAATTTACGGAATCTTTCGAATGCCTTCCATCGCTAGTACCATCACTAGTACCATCACTAGTTGTTTATCGAGTACCTGCTTTAGTTGCCTTGGTGCTTCCACACACACACAACGTCTTCCATTGCAATTGGCATAAACTAGAACTAGTTCGCTAGCCCCCACACACACATATAATGTCCACATCCACCGCCACGACTAGCGTCATCACGTCCAACGAGCTGTCCTCGCTATCGTCGCACGGCCACGCCCACACGCACAGCCACTCACAGCACAACACACACAACCACCACGGTGCACTGCATCACACACAGCAGCAGCAGCAGCAGCAGCACAATACGCATCGTCTGGGCGTGGTAGGAGGCGTCGGAGTGGGTGTTGTGGGTCATCTAAGTGACGCCTCCCTCTCGCCCATACAGCAGGGTGGTGCCAACATTGTAGCCAGCAGCAATTGCAGTTCCCCACTGGGTCACAACGGTGTGCCACTGCTCACCACCATGCACCGTTCTCCGGACTCACCACAGCCCGAGCTGGCCACCATGACCAATGTGAATGTGCTGGATCTGCATACAGATTCCTCGAAGCTCTACGAGAAGGAGGCTGTCTTCATCTACGAGACACCCTAAGGTCGTCATGCCACCCGATGGCGGTGGAGGCAATGGTGGAGGTGGAGGTGGTAATTCTGGACCAGGTTCGAATGGTGGACACGATGATGGTCAGGTGATCGATGCACGGATTGCGATGAGCACACAGCATCTGAGTGCACCACAGCCACAGCAGACAGAGCATCAACCGCTGGCGAAGATCGAATTCGATGAGAATCAGATAATACGCGTCGTCGGCCCGAATGGGGAACAACAGCAGATCATTTCGCGTGAGATCATCAATGGGGAGCATCACATACTGTCCAGGAACGAGGCTGGTGAACACATTCTCACGCGCATCGTCAGTGATCCCTCCAAGCTGATGCCCAACGATAATGCCGTGGCGACTGCGATGTACAATCAGGCACAGAAACTGAACAACGAGCAACATCATCAGGGTGTCTATCAGACCTCGCCACTGCCTCTGGATGCTTCGGTGCTGCACTATGGCAACGATAATGTGATCAAAACGGAGGCAGAGATCTATGAGGATCATGCAAAGAAACATGCAGCAGCCGGTGGAGGAGGAGGCGGTGGCGGAGGAGGTGCGGGTGGCAATGGAGGAGGTGGTTCCATTATATACACAACCACAGATCCAAATGGCGTCAATGTAAATGTCAAACAGTTGCCTCACCTTGCCTCAGTGCCACAGAAACTCGATCCGGAGTTGTACCAGCCCGATAAACATATCGATTTGATCTACAACGATGGCAGCAAAACCGTTATTTACTCCACTAGCGATCAGAAGGGTCTGGAGATCTATTCAGGTGGCGATATTGGCAGTCTCGTGTCGGATGGTCAGGTGGTAGTGCAGGCGGGACTACCCTATGCCACCACAACCAGCGCTACCGGGCAACCAGTCTACATTGTTGCGGACGTTGAGGAGCATCTACAGGGGTGAGTAACGCGAAATTTAAGAATCTATTATAGTTAAGGAATATAGAAAAGAATCTATTATAGTTGACGAATATATAGGTTTATATAGATATACTATAACTAAAGATACGGCATATTTTTAAGTATATACCATGCATATAATTTTATATGATAGAATCTATTATGGAATATATAAGTATATAGAGTGCTATAACTAAAGATATGACATATACCATATACTGGTATATACTTATCCAAGTGTCTACGTTTTGTAGATTAACTTTAGTTGTTTGTTTTATCTCAGTGATTATTATTCAATCTGAATATTCTAATATAATTGTTATTCTTATACGATTCATTCTTGAAGGTCGCTACGTATGAAAAACAATCATTAATCTGGCTTAAATTGTCTTATATAGATTAGGCTGACGATATTGGGTATATAGATTGCTTCATTACAGAGATATGTATGTATATGTATGTTAATCGATATCTCACTCGCATAATTAGAAAGAATTAGCGCTGAAATTGAAAGTATCGAATAATTTGAACTGCAATTTGCTTTTTAAATTAAATTGTATATTATATATTGTTTATTGCCAGAGAATCGATAGGTTTTGATTCATATTTTATTGTGTAATCGATAAGTTTATTAATAATTAAGAGCATTCTGTCAGAGATATTACATTCGATTGTTGATAACTTTGTACATCGTGTTGTATAGTATTAATCGATAGATAAGCCCATTGATCGCTCGATATTATTTCTAATTTTGTTTCTGCTCAATTCCATTTACTTTTAGCGCACTTTTAAAACGTGTTATCGATAGATCAAACATTTTATCGATATCGTAATATTAAATTTGAAAAACTGTGATCTTCTCCTATCGATATCTGCAATGCTAAGTTAATTTAAAAATCAATTTATGCAAATTTATATTCGATAGACGATAACTCTTAAAATTTCATTGTTATTTCATCGGTATTTCTATGAATATGTCTATCGATAGGCAATAAATCTGTTCTATCGATACCAATTCTCTATTTGTAACTCCGATTTGCAAGCTCAATAAATTAATATAACAAATGAATCCTAATATCCGATAGACGATAACTCTTAGAATTGTAACGTTTGACTATCGATAACTGTTTAGTCTGTCCATTGAGAGGCAATAGATCTGTTCTACATATCTATACCTATCTATCTATTTGTAACTCCCATATCTACATAAGATAGTCGATCTGTGTGAGAATTGCTCGATCGTTATCGATCATTCTGCTTGCCTGCCCCAAGTTGCACAACGTCAACGTCGCAACTGATCGTAAATCTTTCGCTAATTGTCGCACAAAGCGACGAAGTTGCCTGCCCAGCACAGGCAGAATGTGGACATTGCCATCGTCATTGCCCATGGCAACAACTTTGCAACTCTTCCCCCTCCTCCTTCCCTCTTGCCCCCCTCTTCATGCTCCTCTTGTGCATCGTGTCCTTTTTGGCCATTTGCATTTCTCATGCATTTGGAATTAACCGCTGCCCCGTTTGCCCGTTTTACTGTTAATTATTGCGACAGAGCGCGCTCGGTGTGGCAAGCAACGCTAACAAGAGCAGCATTCAACAACGGCAACAACAACAGCAACAGTGAAGCTGCAACATGTTGCTGCAACGCCAGCGCACATTCGCCTGGCGATCCTCACTCGCTGCAGTCCCCATTCCCATTCCCAGGGGAATGACAGCTTCCGTTGTAACTGTTTCTGCTCTATACGTTATTGCAACAACAACAACAGCAACAAGTGAAGCAGCAACAGTTACAACAACAACAACAACAACAGCAACAACTGCAACATCTCTGGCATTTGGCGTGTAACGAATCTGCAAGTAGGCGAGTGGCTAATAATACATACAACACACACACACACACACCAATACACACACACACACACACTAACACACACACATTCTGCTAGAACCGCTCACAGCCTCCACGCGGATGTTGCTGCTGCTGCAGCCTCGCATCATCCTCCACACTCTATGAGATTCTCCTCTTCCTTTCTCTCCTCACTCTTCCTTGGCTTTTCTCTCCTGCTTATTCTTCAGCTTGCTCCTTCTCTCGTCTCCCCTTCTTTCTCTAGTCTCCCCTTCTTTCGCTCTCCCCCTCTTCTTCTCTCTGTCTTACTCTTCTCCTTTGGCTAGTCTCTTCTTTTCTCCCTCTGCTCCTATTCCTTAGCCTCTCTATATATTTCTCTCCTTGCTCTGCTTCTCTCCCTCTGCTCCTCTGTTTCTCCATCTCTAACTCTCCTGTTCATACTCTTTCCTCTTCTCCCTGTCCTCTTCTCACTCTCCTCTTCTCACTCTTTTCCTCTATATGCTCCTCACTCTGCTCTTCATGTTCCGCTCCTTTCAGTCTCCTTACTCCCCTTCCTCCTTCTCTTTCTCCTCCTGCTTGTCTCTGTCTCCCACTCCTTCTCCCTCTCTCACACACCTCCTTCTCTCCTACTTCTATCTTTCTCCCTCTCCCTCTCTCTTGCCTTCCTCACGTGCCACCCCACGCTCCCACTGTACTCATCATCATTCTACTCCTGCTGCCTCCTCTCCCTCTCGCTCTTCTCCTTCTCTCCACCTCCCTCTAACTGTTGGCAATTCATTTTAGAGCAGCCATCATCATCGTCGCCGTCATCAACAGCCTCCTCTGCGTGCTCAACCTCCTTCCCCTGCTCCTCCTCAGTCTCCCTCTTATCACCATCTCTCCATTCTACTCCTCCTCGTCGTCGTCGTCGTCGTCTTTTTGTTTTGGTATGCGCGCAGCAAGTAATAAAAATTTGAATATAAATTAATCTAATAGAAAACCGTTAGAATACGCCAATGCAATGTGGCAAGCAAGGTGCCGCCTGCCACATGCCGCATGCTGCATGCCACCGCCTGGCTGCAACACCAACTAAGTCATCGTCAGCTGAATCTGCATGCCGCACACACACAACCAACCGCCAGCTGCAACTTGCAACGGGCTGTGGCAGCTTCTTCTAATGCCGCCACGTCGATGGTCATCCTGTTATGCTGTACGCTGTTGCTGCCCCATGCATGTTGCATGCACGCCAAGGTCCATAAATAACGACAAAATTGCGTTTCCGCATATGGCCGGCAACGGGAACGGGATCGGCATCAGCATCGAGCCGGGATCGGGATCGGGATCGGGACGCCTCATGACGTTTGGCATGCAGCGCTTGACCAATGCAGCAGCAGCAGCAAAGCTTGCCACACATTAAGGAGAAGAGGAGGGGGCACGGGGGAAAGGCAGAAGACAACGTTGCTGCTGCCAATGTCGATGCTGCTTTGGCTTTGGCTTTGGCTGCTGCTGCTGCTGATGGCATTGCCGTTCGTTGTCTCTTGTCTCCTTCGTGTCTTATGTCTTCGTCTGTCTGCTAGCTGCTTCCTTCTTGCCTCTCTTCCCTCCCTCTCTCTCTCTCTCTCTCCTGCCCTCCTTCTGCGTTGCTTGCGTGTCGCGCTTGCCACACTCGCAGCTTGTACAGTTGGTTTTGGCCTTCTTTGATATATGGCCAAAAGGCAAGCGAAGCGATTGCAGCGCGAGACACTTTTTCTTCACTCTTCCCCTCCCTCTCTCTTCTTCTCCTCCTTCTCTTCTTCTTCTTTTTGCATTGTGTTTGCCTAATTTTGTATACCCTGTAGAGTGGGCATGTATTTGACTGAGTTTAATGTGCTTACAGTGGGCAAACGTCGATGAACTTGTGGCAAATTGAGACAGGTTCGGTGAGAGAAATATTGATTATATTTTGCTAGTCTTTGGATACTTTAATACCATGTAAAGTACGTAATATATTGCCAACAATTCAACAGATCTTCTTAACCTCTAATTAACTTCACAAACCTCTAATGAAATTGATTTAATTCCTTTCATTAAAATATAGCTCTTTATAGCGAATTTCAGAGTAAACTTGCGCAAAATATTCAGTATAACTTGATTAAATTCTTAGAAAACCACATGAAATTTAACCACAATTTACTTATTAGCATAAATAATATAATGCACACTCTAAAGCTTGCTATGTCTTAATTCTTTAAGTTTATAAGGTATAACTACACAAAATAGCTGAAAAAGTTGAAAAGATAAGAAAAAACAAAAAGGATTTGAAGAAATTCTGCAACAAAACACTAAACAAGTTACTAACTTCAACTAACTATTCGTTAGACATACATTGCCAGAGTATTAGAGGTTAGTACCGCCTTTAATACCATATACAATTCCATATACACCATAAACATCAGATATCCACTACAATCATGCCCTCAAGACACTCAACTCAGTTACAAACAACGCATTTACAGAGTATCTACAAGTGTCATACCCTTGACAAGCTACTGCACTGCATGCTGCACGTATCAAGCTGTCCGTCTGCGTGCATCAGTCAGTGTTGACCTTTACCAGGTGTTGTTGACGTTGTTGTTGTTGCTGCTGCTGTTGTTGTTGTTGTAGTTATTGTTGTTGTTGTTGTAATTATTGTTTTTGTCTTTGTTGCCGTTGCAGTCTTTGTTGTTGTCGCTTTTAAGGTTAACTGAACACAGAAAAAATCCTTTCGCCAATCGCCTGTCACATCATATCCCCCACAGTTGCAGCCGCAGATCCCTTTGTAAGCAGTTTACACTGTGCAACACAATCGATCTCTCCCTCTCTTTCTTTGTGTAGCTTTGCAAGCTTGGCAAAATGTCAAGGCTTTTTCACAGATGAAAGCTCCACGTAAAGCCCAAAGTGCCGATGATTTTAATAGCCGTTTATAGCCAACGATTATTCGGTTAAGTGCATTGCAATGTCCAATTACACACACACATAGGGAACACACACACACTAGTTCTCTCTCTCACTCTCCCTCCCTCTTACTCAATGACTTTATTTATTACTTAGACCCCCATAAAGCGATTTTACTGCTTCGAAAAACATCAACAAAAAACAAATTGTGCAACCGTCAGATTGAAAAATATGTGGGAATCCATTTTAATGTCCGTCATTAGATCGTTTAACATTTGAAATTGATAAAATATGAGCAGGCTTCCCCCACATAGCTCGAAGTTCCTTTAAAAAGGCGCCTCGAGCTTTTTCTGAGAGAATTAGCATAATGAAAAATGTATTTTTCATGGTTTTACAACTGATTTAACTATTTCTACACTTGTTACACTGTTTACTTCATTTATTGTGTCTTTTTCTATGATTTTATGATCAGTTTGCTTTGCTCATTGACAAACTTGAAAACTTTTAGGAGTTTTTAGCTTTTCATATAAGTAAACTCTGTAAGAAGTACGCCATACACCTTTAATGTACCTTTTACGGCCTTGTAGCAAAGTGTACTATATATTTGTTAAATTTCCTTATAAGAAAACTATATTTAATCTCATTTTTTATCAATTAATTTATTACTTCCATATATGCTACTTTTTACACACTTTTGTAGCGCAGTGTAGTTGCATTTACTTAACTTTTACCTTGTTAAACACAAAAGCTTTTATGGCAAATTTATTTATTACCATAAAAAGCAACAACTTCATTAAATTTATATTTACACATGCGTTACGCAGCTTTGTAGCACAGTGTAGTTGAATTTATTATGCGGAAACCACAAGAAATTGTGTTAAAATGAATTGCATTTCATTCAATTTCCATACACATAACATAAGGATGCCCTTCACGTCAGCCTTCCTTGTGGGGCGTTCGCGGTCACTCACACAGACAAGGAAAGACTGAGACTGAGACTGAGGCAAAGACAGGGACAGGGAGGGAGTGAGGGAGATAGCAACAACAACCAGCGACTGTGCTGGACTGGGCACACCTCATTTATTTAGTTACTTTCACTTTGCTTCGTTCATATTAAATTTCCAAGCTGCAAAACATATTTTTGCTTTGTATTTCGTTTTATTTTCATTTTCCCCTTCCCCCTTTCAACCTCTTGCTGTTTTTCTCTCCGTCTCATCCCAGTTTTTATTCAATTTGTATTTTATTTTTATTTTATTTTAATATGACATTTTAGTCACGATAAAGAGAGGCTGAGGCTGGCACAGTGCTGGCCAGCAGATTGCTGACACCTTTAAGTAAACAGTGACTCTTAAATAATTGTAAGCACTATTGTTGTTGTGTTGTTGTTGTTATTTCATTTGGGTTTGTCCCTAACTACGGCGATTGATAATAACTCAGTGGGTTTTATTGCCATAGACTTTACACACCTCAACACACACATACACACACACAGCATTGTAAATGGAGCATTTTGATTTTCAGTGAGTGCACACTGGGCTTATCAGCTGTGTCATTCACTTGGTAGGGGGTATAACTAAAGGTTGGAAAGGGTATCTAGAGAATAGTAGATGAAGTTTATATCTACTAAAATGCGCTTGAAAGCTTTAATTGAAGTATAATTGATAGACTACGTCCAAGTTGAGCTGTATATTCATACAAATAACATTAAAAAGGCGCTTTAAGTGATTAATAAGAAGCTTTACGGAGCTTTAAAGCTCCTGTCATACTTATTAGTAGTATACAATTCACAGTTTTGGTAAAACTTTTCTTCGTAAATGATTAACAATATCTACACGTCTTCAAATGTTTAAAAACTTGCTTAAGAGAGCTTTAAAGCTCTTGATTATTTGTTCTGCATAGTTGTTATATGTTTTCTATCCCGTTACAGCAAAACAAACATGATTGTTTTATGTGTATCTTCAGTAAAGGAACAAAGCTTTTAATTCTAGAGCTTTCAAAGCTTTTCTTTCCCTTTAAGTCGACTCCAAATATGTTGGTAGAGCATTTGCAATGCGACCTGCAACACTGTGTGTTGTTTCTCTCTTTCTTCTTTGTTTTGCTTTGTTTTGTTTTGCTTTGCTTTTGCCTTTGCCTCTCTTTTTTTCTCGTTTTTTTCTCGTCTCATTTTTATTATTATTAATATTAAAGGTGCAACAGCGTTTGGACATTTTGATACAAAAACAAACCTGTTCACCTGCGCAGTCTACCTGCAACTACAGCAACAACAACAACAACGACGACGATGTTGAGTGAGACAAGAAAGAAACATGTTAACACAATTCAACGTCGTTCGCTTTCGACTGTCGTTTGTCGTCAGTTGCCGTTGTTGTTGTTGTTACTGTTGTTGTTGTTGTTGTTGTAACTGATACTCCACATCTCCACACAGCCATGAATTGGCGCTACAAGTTTATCGAACGCTCAAAGTGGTTTTCAGTTGATATCGAAAAGCCACAAGGTCGACAACAGCATCAAGTTTATATATTTATTCTTTGCCGACTTCTTTCAACCAACAACAACAGAAATCGTATCAGCTCCACGGTGCGCTTCGGCTCGTTTCGGTTCGGCTTACGCGCCACATACAAAGAGAGAACGGGCGAGAAGTACAACATGTTTTTTAAGCAGCGTGCGCAATGAGAGCATCAAACACAATTTGCAACCAACTGCAACCACAACCCCCACGCCAACGCCAAACCGAACTTTATATCGAACTCCAACTCCAACTCGAACTCGAGCTGCAACTGTAACGGTAAAAGGGTAGTGCAAACCACACATGATGCAGGATGCGACAACGACGACGAACATCTCCTACTACAATGATTGGATTGCTGAGTCACGGTAGCCTTTTGCTGGAGCTCAGCTGGCCGATAAACGACATGTTCCAATTGCATTCTCTTCATTCTGCGTTCAAGCGATCCACCCACAGTGCATTGTCTTTACGACACGTGTATGTGTGTTTGTAACCTAGCATTGTTATTGTTTTTGACCAAACTTGCCCACTCTCTCTTACAAGTGTGTGCTCTCATGGAAGTGTTTGCTCTCTCACAGTCTGCGCACTGTTCTACACGTTCCACCGTCTGTCACAGTTCCACCCACTGCAATTGCCTGCAGGCGTGTGTGTGTGCGTGTTTCTAACCTAATATTGTTATTGGTTTTGTCTTAATTTGTGCTCTCTTTACATTCTGTGCTCTGTTCTACACATATCACTCACTGCAATTGCCTTTACATGTGTGTGTGTAATATAGTAACATTGTTTTTACTGTCCACTCTCTCGCGCAATCAGCCTCTCCTCTCACACACTTGTGCGCTCTCCCCACTCGGAGCATCGTTTTCAATATGGCCGCTGCTCTATGTGTTCGCTGTCCGCTGTCGCTGCCCTCTACTGCTGTTGCTGCGGCTGCTGCTGCTGTTGTTGTTGTTGTTTCATTTTATTCGTTTTTATGTTTTGCTGTTGCTGTTGATAATTTTGTAGTAATTAATGCGATACGAATGAGAAATTTATGGCCCCACGCCCGAAAAAAACAAATGAAGAAAAAGAAACAACAACAAAAAACCAAAGCTGGCGGCGGCTTCGCTTTGGCTACGGCGCTGCCCATAACGACTGCGCTGCTGCTTCTTCTCCCTCTCTCTTTTTTTTTGGGGGTCCATTTGCATACAAAATGAGCATGTAAAGAGCATTTCCATTTTCCAAATGGAAACGGCAGCTTCCACAATTTCCAATCAGACAGCAGACAGCGCAGGCGCGCCCTTTCTCACGCAGTAACAGAGCCAGAGGCAGCAGCACCATTAGCTTCGCGGGCAGCGACAGAGGCAGCGGCAGCATTAGCTTCGCGAGCAGCGGCAGCGGCGTCAGAGTCAGCGTCAGCGGGGCTGGTCAGAAAAAGGATGCGCTGCGCATTATGGACAAATTAATGGACCTTGCGCAACTGTTGTTGTTTTTGTGCGCGGCGCGCAACGGGAGAACGCAAGGGAAGGCAGAAGGGGGGATGGGAGGGAAGGCGCTGGTAGGGTAGAGGGTTGGGTAGCGGGTCCAGCAGCGCGCAAAAGCAAAAGGTTTAACAGATTTCACGATGTCTCTTTGGGTTCGTTTTATTAATAGAGAAAGAGAGAGGGTGATACAGCAAGAGAGTGAGAGAGAGGGAGAGAGTGATAGTTGGGAGAGGGGTTGAAAAGTTCTACCTGGTGTTATTTATGCAAATTAGGCTGCAACTGCCCATCGCAAAGGGGTTGCTAGCCAGAGCCGGACAGAGCCTGAGATGAGATGAGGTTGAGGCTGAGGTGCGATGTCCAACGTTGAGAAACAATGACACACAACAACAACAGCACAGCACAGCACAATTGTGAGGCGGTTAGCGGGTCTGGGCGTCATTCGACCGTATCAAATGCTTAAGACATTGCCCCGGGAAGAGGCATGTGAACTGGCAAAAGAGGACGCAACGCAACGCATCCCGTCTGCGACGCATCCATCCTTCATCCTTCGTAATGCTTTTCTAGCTGAAAGCATTATGCAAATCGCCGCATTGTCTGCTGAGAAAGGACAACAAAGGAAATGAATGGAAAGAAAAGGGTCTGGCTGTGGACGCTGTCCGAGTAAGTCCTGGCGAGGCAGAAAGCCCATGTGTGTCTTCTCTCTCTCTCCCTCTCCCTCTGTCTCTTTCTCAATCAATTATGATCTAACGGTCGTCGCATCCCAAGAGGCGATGCATCGTAAGAGAGTGAAGCAGCTGCTGGATTTACCGGTTTCAACTTGTCTTGTGGACTCTCGGGGCACTTCCCAGGCTCGGAACCACAGAGTACGGCCCTCTGGCACGGCCCCTGTTTCAGGTGTTAATGCGCCACAGGGTTGCCACACAGTTGCCACACATAGTCGTCAAAGGGTTGCAATTGTTTTTGCTTTGTTTGCCACACACACATTTTTGCAATCTTTGCTACTTGTTGCGCTGCCCCGTTGCTTGCTAATGAAGTAGTGCCCCCCTCTATATCATATATAGCTCTATATTTATATATGTATTTGTATTTGTATAATCACAGGCTCAAGAGTCACTCTGCTCTTAAATAGCTTCACAGCGCCATGGGAAAGTGCAAAATATAATTAGTAGATTTCATGTATTGCAATTAGAGAACCCTCTACCTCAAGGACAGTTAAAGCTCGGTAAGCTGGCAGGGGATATGGATGCTGATTTCTTATGTTATTCTTCTCTTTTTTTATGTTTTTTTCTTTTATTTTGCATTTGTTTTCTGAAGTGCGAAAGAAAGGAATCTTAGAATTGAGTTTGGTTTCTAAATAGGCACATGCAGTGCAGTAAAAGCTTATTAAAATGGTAGAAAAGGAATTGATATTGTTTATTTATAAAGAACAGTTTAAATTAGATGTGTTAAGTTGGTTAACGGGAGTGTTTTAGGCATCTAAAATTGAGTTGTAGCTCTTCAGAGTAAAAGAATAAGGATTTCAACATTATTTGAAAGTTTCAGATTTAGTTTGATTAATCGAAATAAAAAGATAAATTAATTATTCCTTTTTTAAATAACTAAGCAAGGCTAAGCTCTATTTTAAACGTAGTTGCAGAGGGATTTTATGACAGTTTATTTGGAAATTTAATAAATTGAAGGAGCTTCATTAATCTCTACGCAAAAGCTTCTAAAATGCTTATAATAGTTACTTGCAATTAAAAAACTTATGCAAAACATGATCTATAGATGTTGCTATAAAAGCTATTAAACAGCTTAAAAGCTTTTAAAAGCTTTATAGGCGTCAAACAGCTTTATGTACTGCTGTTAAGGCTTTAAAGAGCTTTAAACAGCTTTAAAAGTTGCTTGCTAAGCTTTAGTTAAGCAGCAGTTGAATCCCTGTGAATACAGCAATGTTTTTAGCTCACTCCAGCCTGAAGTGTTCACTGTAATAAGCACCCCATAAGGAGCCTTCACTGTACTTGAAGTTGGCCAAATTGCGATTCCTGCTCAAAGTGTTAACCAACAACAACTTTATGAGCCAGCGTTGTTTAATTTTTGGTGTTTTATTTTATTTCTCGTGTTGTTGTAGATTCAGTTGTTGTTGTTGTAGCTCTTCTTGTTGTTTTACCCTTTGTGGTTGTTGTCTTTTTTAACAGCTTTCGTCTAATGGCGCTAATAACGCTAAACGAATCAATTCCGATCGCCCGATCGCCGTTCACTGATTGTGCCCCTCGACAAAGCTTTTCAAGCTGCCGCAACAGTTACAGACTCACACACACACACTCGCACAGACACATACCCAGACTGAGGCTGGGCAAATTTGTTATGTAAATAATGCTAATGGTGATCGCTCGACTGGCAAAATGCAGACGCACCTGAACACGACGCTTCGTATACACGGCTGAGCTCCAACGCGTCCGCTTCCTCTCCATCTTCCTACCCCTTCCTCTTCCCCCTCTCTTCCTCGCCCTGTCTCTTTCTCTGCTCTAAAACGCCCCCTTGCCCACTGCAGACGCAGCAGCAGCTACAGCTTGGACAACGAGGAACTTCAGCAGGCACCACCACAAATCCATCTTGATCATCTTCAGGCTCCGCTGCCGCCCCCTCCGCCTCTTTACGCCTCATCCTTATCACCATCGCGCTACTATTTCAACCACAAGGACGTTGATCAGCACTTGCAACAGCTGCCACCTCAGGCGCCTCATCCCAGTGGCAGCAACGCTGCCGCCTTCCCCCACAACGGAGGCATTTCCCATTTACAGCTTGAGTTATTACCAACGCAGTCAGCTAGATGAGCAGCCGCTGCTCTGGAGGTAAGCTGCCCTTTCTCCCCCCTCCCTTTCCATCTCTTCCTCCTCTCCTCCTTCTATTTCCTATTCCTCCTATTCCTCCTCTCCTCCTACTCATTCTTCTTTTCTTCCTCTCAGTTGTTTTTGCAGAACCCGCGCACGCGTGCTTCTCTTATTCATCTCTTATTCATCTTCATCTTCCCCTTTCCTCTTCATTTTCCCCTTTCCTCTTTCTCCTTCCCCTGCTTCTTCCTCTTCACCTGTAAAAAAACTGAACCACATCGTGTCATATTATGAAATACTTAAGGTAGCTTCTGTGCTACTTTACACATACCACTTAGGTCGCGCGGTCTTTCGGTCTCTTGGTCGTTTTAGCCGTTTTGGCCGCTCTGTTTTCAATATACTCTTCCCTAGTAAAAAGGCTTCGACTGTGTAAAGATGTTTGTACAGTGGGAAGAAGTGGATTTTAGTTTAAATTAAGATAACAAATTGTACATTTATAACTGTATTACTATATCCTTAATATATATCTATCTATTACCTAATGTTAATATGTATCTGTGTCTGCCTTTATTCTAAGATGAATGTAGACTTTTATTCTTTATCTGAGCTTTCTTATGTATGTTATACAATACATATCGGCTAGATCATGTTAAATTTGACGTAAGTTGCTCTAATCATAAAATACTTCATTATTCAACTCAATTATAACAACCCTTCTCATTCTTTATATTTCACTGTGTAATATAGATTATAATATTGTAGTTCTTCTTCAAGCAAACATCTCTTTCCATTTCTCATATAGTATAAGTTAAATAGTAAATTTACCTATCGTCTCATAAGAATTGTTTTCATCTGCCCTACAGTTGAGAATGATATTCAGTTTTCTTTCGCTAACAATTAAGTTGATTGATATGTTCTTTCGACAACCTCATCACACTTGTTTTCATCACCCTACCCTTATTCTTATACTTTCTCTTCTGCATGAGTTATTCACATTATTGCTCTGATTTTTCTTATCGCCATCGTGATCATTAATCATTCTTTATCACAATGTGTGCTCTTCTTGATTTGCTGAGGTATTCTCATTCAGTAGAGAGTTCTCTGTCTCTGAAGAAGAGAGATTTATCTTGATCGACATTTTTTAATCTTTTATAAAATATTTTAGCATAATATTCTTACTTCTTTTTTCCTATATATTTCAGTTATTATATTTATTTATATTCCTTAAGTTCCCTAACTCTTTAGAGCATTTAGAATTCGTTGCTTCTTCCACAACTTCTGTAATCATTTCTTGTTTCTTTTCGTGCTTTGATTTGACGCTCTTTTCGGTTCTTTTTGTGTGTTTTTGTTTCTTCTTGTTGTTGTGGCTGTTGTTGTCTGTGTGTGTGTCTTGTTTTATTTCAGTTTTGTTGTGCTGATGCCAAGTTCAGGTTGAGGCTGTCGAAACTGTAACGGGAGGCGGTACGGCTTGACCGCTAAGGGGGCATAGAAAAGGTCGCTTGGCACTTGGTTTAGAAACACAATTAAAAAAGACTGAGACAGTTTTAACATTTTCATTTGCTCGGCCAAGTCTTTGTGTGGCAAGTAGACACACACACACACACACACATTTGTAGCTGTATCTGCATGTATGTGTATCTGTCTGTCTGTCTGTGTGTGTCGCATCTAATAAATGTTTTGTTCTGACTACGTGATTTACACAAACTGACCCTAAAAACGGTCGCTAAGAGCCCAACTAGAAAAGGTACAACAACAATGAGACAACAAAAACAACAGGAACAACAAGAGCAACAGCAATAGCAGCAACAACAACCACTGCAACAACAACAACACTGCGTGGAAATATCGCATTACGAAAATACTTTTTAATAGCGAAAAATTTCGTGTGTTTCAGCGGAACATATAAAAAAAACATTGTTCCTCACTGGACATGCCGGCGCAATTCGGGTGAAATCGGGCACGACGGGCGCTCGTATCTCACAGATACAAATGTATCTCGCAATCGAAATCGCCAGAAAAGCTTGGCAAACGGCAGCTGCTCAAAGCTGAAGGCAAAGCCGAAGAAATTGCGACATTTGTTCTCATTTCTGTCTCTGTCTGACTGTCTACGGTTTGCTGTCTTTGTTTCTGTTTGTTGAGAGGGTAGCACACACACATACACACATACATACACATACATTAAAAAGCTGTTAGATATGCTATCTATATATGCTCCATATATGTATCGTACATTATATACATTGCGGCTGTGTTTTGAGTTATGTTTGCCGCTTGTTGCTACCTTTGCCATATGCCAGTTTTCATATTTTGACAAATGCGGGTCGCAGGACCTTGAAGACAATAACTTTGTTGAGTTAAGAACTTATTTGAATACTTATATAGGTTAAATTTGGTTGGAGAATGTTTGAGTTCCTTAGCTAAATGAATCGACTAAGAAATTTTAATGTACTTTCCTAAGAACTCTTCGAAAAATTAAGAAAAACATTGTTTTGGTTTGATTTAAACCTTATTTTATCTCTTGATATTGCAACGACAGAAACTTTGTGCTACCCTCTGCAGTAATTTTGAAGATAATCTTACTTTGTCGTTTATTTTATTGTTTTATTGTTATTTCTAACTATTTTTTGGGGATTAAAGCTCAATTTGGAATAACTAAACTCATGTAGAATAATGTGGTTTGCATATAAGAATGCCTTAAGGTACTGCTTAATCCCTCATAAGCGTTCCATTCTCCATTCTCCAATTCCAATTAACACACAAATTAAGCCACCAAATGAACCGCTCTTTGAAGAAAGTTTCAGTTAGATTTGGCTACTGTGAGCTATAAAACTCTGTCTCTAAAAAGAACTTAGACTCCACACCTGTCTTGCCATATAAGAACGCTTAGTAACAGTTGAGACTGACTAAGTAGAACAACATAATCACATATTAAGTTAATCTTAAATGTTCCACTTAGTCAAGTCGCACTGTAGTTAGAGCATTCGAAAGATTTGTCAAGTTCTATTTTTGTCGTCGCATTTTTTGGTTTTCCCCAAAAAAAACTTCGCAATTTATGCGGCCGTTTCACGCTAAAAAAAATGACTCAAAAATTGATTCAACCAATTTGGGCAGATGACCTTGAAAATGTTTCGATTTTACGATGAGTTGTATGACGGGAAGTGGGTAGGGGAAGAAGGGGGAAGGGGAAGTACCGTAAGTTGTGTTATCGATTGACGATTTAAAGAGAGAACAAATCGAATGTGGATTGTGTTTGTGGATCGTTTGTGTGGATGGTGTATGTGGTTCAGACAGTGGATCATATGTGGAAGGTGTGTGGGCTGTATTTGTAGGAATATGATCATACGTTGAATAGTGCGCGGATTCTGTATGGATCGTATCTGGAATCTGTATGGATTATATGTGGATTGTATGTGGATCGTATGCATGTAGATTGTGTGTGACACATGTGCAATTCGTGTGTATGTTTTGTTCATGGTGTGTGGATCGTATATTGATTGTGGGTTATTTTCATTGAATGCAATTTGTTTTTATTGTGCAGATCTTACGCTCTTGTTGTTGCTGTAGTTGTTGTCCCCTTATTGTTGTTGTTGTTGTTGCTGTTGTCCAGTTATTGTCCCCTGCCTGTTGCTGCTGCTGTTGTTGTTGTTTGGCTGGTTTTGTGACTGCTGCTGCTGCTGTGGCTGCTGCTGTGGCTGCAGCTCAAATCTGGTTTGGTTTCAGTACGCATGTCTCTCTCTCTCTCTCTCTCTCTCTATCTGTATGTGTATGAGTGTGCCGAGTCGATTGGCCAGTGGGGCTTGGCAACAGGTCCAGCTTCAGCTGCAGCTACAGGTGTAGTTGTTGTTGTTGTTGCTGTTGTTTTGGCAATGGCGAATTAGGCTCAGGCGCAGGCGCAGCGGATTAGCTTGGATTGACTGTAAATTGCATTTGCCGCATACTTTGCGCCACTTGATTGTCAGATACAGATACAGATACGCAATATGCACATTGAGTTGTCACTGAGGGGTGTTAATTAAGCTTAATTAGCCATAATTTAATTGCAGTTTAATTAATTTAAGTTTAAGTTTGAATTTTAAGACAAATTTATCGAATGTTTAACTCATTTACCTCTCTCTCTCTGTGTCTTTCACAACTAATGGCTTGCCTGCACTCTTCTCTCCCTCTCTCTCTCTCTCTCTCTCTCTCTCTCTTTATCTCTACAGCGCCGGCAAACTGAATGGACAGACCACACCTATCGATGTCTCTGGCCTATCGCAAAATGAAATCCAAGGCTTTCTGCTCGGCTCGCACCCCTCCTCCTCTGCCTCCTCAGGCCCCACGGGCGTGGTGTCGACAACAACAACAATATCGAATCAGCAGCAACACCAGCAACATCAGCAACAACAACAGCAACAGCAGCAGCAACATCAACATCAACAGCAGCAGCATCCCAGCGACAACATTGTGACCATCAGCACGGCGGGTTCGATTGTCTCCGCTGCCGTGCAGCAGCAGCAGCAACAACAGCAGCTGCTGAGCATCAAACGAGAGCCCGAAGACTTGAGCAAGGATCCCAGCAAGAATGGCAGCCTGGGCGCCGCTGCCAACGGCGGCACAGTGATAACGCAAAAGGTAAGAGCGAGATAGCAAAACAAACAGTCTAAGCCTTTAACTCCTTAATGGACACGCACGCAAAACAGAAGCAGAGAAAACTAGTAGAAGAAGAAGCAGCAGAAGTAGCAGAAGAAGAAGAAGAGGCATAGAAAATGTATAAAATAATTAAACATACACTAAATTCCAACTAGAAATTAGTTTAGGCTTTCCATTCACATTCAAACAGCAGCAGCAGCAGCGGTCGCGGCAGCGGCAGCGACGGCGCAGTCAGCGTCGCCTTAGACGCGATAGCACATCCTGCGCTCTACTTTGTCTGCGCAATTAACTCACTTACGTGTGTGTGTGTTGTTGTTGCTGCTCTAAGACTTGCTGCAATTGGTCTGTCTGACTGTGTGTGTGTGTGTGCGCAATGAGTGTGCGCGGCTGCAGCCAATACGAAACGTCGTCGTCGGTGCTCGTCGTGGTTCTATTGACGCAAAAGCAATGAGACAACAACAAACACAAACAACAACAACAACGGCGGCAATCACAACAGTTGAGCAGGCAGGCAGGCTGGCAACAACAACTCACACAACTCTGTTTGCATTCGAAAACTGTTATACCGCTGACTTGTTATACACGATCATCGTCGTTCGTTCGTCGTTCGCACATCGTTGTATGTGCGCGCCTATGTGTGCCTGTGTGTGTGTGTGTGTATGCGTGACTCTGTGACTGCCTGTATTTGATTTGTATATTGCGCTCGCTCTAACACACGCTTTGGGCGCATAAGACTGCCTCGCTCTGTCGCGCACTGAGCTTTGCTGCCGGTTCGAACTGCAAGTTGCATGCAAACATGTTCGACGCCAGGCCTTTATCAATTGCAATGCAAAAACAAAGAGACGAAGCCATAATTAAAGTCTTTTTGCGACAGGTAGGAAAACTGGGAAATTGCGCGAGAGTTGCCAACAACAAAAACTGCAACAGCAACAACAACAAGTGGCAATAACCGAAGGCGACAAAAGTTAAGTGCGCACTTCCGGCCGTGTTACGTTCGTTCTTCCTTCAATGAAACTATTTTTTAAACAGCATCAAACATGTCGCGCATGTGTCGTTGTTGTTGTTGCTGTTGTTGTCCGTGTTCGTGTGAGCTTGTTGTAACGCCCTGTCCGGCATGTCCGCGCATGTCAGAATATGCGACAGGCGGACCGCAGCAGCAGCGACAGCGACAGCAGCAACAGCGACAGCGGCAGAGATTCCAACCATTTTGAACGATCGTACGTGTGTGTGTATGTGTGCGCTGGTCCAACTGGCCGAGGTACATGTGTATGTGTGTGTGTGAGTTTGTCTCAGGTAGCGCCGCCGCTGTCCGCTGCTGCTGCTGCTGTCTCTGCTGTCGCCTGCGACTGCGTCGCGTCGCGCTGTTGTCATACGCGAATCGCTCAGTCAGTCGTATCACGCTGTCGGAGTTGGATCGTTTCGCGATTCGTTGATGCGCTCAAGCTGCGCGTGCGTAAAAAACAAAAACAACAACAACAAGATACTTGTAACGCGACGCGACAACAACGAAGAAGAAGAAACAGAATATAATAAAAGTGTAACAATAATAATACGAGAGAGATAAGCAGAGCAAACAGTGTTGTACAGTTCAGTGATCAGTGCCAATAACCCAACTAAAATAATACCACGCCTCCCCCACCACCCCCAACGATCCCTCTATGCGACAAAGTCTAAGACAGCATTGTAAGTGTGCGTGTAAGAGTGTGTTAATGTGTGTGAGAGTGTGTTAATGTGTGTTAGAGTGTGAGAGTGTGTGTGTCTCTGCTCGAATTTGATATGCTCAGGCAATTTGCATATTATGCTTCGATTCAACTGATATATGATATAGTATGATATAGTGCGCAACCCTCCCCCCCCCCCAATGCCCAGCATCATGTTCGATTGGAATGTGGGCGCACAGTTGCAACAACAGCAACAACAAAAAACACCTGCAAAGCGCGCGCCCCAAAAAACAAATTGAAACAACACACGCGCAGCGGCAGCAGCAGCAGCACAACAACAACAACGTTTGCACCTCAGTCAGCTGTGTGTGGGCGTCGCAGCAGCAGCTGAGTTGCCGCAACATGCGCGCAGTCGCAACACCCACGCAGAGCGAACAAGTTTGAGCTCCAAGTCTTTTGTTTGAACCCAACAAGAACAGCAACAACAAACGAGAGTAACAGTTACAGTTTGTTGTTGTTGCTTTTGCAGATGCCAGTGTGGGCTCCATGTGCGCATGCATGTGTGTGTGTGTGTGGAAATGTAGAAAAATTCATTGAGCAAATTTTTAGCAATATTTAATTGCCTTGTTCTCTTGCTGTTGTTGTTTGTCTGCAATTTGCATTGCACTCTAATTTATTGTACATTTATCTGCATATTTATGGATGTGTGTGTGTGTGTTTATTGTGTTTCTGTGTGTGTGTGGTTTTTTTATACTGCTATTCTCGCATTGACAGTTAATTATTCGTAATATTCGTCTTATTCATTTGCATACACGCGGCGCATAACTAAGGCCCAAGCTCAGCCTTAGCCACAGTCCGAGTCAGCTCGCGATAGTCACATCCACACACATTAAGTCTAAAGGTAACAAATCGTCTAACTAATTTATGGAACAGAATTCCAAATGAATAAAAAAAACAGAAACTGAGACAACAACAAAAACAAAAAAGAATTGTTATTAATAAATGAAAAATTGATATTGCAATTTGTTGCAAGCGTAGACCGGAAAGTGCAATCATTAGAGCACTGCAAAGGGGGAAAGAGAGAGACAGAGACAGTCACCTACAGAGAGAGAGGGAGAGGGAGATAAAGCCACCTCCTGCTGTTTGACTAATTGAAAAATTAGTCAGCAATCGATAAACGCTTTTTGCTTTTTTTTGCGAGAGAGCTCGTTATCGCTTACGCGCTTGAACTAAATATTTCAGCAACAAACTGAACAGATCTCGAGTGTTAAACAACTTGGAAAACTGAAATTTGGTAGAACTCTACTTGGTATCTTTCTACAATTTAAATTCTTATGATCACAAATTCAGGTCAATAACCTAAGAATTCATATATGACAACTCTTGTATAAAGTACAAATTCAACAACTTGTTTCAATCTACTTCAATTTAACTCAAACTAACTGCAACCAAATGAAGATACCTTAGAAGTCTTTTAAAATCACAGTCAGCACAAAGAACTCCTATATCTTTCTTCTTATCAACTTCCTTAAGCTCAAACTCGGCATACATTAAAAGCAACATCTTAACAATCCAAACAAAACATTAAAATCTCAGCAGATAAAGCAACTTTCGAAATAAGCCCGAAACAAAAGCGCTCTCTTTGGCCTGCTATCGATTGCCGTCACCTGAGACTAAGTACCCGCCTTCATTAAAGCCTAACTTGGCTAAACAGCACATAAAAGACACACACAAACAGACAAAAGAAGAAACAGAAACAGAAGAAGAAACAGAAAACAAAACTATTAAAGAATAATATATAATAATAATTTTGTATTCTGTATGTATTATTGTTTTGCCTTGGTTTATTTCCGAGAATTAACGATATGCATAAAAGTGCCAGCTAAACAGAAGAATCTTTAAGTAGACACAACAACAACAACAGCAACAATAATAAAATATACCACAAAATAATACCAAAAACAAAAAAATCAACGAAAACCGAAAAAAAGTTTCACTTTTTTATCATCAAAAGGTATTAAAATAGTTAATTGGCTTTATTTAAATTTTTATTTCTTCCTCATACATAAATATGTGCCAGAGAGAGGGGAAGGAGATGGAGATAGAGGGAGAGAGAGGGAGACAGAGATCGCTTAGCATAATTCTAGCCCATAGCTCAGTTAGTATAGATAGCATGCGATACAATAATATCGTATATCGTATATGGCATATGGTTATATGCAAAGCACACTTGCCTAACGATTCCTACAGATTCGTTGCGTTGACACGCACAAAAACCTACAAGCAACAACAAATTGTTAAAAAACAACAACAAAACAAAAACAATATCACAAAACGATGAAAAAAAAAACAACAACAAAAGCATCCAAAATGTTCGATCGTTGGCTTAGCCAAGGCCTTCTCTGACGTTGCACGAAGCCGCGGCCGAGAAGCCGAAGCTGAAGCTCAAATCTCGAAGAATACGAAGCTGAAGCCGAAGCTGAGCTGAAGTTGAGAAGAAGCTGAAAAAATGCAAATTGATTTTTACGAACAAATTTAATTAGCTCGCAGCTAGAATCTTTTTCGGGCGATCGAAGAAGAAACAAAATAACACAAGGCGGCTAAATTATACAACTGACCATTTTGTATAATTCAAGACTGAGCTACACACATACACACGCACAACCAAGCACACACACACAAATTTGTGCTTTTGTGTGTCATTTGCAGTAAGATCAAATTTGCTTAGATACAAAAAAAAGACCCCCAAAAAATTAATGAAAACAAAATATATTTAAATTAATTTGAAAATCATATATGAAATATGAGACAAAGATATGAAATATTGCAAGTTATTGCACAGCCTTAGGCGAAGGTAGTTTTGTAGGGAATGTAAATTTGTTTGAGTGGAGAAAATTATGTTGGAATTTGTAAAATAAATATTTAAAAAATGATATATGATATATCAGCTAACGATACAATATATGTATGTGGAAGACATTGCAAGGCCCTAAAATTTAAATTTTCTTGCATTTCAAAGACACTTTTGAAGCTCAAAATTAAGCAAAACTTTCAGAAATTCTAAAAAATATAAAAAAAATATTTACATTTATAAAAAAGATAAAGAAAACATCTGCTAAGATCCAGCAAGTCTATACTATATTTGTTCATATATTTCTCAATTTTAGAGCCATGTTTCAGCCGTAGATTGCATTCCTTAGATACTTTACAAGGCAGAAATCAAGAAAAACTTTAGATAAATGTTTAAAAATATATAAAGAACATTACACTTTATTAAATGATATTAAAAATATATAGAAATTATCTAAGCAACAGCTGTCAATCATAAAAATTGTCTATAACATTTTCCGTAGCCTTAGCGTAACTTTTTCCGTCATAGATTGCATTTCTCAGATAGTTGACAATTCTAGAGATTCTTTCAGCTTTTCCATATTTATAAAAATCTAGAAAAAGTCTTTAAAAATTACAATATGCCCAAGAACCCATTTTGGCGCTCATTATTGCCGCCGCTGACCGGTTCGCGCTGTATCCATCAAATATGGAGATACATTTGTGGCTGCGTGACGTCTTTGATTTCACTTTCTATGGGACGCGTGAAATAGTCATCAACTAAATGTTAATTTAGCGCCTAGACGCAGTGGAGTCCATTATCCATAGGCGTGGCACTGTATATAAAATAGATATGCGTATATAGCTGTATCTGACTGTATCTTGTGGCTGTATCTTGTATCTGTATCTGTGTATCTTTTGCTGTATTACCTCATTTAGCGCGCACGTCAACGACGACGACGAAAACGTTTGACATTTTGGTGCGATCAATAAAAGAAGCTGAAACAGAAACAAATCAGAAAAAGCATTGCTAATTAACATATGCACATGTATATATATAGTGTATATATAATTATATACCAGTCAGTATATACATACATACATGTTAGTGCCATCTCTCTCGCACGCTGTCGCATTTTAATTGGTTTCTTTCCACGACGACTGTTTCGATTTTTATAGCGTGTTTTTTTATAAACTGTACTTATTGGCCGCAGCTCAGGTGTGCGTGTCTGTGTGCGAGTGTGTGTGCGTGTGTGTTTATGAATCAGCTAACGAAAAAGAACTTCGAATTGGACTCGAATTCGGTATCGAATACGATATCGGCATCTTTTGTCACCTGGCATCCGTTGCTGACCTTCCGCCTTCCAAATCAGTCATCAATCAACAATCGGACAATTAATGAATACACGTGCTTTGTAGTCGAGTGTATGTGTTTGCATGTGTGTGTACTATAGTGTGTGTGTGTTTGTACTGTGTGTGTGTGTGATCAATCAATGTAATCGCAGCTGAACCAATTCGATTACTAACTTTAAGTTCCACAAGTTCCAAATCCAAAACGAAATTGAGCAAACGAAACGATTCCACAGATATTGCGCGTGGTGGATGCAGCCAGCACTGAGGCAGCTGCAACAGCTGAAATTAGCATAGAAAGTGCTGCAACAACAGCAGCAACAACACCTGCAACAGCAACAACTTCAACTAGTCCCGCAACAACAGCAACAACAACAGATCTAGCGATGTATGCGACCACGGGCGGCACACAGATCTATCTACAGGTGAGTGATGTGTGTGAGGGAGAGAGCACAAGAACGAGCCCGACTGACCTATGTCTGCTGCAGACCTCACACCAGAGCAGCAATGTACCGCCGCCAGGCCCAGGACAACAGCAACAACAGCAACAGCAGCAGCAGGCGGCGCTGCAACAGGCGCAGACACCGAGTCCGGGTCCGTATATAACCAGCGATAGCTATGGCATGTATACCACACGGCCCGGCCCCCCGCCCCCCACCACCACGTTCATAACGGAGCCCTATTATCGAGAGTATTTCGCACCAGATGGACAAGGAGGTTATGTGACAGCGCGATATGGAGAGGATGTTGCTGCAGTTGCAGCAGCAGCAACACAAGCGCAACCTGTGGCGGGGGGTGTATGAGGCGCGCTTCAGCAGTAATGGGCCAACAACAACCACAGTGCTTACCAGCAGTCATCACAGCAGTCACCAGCAGCAGCAGCAACAGCAACAACACCAACAGCACCAACAGCAGCAGCAGCAGCAGGAGACAGTGGTCAAAAATGGCGGCACACCATTGTATGCCAAGGCCATCACGGCAGCGGGACTCACTGTGGATCTGCCCAGTCCGGACTCGGGCATTGGCACCGATGCCATAACGCCGCGGGATCAAAATCACATACAGCAGGTAGAGCGAGTATGCCCCGACATGTATACCCTGTAATATGTTAACAATAGACTAGTTTGCAACCTTAGTTCCTTAGCGTGTTGTAGTGCGTGTCCATTAAGTGTTTTTTGTAGCTAGCAAAAGGGTATATTGCCTGCCTATATACCCTGTTATTTGTACGGGTATATTGCCTGCCTATATACCCTGTAATTTGTACATTTCTCAACTATATATCATTAATATTCTCGATTCTCTCTGTGCCACACAGTCCTTCGACTACACGGAACTCTGCCAGCCGGGCACATTGATCGATGCCAATGGCAGCATACCCGTCTCTGTGAACAGCATACAGCAGCGCACCGTGGTGCACGGCAGCCAGAACAGTCCGACCACATCTTTGGTGGACACCAGCACAAATGGATCAACGCGCTCGCGGCCGTGGCACGATTTTGGGCGACAGAACGATGCCGATAAAATACAAATACCAAAAATGTAAGTAGCAAAAACAACATTTTGTACCACTGTGCGCTATATAGACTACATAAACTGCTGATTTGCTGACTAGCATATGTTCTTAGGCAGTATTTGATAATCTGATAGAGTTAAGTTAAGCTAACTTTTGTTTAAACTCTTTAAAATGTTTTCTAGTTCGTTTTTGAACCACTGTTTCTATATTAACTATACCATATAGACTACAGATTTAAGTTAAAATGCATTAAGTAATCAACTGGTAGCATCATTTGTCAGTTTCATTGCGTTAACTTAACTTAAGAGTTAAGCAAAGTTTCGTCAAGCTAACTAAAATTTCCATCGATCGTTTTTATGATCAACATAAAATTTATGAATCTCATATGTCTATGGAAATCGCAGAACCAAATTTCATGAAGACTAAGAAACAAGTTTGCCAGCGACAGATAGACGGAATCAATAAGCATGTTATATATATATATATAATCTGCTCTAATCAAAAACTCCATTCGATTTCCGCAATAAGAAGTCACTTTTGTTAGAATCTAGGTTTATATTCTGTAGAATCTCTTTGCTTTTCTTTCTTTTCTTTTTCCATTACGTAGAATATTATTAAATTTTAAGATATATTTATAAGAGATCTTCACAAGTAATCATCTCTCTCTCTGTCTTCCTCTTCCTTCCACCTCTATCTCTCTCTCTCTGTAGCTTCACAAACGTGGGCTTTCGCTACAACCTGGAGAGCCCGATCAGCTCGTCGCAGCGACGTGAGGACGATCGCATCACCTACATCAACAAGGGTCAGTTCTATGGCATTACGCTGGAGTATGTGCACGATGCGGAAAAGCCAATCAAGAATACAACGGTTAAGGTGAGTTTTCTTTTGCATATCAACACACTAAGTCTATATTGATATGGGATTTATATGCCGATTGGAGCCATTTCTTCTTGAGACCGTTGTCAGCACTAGGATGAAGAAAAAAACACCCTCTCTCCTCGCTCGCCGTACCGAGGCGATTTGTCAGTGCCCGCGGGTATCAGAATGTCAGCTACCCGAGCGCTAATCAAGTTTGTCAGCTCTCGGCACCCTTTGCTCAATTACACAACACACGCACACACATACCGACACAGGGTAGCAGGGGAAATAGACATAGAAGCAAAAAAGGGGTAGCCTGGTATGAGGTAACGGGGCAACACGATCTGCATATCCTCGAGCTGAGCTCCTGTACGCCTGTAAGGCATCCTTTGCGATGATAAATGATAAATGATACTCTCGAGGCGCTACCTTTATGAGAATTTGAATATGCCGACGACGACGATGACGACGCAGATGATGCTCAATGCAAATTGTGGAACCTTTCAACAGACGTAGAACTTTGTTTGTTCAGGACTTGGATTTTGAGAACAGGACACAATACACATCAACATCATCAATCAGATAAGCTTAAATGACGTCTACGTCTCCGTCTTGGGCTACTGAAAATGCAAATCTCTCTCTCTTTCTCTCTCGAGACTGAAAACTGAACCCGTTCTACACTTTGAAGAATTACAATCAAAGTAACAGTTGAAAATAGGAAATGGAAGTGGCAAAGGAAATTGTGGAAGTGCCAACTGTGGGCTAAGTAAACAACAATTGTGATTGAGTTCTGTATTGCTATGGGGTGTCTTATTCATAGGGCTGGATAGGAATTTGCATATGCCAACAAAAACTGATGACAAATTGTGGAAAACACTTGAGTAAATCAAAAGGGATCTTGATGAGCTCAAGTTCTTAAGTTGTTACTGATGAAAAACTAGGAAAATGTTGGGAAAAACACGCTGAAAGATCATATCACACTGCAAGATCTTAAGAATTGTAGAAAGACAGAATTTGTAGGATCAGATAAGATACAAAAGATCTTGAGATTGGCAGTTTGAAAATGTGATAAGAAAATTTAAATCAGAAAACAACATTCATTGATCTTCAGTTTAAAGATCTGCAATATCGTGAGATCTTGTGATCTCAAGTCAATCAAGTCTAATAAATCTAGTTTGAGTAAAAGAATTTGTTATATAGCAAAGTAAAAGGGATCTGAATGAGCCCTAACTGTTTCCTTGCGATTCCAACAATGTTTCCTCAAAGTTTATGATAATTTTATGAAATTTCTTCAAAACGAAAGATCATCTAATTCTCTAGTTCCCCAGTTCGGACTGTTTCCGAGCTAATTGTGCATTGCCAGCTCGTATTACCATAAAACAGCAATAATTTTTGGCGCAAGAAGTGTCACAAGAAAAAGTGTCAAAATTAATTTACGAGTTTATTTGTTTAACCCTCTCGCCCCTTTTTCGGGCCCATAAAACACAATTTAGAACACAGAGAAAGAGAGAGAGAAACTTAAGAACCTACGGAATCACAGCACGATAACAATTTGCATTTGCATCGTGTCCATTTCCCCATTTGCATTTCCCAGGAAAAACTACCCAAAGAAAAGAAACGAACTCGGAGTATAATTTACGAGCTGATTAGTCCATGAATATTTACAAGACGTGTCTATAAGGTCTAAGGGAAAAAGGCGCACAAAATAGACAAAAATATTGATGGCAAGTATGCAAAAGATCAGTCCGAAGAACTAAGGGATAAAAGATGGAAATGTAAATCATAACAGGGCACAAAAGGGTTGCAATTTGTGGAGGTACCTCGTATATCTCTCGGTTATCTCTGTGGGTATCTCTGCACTTCTTCTTTCTTGCGTAATTATTCAAAAGTCTAAGAAAATTTTTAATGTGTAAATGATGCAGAGAAAATGCAAATGCGCTGGGAACAGCAGACAGACAGGCAGACGGGATGGGGGAGGGGATAGAGTGATGCGCAGATAGCACAAATATGCTAGAATATTTTTCTGCTAAATCGAATACGTCCTTTGTGCGCCTGCGCCTAATCCTTTTGACTTTGTTGGGGTGCGAAACGTAAAGAATGAGACAAATGTCACAACTCGCATATGTCAAGAGCAGATAAGGGATGTGCAATGAATCTAAACTGACTAAGGCATACCCTGTAGAGTGGGGGAAAGTGTAAAAAAGAATATATATTTGGGATTAACTTTGATGATCTTGTATATAAATGTAGACTATAAAAATGAAACTGATGTACTAAAGATTGTAACTGTCTAGAGAACTAATAGTTTTACTAAGCAAGCTTAAACTGCATATACTTTCTATATATAAGCAATCTCTACAACTTCAGCAATAAAGGACCCTTATTGTAGCCCGTATAACTCAACTAACTCAATGAAAACCGTGAAATTTCATCACTTTTTCATTACTTTTTAAAACTACAGCAATATGTGATGCTCTATACAGTTTTTTTCTTTATTCTTTACAACGTATCTTAAGACAAACAAAATGCAACTTAATGAATAATTTTGAATATCATTCTCTCTCTGCTTCCCTTTACTTACAGAGTGTGATCATGCTGATGTTTCGCGAGGAGAAGAGTCCCGAGGATGAGATCAAGGCTTGGCAATTCTGGCACAGCCGTCAGCATTCCGTAAAGCAAAGAATCTTGGATGCAGGTGCGTAACGAACTCCAGCCGGGCTCCACTGAAGCCATTGTATAAGATTTCTAGCCGTAAATTCTAGATTTTTATTGGTCAGGCAGGGGGGAGCAAGGAGGAGGTAGTGGGAACTGGGGGGAAAGGAAGCCACACACAAGTTATGACATTGATAAACGCGCAATGCGTTCGGGTTTGTTTGATTGCAGATAATCGCATTGCCCGAAGAGTTCTCCCGCTCTCTTGCTCCCCTCCCTGCGCCTTACCTTTTGTTGCATCCTGTTGCGACGCTTGCGCCATGTGGCATAACTCATTAGGCACTTGTCACAGAAGTTTTCCTTAATTGTTAAACACAAACAAGACGAGACACAAGACGACACATTGCGAAGCGAAGAGGAATGAAAGAAAGAACACGATAAACGTTGAGATCGAGCTAGATAGATATGATATAATGCAATGCAAGATGAGATAATACAATACGTTTTTAATCGAAGTGAAAACAGTTCTATATAATTGCAGAGAATACGTAATAAAATAGGCATTGAAATTACGATATTATCTATGACGCGTGTTGCATTAAATGTGATGCAATGGGAGAGTTGTATAACAGTATAATACGAGAGGATGTAATCTGATAGAAAAATGATATGAGCTGATGATCTTAAAGCATTAAACTTGCTGCAGTTTAAAGAAATACGATATATCAAGTGATAGAGTATAAACTTTTGCTCGTCTGATAATACGATCAAGCATAAAAGAATTAATTATGAATCGACATAATGAAATAAGAGAGATAAGATCAATAAATAATAGCAACAATAGGAAACTAAACAATATGAATAATTTGACAAAATGCAATAAACAATACGATAATGTGTCAAAACATACGTTCAATATTTATTATACGATACTGTATAATATAGAATGATTTAGATAGATAGTAATCAATATAATAGGAAATAATTGTATACAAAAGATAAATATTGATAGTAATTAATATAATGAGAAATACTCGTAGAAAACAATACAAATATTTCATAAAAATACTTTTTACTTTATGAAACTGAAAAAAAATAAGAGCAGATACAATATTTAGACAAAATTCAGTATAGAACTCGTTTAAATACATAACAAACAATATAAAACAATACAATAATACGGTAAAAAGTACGATAAAGCTAAAAAATATAATCAAAAATCATATTAATACAATATCCAAAAACAAAAGAGGGTATAATATAAAGACATTGAACAAAACAATAGGAATATTTTGCCAAAATACGATAAAGACGAATTTAACGATCATATACGATATTGTCTAATATAGAATTCACTTCGATTTGCAAGAAAAAAATTAATTAAGTGCAATTCAGTGCAATAAAATAGACTAATTTACGATATAATTACGATCTTCCCCACCGCCACTCATTAAGTTTCTTCTCTCTCTCTCTCTTTCTATCTCTATCTCCCTCGTGCAGATACCAAGAACTCAGTGGGACTTGTTGGTTGCATTGAGGAAGTGTCGCACAATGCCATCGCCGTCTATTGGAATCCGCTCGAAAGCTCTGCCAAGGTAAGTTCTACACACCCCTCCTCCACTCTACACCCCTTCCTCCACCCCCCTTGTCCCCTTCTACACCCCCAGCCACTGTGGCTGTGGACTCCATTTTGTTTACGACGCGCCGCCTTAAAAAAACAAAACACAAACAAAGCGAGACGGCAAATAAATGACCCCACTGTATGTGTGAGAATGTGCCAGTGTGTGTGTGCTGTACTGTTGTGTATGTTTGTTATGTGTGTGTGTGTGTGTTGTGTGTATTTGTGTGTGTTTGTGTGTGTGTGCAAGAATTAATTTGTGATTTATTTTCAATTGCAAGTACAACGCAAATTATTCAACGCGCGTCGCCGCGTCGCTAGTCAGCTCCCTCTCCGTCTCTCTTCCTCTCCCTCTCTCCTTCTCTCTCCCTCTCTCTCTCTCTCTCTCTCTGCCGCCTATTCCCATCTCACTCTTTGATTAGCTTTGCTTGTTGCTGTGGCTTTATTCAAAAGAATAATTTATGCATTTATTTATTTATGACACTTGGTTTTAATCACCTGCCTCGACAATTTTCGTCGTCTGTCTCCCTCTGCCTCTCCCCCTACTTCTCTCCCTCTACCTCTCTCTGCCTCTGTCTATCTGTCTATGTGTGTGTGTGTTTTATGGCCGCGCTGAGATTGCCACATCGCCGTCGCCGACTTCTGTCTGAGCTCCCAGCGCGCGTTTAATTTAGCAATTATCAGCAATTTTAATCGCCTCAAATATTTGCAATTCTATCGAAGCGCCGTCGCATTACGTATACGCCTCACTGCACCGCGCCGCACCTGATCCTCAGTTGACTGCGCAGTCGCAGTCGCCGTCGCAGTTGCATTTGCCATGCAGATAAGTTTGTGGGGTGGGGGGACTATTCAAAAGGCTCCGCCCCACGAAAAAAACAAATTGGTATTGCCAAAGCAATCAAAAGTCAATGGCTGCAGGCGGATGTAGTCGACTGATAGATACCCTGTAGATTGAGTTGAGAAACTTTGCTGATTCAGCTACATCTGTGTTTATTTTCACTTTTGACAGAGTCGACATAACTGTTGGATACCCTGTAGAAGGTTCAGTGATACTTTTAAGTGCATTTCCTTAGCTAATACTATTTATCCCTATGACTAACAAGTCTCTATTGCTATGTAGCAGTAATTTTCAGCATATGTAGACTAACAAATACCCTGTAGCAACTTTAACCAGCCTTACATGCAGTAAAAACCATTCAAAACAGTATGTAATTTATAGATCAAAGGCCTAAGCAAGCCTTAAACTTGAATATACCCAGTAATATGTGTTTAGAGTAGTTCATTTAGTCTCTAGTTCACTTTATGACAGTTTACCTGTTATAATTGACAAACTACAGACATAACTTTCAACTAAGCGATCCCATCGCTGCCTCTTCCGCTCTACCCCCAATGTTGCTACAGGGTATGCAGCTTGTATTTGTAATCTAATGCGATTGCAATGAAAATTGCACTGATTTTTTCTTAAATTTCGAATTTCCAATTGATTTCTTTGGCAGTTGTTGTTGTTTTTATGTTTTTATTTGTCAATTGCAGACTGCGTCGGCAAGTTCAGTGACTCCCCTCCGAATTGGCAGGCGGCTATTAAATTGGACAACTGCCTATCGGGACAGTCTGTCTGTACCCTCTCTGTACCCCTTCCTCCCTCCTTCTCAGTCTGTCTGCCTGTCTGTCTGTCTCTGTCTGTTTGGCCATAGCTGGGGCTGCATTTCGATACGCGCTTTTTATTTACAAATTGTTTACGCGCTGAGATGTTAATCCAAAAGAAAGAAAGACAACAACAACCGAAACAGCAGCAACAACAACAACTAACTGCAATCGCAGCAGACGCAGACGCAGGCGAGAGAGAGTCGCCTTAGTCGCCGCATAATGTCGATTTCGTTTTATGCCGTTAGGCAGTGTCCGAACTGCCTTCCTCTCGCTCACCCCCACTGCACAACAGCAGCGCAGCACAGCACAGCTATGCATTGCCTTTCCCAGTGACAGCAGCCGAAGTCGCAGCCGTAGCAGCAAAAAAAAAAACTTTCGTACGCACTGACACGCAGGTGCTGCCAGCCAAAGCCGAAGACGAAGCTCTGTCCCCGCACTCTCTTTGCTGTGGCCCACTCGTTGTGCTCAGACCCGCGCTCTCTTTGCTATGCTGCACTCGCCGCGCTCAGCCCCGTTCTCTGCATTGCTCCTCACTGCGTGCTCCTCACTCCTTACTGTGTTCGGCCCCGCTCTCTTTGCCGAACCCCACTATCTTTGCTACTCCTCACTCCTCAATGCATGCTCCTCACTCCACACTGCATGGTCCTCACTCCTCAATGCGTGCTGCTGCTCACTCCATAGTGCGTGCTGCGCTGCCCCGCTCTGTGCATCCCTCTCGCACTGTAGTTGTATCTCCTCTTATATGGTACGCGCCCGCTAATTATTCACATTAAATACTGCTCCACAGCAACGACTGCCGATGCTGCTGCGTCTGCGCCAGCGTCGACTGCGACAGCGACTGCATTGCACTTTTACCATTAAGATTGTTTCCTTTGGCATTTTTGCGCGCTGATGGATTTTCTACTCTTTTTATTTTGTATTTTTTCATTTCATTTTGCGCTGTTTGTCTTTGGCTCGTCGCATCTGGCTTGGACATGCTTAAAATGCCTTTAAACACACACGCACACACACACACAGAGGCAGTCGGGGCTGCGCAACTGAATCGAAGTCGCAACTAAATAAGAAAGAAAGAAAAAAATGAATTGGATGCGTTGCAAAGTCAACTGAGGCTGCAGACAGTGCACCCCTCTACTCTCTTCCCCCTCTCTGTCTGCCCATTTTGGGCTGGTCCTCTGTGTATTGCCTTGTTATTTTGTCTCCAACTTCAGCTGCGATTGGCATTGCCATTGCCATATCCCGCCTTTGTTGTGCCAGTGTGTGTGTGTGTGTGTGTATGCGTGTGTGTGTGTTGGAATTTTTTAAACTGTCGTGGGCATCAAGAGGACATCGACTTAATAGAGAGAAAACAATTGCTTCTAATAACAGTTGCAGGCGTTTTTTTGTGTTTTGTTTGTGCGCGTTTTTTCAATTGTGCTCCTGCTTTAATTTCTTTTTTATTTTAGCTATTTATCATTTATTGCTCGCTCTCCTTAATTGTTTACATTTGCTTTTAATTATCGCACTTGTTGCATCTGTCTCACCTTATCCTTCTCTCTCTCTCTCTGTCTCTTTCATAGATCAACATCGCCGTACAGTGCCTCAGCACGGACTTCAGCAGTCAGAAGGGTGTCAAGGTGAGTTTTGAACCCAGACGGGGTTTAACCTATTGACTATATAGTATGTTTATGGGGTGCAGATTATAGTAATATACTTTAATTGTTTCTGAGTCGAGTTCACTTTGAGAAACATAACATGAACAACGGTTATTATATAGTTATATAGGTATAATACAAGCCACAAGTTTTATCAACTTTATTTGCTTCTATAAACACAGATTTAGCTGAAAATTCTCATCTTATCTTTAATATGGCTTATAAAATAGGCTTATATGGTATATAACTTTTAAAATGTTTATATTATATAGCTTAATGTGTACATTGCTAGATCCTTTCTAATATGATATGTATTTTATTTGAATGTATTGTATTTTATAAACCAAATAATTGAGAATCTTGAGAAAAAGTCGAATATTTCGTAGGTGGAAGTTCTTAAATCGATTTCTAAGGTTATAATGGGTATAACATATAGAAATATCTACATTTTTCGAATACATTATGATATTTACTCCATATGCATTTTATATACAATACATATATAAATACTCAGCATACCAAACTCTGTCTATGCATATTTAAGACTACATACATATTATAAAGATCCTCTAAAATGCAGTAGAGCTTTTAGCGGGTTTCTCTTGAATTAGCCATAAAACTAGCTAGTTAAAAGAAGAGCAATCTATGCTTGAATGAAATCGCTGAGTTCCATTTCGAAGGAACCCTTTCAATCTCAGCTAAAACAATGAAAAGGGTCTAGCAAAGAGGAGTTCCATAATCTAAATGGAAAGCGAAATAAAATTAGCAGCAAACAGAGAGAGAGAGAGAGCAAAACAAGCAAATAGAATCGAACTGGGGGCAACTCTAGGCAGCTACTCTGGGGCTGGGCCTAATCACAGGGCATAAAAATAAAAACCTTCATCAGCAAGAGGCAGCCAAGAGGGAGAGAAGGAGGAGGCAAAGGGGGCGTAACTGCGGGGCCTCTTGCCGTGTTACACACTTAATCACATAGTCATGATACCCGCCGTGGCAAGGCCAAGATCATAAAAAAGAAAAAGGGGGCAAGTCGCAGTTGCAGTTGCAGTTGAAGATGGAGATGGAGATGGAAATGGAGTTGGGGATTGGCCGCGGGGCGATTGTCATTCGCATCCTACGTAGGCAGTGTGGCAGGTAGATGCGGCAGGTTGAAGCAGTTACAGGTTGTTCTTCTCCTTCTCGTTGTTGTTGCAAGTTGTTGTTGCAAGTTGTTCGCAATGCGTACCATTAAGTTGATATTTCATTGACAGAAACACAGCAAAAGCAAAGCAAATGAAAGGGGAAGAAGGGTAGATAGAGAGGAAAGTGGAATAGAGGCAGGCAGGGAAGGCAGGGCAGGCCAGGCAAGGCTTGGCTAAAGTGACAGTGAAGCCTGACTAAGTCTGCGGCCTTGCTGCAGTTATGCATTATATTATTACTATATACACATACACTATACTACATATGTTCTCTCCTCTCTCTCTTTCGCACACACAGGGCCTGCCGCTGCATGTACAGATCGATACGTTCGAGGATCCGCGCGATGCGACGGTCTTCCATCGCGGCTACTGTCAGATAAAGGTCTTCTGCGATAAGGTAAGTGATTTCAATTTCGCAACGTGCAACAGGCAATGTGTGTGCAACGCTAGCTACCACATACAAGCCAAGCAAGCCACACATAATTACGCACAACACACACACAGACGGAGGCAGGCAGGCAGGGGAACTGCCACGTGCAACAGGTTGCATGAGGCACAGGGCTGCAGGCTGCTCTGCTAACTAAAAGCCACTGCCGACGTGACTGCCGGGCAGCGACGCCAACTGCGCTGTCGACTGCAACGACTGAGGGTCGACACTTGTCGCTGCCTCCGTTGCTTTTATCGAATTGAGGGCAAGCTGAGCCCTGCTGCAACAAGTTGTGTGCCCCCCCCCTCCACTCCTGCTACAGGTGGAAAGTAAATGCAGCATTCGCTCTCCCTTGTGGCACTGATTCCCTGTATCTGCCCCTCTTCTCCCTCTCCTCTACCTTCCTCATCTCTCTGTCTCTCTTCACAATCCTTTCGCCTTGTACGTTGCCCTTGTTTCGCAGCAACGTTTCGCCTTGATTTCAGCTCCTCCTGCTTCTCCTGCTCCAGCTGCTCCATCTTCTGCCCCTTCTTGCTCTCCTGCTTCAACTTCGCCTTCTCCTTTGGCTTGTCCGTTCGAACCCTTCACTTTTTTTGTACGCCTGATGTGCTTTATTAATAAATCATTTCGTGGATTTCCAATTTAATTTTCTCATATCATTACACACGCTCCTCAGTCTCGCTCTCCCCTCCCTCTCTCCCTCTCTCTGTCTTTGTGTTTCTTTTATTGTATGCACTCTCGCCCGATACATGTATATCGATATCATGGCGTATGTTTATCGTTAAATGTATCAATTAAATTTCACGTACCAGCTTATTTGGTACCTTCTCTCCTCACTCCTCCCTCTCCACCTGCTCCTCCCTGTCCATTTCTCTCAGTGATTTCTCTCTCCCTGCCAATTGCCACCTCTTTTTCCCTCATATTCGCATTCAAAAACATTTAAAATGCGCTTTCAGCGTAATTTCACACAAATCAGAAGCTGCGTTTCCATTTGATTACGATCTTTCTCGATATTGATGTAGGGTATAAGTGGCAGGGAGGAGTTTCCGCGAATCAGACGGAGAGATAGTGAGAGGGGGAAGGAGAGAGGCAGAGAGAACGCCTTGAAGCAACACCCATCTCTAATTAATATCATGCATTTCATTTTTGGTGAAATTGCATTAAATTCTCATATGAAATTTCATATTTCTCCATTTATCATCAACATTTTTCAACTTGTACAGAAAAAGACTGACAGATAGTGTGCAGTATTATGTATATACTTAACTTCACAACTCTAGCTTTCATATAGACAGAGAATAGCACAAAATAGCATATTTCTCTATTGATCATACACATTTGCCAATTATTTCATTAGGTTCAAGCTTAAGAAGCTTTTTCTGTCTACCAAATTTCATAGCTCTAGCTCCACTAGTTCCCGAGTTTCCTGTGATTGTTTTATGATTTCAATAGTTTTCTTAACTAATAATATCAAATAAGACATGCAATAGCTATATACTAACTAAGAGGGACTAACTTCTTTAGATTATATAATAAATTTCATGATATAGCGTCGAAATTCCAAATAACTCCAAGAACACTTGCATATTTAGCCATTTTAGCCAACTGTAAAACGCGGCGGGAGAAAGTTTATGGCTATAGGATCTACGCAATGGGTATTTATGGAAATACAGTAAAAATAAAAAGCTAAAAAAAGGCTAAAAATAACAACGAAAAATTGCCATATCGAAAATTGCGCTTAGTAATCGATGTGTTGCTGCCTATCGCAGCGCCAAATGTGCTCACAGCTCTCTTAAGAGGCACCTCCCTCCCTTCCCCTTCCCTCTTTCAAGCAGATGCAGGCGAAGCAGAAGAAGAAGAAGAAGCTGAGCTGAGCTGAGGCAGCAGAAGAAGGCGGCGAGCGTTGACCGCATTGGCGGCTGATTCGAGTCGCCGCTGTCTGCGCAACTTTGGCGATATTTTTGCCAAGATAAAATAAAAGTATGTAATAAAATACAGTTATTTACATGCAGCTCCTCATGCACACATACACACACAAAAAGAGAGAGGGAGATGGAGGCAGAGAGAGAGGAAGAGGGAGACAGAGACAGACGGAGATGATGTACAGCGTATCTGCTCTAGGCTAAATTTGTAGTTGTGATAAGCGTGGCGAGTGCATTGCACGAATGGCAAACGGGGCAGGGGGCAGAGGAGGAAGTGAAGGAGAGGCAGCTTATATGCAGATGCACTGGGAGAAAGGTTAGTGGTAGATAGAGAAGAATTGAGACTGTCTGCACTTAAAATTAGCATAATGAATGACATAAGGCAGAGAATCCTAAAATCCGGAGAAATGTTTGAACTGAAGCTGAAATTGTAAAGAAATGATTTGAAATTGTAAACAATTATTTTGAAATATGGTAAAGTCATAAAGGAAAAAAGCATGATGCCAAAGAATGTATAAATAATACATTGAAATCGCGAAAACAAAAATAAAATTGACAGGAAATATACAAAAACTGAATAATATCCATACAAAAATGAAATAAAGCTGAATTAGCGTGATTTCTTTAAAAAGAAAATTTTCTGAGTTTAAGAAAATAACTACAACACAATTATAAATGTAGAAGAATTCAAAAAATATGCAAAAAACATTTTAAAATCTTGTAAACTTAATTAAATGTGCATTAGAAATTCAAAAATCTTTAAAAATCAAATTAAACTTGTAGAAAAACAATAAAAATAATTTTAAATAAGGAAAACTTCGACAAGAAATTCCTTATAACAAGCATAAAAAGCTAAAATAGAAATTGATAATACACTGCAAAGCATAAAAGGTTAAGCAAAGTAATTAGCTTGCACTACTTTATTACTTCATCAACTATTTCGCTCAGTGTACTTGCTGTGGCAGTCGACATCCTTGCATAACTCGGCCACAGCCGAAGCTCATAAAAAATGGCTGTCAGAGCAAAAGCAACAACAACAACAACAGCAGCAACAACAACAAGAAGATTGCCGATGCCATTAGTCAAAGGGGCTGCGAGGGGAGTGGCGTGGTGGGGCAGGGGGTAGGCGGGGGGATATATCACTTCCTGCGCCTCAATTGCTGATTTTTAATTACAAATGCAAAGTGCACAAGCCGCAGCTGAAGTTGAAGCTGAAGCTAGAGGAGAATCTGTTTACACGCAAACTGGCAATCACTCTGCGCCTGTCTGTCTCTGTATGTGTGTGTTTGTGATGTGTGTGTGTGTGTGTGGCAGTGTACGTGTGTGTCTCTGTGTATGTTTGCCGCTCACTCACAGGCAATCAAGCAGCACAGCTCGCCAGCTCAGCTAGGCAGCTGCTCAGGTGGGCAATTGACCAGCTCCCTCCTGCCACAGCCTTTGTCTCTGTATCTACCACAACTTGTAGCAAGCAACAGCAGCCTCGCCATGCCTTGTTGCATGGTTTGAGGCGCCGCCGCCGTGGCGCATTATTTATGATGTATGCAAGTTTATGCAGCATCTGCTAACTATTTTATAATCATTTTGCAGCAAATGTCTCTCTGCCTGCCAGATCTCTCTCTCCTCTCTCTCTCTCTCTCTCTCGCTGCCACACTGCCTCACCGAACTTCACCTCTCTCTCTGTCTCTCTCTGTGTCTCTGCCTGCCTCCCTCACTGTCTGCTCAGAGAGTAAAAAGAGATTTCTGTCTATACTGCTCCCTCTCGGCTCCCTCTGCCTACCTTCCTTCCTTCCTCTTTCTGCCTACCTTCCTGGCTCCCTCCCTCTCTATATCCCTCTCTCTCTCTGCCACCTTACGCTGCCCCCCCTTCACTGTCTACCTCCCACTGCCTGCCCCCCTAACGCTCTCTCTGCCTCTGCCTCTCCCTCTGCCACTTAGTCTTCCCTCTTGCACACACTCTCTCACTTGCTCTCACTCTCTGTCTCGCAGCTCTATACCCAGCTCTGTCTCATTTTGGGCTCCTGACCCTAACGGTGTCTCTGCCACAGCCTGCTGTGCGCCAAGTGGCAAGTGGCAACAGCGTTGGTGGCAGCAAACTTGTTTCTTGCGTCGCCTCGTCTCCTCGCCAGTGTGTGTTGTCCGTGCCACAGGCTGTGGCAGGCTTACACGAATTTAATTAATAAAACAGACAGAGTAGAAGAGAGAGAGACGGAGAGAGGAGAGTGAGAGGCAGATAGGCAGCAAAAGACACTGCAACTGCATCCCATGAATTTTGATTGATTGCTAATTACACAGACAGACACGGACTGAGCGACAGACAGACGGACAGAGGCAGCTGGCGCTGCTTGCGCAAGTGCCGAAAAAAAACAGCCAAATTAAAAGCTGAAAACTGTTAGCTAAGCAAGCTATTAAACATCTCTTTCCCCTCCCCCTCCCTTCTTTACTCCCAACAGGGTGCGGAACGCAAGACGCGCGATGAGGAGCGACGTGCCGCGAAGCGCAAGATGACCGCCACGGGACGCAAGAAGCTGGACGAGCTCTATCATCCAGTCACAGATCGCTCCGAGTTCTATGGCATGCAGGATCTGCAGAAGCCTCCAGTGCTCTTCTCTCCCGCCGAGGATATGGAGAAGGTAAGTGAGAGAAAACATAACTACAGCTTTCTCTATTAACAATCTCCCTCTCTCTCCCTCTCTCTATGTTTGCAGAGCTTCTATGGCCATGAGACTGACTCGCCGGAGCTGAAGGGTGCCTCGCCCTTTCTGCTGCACGGCCAGAAGGTGGCCACGCCCACGCTCAAGTTTCACAATCACTTTCCGCCCGACATGCAGACGTGAGTAAAAATCGTAGCCCACATCGATAGCAAACTCTCCCTCTCCCCTAAGCACTACTAAACATCTCTCTCTTCCTCCCTCTCTCTCCTCTCTCTAGTGACAAGAAGGATCACATATTGGATCAGAGTATGCTGAGCAGCACGCCCATGGCCGACTTTGGGCCGCCGATGAAGCGCGGTCGCATGACGCCGCCCACCACGGAGCGTGTCATGCTCTATGTGCGGCAGGAAAACGAGGAGGTCTACACGCCCCTGCATGTGGTGCCGCCCACCACAATTGGCCTGCTAAATGCGGTAAGTAGTAAAGAAGAGGGAGCAAGCAAAAGAAGAAGAAAACTTTCAAAGAAGTTGAAGAAGTACGAAGAAAGATGAAGAAGAAGTTGAAGAAGATTTGAGTGTAAATCTGTACCTAGCATGCACCCTATCCAAAAAACCGTAATATCCTCAAACAACTCACTCTAAAAAACTCTAATAACGTCTGTAATTTTGTTCATTTTGGTTCAATTGGTATAAAAACAACAAAAAAAAAAAGAAAAAACTAAAAAATACTAAAAAAATACTGAAAATATTGAAATCTAACTGAAAACTCGCGCCAAAATGTTCAAATCGCAAGCAAAAACAAGAAATGCGGCGAAACTGACCAAAGTTAATGCATATACTAAAGCATTTAAACCATATCTATCATAAACTCTAAATAAAATACCTAAAAAATACCTAAAAATACCAAAAACAAGAAGCGAAATAAACCAAAATTGGAGCAACGTAAATGTAGTTGAAACTAAACCCATAAAATGTCTCTAAACTCATCCAGTTGACAAGCTCTCACCCAATACAAGCATATAATTTAACTACGATACATACGAATATATCAATATATATCGTATATGATCATTTCTACACTAAACACGAAACAAAGAAGGCAAAGAAAAGAAAAAGAAATGACGAGAAATGAACAAAATCACAAACAGAACACACAGTAAAAAGAAAGAAAGAAAGAAAGATAAAGAGAAAGAGTTATAAGAGAAATATTATAGTTTTTACTAGCTAGTTTCCGATACACGATAACAGGATAACACGATACAGACAAGACAAAACATCATATTTCTCTCGTTTCTCAATTGCAGATTGAAAACAAATACAAAATCTCAACAACGAGCATAAATAATATATATCGCACAAATAAGAAGGGGTAAGTAAGGCAGTCTATATACACCTACACACGCACACACACACATAAACACTATATACTACACACACTCGCACACACACACGATCAGCTGCACCACGCATCATCAGTCTCTCTCACACCAAACTCATCGCTAACTAACTAACGCTTAGCCCGGGGGCAAAGGTTGATCTCTAACTCTGCAGTGTATACCCCCTCTCTATATATATATATCTTCTATATATACTCTATATATATACTGATCTATCTGTACGTTTAACTGCATTACTAATGTTTGTATCTCTTGCAGGATTACGGCGAAAATTGATGATGATATGATATCGTTCTATTGCAACGAGGACATCTTTCTGCTGGAGGTGCAACAAATCGAGGACGATCTGTACGATGTGACGCTCACAGAGCTGCCCAATCAGTAGTGCACACACACACACACCACACAGACACAAACACACACAAATATGTGGACACAATTTTGCTAACAAAAAGTTGTTTCAATAAGCCATTTTCCAGTAGCAACTAAGCTAGTTCTAAGCTATCGATATATGTATGTATATCGATAATTATTGTACTTGTATATGTGTGTAGAATCAACAAAGGATTCTTGAGATGAGCATGATTTGTTTTTGTTTAGCTACTTTAGTAACAATGAGATTACACATAAAAAAAGAAAAGTAAAAGAAAAGAAAAGAATACATTCTTCTTATCAGAGATCGATCAATCAATTCTCGCTATGTTAATATTGCTAATGCTCTCTAATTAAGTAAAATTATCGAATACAGAATACACATACAAATCGTATATATATATCTAGGATATAGCTACCAATATACCACATACCATATACTATATAACGAACAAGAATAGAGTGCAAAATGTCTGTCCAGTAAAACATAAGTTCGCTTCAGCGCTATCAAGATGAATCTATGCTAGACCTTAGGTCCCGCCCCCCGACCCCGCCTTCCCTGCAGGCACCCCTTATACTAATTGAAATTATTCTACTAAATTGTACTCTTAATTTAAGGCATTTTTATTGTTGAATATACTTAAAATTGTAATATTATTTACAAGAAAAAAAAAACACACACAAAAACTTCCCCAATTTATTTCGTTCTACACCTATTGCCCCCAATGACCTCGTTAATTGTGGCTATAATGTTGAAAATAAACCCCGAAAAATAAGCAAAAAACAATATATACAGAATAAGGATCTCTGCCGAAAGAAAGAAAGAAAGAAAGGAAATCGAACAAATCGACAATGAAATAAAGAGAGAATGAGAACAAGGATCGAGATTGAGATCGATCCTTGGCGTAATTATCTTTTACATTCATAAGTCGCTCTGCAATAAAACATGTTGATACAAAACCTAATTAAGTTCAAGTTAAGGCAAAACAAAACAACAAAAAACAAACAAAAAAAACAAAAGTAAAACAAAAGAAAAACAAAAACAATTGTGTGCATTTGTTGTAAAACAAGAAAGAAAAGATCAACGGATTCGGTTGATTCAAAACAAAAAGAAAAGAAAAAAAAAGAAGAATGAGGAAAGAAGAAAGAAGAAGAAAACTTACAATCGAGACAAGAAATCTGAACAAGAGAACAAGAACAATAATAATACAATACTTATATATCGTATACACAACATATATATCATATATATCATGCATAATACAAATACAAAACAATAATTTGATTCTTATTGTGCGTTTACAATCTTTGTTTGCCATAATTAACAGCTTACTTAATTTAATTAACAATTACAATTGTTTGTTTAATTTACAAAATAAGAAGAAGAAGTAGAAGAAGAAGAGGTAGAGGTAGAAGTAGAAGAAAGGCAGGATAATCAGGCAGGTGAGCTTTGCTTTTCCCTCCTCCACGACAACGAATACTCCGCATCGATTGCTACAATTCTTGAACTCTCCCATGTTCAATGCTCAATATATCATAATATATATATATATATAAATATATTATCTAATGTAATTTGTTTATTATTTTTAGCACACACACAAACAGAAACAGTCCCCCTCTATAAGTATGCTATATACGCTATCCTAAGCAACATTTCTTTTCAATCTTATCATCTTTCCGGTGTTGTACATCACAATTTGTTTTTAGTTATAGTCTAAATCAGCTCGAATATACAGATATATATATATACACACACAAACAAACATAATATATAATCTATTGTAATTGAAAGGAACAACAAAAGATGAGAGAATCGAATGAATCTTGCCGAAATGTTATAAATCTTTACGTTTAGTTGTAGTCCGTAAGTTTTATGCTCTTTCTATATAATATATATACATGCATATATAGTATATATATATATATATATATACATATATTTAATGAAAAAAAGCCAATAATTTATTTTTTGTTACCTGTTGGAAACGATTCCGCGAAAAATAGTAAAAGTTAACTCACAACAACAAAATGAGAAAACTCATCGAACATACTCGATATATACACGTACATCGTATGTACGATATGCATGTAACTTGAGAAATTTTCTAAAACAAATTGTACAATATTAAATCATAATGAATACACAAAATTTAAATAAAGAAACAAAAAGTAAATTTGCTCCCACTCTGTTTTACTTGCACAACAAAACGTAAATTTACTCCATTTCCTTGCACAACAAGTTCGAAGCGGCATCGAACACGTGCAGCTACCCTTGGCTTAACATCGAACTGTTAATGTACTGTTAACAGCGACCTCTGTTAGCGAAGCTTTGCAGTCACCTTTTAGGAGAAAGCAGCGCGCTCGCGCAACAGGGCCGCCCACATGCTCGACCGCGCGAACTGCTCAGCCCGCCTATGCGTTGCCATGACAACTGACTGCACTAGGCGCGCTCTCTTTGCTCTGCCGCTCTCTCTCTTTCGAACATGTTGTGTGGCGGCAACGGTGTTGTCTGTTTTTCTGCTTTTCGTCGTTTTCAGTATTAAGTTTTCTTTTTGGCTGCACTGTTTGGCTGCTGTTGTAACGGGGCCAGTCAGACATTTTCTGTTTGTTCCGTTTGTTTTTTTTTAACACTTTTACAGTTAATTAGTTGTAGTTTATGCGCAGACAGTTAAGAAAATACGCAAATATTTTAGTACTTAGCCACGGTGCTAGGTAAACACAGTTGTTGTGCCCAGGCCTGATTTCTGTGACAGTTCTGCCAGTGTGTGTGTGAGTGAGATAAGACATTCCCGGTGATCTCTAATGTCAGCCCAGATGACTGAAGTCTGATAATGAGCGCGACTCATGCATAAACACTCTATAACGAAAAGAAGCCGCATGAATAACCCAACTTGGTATATTTCCACATCTCTCATCTCTCAGTTCTCTTTGCTGCGTCTTTTGCGCCGGTTGTGTCTGCCTAAAGTTGCCGTGCTCTTCCAATTCAAGTGTGTGTATGTGTGTCTGCCTCCCTCTCTCCCACTCTGCACTGCAGTTCCATTGGAATTTGTGAATGCCTTAGAAAGCGACAACATTAGCTGCATACGCAACGCAACGCAAATACCGTTACCCTCGTATCGATCCATCATTAGTCAGTGCCAAAGCGATTGTCAGCTAATTGACAGTATTTTCTACAATTGGAAAATACCAAACAACAAGACAGTTAGAAAGGATTCCCGTCGAGGCAGGTAAGCATTGCATTCTCTTCTTGTTCAATCAGTTGCACCTGCTGCTGCTGCCGTTAACACTTTCATCACAAATACCCTCAACTAATAAGTAATTCCTAATGGGGTATTATGCATTGTCTCATGCATTATGCGAGCTCGGGTGTGCAACTACTATGTGCAGGTTAATAAGCTGGAATTACAATTTTAGATTCATTTCTGGTTCTTCTAAAGTTCATTTACTGTTATTGCTGATCTTAAGTTGGCAACATTTACTATGCGACTTTCTTAACAAAAAAGATTCTATGACAGAACGTGTTTTATAAATTTATTCTTTATTATTCTTATACTTTATGAGTGAATATTATAAATTTAGATTAAGATTTTGGCTTTTTTTGAAGTTCATTTTCATCTAAGAATTTCTGTAAGAACTTCTTTTTGGAAAGTTTGTTTTACAGAACGTGTTTTATAAAGCTTTCTTAATATTTTATGAGTGAATATTACAAATTGCGATTCAAAGTTTCTCTCTATGAGTTAAAATTACAATTTTAAATCAATTTCTTGATTTATTAAAGATAATTCACATTTAAAATTAATTAGAATAAGTTCTTTTTCAAATGTTTCTTATTGTCAATGCAGCAAACATGTTTTATCAATTATTCTCCCTGTTCCTTCTACAGCATATCTGTTAGTTGAACTCTCTAGAGAGACTAAACTTTATATTTGTTTTGTCTGCCTTTACAATATGTTGGCATTTTTAATTTTCCGCCAATTACCGCCAATTGAAAGGGCGCGCGACAGCTGCATAGCAAATAAATAAAATAGAGTCTGTTTCAGTTCGCTTCAGTTTTTCAGATCGCGTTGACATTTGCATTGTCAATGAACGTGTTTCATCTGCACGCGACTCTTGATTAATGCACAATATTGTTGTTGTTGTTATTGTTATTATTTATGTTGATTTTCCAGGTATTGTACTCATCGTAGGCGTAATAACTGTTATTTCAACCATGCCAGGGTTTCCCTGTATCCCATCTCGTGTGACATATAACATTGGGCTTTCATAACTGCAACAATTTAGTTTTATTTGACAATTAGTGGGTGCATTAATTGCTAATCTCAGTAATACAAGCGATTGTGTTTATTGCGCACGTAAAACTAAAATTCTTATGACGAGGGTTTATCATTTATCATATGTACATACATTTCTAATTACGCCGCTACCCAACGTAACGTGCAAGTATCTATAGTAACTACTCCATCAGACAAAGTTCAAGTCATGCTAGGGCTTACACTGGCAGAAAATCTTCATGTTGTACTTTACTAGAGATCTTAACTTATACAGATCTCTTAGAACTCTCCTGCTTTTTAGAATAAACCATTTATTTGTAATTATTTAAGCTTTGTTCTACCTTTTTCTATGATCTTGTTAGGTTACTATAGATTTTATGTCATTAAGAACCCATAGAAGTCTTTAGGATTGTAGAATGATCTATTAAATACCTTATTTCCTTCCCCTTTTCCACTAAGTAAGTTCTTAATATTTTCATAAAGTATCATCGATTTCATAGTGTACTTTCATTTCTCGCTCTTTACACTTGGTATTTGCAATCGGAACTTCGCACTTCAAGCTCAATTTGAGTATGAATCGCCAATAAGTTGATTAGTTCTTCGCTCTATGCACAATCAGGTATTTCCCCAACCCCTGTGATTGCTATTAATCGACCTTTGTAGCCATCTTTCGAATAACGTTTCTCATTTCTCATCATACTCCCAGTTGTAGTCGCAGTCACGGTCACGGTCTGTTTGTGCAACTTGGGTCTGATTTATGCGAGTTTCGATTGTTCACGCCCCCAAAGATTACTCAATACAAATTGGCAGCGAGAAATTAAATGAAATTAACTCAACGTGATTATGGCACCTGATTCGGGTACGGAATTAAAGTTCGCAGTTCATTAATGAGTGAGAGACGAAGATTGAATCATTGTGGGTGCAGCATCAGCATCGGACATATGATAATATTTAGTAGACACTGTGTAAATTGGCTTTTTCTTTTATCTTGGCACACATTTCCACAAATGTAATCAATATGAAGGCGTCTGCAACGTCTGTGGAGCTTGCAACATAATTTGTCTGAACTGTTAACAAAACCTTTAAACAACGTTACGTTACGTTTCGTTTGGTTCCGTTTGTTGATCTTGTTTTCGTTTTCAATTTCTTTGTTCGAAAATTTGTTGATTTTTCCCCACCCTCTGTCTCCCTCTCACTCTCCCAGTCTATCTATGCCTCCCTCTTTTGTTGATGGCAATGACAATATCAATTTACGCTTGGAAAGATGATTAGCTAGAACGTGTCTCGAGAGGAAGCATTCGCAACGCGGCTTTAAGTTGAACTTGCATTCCTAAATGGGTTTGGTATGTGGTGGGGTATGCTGGGTTCAAATAAATAGTATGTTATTGCATAAAATAAATATAATAACATAATATAGTATAACAATATAATATATACGTATATTAAATGTATAAAAAAAATATATTTCATAAAGTGTACCTATTTAAATGCCCCGCACTGTGTCACTCCTTAGTTCCAAATTGCTTTAACTGTTTACAGGGTATTACCAGTGTCACTCACCTTGCGCACTGCACATTAAGCTCGCTTTGGCAGCTGTCAAAGCTCGCGATCAGCTGCGGGAGCCAGAAAGCTTTTGCTAGAAAGCTGCACGCGCACAGTGTGTGGAACACGTTTTGTGTTTGGAATTTGGCGCATGTGGAGTCTCTTCCGCATGCACTTTTAATACCAATACAATCCACACACATCAAAGGATTACATTGTGAACAAACTTAAGTTGTATATTTAAAGATGGAGGAGTTCAGGGGAAGAGGTAGAGGGGGTTTGATATTATCGCGCTCGTGTTGCACTCTCAGTAACAGTTAATTAGTAACTTTTATGTGTATTTAAAAACCGTAAAATAGGGCGAAATGCAGTAAAAATGTCATAAAAAAGCGACATGCACGAAATGCAAATAATCGTAAATAAAGACGAGTTCTGTCTGCCCCTTCCACAAGCTACGCTCGTGGCAGCGCATAAAGTAAAAATGAATAAGATGGCACGAAGAAAGAGAGAAGAGAAGGGGAAGTCAACGAAGTTAACCGCAAAAGCAAAATTGTTGTGCTTTTAATCAAAAGTTTTATAGATTGGCGTTGTTCAATGCGCGCTAAGTAATTTAAATTGAAGAGAGAGCTCTCTGCACTCCCTACACTCTCTCTCCGCAACTGTGGCTTGCGCTCTCACAACACAACACAACACAACAAACTTCACTACCTCACACGCACATACTCCTCTCCCACTCACACACACAACACGCACTCCACACTCTCTCACACTCACACTACACTTACCCGCAGACTGAGAGATCACACGCACTCCACTCATGCATGCACCCCGCACTTACTTATAGACCACTCTCTCGCCACACTCCACTCTCCCAGCACACTCCACTCTCACACGCACTTCCCACTCACTTGCACTCAAGTGCGCGCGACAATTTAATTCACTCACACGCGTTCGTTTGTGTGTGCGCTCTCTCTCTCTCTCTCTCTGCCACGAGCTTTGACTGCGGCTTCGCGTGCCTGTGGTTGGGCACAGTTATTTTTTTTTGCTTGCTCGTTCGCCTTCTCTGATTTCAGTTTCAGTTTTGAAGATCGCTTTGCATTGTACGCTTCGTTAGCGCAGCGCACACAGACAGATAAAAGAGACAAAGAGACAGAGACAGCAACGAGACGAGAGTCTATAATTAATTTGTGTACTTAATGCATAAATAAATATTGATTATATAAATAATAAAACTGCGCGTACAGTGTTGCCACTTCAACGTTCGAACTTCAACTTCAGCTGCAACTTCAGGGCTCGATTGTCAATCAATCGGTCAATCGGCAAACGCCTATCGGCAATCGTCAATATCAATGTCAAGCGCTGCTGGCGGCCATTATTGAATCCGGGGTCAGAAGTGCGCGGCAACTGATTAAAAAAGCGCAAAAAGTACAAAAACAAAACAACAACAAACAGTAAAATAAAAACAACAACAAGAACAGCAAAAACAAAGTAAAGTAACTAAAAAAAGCTGCGAAAACGGCGCGAAACACGTTTGTGATATTAAACTGAAAACCGAAAACAAGTAAAACAAAAATAACAAAAATAACAACAAGTAAAGCAAACGCAAAACAGCGACGCACAAATCAAATAACAAAAAAATAGCTGAAATTATTGCCAGAAATTAGAAGCAGACAAACAACGGAACAAAACAAACAAATAGCAACAACAGGTTAGAGACTGTCAGGGACAGCTCACCTCAGTTACCCCCAACTCACCTCACCCCAACTCACCACTCAGCTTAGACCAGACTAGATAAGCACTAGAGCGAACTCAGCTGATCTCGCAAGCGTGTCGCAGGCCAAATATGAGCAAAAGCCGCCACCAGGCAGCGTAATCCGAGTAGCCGTGACTTCTATCCATCTCCCTCTCGCACACTAACTATCTCTCTTGCTCCCTCATGGAACGCTCGCAGAGCTGCAGCAATTTCGAGGCCGGTCGAGTTGCGCAACTGGAGCTTGATGGAGGCGATGCCGCGCAGGAGGTGGCAACGCCGCTGGCCAAACCTCATGTCGGCAGCACTGATAACTTGTCAAGCAGCTGCCACGCCCACTTTGCGCCCAACAAGCCACTGCGCAGCAAACGTAGCCGCAAGCGGCAACTGCAGCGTCAGAAATCGTTGTTGCTGGACGATGATGCCGATGCGGATGAAGCCTTGGCCAAGGAGAGCGCCTATGCAGCAGATCTGGAGGAGAATGGAGCAGATGAGGAGGAGCTGATGGAGGTGGAGGTATCTACGGAGTTGCCACGCCTACCCAAGAGTTACCGCCTGCAGCCGCAGCGACACATCTCGTGCAGCAGCAATGGCAGCGCGGGCAGCTCACGTTGCCTGCGCCATGAGGAATCCTTCGACTCATGCAGCCCCCCCTTGGAGCTGAGTCCTCAGGCAGTGCGTCAGCATCGCTTCAGCAGTCTCCTGCTGCGTGATAGCTCCATGTCCATGCAGTCGGACTCATCCAGTCGCTACTCCAGTGTGGACAGTTTGCTGGAGTCGCGCAAACCCGATCCCGAAGCGATACTCATCAATCTGGGCTTCGGTCCCGTCGGCACTGAGGATATGTTGTCCCGCATACCGAGGAGGTTCCTCAAACCCTCCCAGGTGCCTGGCATTGATACGGAGGCGTTTGTTAAGAGACTGCAACAGGCCAGTTCTCTAGCGGATTCCAGTGCCTTAGGCTATAGGGGATTAACCTCCAGCTCCGATCAGCCACCCTCGTCCATTGTGGCCAAGATCATGCAACGTTTCGAGGTGAACAATCAGCGCAAGAAGTCAATGGGAAATATTGAGCATACGATACGTTAAGATCGGAGATATATCTCTCTATATAATGAATGTAAACCTAACCTAAGTTTAGTGCCCTAAGTCAGCCAGCCACAGCGAGCGAGGGAATTCCCCCTCGCTATCGTGATCGTCATGTGATCTATTCATCTTGTCCAATTAGCCATAATCGTGCCGCGTACTTAGCTCCATTCTCCATATTGTATTGTATTGCATACCCTGTTATTAAGTAAGGGAGAGTATTAGGCATATTAAAGTGGAAATATTATAAGAAAAGAAACTTGTTTTGTTTTTGTGTTTTGTTTGTAATTTCTGCGCTTTGTTGACAGTCGAGTGGAGAGCAAGAGGAAGAAGATAGATCGTAACGTATCTGTTTAAATATTTGTAGCATGTTCTAAAAGCGTGTCAACTGAAACTGACGATCGACGATCTCTGTACAGACCTCAGTGCAAATAACAATCTTCCTCTATATAGAGAATAGAGATATGGATATTTGTTTGTTTGGCAACCTTCTCAGAGCCTTTTATCGATTAGTCTTACTTTAAATTTAGAAACGCGCGTCATGAGGTACCCAGACAAATGTTGAACAACGATAACAACAAGAAGACTTGGCATAAATAACAATAACAACAACAACAATGGCAAAGAGAACAAACAAATTCATTTGCGATATACATAAGTACAAAAAACCCATATACACTGTGAGAATAAAGAGCGCAAAGAGAAGGGAAGCTATTGTAATTTTACATAACTAGATAAGAGAAGAACATTATTAAATTGATTTTTAATTACTTTATGGGTTCTTTTTATAGGAAATGGAATATATAATAGGAATCATACTTGTTTAAGCCTTACAACTCTTTGTTTACTATGTTGAATTGTACAACAAACTTAAACAAAGTTTCTTTTCACATTTTCTTCACTTTTTAGTTTTCCTTTTAAAAATTAGTTTGGGATTATTATGAGGTCGATTTTTATAGAATGTGTGAAGTAAACTTTTCTAAATGTTGTAACTCTTTTTTAATAATCTAAACCGAGCTCACCAACGTTGTTAGGCAGCCTTCTCTATAAATCTCCCGTTTCTTTCGCACTTTTCTGCTCATTTTCATTACTCTCTTGCCGCTCTTTTTACGCTTTTTATTCTTTCTTCCTTCCTCGCTTTTTTCACTTTTTCTGCACATTTTTCTCTCGCCTTTTCCGTTAAAGTTTCTATCTTGAACTTTTTCTTCACGTGTTTCTTAATTTGTTTCTTTATCTTTTCTTTGCCTTTATCTTTTTCCTTAACTTCCGCCTATGTTCTTCATGTGTTTCTTAATTTGTTTTCTTTTCCATTTTCTTTTTCGCTTTTTCTTTTCCCTTCATCTTTTCCCTTTACTTCTGCCCACTTTCTGCCAGTGCACATTAACATACTACTTTTTGCAAGGGCCCCTAAGTCTCTCGCATGGCATATCTAGCGAGGCACACACACACACTCACACACATTCGTTACTTATGCATATTATTTACTTTATTTTCGTGCTGTTATCGAAAGTTTGATTTTCTCAGAAAATTCCAAACGAAGCAAAGTAAGGTTTATTATTAGCCCCCCCTCGTTGACTTGCGGGAATAACAGAAATTGCGAGTCGAGTTCGGCTTCAGCTTCGGCTCCGACTTCGATTTGCGGCTATATATGTATGTATTTATTGAGTTTAATTGGCTTTAATTGTTTGGGCCCTGTACATGAGAGTTGAGTATAGTCTATATAGACATGATATAGATCGGTTAGATCAGCATGTGTGCCCTCTTGTCATTTGCCTGCCTTCGCTTGTTGTTGTTCCTGCTCCTCATCGCTTTCAATCTTCATCACGATCATTGTGAATGCAATGCAAGGCGCGTAATACCCCCTTTTGGTGAACCGTGTGACTTTAGGTGAGCAAACAAAGCGTCATATACCACACGCCGATAACGGGGCAATACACACACACACACTCGCACACGCACACACATTCGATTGTAACACCTTGAAAGGTGGCGCGTTGTGCGAAAAAAAACCCAGTGAGGAAACCTATTGAGGCACTCCCAACATGCCTCCACTTCGACTGTAACTGTATCTTTATCTGCATATGTATCTGTACCTACAACAGGTATGGCAGTAAAGAGCGGTTAAGGGGAGGTATATGCATTTGTATCTGTATCTATTTGCCCAATTAATTCACAAGCCAAAGCGAAACTGGCCAAACTACATGCGAGAACGTATGCATATATCTACATACATAAGTCTACTTATATCTATCGCTATCTCCCTCCCTCTAGAGAGATCTGTGTGTTGAGCTGCTGTGAATTTGGGCGCTTTGACTTGTTGTTGCAAGTTGTGACAAGTTCAAGGCACGTGTTGCATAGATATACACACAACACACACACAGACGTACACTCACCTAAACAAACACACCTTGAATATTTAGCCAGCGTGACTTCTTCGTTAAAAATAAAACCACTGTACGCCCACGCCGGAAGCGGCAGCGAAAGAAAGCAAAGCTGACACAACAACAACAGCAACAACAATAATGAATGCAAATGAAAATGTATGTCACACACAAGAAGAATGCATTTCATTTATTTAACATTGCAAATAGTTTAATTAGTTCATCCACAGTTTGCGGGCGTTTGATTTATGGGCCTAACGGAACACATAGTCGATCTCTATCTCTTTCTTTTTGCCATTGACATTAAAAACAAACAATTAACTTAATTTATTGCATTTGATTCATGAAATTAGTCATTCTCCAATTCAAAACATTGTTAATTGCGCGCCAAACCAGCCAGCGTTGCCACCCGAACAGAACAGTCTTCTGTACTGTTAACAGTCTGCTAACTCTTAACAGCGATGTTTTGCAGCTCACCTGAGCTAACCGATTACAGTAGCCAACGGAAGCTATCGATATTTGCCTATTTGTCAGTCTGTTTTGGTTGTCTCGCAGTTGCACACCGAGAGCGGGAGTGTACTTAATAATATGTATAATACATAAACAATCATAATTTATATATACATATATAATAATAATTAATATGTAAATTAGCCAGCAGCAGTTGCAACCGTTTTTATTTTATTTTACTGTTTCCTAACGTACTTAATCACCTACAAAATTGTGTTTTGTCACGCCTTTCTCGCGCGTCTGTTTTTTGTTCTGTCTGTGTGCGCGTGTGTGTGTGTGCGTCTGTCTGTCACTTTTTCCCCCTCTCTTCTTTCGCATTGGAATTCGTGCAAAATGGGTAAACAGTCAAGGAAATTGCAGAGAGTCTGCTCAAGATGTCTGTGTGGACCACAAGCAGCTCAGCAGGTGCTGGCCTAGACTCGCTCAACACCAACACAAACGCAACGACACCCACGACAACAACAAAAGCAATACAACATCGTCAATCTACCGGCGGCAGTCTTAACCTAAGCACGTTCGTCCAGCCAGTGATTGGCAGTGAAATCAACAACACGTCGACCAGTTCGCAGCATTTTCAGCACGTTGTTGCCGCAGCAGTTGCAGCTGCAACATCTATTGCAACAGGCCAACAGCAGCAACAACATCAGCAACATTTCTATCCCAATTTCAACAACAATAACAACAACAATAACAGTAGCTCAGGTAGCCTACACGGGAACAACGGCGGCTTCAACTTTAAACGTTCCAGCATCAGCAACTCGGCATCGCAGTTGCCTGTCTCCAGTCAGAATTCCACGAAGGTGAGTAAAAAAACCGAAACAATCAATCTCACCTCGCACACAACTTACCTCCCCCTTACGTCGCCATACTTGCACTTGCTCTCCATTTGCAAAACCCAACTCCCCCTCATGTCGCCTCTCCATTTGCAAAACTCACCTCCCCTTGTCATTCACATTTGCTAAGTCACCAACCCCTTACGTCGCCATACATACTCACCTCACCTCGCTCTGCCGCTCTCTCTCTCTCGTCTTACATCTTATGGAAAGTTCAAGCCGCGCTGTGACAAGTTGGCAACAACAACAACAAAAACATGAAATTGACAATAAAAGAAGAGAGGAGAGAGAGGATAGTCTCTCTCCCAGCTCTAGACTTGTCCTCTATTTCAAGTCGAACCAGATCCCACATGTTGCTTGAGTGTATCTCTGTGTGTGTGTGTGTGTGTGCGTGTCGCTGCCTGTGTTTGCACTGTTAAACACCATATGAAGTAATGTTTGGATCATGACGTCATAGCTCTCTTTCGGCTTAACGTCCCCCCCTTCCATTCTACGGCACTGGCATGTGCCGACCTAAACCTTCCGGCCAACTGCTCCCCAATTCGATTACACACCTTGCTTTATGCCGTTTTTATCAACTTGTTTGCATACGATAACAAACTCAGTGGGTCTATATAAACACACATTATTTTGTGTACATTTTTTATTTTCAATTTATATTAAGTTTCCCCTTTCACGAAACAATGCAGAGATTGTGCGCTGGAAAAGCATTGAAAAGCACGTTTGAAATTGAAATCTGAGAATATAAGCTTGATAAATTTGCAATGAATTCACCTGACCCAATTATATTTCCTTGATTTAACGATGCTGTAGTAAAGACTCTTCAATTAACCTCTTTATTCCCTTGATTCTACCATTCATCAATAAAGAATAGCAGGTTACACTCCGTGCTTTACCGATTCTATAATAATATATTCTCTCATATGGTAAACAACTTTCAATTATCAATGTCACTTTGAGTTTAGTTTATACAAATTAGATTTCGTAAAATATATAACAGAACTATGCGGCAAGTAGGCAAACGATAACTGCGTGTACTCACTGTACCCGTGATAAGTGCAAAATAAGTCGGCGATTCTTCCAGAAGTGCCGTCGTCGTCGTTGTTCGGTTATCAGTCAATTCAAAGCCAGACTTTGACAGGGTGTTTTGCAGTACCTACCATACCTACTACATGTATTTGTTGAATAGGGTACCGTGCCTATGTCTGTTATTTTCTTTCTTCACCTCGAGTTTTCAAGATAATCTTAATCAGCCTTCCCACGCACACCCCAACCCGTTAACTAGAAATGTACTGAAAGCATATATGGTATCGATACGAACGCAGAATTATGTGTCAGTACCAGGCGATAATCTCTTCTGTGGTGGTGTTATAATAAACGCCTTCTGGATACTGACAGCCGCACATTGCGTGACTGTTTCTGCGTTTGGTGCCGAATATAGGATTGTGAATCGTTTCCATATCGTAGTCGTGGTGAGCATTAATGAACGTTACGATAATGTGCCCGAGGAGAATATCTTTGATGTGTCGACAATTAAAGTGCACGAGCATTATAAACGCAATTGTGATAATGATATTGCCATGCTGAAGCTAGCAATGGGTCTCCAAACTGTGGCCTGGCAAACCTTCCACAGGAGTGTGCGACTGCCTGGCGAACCTCTGAAGTTCAACACCACGTGCCAAACATACACCTGGGGTCGGAAAATGCGACCGTTGTCATATGTTGTGGCATCTATGTCTCGTTCGGTCGATATCTTTACAAACGATTACGATGAACATCCTGCACTACAATTCCCCACAGAACTGCTGCCCTTTAAGATGTGCAAAAAGGTTTATCTAAAAACCAAACGTGATGCACCTCATCATTTGTGCATGAAGAATGTGAATCAACGGGGCACACACAGTCCGGAGGATACCGGGAACCCTCTCTTCTGCAATAACGTACTCTATGGCATATCGGCAAGCTATAATCGAAATTATATTCCCACCAAACCGATGATATACACTGATCTCTATATATATGTCAACTGGATACTCGATGTACTGTACAACTTGTGATGCTTCAACTTGGGCAGATCGCAGCAGATGTTACTACTGATCATTCACTTCATTCACTGATTGGGGTCACTTCGCTAATTGAATCAGAAAACAATCACAACAACCAGAGTTCAGGGTTGCAACCCCAAACAAGAGCAAAACAACAATTTGTCGCCGCCAATTTGTTTTCTATCGTTTTATTTTCCCTTCTATTGATGATCAGGTAAAAAAACAATATGCACAGATTGCCAAAGATTGCCAGCCTAGAGAGGGGGGGAAGGAGAAGAGGGTGTGAGCGAGAGAGGGTTATCTCTGCTCTACTATTTTCACCTGTTCTGTTCTGTTCTGTTGTGTATATGCTTTCAGTTTAGCTTTTCCCATTTCCGTTTTTACTCATCTGAGTTTTTCGTTTCTTTTTCTCTCTATGTGATTTTATTCAAATGGCACTTTGTAATTCGATTTTCTATTGTTATATTGTTCTTCTTGTTGTTGTTGTTCTCTTCTCTGTCGTCGCAGGCCGCCCCAGCGTAGTTCGTCGCCGTCGCCGAATTGATTGTCGAATTTGAATATCACGCGCCGTCGCCGCCGTCGTCGTCGACAGTTCACCAAGCAACGCCAACGTCGCCGCATCGGTGCGAGGCATCGTCAATTCGCCACCTTCGCCACTTCGCCGTCGTCGTATCAGTTCAGTTAGTTGTTAACTAGACGTGGTCGCGCTTTCGCACCAAATAACCAACCACCACCCACAAGTGTGTGCGTGTGTGTGTGAGTGGGGCGCGCCCAGGAACGAAACGAGAAGGAGAGCGAATGAGAAGGAAGGCAGGCGCAGCGAATTCGTTGACTTGTTGCTATTGTTGTTGTTGCTGCAACAGTGCGAAAAACCGAATTACTATTCAATTTCTATTTTATTTCAATTGTCGCGTCGTCGCCGTGAACTTGTCCCCGTGATGATCGTCGTCGTCGTCGTCGTGATTAATGGCTATTTTTATTGAGCTGCCAAAACGGGATGCTTAATCGATAAAGCGATAAATCTCTATAAAAGATGAAATATAAAATCTAAATGCGCCTTAAACGCGTCTTCATAAGTGCAGCTTGCCTTACCAATCGGATATCGATAACTGTCTGTATATACACACAGCAAGACTCATAAAATACTTGCTAAACTGTGTGTTTATTGACACATTTATTTAACATTTTTATACGCTACATTATGTTTATAAATAAAGAATAAATATTTAAATTAGGAACACACACAGCCAAAGGGAGAAAGAAAGAGAGCGCAACAAGCTGCTGACAATTAAACCCATTAAAGAAAAAACACATAAATTTTGCCATTGCTTCTGCGTGAGTGTGTGTGCGTGTGCAATTGCTGATCGATTGCTATGTGTGCGCTGAGAAAACAAAAGAAACGGCAAGAAAATAACAAAACGTACTCAACAATAATTAATAAGAATTGCGCTGCTCTCTCGTTATCAGCATCGTTAGCGACAGTCATCGATAAACGACATCGATCAGCACAACAGCCACAAAAAGTAATGCGACTGAGATCGAGAGAGTCACAGTCAAGTCACACTCTCTTAATTTTACTTTTTGATTGATGCTTTACAAAATTTCCAATAAATATTTTACTTGTATATGAGCAGAGAGCCAACAAGTGCATGTACCGAACTCAAAGAGAGTCAGCATAAGAATTGTGCATGCATCAAAGAGATCGCCTAGTAAGACAGTCGCGGCAGCTACAGTAAGCTTACTAGAATACAAAGAGAGCGACAGACAGCAAGAGAGTGACAAGAGCTGCCGCTTAAACTTAACAGAGAGCCACTTTTGCTGTAGTAAGTTAACATAGCAATTTCAAAGAGAGCCAAAGCAAACAGCGCAATTACTGCAATTGCACATGCGTTCCCCACTAAGAGAACTGCCGCTTAGACCGCCGCGACGCGAAAAGCTTCGGCAAGAGGAAGAGCAAAAGCAACCCTCGTTCAAAGAGAGCAACGTGCCTAAGAAGGACAAAGAGAGAGACAATTTGCTGTCGAACATGTATTCGAACCTGCGCTATGCACGCACTGATCTCAGTCACAGCAGTTTGTTGTTGCATCAACAGAGCTCGTTCGAGAGCACAAGTGGGCCCCCTTCCACTACAGAGCGCACTGAGAGCAGCGAGACACTCGATGCACCGTTAACCCGGGAATCTGAGACACACTCAGCTCCTGCCTCGGCGGCGGTGGCAACGACAACGTCAACGAGGCTGCAGCCACCCAGTCGCTTTGGGGCGGGCATCGATAGCAGACGCTACGCTTTGGCCAGTGCGCTAGCTGCAACGGCAAAGCTGGCGGCCAGTGTTGATGCCTACACAGCGGCGGCAACTGCTAACGCTGCCTCTGCCACCGCTGGGCAGCAGCAACAGCAGCATTGTTATGGCGATTATAGCATGTGTGACGCCGCGTCGTCGTCGTATCGTCCGCTGTTACGACAAACGTCAACGTCGACAACGTTTCAAAGCGCATTCACTCGCTGCCCGAGCAGCACAATCGGTTCGACGCGGTATCTCAGCAACAGCAACTACAACAACAACAGCGGCAATTTGCATTCGAATTCGCCGCACGCGAGTTCGCAACGCTTCAATGCGCAGCTAGCGTCGCAGTCAACGTCAACATCGACGCCACCTCCATTCTCATTGTCAGGGGCAGGCACAGGCAGCGGGCCACAACTATCAGCAGCAGCGGCAGCAGCATCGGCAGCAGCAGCATCCGCATCCATTGTACAGTCCTCGTCCAGAGCATTCCCCACTAGTTACAAGTTACGCACATATCAAGAGCGTCAATCTTCTCGTTTACAGCCTCGCCGCATCGCCCGCAGCAGCATGTCGAATTCCGGCGAGGATCTACATTCGCCCACATATCTATCCTGGCGCAAGCTGCAGCTGAGCCGTGCCAAGCTGAAGGCATCCAGCAAGACATCGGCGCTACTATCCGGTTTCGCTATGGTGAGTAAACTTTCTCTTTCTCTCCCCCCTCTCTCATATTTTCTCTCTTTCCTGCTTTACCTTCTGTTTCCCGGAAACTTTTTTATTATTTGCAAATATTTTCGCACAAACATAAAATTGTTGGCAATTATGTGAGTTGCCACACATGTCTGCAGCAATCTGCTAGACAAATAGCTACAGTGGGCACTGCCCAAAGGAGACATAAGAGTTGTATATTCTAGAGAATGTAAACTAAGGGCAGACTAGATTATATTTTTGTATATTCTTATTTATAATCTATTTCAAATTCCATATAATCTATGTTTTATATATGTACAGTTGATTTCAGTCTTTAGTTCTTCACTCTCTAGCGAGTGCCCACTGTATTTCATAGCTTGTGCATTTAATTAACTAATAATATGTTTTCTATGCCCTCGAATCAGGCAAATTAATAAGCGGGTAGATGTGTGACTAAAGAGGGACTAAATAGGGCACAAGCAGAGAATTTTATCTAAAGGTTACTTAAGGAAAACGTAGAAGAAAAGAGAAAGATTGTAAGGTTTAACAATAAGTATAACTTTCTCGCTATCGTACTCTCTCTATCTCTCGCTCTTTCTCTATATACCACTCTCCTTTCCACAGTTTCTGTACTCTCAGAGACTGTTTTCTACAATTTGTATCATTGCAAATGACAGAAATATGACTCAACTTAAGTATAGCAATAGAAAATGTTTACGACTTGTTGAAAATGCATATAAACAAATCGTAAATTTCAGATATTAAATTAAATAAGTAGGTGAAGTAATGATATATGTTTTTAAATTATAGTAATATACAGTATATATAGTATTAATATAGTATATCAACTTTCCAAAGATGGGGTCTGGATAGTTGAGATTCTAGAGACACACTGAAAACTTTAATCATGTTTCTAAGCTCTAAAAATATCAAATATATTCAATTAAATCCTAAACTTAAAACTTCATTGCAGAAATGAAGAAAATTGAAGCATGATTATAGAAATATATAGCTTTTATAAGGTGTAGTGAGTTAAAATACAAAGGGAACTTCCAACTTATTAATGAAATGAAATATATTCTTAGATAATGTCAATAGGATAATTTCTAGGAAAGAACTTATAACTTTTTGAAGAGTTCCTTATTAATTTAATCAACTTTATTACAAAATGTAAGCAAAGAACATATTAGAGTTATTACTTAAGTAAATTAAATACATTCCAAGACTTGAGCAATATTACAGTACTTATAAGGAAGTAATAAACTAATAAATATTCAGCTCAGTCGAGCTAAGCTTTCCCATTAAGTTCTTGAGCTTTGAGGGCGATTACAGCTGCTACGTGCCGACACATGGGACGTCCCTTATCAGGCAATGACTTGACTAAGGTCAGTGAAGAGAACTCATGCATGTTATACCCTATAAAACACAAGCATAATTAATATGCCAAGCAGCTCTATCTACTGCATATACATGTGCAACTCTTTACAGGGTATTAAGAGGGTCGACTAGCTGCAAGGTGTCACTTAAATACCATAACGAACAATATAGAGTATAGAGGGCAACCAGGCTAGGATAATATCGCATAAATTGGCCACACACACATCTAGTATAACAGATTGAACAGATACACACACACATACATATATATAAAGAGAGATATATGTATAGACAGTGTAAGTGTTGCCAAAATGCGAAACAAGAATTGGCTAATAATATAATTATAAATAAAAAGAGCGCAGCAAATAAATAATAAAGGGGCCATTGACAGTGGCAAGCAAGAGTTGCCCTCACAGGGGCATCTTCCTACTCCCTTCCTCTCTATCCCTACCCCCCTCTCTCTCTCTTTCTCTAACACACACTCTCTCTTATCCTCTCTCTCTTTCCCTTTAGGTTGCCATGGTTGAGGTGCAACTGGATCAGCACACGGCGGTGCCACCAGGCATGCTTGTGGCCTTTGCCATCTGCACCACACTCCTGGTGGCTGTGCACATGTTGGCCCTGATGATCAGCACCTGCATTCTGCCCAATGTGGAGACAGTGTGCAATCTGCATAGCATATCCCTGGTGCACGAATCCCCTCATGAGCGTCTGCATTGGTATATTGAGACAGCGTGGGCATTCTCCACCTTACTGGGGCTGATACTCTTCCTCGTGGAGATTGCCATCTTGTGTTGGGTGAAGTTCTATGATTTGAGTCACACGGCAGCCTGGTCTGCTGTCGTTGTCCTCATACCCGTAATGATTGTCTTTCTGGCCTTCGCCGTGCACTTCTATCGATCGCTGGTGACGCACAAATACGAGGTAACCGTATCGGGTATACGCGAACTGGAGATGCTCAAGGAACAAATGGAACAGGATCATCTGGAGATACACAATAATTCGCGCAATAATGGATACAATTACGGTGCTTCCGGGGATATCGTTTAAGATTCTCCACTAAGAAATCTTCCCAACAAAAAAAAGAAACTAACTTGATTGTAAAGCAGAAAGACATTAGAGTCTCCTCCTTCTCGGGGGGGGTTTATTCTTTAGACTACAATGATGTGGATAAAGATCAACATGATGATGAAGATGAAGATGAGAAGGAAGAGGAGAAGGAGGAGCAGGAACACGATGTTGAAGTTGTAGTTAATGATTAAATTGTGATACGCATAAGGCAATACATTATATAAATCTTTTTTTGTACGCTAGACGATACTATACGATATGATATGATATGATAACTGTATGAGGCGTTATGTCTTGATATTTACTATAGCTATTACTTTATACGATCCAAACACACACACACGATATACACATGTAGTATATCGATATCGATATTATACAGAATATATTATATTTATTGCTAGGCCTCTATGTGTAAGCGAGATACCCCGATGTAATTTATATAAACCATACTTAATTAAAGGTTTTATTTTTCTAGACATACGACAAACATTGTTGCTAAATGTGTGGAAGCACGATAGAAACGTGTTCCTAAATTAAGTATATCCCTCTTACCTATCCCTACATTGGTTAGACCTGCCTCACACTTGTTTCCCCCTTAACTCACTTCTATTCATATTCTTTATAGCTGCCTGCCTCTTTTCACTTTCCCTTGCCCCTCTTTCACTGTCTTTGCGTGTCGCGGCTAACCCATTGTGGCAAAGACAAGACAAGACATGTTAGCAGCTTGATTAGAAACTAAAAGCGCCACCAGGCACCTCCTGCAGCCCCTCAGTAAGCAACCCCAAACCCTTCCAGCCCTCCTTCCACAGCCCTGGCGCCTGGCACCGCTTTGTATGACAAAACCACAGTGCCTTGCCCCGCCCCATGGCCGCCCAGTTTGTTCCACTTCAAGCTCAGTTGACTAGAACATGTCGTGTGGCACAGGTGCTGCCAGCGGCGTGCGCACCCTGCGTTATCCCCCTGAGACGCGGCGGCGGCGGTGGCGGTGGCTACTACAGAGGACGCTGGGCACAGGGACAGCCACATGGCTATGGCTTAAAGGTCAGCGGCGGCAAACACAACCTAATCTACGAGGGTCAGTGGCAGCGCGGTCAGCGAAATGGCTACGGCACAGTGCGACGTCGGGAGCGGCAGCAGGGCCTCGACAGGCGCGTCTATGTGGGCGAGTGGGTGCAGGATCAGCGCTGTGGCGAAGGCAAGCAGTACTACAAGAATGGCAGTGTCTACTTTGGCCAGTGGCAGCACAATGTGCGACAGGGACGCGGCATACAGTGGCTGCCAGATGGACGCATCTACATTGGCGAGTGGCAGCAGGATGCTTGGCACGGAAAAGGCGTGCTCTACGAAGGTAAGTAAGGAAGGAAGGGAGGGCAGGCCAAGATTAGTCAAGTATTTTGATGCTCCTTCTTCGCAGCCAATGGCAATCGCTATGTGGGTGAATTCTCAGCCGGCTGCAAGTGCGGCACGGGTGTCTACTATCATGGACAACGTCGCCAAATAGGCCTGTGGCGCGAGAACAACTGCTGCACTTCCGTGCTGCTGGATTAACTGCTGTTTATTCATTCAGTTAACTCATTATTCATGCATTCATTCAGTCCATTACGCATTCGTTATTCATTCATTTATTTAATTATGCATTCATTTAAATAAAAGTGTATAGAGTTTGCCTAATCCTTGCTTGAGTTGTTTCCCTCTAGTTGCGCTGGCGTCGTCGACTGCTCACTGGCTCGACGCTCGGCACCGGTGACTGCTCCCTGCTTTTGGCTGCCTGTCGCTGTGGGCGTCCACGTGTGCGTGCCACCGTTGTCTCCGCTGGCGTCGTTGCCGTGGCTGACGTGGGAGCAATCACTTTTCTTTTGTTCTACCCGTCGTTGCTGGAGTGGTTAACATGGCAGCAACTACTCCTTCTCCTCCTGAACCTCTTCCTGCTCTTCCCGTTGTCGCTGGTGTCGTCGTGGTAAGCATGGGAGCAACCAATCCTGTTCCTCCTCTTGCTCTGCCCGTCGTTGCTGGCGTTGCAATTACTCCTGCTCCTCTCGGTCTTCCCGTCGTCGCTGGCGTTGAGGTGATTGAAGTAGGAGCAAGCAATGCTCCTGCTCTAGCTCTGCCTCTTCCCGCTGGCGTTTCTGCTGCCAGCACCTGCTTCTGTGTGCGCGTTTTAGTGCTCGTTGGCGTCTTTGGACGTCGCGCAGATTTGGTAAGCTTCAGCTGTGCCGCCGGCACTGGCGGTTCCTCATCGCTCAGATCAATAATCTGTATGATCTGACAGGAATTCAGATCAAGTCGTTTGCCTGCTTCGCCCTCCTCCGGGCTGCTGCTGCTGCCACTGCTGGCGCTGAGCACGCTGGCATCCTCTGTGTATATGGCGAACTTGGCGGGTCGTCTGGCAGTGATCTTTGTGCTGCTAATGCTGCTAATGCTGCCCTTGCTGGCTTTGCTGCTCTGCACCAGCGTTTACGTCGTTGCCTTGCTTGGCTTACTCATTGGCGACATGTTGAACTTGAGTGCACGGCGCAGCTTCTCCTTCACTGGCTGTGGCTGCAGCTCCAGCTTGGCAGTGCGCAACTGCAGCAGCAGATTGAAGCGATAGTTGACATCTAGTTGCTGCTGCAGTGGATCACTTCCAGCCAGCTGCAGTGCCTGCTCACTCAACTCCATGGCCTTGCGATATTTGCGACGGGCACGCAAATAGTTTGCCTGATACTGCTGGAGCAGCAGCAGCATGTTGCCCAAGGTCTGGCCACGCTCTGGCTGCGCCTTCAGCCAATTATTTGACAGGGCATAGAACTCATCAAGTTGCTCGTGCTGGCGATTGAGGAAGTAGAGACGCGCATGCAGCAGACCCACCACAAAGTAGATGCACTGCAGCTGCAGAGAATCCGAGAGTAAAGCATGCCCCGCAGGCTGCACATAACGCTGCAGCTGCAGAGGCGCACGAAGGGCACTGGCAGGCTGCAAGGGATAGAAGAGAGATTAGTAATAAGGTATAGGAGCAGTTGCATGCTTTGCCACTCACCTCTGCTGGTCGTGGCGAGAGCAGCTTCTGTTGCAAGTGCTGCCACTGCTGCTGCTGCTGCTTGCGTATGGGCTCCACGCAGGAGCTGATGGCCACTTGCGGCTCCAGCTGCATGCTGAGCATCTTGCCGACCAAGTCACTCATGTGCTTGGACTGTGCATCCATGGTGGGAGCATGTGCAAGCAGACTGGGACTGCTGGCACGACTCACTGCCGACAACTGCAACGACTCCACGCACAGAAAGTGTTCGATGAGGCGCAGCTTGGATTGCGCCTTGTCCAGGCACTCCATGCGCAGATTGGTCCACAGCCAGGAGATGAGCACCTCGACGGCACGCAGCACCAGCCCGGACTGAAGCAGCACCTGCAGCAGACTGCTGGACAGATTGGGCTGCTTGCACAGCCGATTCGCAGTGCACTCCGTGATGTCCTGCACCAGATCGCTGAGCAGCAGGACGAGCAGTCCATTGTCCTGTGACGAGATGGGCGCAAACTGTCGCACACTCTCCGTCAGCTTGTCCAGCTGCTGCAACGCTGTAGTGGGCATGGCCAGCTTGCTGCACTGCCTCTTCTGGTAGCCCAGACGAAAGCGCACGCAGAGCAGTGTCAATTGTATGATGTCCGCCTTGCCCACACGCTCGGGGAACTGTTCCCGCAAATGTTGCACGTGCAGCAGCAGCAACTGAACGTGACTCATGCAATTCTGGCGTGCCTTGTACAGTGCCATGTGGCACAAACAGACCAGCAACGTGGTATGCTGGCGCTTGAACATCCACTGTGCACCACTGACCAACTGTGGCCACAACTCATCGAGCAGTTGCTCTGCATGTGCACACTCCTTGTCCAGTTCCACCTGGGCATGTTGTGTGTAGCGCCAGAGAAAGTGATTCAGGGCACGCAGGTAGGTGAATCTATCGCCAAGCCAACGACTCATGCGCAGTAGAAGGAGCCATGCGTGGTCTGCCTGTGCCATGTAGCCCATGGTAGACAGTGCCATGGCGGCAATGATGGCATCATCTATCAGCGCCTCCCAATCAATCAGCGCTTCGTCACTGGCCAAGGGCTCAGCATCGGCCTGAGGGAGGAGGAAAAGAGATTAGAGTGGAGCAAACAAAGGAGAGAGAGATTAGAGAAGGATTAAGGAAAAGCAAGCAAAGTGGGACGGGGGAAAATGGCTCAATCTAATTGAGAGAGAGAGAGGCAGAGGTTTGTAGAGGATTTTGAAATGTGTAGAAGGATTAGAGAGGAACAAACAGAGTGGGAAAGAGCAGTACAATTAAGAGAGTAAATAATGGAAGGCAAGAAAAAGATCAGGGTGCAGCAATTATAGAGGAACAATCAAAGGAGGAGGCAGGTAAAAGATTAAGGAGCATTAATCAAACTTGAAGTGAGGCAAAGCTTAAAAGATGATCAATTAAAAGCATTAGTAATCAAAGAGACAGAACAGAGGGGCAGTTACAGTTGAAGATCTGTTGCTTCTGTTGTCTTACCCGCTTATAGTACTGCTCAAAGGCATCGATGGCATCTGTGGCTAGCTGCAGCAGTGGCAACTCGCTGGCCAGATTGACATGCAGCAAATTGTGCTTGATCAGCATCTCCTCCAGTGTCTTCTCGCCCATTTCCTTAATGGGTATCTTGATCTTGCGCGCCTCCAGGCAATCCACCAGCTTGGTGACACTCGCATGTGCCAGCAACAGTTGCTGCAGTCGAGATAACTTGCCACTACTTCCTCTCAGCCGCACGCGCAGCTCCTCGTAGTGCTGTAGCACCTTCTTATCTGTGCGCAAGTGTCGCCCCAGCAGTGTCAGGTGGTATTCTGTGTGGCGATGCTGCAGTAGAGATTGCAACAACGCTGGCGTCTTCTTGTTGCTCAGCACTGCCAGCATGTCCCGCTCATAGAGCTCTCGCTGCTGTGCCGCAGTGAGGGGATTACACAGTGGACTTGCCTCGTGCAGCGCATAGATGCACTTGCTCGCATTGCTTTTGGAATAGAAGACACACATCTGCTCGAACTGACGCGCTGAACTGGCTATGCTGACAATGTAGGTGCACTGCAGCTGTGCCGACAGCTCTCGATCCTCGCTGTGGGCACTCGCCTTGTAGAGCCGTCGCAGCAGTTGACGCATCTCCTGCACACCAATCAGAGGACGCAGTTGCTGCAGTGGCTTCAGTAATTGTTGCAACAACAACATCTGCCCTGCATTGCTAACCTTGTCGGCTATGTTGGTCAGATGCCAGACAAAGTTAATGACCTCAACGCTGGACGAGCTCATGCACTTGGTCACCCTAAGCACATCCATGGCGTACTGAATGATGCCCACCAGGCAGGCGAGGGAGTTCTGTAGAGGATTAACAGACGAATATAGTAGTTGCTTATTCCGTTCCCCCTTCTACTCACCTTGGACAGCGTCTCCTTTGCACCCGCCGCCGCTGTCTGCCAATTTCTGTAGGAGATCAGCGCACAGTGTCCCAACGTAAAGATATAATGCTTCCTCAGGCTCTGGCACTGCGGATTATTGCTGCAGCTGGCGGAGAGGGAGCTGCTGCTGCTGGTAATCTTCATCGAGTTGGATATGAGGCACTGCAGCAGCTCAAAGTGTGCAGCAAATGGCTCCCAGGTGTCCAATCCCTGCCAGAAGATGTCGAACGCAGGCGACTTGTTGTCCACCTGATGCAGTTGCCTCTGCAGACGCACAAACAGATGCAGGAAATCAACAAGCCATGGCTCCTGTGCATACGCCGCTGCCTTGTGCTCGAAGAAGTGCATAAGTTTCTTGACAAGATCAACATAGGGACGCTTCACTTCGCAGCTGGGGTCAGTGGTGTAGACCAGCTTGAGGTAGTAGTAGAGCAACTGCATGGCATAGTTCTTGCCCTGCTGCTCCTTGTACAACTCGCGACAGCTGCGCAGCAATTGTAGCGCCAGTGGAGGCGTCTGTGTGGCCATCAGCTGTGGCCAGGCGTAGCTGTCGAGCTGCAGCAGCGCATGAAAGGCACTGAGATATTCAGGGAACTGTGTGGTCAGCTCCTCAGCTGTTCCTGCATTCCCAGAGATGAATCTAAAGAGAGGCTCGTACATCTTGTTGTTGTACTCCAGTGGGAGTGTGCCCAGCGTCTTGAGGAAGCTTGCACTGCGCTTGCCCAGCATCAGATTGAGTTCACTTATCAGTTCACTCTGTGGTGGCTGCAGCTCGTGGAAGAGTGCGCCTAGAGTTTGCAGCACCAGGCAGAGCTGCTGCTTGGCTTCAGGGGATGAGGGCTGTCGTTGCTGGGCAAAATAGTAGAGATGCTTGATGTGCATATTAAGGTAGAATTTGTAGTCCCCCTTGCTCTGCAGCTGCACGCGCTGCGACGTGATCAGTGTGTAGAATCTTTGGCAGCTACTGATTGTTGGCTAATGGGAGGGGAGAGTGGGAAGAAGTTAAATGCGAGTCTCTTCAGTTGAGAACTTCCTTACCTCACGACAGAGTGCATGATGTATGTACTGCAGGCTGTTCAGGTGGCTCACCCAGAACTCGGGTTTGCCTGGGCAGGGTGCCACATGTGGCAGCAATGCTGTGGCAATATCACAATATAGTTCCGCATGTTTGTGGTAATTATCCTGCAGTGCACAGCACAATTGCCTCAATATGCCGACCTCGTAGTGCAGCACATATGATGCGACGCTCGCTGTGGCGCCTTTTCTAATTTGCTCAAATCTCGTCTGTATTTCCTTTGCTGCATTCTGTACATCGTTTGTGGTGCCGCGAAATTGTTTGGCAATATCATCGCGTGACATTATGCACAATTAACACTAACCAAAAACTTAAGAAAAACGGAATTGACGCAACTGCACAGTTATTTTTTTGCTTGAAACAATGATTTGTATATGTCGCCGATAATTTGTGCGAGAGCTATCGATAGCAGCGTGCTGGCAGCCTACTTGCGATGAATGTCAGTAGGGTTGAGCAACAGTTCAGAAACAGTTGAGCACTACGTGCGCGCGATGAATGTCAGTGTTGTGCAACTGTTGACAAACACTGATGACACTGAACTGTAACAGAGAGCGCTGAAATTTAAGCAACAATTGCAGTTAAATGTGTGAAAGGTCAGACAAAAGGTCAAGGGTTCGAGTAATTTACGAGTGCAGCAACAGCAGCATTCAAAATGAAAGCGTACAAAATGCAAACAGCATGATTTATGCGGCATGCAGCACATTCTGACCTGCCGAAAAGGTAAAGTGGGCAAAGTACCTGCTGCTGATTCACACTGTGAGCGAGATAGAGACAGACTATGTGGCTTATATAGATGGAAACATATTGTTGTCATATATCGTCGCACTCACCAAAGTCGGAAGTCACGTTTAAACGTTTTCGCTAAAAGTTTCACACACACACACACACTGACACAGATGATTGATGACGTGTGTGTGTTGAGGTCATTAAAGTGCCATTGTGTGTATCTTTGAGATACTTTCAGACACACGCATCGCATTTTACCTTAATGAATACGAAGTAAACACGGACAATATGAGAATAGAGAGTGGAGAAAGAGTCAATTGTGGGTCAAATGTCCAAAGGAGGAGGTCGGGCAGTGGAATTTAACAAGATTAACCCGCTACTCCAGTTAAAATAAGATACAATATACAATACAATGCGGCACTTTCAGCCCCGTCATCGCCCCCACTTGACCAGGCGTGTTCTCAGAGCGTGTTCCGTATAAATATTTACACAAGATACTTTTGCTGGTTCGACTTTTTTCGGTCATTTTTAGCTCCTCCATTCAAAATGTGCAATTTCATTTGAAAATAGAAACCACAGTCAGTGCCAGGTCCGACTGCGAGTCCAGTAATCAGTTGTCATTCAACTGTCAATATTCAATTGTTTACACAACGTGCATAATGAAGAGTCGCGGCAACAACAACAGCAACAGCGGAAAAACTCCAAAATACGGAAAATTTCAGACTAAAAGCTGCAAAATTGACGCCGTTTTGTGCCAAAATCAACAATAATTCCCAAATGCATTTGCGGGCTTACTGTGGGTGGGAGAATGGGACAGATGGAAAGGGAAGTAGTCTGTGGGTGTGTGGAAGGGAGAAGGGGAAGTGTGTGTGTGTGTATGTGTGTTTTAATTGCGTGCAAATAGCAGTGGACAAACGGACAGAGAGACGGCATAGGAGACAGAGCGAGAAGAAGACAGACAAATGAAACAGGAGCTGACGGAGAAATAGACTGAGAGAGTGAAACACAGACAGACAAAGAGACAGACTGGCAGATAGAAATAGAGAGATAGAGAGTGGGAGAGAGTGAGAGAAAGAGACACAATTCGAGAGAGAGAGAGAGAAAGAGAGGGAGGAAGAGCGACCAGTCAAAGCAACATCCTAACAGACAGAACAGAAGACAGACAGATAAAAGCAAACAGGAATAGACGAACAGACACAGACCGACATACAGACAGACAGATAGAACGACAAATAGAATAATAGACAGACAGGCAGAGAATGAAAGAAAAATAGGGTGATAGAAATGAAGAGAAAATGGAGAGACAGACCTGCAGGCAGAAGTACAGAGAAAGACAGGGAATCAGTCAGAGCAGCAAACCAAGAGACAGAACGGGAGACACAGAGATACTAAGAGAGAGACAGATAGAGAGAGAGAGAGACAGAACGGCAAACATGCAGGGAGAGAGAGGAAGACGTATTGACAGAGACAGTCATAGAGATACACAGAGACAGACAGACAGAGACAGCCATGGAGACAGACAGACAAAGAATCGTATAATCATTAATGAGTCCGGTGCATTAAAACGTGAAAGCACGAAAATGAATGTAATTTTTCATTGTGGTGCAAATGAAATTAGTCTCTCGCTAATTTAAAACGCACTAATTTCTCGCCATGCTGCGGATTACAATGCCAGGCAGAGGAGGATGCAGAGACCGAGAGAGAAAGAGAGAGGGAGATAGGTGTAGGATGTCGGAAATTCCTGTCTGTCGTTTGCGACAGGCAACAAGGATTTATTGGCTTTTGCAAAAGAACGTGGGAACAGGCCTCTTAATTAATTTCGCAGCTCAACGTGAAAAGCTGTCAGCGTGCAACAGCTACGGGAAATTGTGAAAAGTGGAAGCACAGAAGGGGACGGGGGAAGGTGTGGCAAGAGGAGTGTGTGTGTTGCGTAACAGACAACTTAAGCATTTTTCTATTGTGTAGGCGGATTCTTAAGTTAATTCAACTTAATTATGTGAAGGATGGAAATCTTCTTCTTTCTTTCTCTGTCAGCTTAAGAGAAAAGTTAAGAATTTCTTTAGTGCGTCATTTGCTTGAGTTGTAGAAAGTTAGTTAATATAGTTGGGTGTGTATAATGAATGTATAATATAAGCTTGTCAAATATCTTTCATTCGCATTTTTGTCTCTTGAAATTCGCAGTTATGTTTTTTGCGATTGCGATGTAACATAGAAATTATTTAAGAAATATTAAGAGATTGATTTCACAAACAGTTCCCTAAAGTATGCAACACAAAATAATAAGTTTTATAGTTAAGAAATCGCTATGTTAAGGTGTGCACCAGGTATGTATATCATAGTCTAGTACCCTCGACTGTAGCTGTAGTGCTTCATTCCATCATAGACAGGGTATTCGCCAAGTCAAGTGCTCTCAACTGTAGCTTTCTTTAGTTCTTCACTCACATTTCAGTTATGGAAAACTTAAACCAACCCAGAAGAAGAAAGAAGAAGTTTGTTTTATGCTTGGAAATCCAATCCGAGTTGAGCTCAACTTTTTGCCATCAGTTTCCTTGTGTTTTTCCTGCTCTGCTCTGCTGCTGTCAATGCTGATGATGGTTTTTCCCGCAATTTTACCATATTTTCCAAGCTGAAAAACCGCTTGACAAGGACAATCGTATCCTTTGGGGACATTTGGGGTCCACTTGGACGCGCCTAACTGGCGCCTGAAGAGAGATGCGCACTGAAGCCTGAATTCGAGTACGTTTTTGCCACTGTTGCATGCAGCACCCCCGACTACTGCCGCCCCTTGCCCCTCCCACTCACCTTTGCGCGCCGTAACTGACAGATTTCATTTCAATTTTCTTCCATTTTCTTTCCTTTTCTTTTTTGGGGTTGCCTTGACACGAACTTGACCAATGCTAAAGGCGACGCCAAGTTGCAAGTGCCTGCAAGTTGTCAACGTGCCACACCCCTCTGCGACTGCCCCCATGCTCCCCTCTGTCCACTCAGCTGGCAGCTCGCAACATGTGCGCAAAGTTAACGCTTGAAAAGCATCTGGAAAATGCTGTCGCTTGTACATTTTTTGGCATGCGACGCAGTGCAGCAGCAGCAAAGCAGAGGAGGAGGAGGGGGTTGCACATTAATTTATGTGCTGCATGCCACGACGCGTTGCACATGAGTGCAATTGCAGCGCGACTCTGCATGCTGCAGCTTCAGCTGGGGGACGATGGCGTTAACGAGTCCATTAGGGAGGGATGCCACATCTAGAGGGAGAGAGAGAGAGAGAGACAGAGACAGGCAATTCCCTCTAGGGAAGTGCGATGGTAGGGGTGCTCGACTCATCCCTCGCTTTGGCGTTTAATTAAAATAGTTTCGCTCTGACTAAGTTCGGTTTTATGGATTCACATTTAACGCTTCGAATGCATTCATAAAACTTTTGCGCCCAAGTGTCAGAATTATGTGGCGGGTTTTGGCCTTTTTCCCTCCACTTGTGCGTCACACAGAACTTACGTAACTCCAGCAGTGGGTGTGGCAGTTGGGGGAGTCAACATTGTGAGTCAGGCAATAAAAGCGTTTAAGCCCAACAAATGTCAATGGCCAAAAGTTTTTTGGCTGTAAAAGGCTGAATAACATATATATTGTATCTGTGTATGCAGATCAACAGCTTGTATACATGTGTATATGTATGTGTTTCTGTATCTGTTTATGTTTCTATATCTTTGGCCGTTTGCATTTCCTGTTTTTCGTTCGCTTTTTTCTCGCTGCGGCCGCTTTCGAATTGCATTTTAAACCAATTATCAAATCATGTCGCCGTCGGCTGACAAACTCATTTATTTAGCTTGAAACCCGCACAGGCACACAAACACACAACACACGCGCACTGTCTCTCACTTCACTAGGCCCCTCGCTGACTTCGCTCTGCACCTCTCCCCCTCATCTACTCATGCTCCCCAACACACTCACTCGATCCACCAAACTTAGTCTCCCCACCACACTCTCTATATCCCACTCTGTCACTCTCAAGTGCAAGTCCAAGTGCAAGTCAAGTCCTAATTTTGCTTTCGTTTCACACCATTTTCCAACACCGTTTTCTTCTCCTCTCTCTCTCTTCTCGTGCTCTCTTTACAAGTGCTGTCAAACTGTCAGCAGCGACTGAAATTGTCATTATTCAGTGTCTATTGGGAAGTTTTCCAACTAATTTTAATGTGTGAAAATTAAGTTTGAATTTTGAGTGGCAGTGGGGGAGGGTCAGTGAGCGAGAGGGCGTGGAGAGGGGAGGGAATTGGAGCGAGCTGCGCCTACCAATTAGTTCACTGTGGCTGGCAACCTGTCGACTGCCCACACGCACCGTTCTCTCTGCCTCTCCCCCTTTCCACTCCACACTCGCACTCTTCTCTTCTCCTGCTCTTCGTCTCTCTCCCTCTCTCTCATTTTCATGCGCTCTTTGTAAGCTCTCGCCAATTCATATAAATCATGTGGCAAGCGCCACGCAAAACACGGCGACATATTAAATTTACAAGTTGATTTTGATTTATGTATGTCCCGCATTCATACACAGATATCTGTGCATATATCTGTATATATATTCATGCATAGTTACTGGTGTTGTTGTTTTTGTTGTTGTTATTGCCGTCAAGTCGTCGTCGTCGCGACGCAAACTTAATTTAACTCTCGTTATACTCGTTACGTTGTCTCTGTCTCAGGCTCCCTCTCTCTTTGCCTCTCTCTCATTGCCCCTTCCTCTGACTAAGTCAACGCAATTTGCGGTGTGCGTTGTGCGGCAACGTCACTTGCAATTAAGGCTGCCAAAAGCTTTTTTACGCTTTACCAGCGTATGTAGGGTATCTCAAATGCGTCAAGTGGCATGTGACGCGTGCAGGAAAGAAGAAGAAGATGCAACATTTGACAAATTGCTAGAGAGAGTACAGTGGGCGGTCGGTAAAGTAAGTAATTGGTGGGGAATTATAGCACAATTATAGCAGAATATACATACATATATAGTTAGAGAGGGGGTAATAGAGAAACATATATAGAATGTGATACAAATGTATTAAGAATTCCAAAAACATACTACATTTCATTCAAAATTAGTATTAGTACTTAAACCATTTTATAGCATCGACATCGACACTACATATTCATGTAGCACTTCTGCAAATAATCAGCTAGTACAGATTACATCAGCAACTCTCTCCTCTGTAGCTCCTCATTCCCTATTCTCCTCCATCTCTCCCCTTCTCCCACTTCAGTTAACAAACTAACAGGCAGCCATACCCAGCAATAGATAGACAGACCCACAGTCACTTCACAGACAGCTCCATTAATTAAGTTGAAAATTAGCGGTTTCACATTGCACAGGACGGCGTCGTGCTGGTCCCACCGCTTCCAGGAAACCCATTGAAATGCTGTAATTAGTGGCGAGCTTGTAAATCTCTCGCCTCGCACCAATTTGATAAATCCACCAAAAAACTTGACCCACTTTTGAAGAAATTTCGCTTTTTCAAGTGTTGCCCACCCAGCGCAGTTCTCCTGCCTCCTCTTGACTTCTTCTTCCTTTCTCTTTATCACTCTTCTTCTCCTTCTTTGGGGTAATTTGTGCAAATGTCCATGCATTTAATTTCAAATTTATCATTCGACTGGCTTTCGCACTTTAAATTCCATTTGCGAAGCTCATTGCGAGAGCTTTGGCTAAACTTTTAATACACTTTCAGATTATGCGAGGTTGAGTAGGTAAAGGGGCAAAAAGAGGACGACATTGCTCTTCCTTTGCTATGTAGATTTTTGCACTGCATTTTTTAACTTTTAACCGCAACCTGTCCAGAGTGGGGGCGTGGCATGGTGGGTGGCAATCAAACGCGTTGCGGTTCCTACGGAAAATTAAAAAAAAATACTAGAGAATAATTCCTGTACAGAAAGTTATGCAGTTTTTTATTTTGCTTTGCATGTGAATGGCAAAAGTTATGCCTGTTCAACACAAAATGTAAGGGGGAAAAAAGAGGAATTCACTGATAAAAAGAGAGCGCGACAAAGTAAAGTCAAAAGGGCATATGTAAATAAATAAATGAATGTTGTATACATGACAGTTGCGAGTTTGTATTAATTGAATCAGTCAACATATTTGCTTGACAAGCGTGGCGCCATATGCGAATTGTTGTTAAATTAATTTGTATGGTAAACAAAATCAATTAAATCAGTTCAATTTAATGCACACACAATCGCTTTAAATTGTCACGTTTATTCAAATTGTACGATTCAATTGGCGCCAAGCAGTGCTGGAAAATGTCAATTCCAAATGGGCTATTGGCGCGTCATTGGCGTTAATATTTGAATAATAATAACGAATAAATAAGTAAAAATATTATTTTTGTTATATTATTATATAAAACTAATTTAATTTAATAAATAATGCCTGCAACAGCCGCTTTTATTGACTGCACGTCCTATTTACCGATAGCTTCTATCGATATATCGATACCATTGCGAGAGTAACGCTCTCTCACATAGAGGGTTGATACATTTGTGGCGGTCAATTGCGCTCTCTCGCTCTCCCGCTCAACGGCTGTTCTGCTTCTTTCTCAACAATTTTCGTCAGTTTCTATTCAATTTTGGTCGCGTGAAGTTGGACGCGCGCATGTTGTACTTCGAATTGTTGAATGAAAAACGCGTTTTATTAAAGAAAACCACTACGAAATGAACTTAGCGAAAATTTAAATATAATTAGACAATATGCCCGAACAAGTGCAACAACTTTAATACATCGAATAATTGTGCAAAACATCTGTAAAGAAAAATATACAATTCGCGACGCCTGCAACGACTGTAACGTTTGTTAGAGCGAGATAACGCTACTGTGTGCGCAATTTGTTGATGTCGTTCTTGTTGTTGTTGTAACAGTGCCTGGCGCTTCTGTTCTTGTTGTTGCTGCAGCGCCAAAGCAAAAGTGTTTGGTTTGTAAAAGAACAACAACAAATGCGCCAAAGTAAAAATTAATATCCCCCCTCCCCTCGTTGTTGTTGCTGTTGTTAGTGCAGCCGGCAAAACAAATGCATGTGTAACACAACCAAACAAGTTGAGCGAATGAATGAATAAGATTTCCAACGAAAAACAACGACAAGCCAAAATTCGGGGAATACACAGCAAAAGTGGAGTGAGATAAATACAAAAAAAAAATAAGAAAATAACGTATAAAATGTGCAGAATGTGTAGAATGTAGAAAGGTAGAGGGAGGATACCGACGAATTGAAATCGAAAACGAAACCAAAGCGAGAAATCAGAAGCCGCTCAAAATGCAGTTAACTGAGAATAATCAAATCTAATACTAGAGAAAAATCATTACAATTCAAATAAAATTAAATAACAATATCAGCAAAAACAACAACTGCCTGACAATGGCGGCAACTAACGGTACTAGCACCTGGCAAGTGTCGAAGATGTCCCTAAGGACCTGGACCCGCACAGGTTTCCTTTACCTCCTCCTACTGCTGTCGCAGCTGGCAACAGTGTCGCATGCGAGTCAAGGTAAGTGATGACAAGGGGGCAACCCTAACGAGGTACCCGCCAAGGTACAGTTTCTCCCCCTATTGAGCTCAGTCTCTCTCGCTGGTGACACCTTGTCTGGCCGACGTGCAAATGTGCAGGTTGAGTTCCCGGCTTCACTAAATTAGTTTACCTTATGTAAATAAATATGATAAGCACAAAATATGAGTACAAATTTCACCATATAGTCGTTATTTTCTGACGCAAATTGGCAACGGGTTGCCCGTGGAAATTGCAATCACAAGGCCCTTATCCACATGTGGCACTCATCCATTTCCTAGGCCTGTTGTCGATAATTGGCAAAGTAAGGTGTGCTCTACGAGTACAGACTATTTAACTGTATTCTTTTAGAGATAAGACAACGCCGTTCAGCATGATACAGTGATCGTTCATAAATTAAAAATATACTGCAGATAAAGTCCAAACTTGCAATTTCGACTTCTTTTTATAGTAAATTTTAGCTGCTGCTAGCTGTAACTGTATCTTACTATAGTTTCTATTCTGTTATCCATCACTGTAACGAGTTATCACACATTTCTGTATCTATATTTGACTGTTAAACATATTTAATGAGTTCCGTTTGAGTCACACCTGAGCACATCATACGATATTTGACTATTTGTAAATTGATTCACTCGCAACTCGTTTGAAACTCATTAGGCTGCACTACCCCTAATATAATGACAGTCCTTTATAATCCCTTACAGGGTATATTGCGCTTCTCATATGCCACACAACAACAAACAAAAGCCGCGTGGAGTACAACAAGTGTGTCTACGCAGGTAGAAGCCATGCCTAGTCCGATATCCGACCTATAAAACAGTTCAAATATCGTCTCGCAGGCAGCAGCTGTTCCTGCTGCATTAGCTGATTACTTTTCCTCATTTTCCAACAACAACAAACACACGAACAAATCCCGACGCAAATGCGCAAATAATGCAAACAAATTAAATGCCTTGCGTATAGGGGAATAAACTGCCGTCAAGGCAACCCCCGTCGGGTAACCCCAAAAAAAGAACTAAAAGAGAGCGGAAGAAAGAGGAAAAAACTCGCGGGGCGTTTGGAATTTATCACTGCCAGCTCAGGCCCAAAAAATGAACATCCCCGTCAGAGGAAAAACCCAAAAATGATAAGCTCTTTTCTATTCTGGTATGTGGTTTATCATGTGCCACTTTTTCGGGGTTTCTATAGAACGCTTTTCAAACAGGACATATGCAAATTGCGTGAGACATGAACAGAATTCAGGTCAGACAAACACACACCATAGAGGCGCGTGTGTGGTTTAGTTTACGTCAGGATTTAATCAGTATGACAAACTAAACTTTCAGGGGGAATATTTGAATAGTATTGTATAATAATGTATGATATGTATCATAAGTATAGGGAACCTCAATCAATTCTGTGGCAAGTTCTCTTTCTTACTTCCTTGCTCTATGAAGTCAAATCACTTTCATAAAGTGAAATGAAAAGTTAAGGATACTGCGATTACAGTTAAAACTGTCTCCAGCGCTTTGGTAAACCTAACTTAGTCACGCATTGCTGCACAACAGGCGACAAGGGAGAGACGAAGAGAGGGAGAGGTAGTTGGGGAGTTTGCCCTTAATTAATGACCAGGCGGTAATTAAAAAATCTTAGTACACACAGAAGGAGCAGAACAAACAACAACAACGGTAAGAATAATGAACTGGGTGTAACCCGAACAGGAGCAAAGCAGAGTATAAAATTTACGTGCTCTTTGCTGCTGTTTTCCTCATTCATTCGCTTGGCTCCCACCTCAGACCATATAAATAATACCTTTATTTCACTTTTAATGGCCATAATTTTTTTGCCCTGTGACAATTGCTGCGAATCCTGGCAAGAAACAGTGAGAGAGAGAGAGAGGGAGAGGCAGGCAGAGAGGTAGAGTGTCCAGGGAACAAGTATATTTGGCCGCATTACGTGATATACTACACAACAATACCATATAGAACATGACGATGATGTTGTTGTTGTTGTGAGAGAGAGAGTGACATGTTATTCTAATTTCACACCCCTTTTTTTGAAGGGTGCGCAGCACGTCATAAACATTTCCATATGGTCACAACTCGCTCGGGGCAGGCAACTCTGTCGCAATGTGTACACAATGTACATAAAGCTGGAGTTCGTTATTGTATGGTATGGTATGGTATGAAGTGTAGACCCCGAGAATGAGGTCATCTCTTTGGGTTTCAGTTGCCATTGCCGGCTGTCAACTAATTACTCTGTCTAAAGGATGCGGGAACTTTGCTTTCCTTTAGCGGAAATTGTTGTACTGGCAAGGGAGATGGAGAGAGGGAAGGGGGAAGAAAGACTGGCAGTGGGAACAGGCAACTGGTAGAATTCCTTGCTCGTCTTCGTGCTGTCAATTTTCAATCAGTGCAAACAAAATATCAACGTCAGGCAAGGAGTAAACCCAGTCAGCTCTTCTTCTTTGCGCCAACTTTGCAACGGATGTTGTCAGTGTGTGTGTGTAAGTTGTGTGTTGGTGTGTGTGTGTGTAAGTGAGTTGTGTGTACTTAGCTTCGTCGATGATGGCTTTGACATTGTTCAAGGTTGCAGTTATTACTAACATGGCAAGTACGCGAAATGAAGTCTCACTGCCAATGTTTACCTGTTGCAAAGGGGCAAAGAAAACTTGTAATATCATCTATTTATTTAGCTAGAAAATCTATGCGATAGTTTACATTGCGATAGTTTTTTCGCATATGCATTTATAGATAGAAGTTTATATAAGAAGTTAATATTCCCTTCTATCTGTCTTTACATATAAATTATAAGAATTTTAAAGAAGTAATTAGATAGAGAAATACATAAAAATTGAACAGTTATATCTTCTTGCCCAACTCCATAGTTGCCACATTAGTCATAGTCACTGTATTTTAAATTTATAGCTCTGTTTTTCCATATAATTCATAAGTTATTCCAACAACTCTTTGCATTGAAGCGCGTGCCTATATGGGGGGAATACCTTTGATTATTGATAAGTAATGGCTTTATAGTTGTGTTTTTTTCTGTCAACCTTATTTATTTCTCTGTTAACGCTTACAGGCAAATGTGCCGTTATTGCAGCAGTTGTGCTCATTAAATTGAAGAATTTTAACGCTGCAAATTTTAAATTAATTTGTGCGCACATAAATTTTTCGCACGATGATAAAAAAAACAACAATGCGAGGCATTTTCGGCATGTCATGTTTTTTATGGTTCAACCACAACAACAAAAACAACCACAGCAGCAGCAGCAACAGGAGCAATAACAACAACAGCAGCAACATGCACTGCAACAACAACAACATGAACAGCAACAACATGAACAGCAACTACATGTTTGCTGGCTACAAAACATTTTTCAAAAACCAAATGAAACACAACTCCCAAGTGTTGCTCCTTTCTCTCTCTCTCTCTGTCTCTGCTCTCCCTCCCACTGTCTCTCTCTTTCGGTCTCCCACTCTCTCTCTCCCCTCCTCTATCCCTTTCTCTCGTCTGCTGCAAATGCAATTTGGGCCGCGTTCTTCTTCCCTTTTTGCCAATTCGTAAAACCAACATGAATAATTCACAACAACAGCAACAACAACAGCAGTTGAAGCTGGAGAAATCCCAAAACAATTCGAAACTGAGAATGTTGCGGCTGCTGCGACTGCGACTGCAACTGCCTCTGCTGCTGCGGTTGCCCCTGCTGCTGCTGTTGCCTCTGCTGCTGCTGTTGCCTCTGCTACTTCTCCTGCTGCAACCTCTGTCTCTGCTGCTGCTCCTGCTGTTGATACCCCTGCTGCTGATGACTCTGCTGATGCTGCCTCTACCACTTCTGCCTTCCTCTGCTGCTGCTCCTTCTGTCTCTGCTACTACCTCTGCTGCTGCCACTGCTGCTACCTCTGTCTCTGCCACGTCTGCTGCTGCTGCAGTTCAACGCACCCAAAAAAAACCTAAATAACAACAGCAAACAACAACAACTGCTGTTGGTCAGAGATCTCACATTGCTCACCATTTGCTCCCGCTTCCATTCCTGTTGCTCTCCTCTTTCCCTACCCTTCTCCATGCTTCTCTTCCTTCTTCTCTTCCTGCCTGACGATCTCAAGGCGCTGTCCAAAAGGAATAAATGGCAACAGGAAATGGCATAAAATGCACTTTTGCAATTACTTGTGGCATTGGCAATGCAATCTTCAAAAATGGGGGCACAGCAGGGCGTGGGCGTGGCACCACAACATGCATAGCCAATTTGCATAGTCCGTCGTCTTCGTCGTCGGTGTGTGTGTGTGTGTGGGAGGGAGGCCAATCAAGTCGCCAGTTGTAGTTGCAGTTTGCAGTTGCAATTGCCTCTACAAATTAGAAGCCTTGTAAATTGTGGCCACAACAATGCGGCCATAAAGTGTTAACTTACCAACAGTAACAAGAAGAAGATGGAGAAGAAGAAGAAGCAGAAGCAGAAGCAGTAGAGATCAACAATAACAGAGCAACAATAACAAGTTAACCATAATAACAACAACATCAAGTGAGGCCATTGTGCAGCCTTCCCTCAAGCATACTGAATGCTCTCTATGAGTAAAGCCAAAGATCTATGCGAACTAGAAATGGAAGAACCTATGACTATAGACTAAAGAAAGCTAACTAATTTATGTATAATATAAACAGATCGAATGAGACCATATAGAAGATAGGAATGGGGAAATCCAGTCAGCAAAGTAAGATTTGAATTAAGAACTCAGAGGTGCTTAAAGTTATTGACTATGAACTGCAGACAGAAGCAGGCTATATACTGATTTATAAGCACATTATAGTCCTATGAAATCTAGCTAATATAAGGCTAAATTACTTATTGCTGAACTGAGAGTTGTAAGTTACACTTCGGTCTTGATTTTAATCGATGAATCGTGTTGGGGTTAATGAGTACCTTAGCTAGTTTACTTAGTTTGAAATAATTAGAGTTATAACTATATTATATATATATATATAATCGTCAGCAACACCTTCAGTTTAAGCTTCCTTCAACTCAGTATTTAAAGCTAAATTGAGTTCAGTTTTCATTCACTAAAGCTAGAGAAAATGGAGCAAAAGGAATCAGGTAGATAAACCCATTGACTGCAGACTTTTGTTACTCAATTTGTTGTTTACATTTAGCTTTCATATTTGTGTATATTATTCGAGTATTTATTTCCTTAACTAGCACACAGAAAAAATACTCAGCTTAATTTGCATTTCCAGGGTATTATTTCATCAGTATAGCTTCGCTTGTTGTTGTTACTTTCATTTCCATGGCAAGGCGTTTTTTATGACTGCGGTTTAACGGCACTTTAAGCACTTGCAACAACAACAGCAACAACGAGCAATAACAACCGTAATAAGTGCAAATCCTGCACAGCTTTAAAAACGCCATTCACAGCGAAAGCGATGCGAGCAATTCGCCCCGCCTCACCACGAATCATTTAACCTCACCTCGCTACGCCTCAACTCACCTCTCCTTGCCTTAACTCACCTCTCCTCTCCTTAACTCACCTCTTCTCGCCTTGCCTAGACGAGGTAGCAACTCCGCAGTCCGGCAGACTATGCGAATTCACTTAATCACCGCAAAAATGAACGAAACGGAAGTCGGCAGAGCTTCTGCTTTAGCTGCTTCTTCTCCCTCTGCTTCTTCTTCTTCTCCTCCTAAACTCCTCGACAACCTTCAACTTTAGCTTCGACGATCGGCGGCTCGCTGCAGCTGCCACGCCTCGCCTGCAATCGCCCAACGAGTCGAGGCGAGGCGAGTCACAAGTTGAGACCGCAGCTGGACAAAGAACTCAATTAAAACTTGGAGAATGAGTCAGGGAAGAGGGACAAGAGAGATGCAGAGAGATTGTAGGTGAAGCAGGGAGTGAAGGAGACTGGTAAAAGAGAGACAGAGAGAGGGAGTAAGAGAGGGAATGAGGCAAGCTAAACGCAACTCGTTTCATAATTATTTCAAAGTCCCAAAGCAAAGTTTTCTCTCTCTCTGCCTCTGCTGCATTTGCCCTATGGGGGCAGCATTAATTGAAAACGCTGCAGCAAATTGAGTTGGTCATTTAGCTGCTGTGCTGCCCCTTGTCTCTCCCCGTCCTCCCTGCTCTTGCTCCCTCTCTGCTTTGTCTCGCTGTCTCGACAAGAGTCTCGACTCAACTTATCTCTCGCGTCTTATCGGTCAAACAGGCAGGCAGACTAAACGTTCTTGTGCCCGCTTTAAAATAGATCGATCGATCGAGAGCTCCACTCAGCTCAGCTCAGGCTCACCTCGCCTCGCCTTTCGTTTCTGTATCTTGTGGCAGCTACAGCTCGGCTCGAGCTGTAACAATATCTGTGGCTTTAATCTAACTTCGGCTGCAATTGCCACACAAAGTAGAACATGAAAAACGAGCGACGACAAACGACGCGTCGTGAACAAGATTTGTGCAGAGAGAGACAGAGTGGGACGGAGAGGAGGGGGGAAGGGGTCTTGCTGCAGACATCAACGGGTTACAGGGTGTACGACGGGTGTTGGCAACCAAGTAATTTGTTACAAGCAGCACAAGACAAAAGCAACAGCAGGCACAAGCGTCGCCTCGATTCTCTGCGATCGTCGGGGCTTCGTCTACCCGACTCCGACTCCAGCTCGGACTCCGAGTGGAAGCGAATGCGCAACGATTACTATTATTTCAATATTATCTACAAAATGCACGTACTTCATAGCACTTACCGCGTCTATGCCACTGTGGTTTCTCCTGCCTCTGCAGGCACAGTGGCACTAGGGTGTGAAAATGGGTAAAGAAGCCATAAATAAGAAGAATTAGCAACAGGGAGAGGAAACAGAGGAAGGTATCATGAAGGTACCCTAACGTAAAGGCAAGAGGAAGCGAAATAATGATTTCAGTAAGGCTTGAATTGGAAATAAGGTAGACCTACAGGTACAGCAGAGTTACCAACTAGGAGTACATAAATAAGTAGAATTAACAACACGGAGAAGACTCAGAGGAAAGTACCTTAAAGGTACCCTGACAAAAGTATCCTTGCAAAGAGAAAGGGAGACAAAGATCTTAGCAAGGCTTAAATTGGAAATAAGGGACATAAATAAAAAGAGTTACCAACTGGGAGTAGATAGAGATAGAGCAGTGAAAACTATGGAGGGTCCTCTGAACTTAAAATGTAAAAGAAGACCAAAGCCAGAGATAGATTCCAGAAAAGTCATCAAAGAAAATCTATTGCAGCTCAAACAAGCTCTGTTTGTAAATCCATTAGATAGATAAACCCTTAAGATATACTTATACACTTTAGTTAAATTTAACTATATTTGAAATCATTTGCATTACAATTACCGAACGAGTTTTAATTGACTGACAACAATTGAAAACCGTATGCAAAAAAGGTTTTTAGCTTTTATCAGCTGCATTTGATATACGACAAGTAGCTGCATACTAAATTAACGTTCTCTTTTTATATCAGACAGATAGGAAACCTTTCAGCTTCTTTCTTTCAACTCTCGATTAGCATATTTAGCTGTCGCTTTGTTATGTGTCTCCCCCGTTCATTGGAGTTGGTGCCACTGTGCGCTTCAAGCTGACAGCACGATAAACCGTTCGCGCTTTGGCTTCCAACTCAGGGGCGCGCACAGCCAGCGATCTTTGTTGTTAAACACACTCCTCCCTCTCTCTACCTCTACCTCTTCCTCATTCTTCTCTCTCTCTTCCTCTGTTGCTGCTTTGCTTGCTCTCCTCTTGTGGCTTCTCCTGCTGCTGTGATCTTATCTCGAAACGTTGTTCGTCGTAGCTTGCGTTCGCGCAACTTAAGTAGGTACTAAGTGCTGCATATATCATAGCCATGTTCCGTAGAGAGGGGTAGAGAGGAGGGTATAGCAAGAGAAGGGGTCTTCAATCCTCAGTCTCTTTGCGATCTGTGCTTGAACCCGATGTTGTTGTGGCATTCGTTGCTATGCGATTGCAGTGCCAAAAGTCGATTAGATGTTGCAGTTTATGACGCGATTTCCCCCCTCGATTTGTGATTAATGGCAACTATATATCTAGCCGACAGCAGAGTTGTCTGCTCTCTCTCTCTCTCTCTCTCTCTCTCTCTTGCACTCTTTTGGGTGGCAGCCCGCAATTGAGCTGTCGAGTTTCTTCTTCTCACACTGCACAACAAAGTCAAGTTTGAGTGTTTTGCACTAATTTAGGTGTTGCATAAAATGCCTAAAAATACGACTTGTTGTTGGCACATTCGATCCCTAAACTTATGTGCAGACAGACAGACAGACTGGGAGACAAACAGAGAGAGAGAGACGAAACAAACAGAGAAGGGGAGAAACGGAGCACTTGACGCTGATTCTGGCGCTGCCTTTGACTGACACTTTGTGGGTCTCCAGTTGGACAAACACTCGACTCAACTCAACTCGACTCGACTGCGTAACTTTGCAGGCCGCAAACCACCGCAGACTGCCGACGACGACGTTGTTAATGTTTTTAGACTAGGCCAACTTTTCAGCCCCGTCGCAGCTGCCGTTGACAGCAAGTGTCATGTTTGCTGGTCGACCAAGTGATTATATACTCAAGCCGATCTAAGTTTGGGCTTAGTTAAAGTTACAATTTTAGTTGCAGCTTCAATTAAGCTGGCTGCCGAAATGCAGTTAGTGATAATTGCTGTGCCATAACGTTTAAGAATGTGACGCAAATCGGAATGTAATAGGTGTCAGCTCAGAGTAGGGTAAAGAATTAAGTAAAGAATTTATTGGTAAACCAGAAAGGTAACATTGATGAGGGATAAAAGAAGGAATTATTGAATGGAAGGTAACATCTGGTGAAGCTAAAGATAAGTTTAATAATAAAGTATTCAACACAGAACTGCATGCGGTGGTGCATTGATACTACCATAACATTAAACTAGGCATGCGGTGTTTGCGGTGTGCCAAACCACCGCATGCAGGTGTCTACTAGAAACGAAGCTCAAATTCAAACAGAGTTCCAAGGAAAAGATGTAGAAATTATGCTTTAAATATATTATTATTGGAAGGTCAAATTATATTTCTAGTTACTGCTGTAACTGATCCTTAAAAGTAACACTACTTTGCTTGAATTTATGCATACATAAAACTAATCGATAAGTTTCAGTGTATATGTTAATAAATTCTTTGCGACAAAGGACTAAAAGTACCGCAAAGTTGTACAGTATTATACAAGTTATTTATTTACATTATACCTTCGAGTACTGCCTGCATATACGTGTACACTGCATATTCCTTGTAAACAGCCTGCTTGTCTTGGCACCAAAAGCCTTTGCCATTGTTTTCGTTAGCCCCCCTTGCCTGTCTCGCCCCTCACTTCGTGCTGCAGTTGTCGTCGCGCCGTTATGCAAATCTTGTAATGAGGTGCTAAAATACCAAGACACAAGAGGCAAGCAAGACTGCAGTGTTTGGCATTGACACAAATTGCTTTTGTCTTTTTCGACGGAGGGGAAACTGAGAGCCTCAGAGGGAGGGCCCTGATGGACGTAACTACCCGCGGCAAGTAAGCGGTAGAGCAGGTTCCATTGTTTGCCCCTATCCCAATATGGCACGTGTACACTACAACAACATACACACAGAGGTACTGATGTAATTGAATGCCGGGCATCAATTTATGCGAGCTGTCAATGTTACCTTCAGGCAGGTTCATTATATTCGTAAATCGGTGGCAATGGTTTCATATCCAAAATTCGTTTAATAGAATTTTAACCATGTTTCCAGTTGATAACTCAAACTAATTATTGTAAACAAAACTAGGATAATTATACTCGAATTTGTATTTAGTTTATTTGTATTTTAGTTTTCGATTTATGTAATTTACAACTGTTAAGATACTTTTGAAGTTCAGTCTAGTTAGCTCATTACAACATGAGGTTACACTCCATATATATTATATACACTCTACCTCTAATCCTCTGTTATGGATATACGCGGTTTACAAATATCAATTGTGAGTGCTGGCATAATCTGTGCACAATGTCTGTCTGTAATCTGAAGGTATTGGGACGTGGCATAGTCGCTCTTAATGTGCATGCCACAAATCCGAGTCCTGCAATCAGAGCCATGAAAGTTAACTTGAGCATGTGGCGTAAGCATAACGGATATCATCCGTTTCTATTCAATGTTACCGTGGACTTTTGTCATTTTATGCGGCATCCAAATCCTTCGAATGTCTTTTACTATTGGTATCGCGGTTTTAAGTCATTCGCAAATTATAATCACAGCTGTCCTTACGATGTGAGTAGAACTAAAGAAAGAGGAGAAGCAAGAATGAACTTCATCAATTTCATACTTTATTTTAGCATGATTTTATTGTTAAGGACTTTGTGATGACGGATGAGATGTTCGATCGGGTGCCTGTACCCCGCGGAAGCTATAAGATTATTGCAAAGGTTTCCAAAAATGGAATTGGGCTGTCAGAGTTCAATTTCTATCTCGACGTTGATGTGAAACAGACGTTAAGGAGTACTGCAGATGGCGAATAAAGGCAATATATATTAGTAGTTTATCCCTATTCAGATGTTATTGAATGTAGGACCTCTATTATATAATCACATCGCTTGCCATGCGTTCAGTTTGGTTTCTGTTAATTGCATTCTAACCATGTCTCCAGTTGATAATTCCCTCTAATTATAATCGAATTTGTGTTTTATCTGTTTGTATTTTAGTTTACAATTTATGTGATTTATACTTTTGAAGTTCAGTCTTGTTAGCACATTACACGTATAACATGAGGTTACTCTTCATATATATTATATACACTCTACCTCTAATCCTCTGTTATGGATATACGCGTTTTACAAATATCAATTGTGAGTGCTGGCATAATCTGTGCACAATGTCTGTCTGTAATCTGAAGGTATTGGGACGTGGCATAGTCGGTGCTAATGTACATGTCACGAATCCAAGTCCTGCAATGAAAGCCATCAAAGTTAACTTAAGCTTGTGGAGAAAGCATAACGGATATCATCCGTTTCTATTCAATGTTACCGTGGACTTTTGTCATTTTATGCGGCATCCAAATCCATCGAATGTCTTCTACTACTGGTATCTCGGTTTTAAGTCATTCGCTAATTATAATCACAGCTGTCCCTTCGATGTGAGTAGAACTGAAGAAAGAGGAGAAGATAGAGTGAACTTCATCGATTTTGTACCTTATTTTAGCATGATTTTATTACAAAGGACTTTGTGATGACGGATGAGATGTTCGATCGGGTGCCTGTACCCCGCGGAAGCTATAAGATTATTGCAAAGGTTTCCAAAAATGGAAATTGGGCTGCAGAGTTCAATTTCTATCTCGACAATGATGTGAAACAGACGTTAAGGAGTACTGCAGATGGCGAATAAAGGCAATATGTATTAGTAATTTACTCCTATTCAGATGTTATTGAAAGTCGGTCCTTAATTTATGCAAGCTGTCAATATTACCGTCATTCCAAAAGCACATCGCTTGCGATGCGTTCAGTTTGGTTTATGTTTATTGAATTCTAACCATGTTTCCAGTTGATAACCCTATCTAATTACATTCTATAATAATTATAATCGAATTTGTAGACCTCTTTAACCATCCCCAAATGTGTTTCACTCCCGTTACTTGATCTGCAACTAATTGCATTATTTAGTAACTCAGTGCAGGTGATTAATAACTAGTTAGATCATTTGTGAGTTCAGTCTAGTTAGATCATTAAAACATGAAGCTACTCCCAATTCATATATTCTCTCTATATCTGATCCTCTGCTATGGATATACGCGCATTACGAATATTAAGTGCAAATCCTTGAATAAGGATCTTTGCACCATATCTGTCTGCAAATTGAAGGTACTGGGGCGTGGCAGAGTTGGCGCCAATGTGCGAATCACTAATCCGAGTCCCCCCTTTGAAAGAGGCCAAAGTGAATTTTAGCATCCGGCGTAAACTTAACGGTTATCATCCTTTTTTGTTCAATACCAGCGTGGATTATTGTAATTTTATGCGACATCCCAATCCTTCGAATGTCTTTTACTACTTCCATCGGAGCATTATGTCATTCTCCAATCTAAATCACACTTGCCCCTATGATGTGTGTAGAGCTGGCTGTAGAGAAGGAATAAAGAATGTCTGTTTGACATGATTCTTACTTAATTTTAGCATGACCTTACCGTACCGCCGTTACCAGTTATGTTCAATGTTAAGTTTTCCAAAAATGGAATTTGGGCTGCAGGCTTAAATTTCTATCTCGATATTAATGTGAAACAAACGATAAGGAGCGACGCAGACGGCGATTGAACAGAGTCGGCAAATAAAGGCAATAGTTGTATTGTACGAGTAGTTGATGAATTCCAATACTATATTCCGATCTCTTGCTAAAAGAATCGATTATTGATGCATGCCAAATAAATTGATTTTTGCTGTAAACAAAAAGTATCGATAAAACCAATTTAAAATCGAATCGCAATCCAGCTCAAAGCTCTCGCCATCTAGATTACATGACAAGTTAGCTTCGTACATCGCTTGGAAATGTATTTGTTACTGTTGTTCCAGACGATTAACCCATTTAACTACATAATTTTATAGTTAAGATGGCTTATAACTAGAAATAAAAAAATCATATTTTAGTTCAGTCTAGATACTTTATTAGAACATGAAGCTTCGTTTCATTTATATATTCTCCCTTCATCTGATCCTCTGCTATGGATATACGCGTTTCACGAATATTAAGTGCAAATCCTTGAATAAGGATCTTTGCACGATATCTGTCTGTAGGCTGAAGGCACTAGGCCGGGGAATAATCGGTGCCAATGTGTAAGTCATTAACCAAAGTCCCCCCAGCAACAGAAGTCAAGGTTCAAGTTGGCCTCTGGCGCAAACTTAACGGATATCATCCGTTTCTTTTCAATGTCACCGTGGACTATTGCCGATTTATGCTGCATCCGAATCCTTCAAATGTTTTTTACTACATCAGTCGGGCCATTGTCCCATTCTCCAATGTGAATCACAGCTGCCCCATCGATGTGAGTAGAATTGAATGAAAAAATTGGGTTTGATTGGATTTGTATTTACTTCATTTGTTTTAGCATGATATTATCATAAAGGACTCAGTGTTGACTGATGCAATGTTCGAACGGGTACCTGTACCCCGGGGAAGCTATAAGATTGTAGCAATGATGGCCAAAAATGGAATTTGGGCTGCAGAGGTTAATTTCTACTTCGACGTCAACGTGAAACAAACGCTAAGGAGTGGTGCAGATGGCGAATAAATGCTAGATACACTATATTATTATTATTTAATCGTTTGGACAATACAGTTCTACATACTCAATATTCATCGTAGTTTACAAAATCGATTGGAAAAGCTTTCCTTCACAAATGCGTTCATGGCTCTATTAATTCGAAATTCGCAATGTTTTCAGATGATTAAACCAACTAATAATGGTAATCAAATGTATAACTTTGTTGTTTAGCTCAGATGATTTATATTGTTTTGGATCATATTTTAGTTCAGTCTAGATATTTTATTAGAACATGATGCTACGTTTCATTTATATATTCTCCCTTCATCTGATACTCTGCTATGGATATACGCGTGTCACGAATATTAAATGTGAATCCTTGAATAAGGATCTATGCACAATATCTGTCTGTAGGCTGAAGGTACTGGGACGTGGAAGAATCAGTGCCACTGTGCATGTCATTAACCCGAGTCCCCCAGCAACAGAAGTCAAGGTTCAAGTTGGCCTCTGGCGCAAACTTAACGGATATCATCCGTTTCTTTTCAATGTCACCGTGGACTATTGCCGATTTATGCTGCATCCGAATCCTTCAAATGTTTTTTACTACATCAGTCGGGCCATTGTCTCATTCTCCAATGTGAATCACAGCTGCCCCATCGATGTGAGTAGAATTGAATGAAAAAAATTGGGTTTGATTGGATTTGTATTTACTTCAGCATGATATTATCGTAAATGACTTTGTGATGACTGATGCAATGTTCGAGCGGGTACCTGTACCCCGAGGAAGCTATAAGATTGTAGGAATTGTGTCCAAAAATGGAAATTGGGCTGCAGAGGTTAATTTCTATCTGGACGTTGACGTGAAGCAGACGTTAAGAAATGGAGCAGATGGCGATTGAACAGAATCGTCAAATAGAACCGATATGGAGTTGATGTATGCAATAGTTTGTGTTTATAATTCCGTAACTAATAAATTCACATCAACAACAACAACATTCAACATGTAAATTACTCTCAATTATAGAGATAAAAGACTATCTATAACACGCCCATTCGGTTTTAGCTAGTTTTGGATACTTTCGTTTTCTATTGAAACCAAAAATATGATAATAGTCCCTCTAACTAAAATATGTATATCAGAACTATCGTTAGTGGTCTACCCAGGTCTGCTGAACAGCACAACACGTTCACAAATTCCTTAAAATAGTTAAACATCAGAAATGCGATCTAGCATCCATTTATTTGAGAATAAAATTGTTTCCAGATGATTTCCCCATATAATAATTTAATCAATGGCATCATTTTAGAGTTCGGCTCAATTGGTTTATAGCTACTTGCATTATATATAAGCTAAGTCTTTTTATACTATAAAAACATGCAGTTACGTTCTGTTTATTTACTCTCCTTTCATCTGATCCTCTGCCATGGATATACGCGTTTCACGAATATTAAATGTACATACATCTTTGAATAAGGATCTATGTTCGATTTCGGTCTGTAAACTTAAGGTACTGGGACGCGGAAGAATCGGTGCCACTGTGCATGTCATTAATCCGAGTCCCCCCGTAAGGAAGTCCAAAGTGCTCTTTAGCGTCTGGCGTAAACTGAACGGTTTTCATCCGTTTCTCTTCAATGTGACTGTGAACTTTTGTCATTATTTTCGTCATCCGAATCCTATGAACGTTTTTCACTACATGCATCGGGCCATTGCCACATCCTCCAATATCAATCACAGTTGTCCCTACGATGTGAGTAAAACTAGATGAGAGAAGTTGCAAAGAGAAAGTGTGTTTCATTTGATTTGCAATTCGTTTTAGCATGATATTATCGTAAAGGACTTTGTAATGGAAGATGAAATGTTTGAACGACTGCCTGTACCCCGTGGAAGTTTTAAGTTTGTCATAATGGTGTCCAAAAATGGAATTTGGGCTGCAGAGATTCTTTTGTATCTGGATCTCGACTTAAAGCAAACGTTAAGGAGTGGCGCAGATGGCGATTGAACAGACTCGTCAAATAAAGGCGATATGAAGTTGATATATTCCACATTTTGTGTTTATAATTCTCAATGGGTTAAGGGAAATTTGCACAGTTAACTCGCTTTATTGTCAGTTGGTAAGGAACTTATAAGTTTCACACGCTGTAGATGAACTTCGAGATGGGAAGTTGCCACACGCTGACGCAATGCTGTTCGTGTTGTTGGAGCTGTTGCTCTGACAAGCATGAAATTGCGCACGGCACACGAGCTTGCCGTCTCGCTTGCACTCTCGTGAGAGTGTGCTTCTTCTTGTTAGAATAACAACAAGCTGAGGGAGGCACGACACACGCACTTGAACTTTGCCCCAAGTGTTTGCTGTGGCTTGTTGCAGGAGCTGTGAGGGGGGGGAGGGGGGTGAGTGCTGCCAAACTGGGCAACAGTTCTAAATTGCCACAGCGGAAGTCACGTCGCAGGCTAGACAGAGAGAGGGAAAGAGCGAAGGGAAGAAAGAGTGAGATGAAGAGTGAGGGAGATGGAGCAAAAGAGAGACAGCACGCTCGTAGATAAGCCTGCACAGCTGCCAAAATGTGATTGATGTGCCGTTAAGCCAAAGCGAATGGAAAATCCATTTGGCAGGCCCTGCCACGCCCCCTGCTATCCACTCCCTCCTCCTTCCCAACCTTGCCCCTTTCGGGTATCTCAATTCAATTAAAAAGTTCGCGTATGTTTTATGCAAAAGTCGTGCTGCATATCAGTTTGGCATATGTAAATTCCACCAGCACCATCTCGATTTGTGGCACTGCCACTGCACGTTGCAACAAGTTCAGGGCCAAGACACAAACACACACACACACAGACAGTTGGCGTACACGCTTCTCAAATATTTTCATCATTTGGTATTTGAGTTTCGAGTTTTGTGTAAATGTTTTGGTAACAAATATTTGGCTTGACAGCCTAAGCCTCTTTCCAGCTGAAGACTGAATACTGAAGACGTCTCTACTCAACTCGCCTATAACCTGTAAATATTTGCCACATTATCATACGACATTGTGCAAACAGAGAAGGCTTTAATAGCTTCGACTAAGCGCACTGTGACTACCAATTGGATTGGACTACCAATTCCAAGGGGCAGCCACTGCCAAGAAGACATTAATCTTTGTTAAGCGTGCGGCAAACACTTGCAACTGAGGGGGAAGAGAAAGACAGAGAGAGAGAGAGTTGCAGAAGGGGGCAGCAATAAGAATGCCTCAAAGAAACGCACTTAATTGCCTTCTGACCCTTTTTTTGGTTCAATAAACTATGCTATTTGTTTTATTGATTGCCTTATCAGCCCAAGAGAGCAGGCCTGCTGTGTGTGTGTGTGTGTGTGTGTTGCACATGTTGTGTAGTATACCCTGTAAGTGATGTTGTCGACAGTTTTGTTTTGATTTATGATGTTGTAATCTGCAGCAAATTGATTTATTAGGCAATTATTAACTGCAGAAAGAAGTTTTTACAGCAACAGTGTTGGAAAACAAACAGTTTTGTTAAATTTAATACATTAACAACACTTCTATCAGTAAATTCCTCATTTATATACGTGCAGTCTGTGTTTATACTTAATTTATAATGTCTTTCACATTCTAAATTGTGTTGAAGGCAGTGTTTACAGTGACAGTGTTGTAAAACAAACAGTTTTATTAAATTTAAAACAATGCTAACACTTGAGACTAGTATATTATTTATTTAAATAAGTGCAGTCTGTGTTAATGCTTACTTTATCATGTCATTTACATTCTTAAGTATGTAGAAAGCGGAGTTAACAGTAACAGTGTTGTTACCAACACTTTAGACTGGTATATTCCTTGATAAGTTACTCAATATAAGTCCAGGGTATTGCGCTGTCTATGTTAATGCTCACTTTATAATGTCTTTCACATTCTAAACTTAATTTGCTCTATAACTTTAAACACTTCTTACTCAGTCGTAGTTTGTCTTTTGTTTATAGAGTATCTGCCAGCTTGGCATATGCTTCCTTCTCTTCTGCTTATTTACTTTTGTCTCATATCAACGTACAAACAGAAGACTTGATAACTGACTGCACAGTCCACACACAGTTTGCGTCCGACAATCGATCTATAGTTAACTTTTTTGGGGCTCTACGTCGTGGGTCAATTTTATTTTATAGTTTTCATTTGCTTTTTTTGGAAATTTTGGAAATGTTGTGCGTGCCGTGAGGAGTAGGAGGGAGGGAGAGGGGGGACTGAGGGTACTTGCGCGTGAGAGAGACCGGCAATAAATAAAATGCGAGCGGGCATTGAGTGTGGTTTCCTTGTGTGTGAGTGTGAGTATGAGTACATTCATATGCACTCGCAATTTATGACCGCAGTCCCGCGCTTATGTGCCTCCCCGTGCATTGCCACTGGGCATTAGGCACATCCATATCCATATCTCCCATGCCACATGCCACATGCCACATCCACAACGCATTATGCTGCGCGCTTTCTACATTTATGAAAGTCGATGCTGATCAGGTTAGAGTTCAATTCGAACTCCTTATTAGAGCGTCGTTACCTCGCTCACGTAACTGTTGTTTACGGCATTATATACTGCATATATATTTCCATCATGGCATTTGCATTTAATGCATTGTCGGAATTTGAATACCCTTCGAGAATTCAAATTGATTTATTTTGTGTGTGTTTGAGCTTCATATGTTGCGCTATGTGAGTTTATACCTCTCAGAACTCGGCAGTCGCTTGGGCGATTGCTGTGAAACTTGAAAGACAGTTAGTTGAGCATGTTTGATATATGAATTTATAATATGAAGTGTCTACTTTTATCAAACTCTTAAATATTCAGAATTTATTATTCGAAATATCTGTATATAATATTGGAAGCGCAGTTTAAGCAGTTAAGCAGCATATTTTGTAATTTAGCTGCATTTGTTGATAGAATTCTATGGAATAGTGCGCTATAGCAGGCTTAATGAGTATTAGCCTGCTGTAACTCGGGATTCTCTAGTGCGATTGTTATGAAACTTTGAGTATGCTTAGTAAAGAGTCTTAAATGCAATATCTATGAATATCACAGCTTTATCACAAAGAATCTCTGAGATACTTGCAAAATTGCATTGAATATAACCTCAAATTGCGTTGCTAATGCGCAGTTTAGGCACCTAAAGCAACTGTCAGCATGAACTTTGTTTATTTTGTTGTCATTTCGTGGTTTGCATTATACATTGATTTGGCAGCACAAATGGGCGTCTCTTTGGTTAACCAACTTGTTGTTGCGCTGCAAGTTGCAGTTGTTGTTGTTGTCAGCTAAGCCACAACATATTTGCATGTAACGAGCTGTGCAACATCAACTCAAACTGGACGCATATCTAATGCGGTCACTCTGACCAGTCATTGTGGGCCGTGCAATGCGTGTGGGCTGGCCATAAAAAATAATACGCAAAAATGGCCGAAAAAAAGGCTAGAAAAAACTAGAAAACTAAAGTCAAAACTACAAACGAAATTGACGCAGAAATGCTAGAAAATATTTGATGAGGGGATGGAGTTGCCAAGGGTAGCGGGAGGGGGTATGTGCCACAAGTGAGGGTAGTATTTGAACTTCGGCCAAGCAGCAGGAAGCTGTGCAGTTGTAACTGTGTGTATTGTGTGTGTGTGTGTGTGTGTCGAGGCAGACACATAATTCATACTTTCATTCAGCATTTATTGATTTTTCAGTCTCAGCTGTTGGAAGTCGCGTCGTCGAGTCGCGGAGTCACAATATTTTTTACGATTTGCAACAGACGAACTTTCCCTCTGCCCTCCAAAGACCCTTCTAATGCGTCTTTCAGCAGCTTCACTTTACTACACCAACACAGAGAGAGAGAGAGAGAGAGAGATGTACATAGATATAGTTACTATATGTATGCAGTAGAGTTCTGCTTGTGGTTACAGAACACGACAAATGTTTTGACGCACAAACAGCGCGCACTGTCAAGGCAGAGGGGAGCTGAAAAATAGGCAAAGGAGGGGAGAGGATAGGGAGAGAGTCTGTTGGCCATTAAGTACAGTGAAAACGGGAACGTTGGCAAACGATTTCAATTTCGAATGATTCAGAAAAACATTCCTCAGCTTCGCTTTCAGTGGCAGCTCCTGTTGGGGACACCTTGTGGCAAACCTTTTGTTTTTAATGGCTTTCCACAGGCATGAGGTGTATGCGAGTGTGTATGTGTGTGTGATTCCTATGTTTGCTGGTGTGCTTGTGTGTGTGTTTGTAGAGCCGCCCGCCCATAAACAATAATGCACGCCAAAATCAGATGATTTACAATGCTTTGATGACACTTTGCGTAGCCCCCCTTAATAATTTGTTGCCAACCGCCGCCTGTGTGCACAAATCTCTTTCTCTGCACCTTTATCAGTGTTGCTTCCTCCTCCTCCTCCTCCTCCTCCTCGACTGCTACACTCCCACTTTGCGTTGGCGTAGAGACAACAATAAGAAAATGGGAGAATTTTTTGTTAAAACTTTTATGCGCCCATTAAATCAAACTTTAGTTCTATCTGCCCCTCCCCCATCTCCCTCTTTATAGCCTTAGCTGTAAATTTATGGAAATTTAACAATATTTTTTTAATTTGATTTCTTTTTCTATCTCTTTGCAGGTGAGTCCATGGAAATCGATACCATTACGAGGGGTAAAAAATAGATCAACCTTTTTTAATTTTTTAACATTTTTGAACTTTCTAAAGCGATTATAAATTTATTTATTGTTATTCCTGACAAAGAACTATATAAATAATTAAGCAATGGGCCTGACTAAAACAGATTTAACACGCCTGACTAAGGCTGAACATGTTTTTTGTGTGTACCTTGTTGATTTATTGTGCATTTGCACAATATGACAAAAATCAAATAGGTTTTTCAATTGTTTATTGGCTTGGCAGGTCGTTATTCATATTACATTTTCAATGGTTTTTGAAAGGACAACGAAGAGGTGAAGAGGTGGAGGTGAACAAGGGAAAAGGCATAGCTCCTTGAGCGTACAGCAATTGTAAAATGGCTTTGATATCATGTGCACTATGAAGTAGAGACTGCTTGTATACCCATTATATTATGCCTGATGAGGTGGATATTATGTTAACAGGGTATTTGGTAGTTTTATGTAAGTTTATGGGGTTTGTAATATAGATTTGTAATCTATTATACAATCATGGTGTGTTGTTAGTAGTGAGAGAGCATAATACACACTGTTTTGTAAGTATCTTTGCAAATTTTGAGCGTTCATAGTAGAAAAGAAGAACTCACTAATACAATATATTATTTATTTATGTATGAGAAGAGCATTTTATATTTTTAAAGAGTATTTAGTAGTTTGTTAGAACGTTTGTTTAGCTTTTTTCAGTCAATAATGATGCATATTACATTTTTATGGGGTATAAACTAGTTCACCAGAAGTAGTTCTAGTTTTTGTTGTAAAGAACAGGATATACCACGATTTACACATATAACAAAGAGTTAAATACATTACCAAACCCCTTACAGCGTAATCCCAAGTCGCCCGTGCCCTGCCAGCTCTATCTACCCTTCCCCATGAGCTGTGCTAATGCGCCCTTAAGTTGCCACTTGTCGTTGCCATTGGTGGCGTTGCACGCATCACCTCAACGTCAGTTGCAATCAACACAGATTTGCACAAATCTGAAAAGTGGAAAATATGAATATATGAAAAGATTATTGACATGAATTTGATAAAATGGCAAAATGCGAACTGGCAACTCGTTTTAATTGCAAACGGCAGTGGCTGCAGAGGTAGTGGCAACAGCAGAGGCAGAAGTGGCAGTCGCAGCAGGGGAGGGGGCAGTGGCAGACGTGGCAGCATTGGCAGCTCTTGTTGCACTCGCTGCACTGCGGCTTATATGTTTTTTAGCACGTTTTACTCGTTTTGTATTGTGCGCGAAATTCAATTAGGTGCATGCAACGTGGGCAGGCGCCACATATGGGCAACTCTGCGCTGCTGCTGCTGCTGTTGCTGCTGGCTGCGTGGGATGCGGCTGCGGCTCGAGTTGCTGCCTGTTGCAAGTTTCGCTTGCGGCGCAGTTGCGTAAGCTGACAGGCTGTCAGGGGAGGCGATGGCGAGTGGGGGGAGGAGGGGGGCGTGGCAAGAGCCTAGCCCACTTTTTTTATGGCGACACAACTGATAAAAGTTATGAGCAAGGGGCAGGAAGAGGGGGTATAACCCCTCTGCCTCATAGATATATGTCAAACTGCAAATTTTAATTGCATAATTACAACGAGCAAAGCGAAAGTAAAAGCGACTCTAAATTGATGACTCAGTGAGACAGAGAGAGGAGAGAGAGAGAAGGAGAGAGGGGGAAGAGATCACCCACATTGGGCTGCCCTCGCAATTGTCGCCTCATTCACACGCCGGACACGTCGGATGCGTCTGACAAGTTGGCAATATTAAACGCTTCAATGGATTTTATGGAGCATAAACAGGAAATTTGCCAAAGAATGCGCAATTTGCGAGTGGACACAGAGACAGCGAGAGAGAAAGGAGGAAGAGGAAGAGAAAGGTAGAGGGAGCTAAAGAGCAGAGAGACAAGTCAAGCAAGCCAAAGGCCTAAGGCAGAAAGGAAAAGAAGAAAGCCAGAGGCAGGAACACACAGACAGGATGGGGTCAAGTTAAATGCAAGCGCGTTTCCTGACAAAGACAATTTTCATTTGGAGTTTTCCATTTCAGTCAAGTCGAGGAAAATGACCAACACACAGTTGACTCTTGTGTGTGTGTGTTTGTCTGTGTGTGGTCGCCATGAAACCATAAAACATTAATTTTAATTGAGAGGAATTACAATGCATAGCAGAAGAAAATACTCATGGTTCGATAATGAAGCGAGTCGCGCACGTAGAAAGGGAAGTAAAGAAGAAGAAGCAGAGAAAACAGAGGAATTGAAATAATGCCGACTAAAGGGTCTTACATACATGCTTTGTTGGCTGTGTGTCTGTGTGTGTGTGCCTGTTGTGTGTGTGTAATTAATTTGCTAGGCACAACCCGCTGCCGTCGACGACGACACGACGACCACGAGGAGTTTAGTTCGAGTTAGTTGGCAACATTGTTTAGGCCACAAAGTTTTGCCTAGACTGTGCAGCAGCTGTTGCCAAAGAGACCAAAAACAACAACAACAGCAGCAACAAAAAGGAGCAACCACAACAACAACGGAAAGTGTAGCAACAAATGTTAATTAGTCAAGGAGCCTTTGGATTATGCTGCTGCAGTCCTTGAGCAATTACTTTCACATTGCCCCCTAAGATCAACAATGATATGAGGGTAATAAAAGATACAAAAAGTACAATTTGTGAAATTTGCAGGGAAATGAAACAATAAATAAGAAAATAAGTCATATATAAAAATAGAGAGACAATAAATACCAAATTAAGACAGAAATATAGTAAGATAAATCAATTAAATAACTAGAAAATGCAGCTACAATTTCATTTAGGAAAAACAGCAAATTAAAAGGAAATTTATGAGGAAAAAACTACGTTAAATACACTTTAATAAATCAATTAAATCTATTTCAACTGATGCTTGATGAAAGTTGAGTTTTCTTCAGTAAATCGCTTTAGTTTTGACAAAGCTTTAATTCCTCTAAGCTTGCGGGATTTGGGAACTTGAAAAAATGAAGAATTATTTATTATTTGAAAGACAAAATTAGATACAACTGCGTAAAGTTAGGACAGATTTCTTATACTCTCTCTCACTCAGTAGCAAACTTTATGCCTTTCTCTCGTTTCTCCTCTCTTTTCTCTCTCTCTATTTACACTCTCTCTCTCTCTTTCCTATACTGCATCATGTGTCAAAATCTGTCAGCAGCACTTAACCTTAGGCATAATTCATTGTTCGCTGTCGCAGCCAGAGTTGCCATCAATTCTAATATTTGCGTTTATTTTTAGCGTGACTCCTACACACAATTCCTGTTGTTGTTGCTTGTGTGTTGCCTGTGGCAACTTCCGCTTGGGCGCTTTAATTTGTTTTAATGCTGTTAAATTATAATTCCCATCTATAGGCATGTATAGAGTCTGCACTGTCTGCCCCGCAGCGCACTCTGACTGTGATAATATTTTGAGTGCTTCTTGAGAGTCTCTCCATGTCTCCCTCTCTCTCTCTCCTTTCCTCCCTCCCCCTCTATTCCTCAAGCAAACTGCTGCTTTAGATGCTTCACTATAGTTTCAATTAGTTACTAATTCGAGTTATAGACAACCTTTTTGACTTGCCACAAACTGTGGCATGTTGTGCGGAAGTTGCCAACGCTTTAAGGTCATAAATTCATCACAGTGTCAGACTATGATTCCTTCTCTCAGCTCTCCCCGAGGACCCATGATTACTTGGACTATTGCAAACAGCTGCGCTGGGAGCAACCAAATGCCAAACTGGGAACAGAACAAAACAGAACAGAACTTGAGCTCAGAGTTGGGAAATACTATATAGGCTATAGGGAGGCAGACGGAACATCTGTCTACTTGATGGTGCGCTGCTTGTCGGGGGTGTTTTCACTCTCTACATGTGTGTGTATGTGTGTGTTTGTGTGTGCGTTCAATGTCATCTGACATTACAAAGAATGGAAACAATTTCTCGGGGCAAACAATAAACGATATTTGGGGAGCATGTGAGAGAGAAATTGCGGGAATATATCAAGGGATATCAAGAGATAAATGTCAACATTTGCGAGGCCTAATAAGGCAACTATAGAGAGAAACTTTCACTTAAATTTGGCTCTAAATTCATTAACTATTCAAGTTTGATATATTTCATAATATAAACAACAAATGATGAGAACTTACAGTGGCAACTATAGACAGAAGTTTGCCGATATTAATTGCAGTCTGTAGTACAGCATGATTGTCTATATGCCCCATTAAACGATACATATCTATCCACACTCCATTTCAAGTGCCAATCCAAGTGCTCCGATTATTTGTTATAGCTGCAATAATAATGGGAAAACTATAAAGGCAAATTCTAAGAAAAGGAAATTGCACAAATGATGCACTTAGAAAACAACATGCAACAATAACAATAACAACAACAAGCGAGACACTGTAGTAAGCTCGCAATTCCTGTGGTGGGAGAGAGAGAGAGAGGGGGGAGAGAGATGGGTGTATCGAAAGAGAGCGCAGCATATGCTTTCTATAAATCATAAATTTATTTTCTGGCGCGCTCTTTGACATAGGCCCACAGAGGCAAATCAAATGCGGCTGCGGTTGCATGCAACAAGCTGTTTTTGTGTGGGACACGAAGTGGAAAAGTCTATCAAGAACATCAAAAGAACAGAATGCTGGGTGGCAGCGCACACTGAGGGAGTGCCAATGAAAGGGGGGGGCCAACTGCATTCACAATCGCAGCCAACTGTGAAATGCATAGATCAATTTCGAAAAACTTTAACAACGCGCCCATTAGTTCTGGAATTATGATTTTTTTAATAACCAAAAAGAAAAGAAAACTCCGGAAAATCTTTGGGAAGAGAAGGGGAAGAGCTCGATGCATCCATCTATATTTTACTGCCTCAACGGATTAGTTTGTCAAAGCGCAGCGATGCATAAGGAAGTAAACCCGAAACTCGCAAGCAAAACAAACGCAAAAAGGGGATGACATGAAAAGGGGGCACGCACCCCTGAAAGTAATAAATTTATGCAACGCACGACGAGGCACACGACCTGGCCACCACCTGACCCAGTGCACAAAGCCATGCAGAGACCCTTACCCACCCTTCTAAAGCAAGGGGTTGATGTCAGTTTGCCCAGATTGGGTTAGGCTGAAATCACATCAGATCTATAACAAATTCAATAAAATCAATAGAAATTGAAGCTGTTCCCACAACAAGGCGAACCCAACCCTAAATGGGCTGAGAATCACCCTCATAAACGGACCTGAGTTCGCCTTAACCTCACTTGGTAAGCTCTTAGTATACTACCTGCCCCAGTGTGTATGAGCTTGAGATGTTATAGTCAACCTTATATTTGGAAAACTCTTGCATATCGAGGTTAACTTGAGTTATGTTGAGGTTTTCTTAGGAATACTGGCAAATTTCTATATCATATGATTATAATAAAGAAACTGAGGGACTTTTGAGCTGGTAAACTTATGAATATGTTGATTAACTTTGGTATGCATAAATATGTTAAGACTGAGAAGAACACAGAGCTAATTTTTTTATTATATGCCAAGAATCTGATGCTCTTTATGTTTTATCAATATCCTAATGTCTTAACTAAATGCCTATATGTTTATAGTTTTCTGAGACAAAGAAGAGAACTAGGAAAACTTCTGATGTAAATCTAATTTATAATTTATATATAATTTATATAATGTTTAACTGGAATATTCCCTATGTGTTTATTAGTTTTCTAAGACTTAAGAGAATACTAAGCAAATTTCTTTATAATATGCTAAGAACTTTTGTCTCTAATTTCAACTATTTACTGGCATATTTCCCATATATAAACTTTGTTATCTTCGTGCATCTCTGTCTAATGTTTTACATAAAATATTCCATATTCCAATATTCCAATTCCTTTAACTGCCCTTTTAGCATCAGCTCTGCCTTTTCCCATCTCCCATCTCAATGAACTTCAATTGTTCTTGAAATGTAATCTTTATTTTGGAATTTCTCTTTCGCAAGCTGAATCAGATTAAGCAAATAATTGAGTAAGCGCAAAAATAACAAATAATTGCCGGCAAGTTGAAAGCAAAGTCGAAACACAACGATAAGATAGTCAAATCCCCTCCCCCCTCTTCCTCCCCCTACCCTCGCTGTTTTCTGTTGTCAACTGTGAAGCAACTCTATAAACTCGAATTATATATGGAGAGACTCGAGGAATGTGGCTGCAAGATGGAAAAACGAAAGGAAAACTAAGCAGGAAAAACAAAACCCAAAGTCGCCTTGCGTTGATAAGAATTTAATTCCTCACGCCACATACCTCTCCTCCCCTCTTCTTCTTTTCTTCCTCCTCCATCCTCAAAAGAAATGCTCGGGAGAACAAACTTGCTTGTGAAAGCAAGTCGAACACAACGATAAGATAGTCGACTCCCGTTCCCCCTCTTTCTCCCCCTACCATCGACGTTGTCTGTTGTCAACTGTGAAGCATCTATATAAACTCGAATTATATATGGAGAGACTCGAGGAATGTGGCTGCAAGATGGAAAAACGAAAGGAAAACTAAGCAGGAAAAACAAAACCCAAAGTCGCCTTGCGTTGATAAGAATTTAATTCCTCACGCCACATGCCTCCCCTCCCCTCTTCTTCTTCTCTTCCTCCTTCATCCTCATAAAGAAATGCAATCGGAAAAAGAAAACAAAAACGAATGGAAACGAAAGTCGAGCGTTAAATTGCTTTGGGGAGAAAAAGTTTAGCTTGAGCTGCTTGTCTCAGCGCCATCTAGAGAACCTTTTCACCAACACTAGACAACAAAACAAAAGAAGTTGTGAAGGCAACTTGTGGCAACTGAAATGAAAATGCCGCGTTTTGCTTTAGATATGACAGGGAAGTATGAGTGTGTGCACTAACACTGTACAACAAAGAAAAAGTTTGAGTGCAGGCAGTGGGAGTAACTAAATAATATAAAAGATAAGGACAACTTGCAAGGAAGCCAGCATAATAAGGGGTGTCTGTGATATGCCAAAACCTCCGAAAGTGACTTACACTAGACAACATAAGTTAGCAGCAGATGTGCAAAGCCAAATTTGAAAGAAGTTCTGCACTATAGAGGCAACAGTTGCAGTCAGTTACTTACACTGAAAACCTCATAAAATGACTTACACTAGACAACATAAGTTGGCAGCAGTTGTGCAAAATTGCATTTTAAGCATAACTAGGGAAGTACTGCTCCAGCTGGGGCTACACTTGCCTTCAATTTCCTCCTGACTAACTTACACTAGACAACATAAGTTGCTGCAAGTTGGGTAAACCACGCAGCACAGCGAGCAATCTCTTGCCTCACATAGCAGCAACACTTGCCAGTCAATTTGCAGCCCGAGCTTACTTGTGTGTGTTGCACAGTGTCGCAGAGTGGCAACTGCCTTGCCCTGCTCCCACTTTTGGCATATCTATGGCAACATTTACAATTTCATAATGCAAAAGTTGCGCTGTGTGCAATGTGTGCAACAAGCGGCGGCGTCACAGGATGCCAAAAGGACAATGCATAGCAGACAGTGGAAAATAGGAAAAGCTTAACCAGCCAAGGCAGGCAGCAGCTGCAACTGTACATTGAGCAGGAGTGGGAGTGGGAGTGGCAGCAGCAGTTGCAACTAGAGCTGCCTCAGCATGTGGCCAAAGTCATTTGCAGTGGGCAGCGCGCGTTAAGGAAGCATTGAACCCGAGAAGGGACTGGGGAGAGGAGGTAGAAGAGGCAGGACAAGCAGGAGAGGAAGCAGAAGAGGCAGGAGTAGTGCCATGAGAAGAGGGAGCAGGCAAGAGGGAAGGCAGGAGGGGAACAAGGAAAAGAGGCAGGAGTAGAGCCAGAAGAAGAAACCAGCAAGCAGCAGGAGAAGTAAATGCAGGAGGGGGGCTCAATAGTAGAGAGAAGAAGCAGAGACAGTATAAAATTGGTTAAGTCAGAGCGAGCAGGAGGATAAGGAGTGCAAGGGGCGGCAATTGCTGGGTGGATTCAAATTAAAGCGCAAATTATAGACTACACTGAGCATTGGTGGGCAGTCAGAGGTGCCGCGCCTGCTTAGGACGTACACGCCACACCCAGCCAGGCACCTGCCACACATGTGTGGCGCATCCCACAACTCCTCGTCCTGCTGCGCTGCTGCTCTGCTGCCCTGCTGCTCATGCAAGCGGCTCGTTTGTCTGTCGCGCTGTGGCAAATGAATAATGAATAATGCAGCATAATCGATGGGGAAATCGAGCAAGTTGCAGGCAGAGAGTGAAGGGGTCAAGCCACAAACGTTGCCTAAGCTTATGTTTAGCTAACTAAATGCCCCACACACACACACACACAGACAGACACACTGTAACACACGTTAAGCACGTGTCTTAACCCCTTCCCATTCCCTTTGCCATTGCCATTGCCGTTGCCATAAGCTATCGACCGATATGGAGCCGTCTATGTCGCGCCGCTTCGACGCCGTCAAACTGACCAGTTGGTCGTCGTCGTTGTCGCCGCCAGTTGCTGCCGCCAACAGTTTGCCGCCGCCGACGTCGTTTAATTATACCCTGTGCAGCTGACTAAAGGTGGGGTGGCGCAGACTCAAGCGCAGTGGAGTGGGAGTTAAGTTTACAGGGTATGTGCGGTGTGAAAGCAAAGAGAAATACATAATTAATACATCATGTAAGAGGCAGACAAAGACACACGCACTTGCACACACACACATGCACATACACAGGCACACACACACACACATAATCCGCTTAGCTGCCTTGGGAAAACTTCACTTAGGGGACTTTTCTTTCGTAATTATTTGAAAGCCTCACGAATTCGGAATCTCTTCGTTAAGTTTTTTCGGGCCTGTCAATTGATTTATAACTGGCGACACACTTTGATAAAGTTATCAACAACAACAATAGCAATCAACATGGTGGCCATTACAGTTACATGATTGGTAAGCATATCTTATCGATGTAATCGATAAATTGTCTCGATTTCCATGTAACTCGGTAAAGGGAGAAGGAGGTTGAGGCACAGACACAGACAGCACAGCAATATCATTCGATATCTGAGTAAAGAACATGCTCCGTTCCTGCATTCTTTTGTCTTTGGTTGCCTCCTTCTGCTGCTGCGGCTTGACGGCGCCGCTTGTGATGCTGATAAATCAACTGGAAAACTGGAATGCGTAAATCGGTCAACTCTGGCAACTCTGTTTAATTGAAACTCGAGACACAGTCGCCGCGCTGCTGATCGAAGTCGTGTGTGTTAATTGAATGCGCTTTACGTTTAGACCAAAGAAGAGAAGATGAATTCATTAGGGTTGTGAAGAAATAGATAAATAATGTGATCTATAAGGATTTTGTATGATAGTCTAATCAATTTCAGCAGTGTATATGCTAAAAAACAGAAATTAGAGGATCTATAATGAATTTCTATAGGAATATATCTCAATTTCATCAATATATATTCTATAAAAGTGAAATAATATGATATATAATGATTTAATATAACAATCTAACAAATTTCACCAATATATATTCTATAAAAAGAAATAATATAACATATAAGGATTTTCTTAAACAATCTATCAAATATCATTAGTATTTTTGCCATAAATGATAAACAATATGATTTATAATGATGTTCTTTAATAATCCTTTAAATTTCATCAATATAAATTGTTGGATTGCAGATCTTTCAGCTAGAGCAGTAGCCTAACTAATCTAACTGCCTTATATTTTATGTAATGAGTTGACAATCTTTCAAACTTCATCAATAAATATTGATATATCTCCCCCGGCCGGGCTTAAAAGTTTTGGGGGGTGGGGGGGGGCCCCCGGGGGGGGGGGCCCCCCCCCCTTAAACTAGTAGCTCAACTTTAGTTGAGATATTAAACGCCATTTAACTCTGGCTTTTACCGTTATGCCAACAAGTCTTGAGAGCATATTAAACGTGCTTAGATAATTTTCTAGTGCAACTCTGCCTGCTCTTATGTTCCCTCTCCCCTCTCTATCTCTCTGGAAGAGTTGCTCACACAATTTTCCAAACAATTTTCCATTTAATCTCGCACTCGGCATCAACATCATCATCAGCATTCGCATCCTCAGCCACATCATCATCATTACCAAAGGCTTTTCAAGCACACGCATGGGGAAAATTCTCTTTAGATTTCCACAGCAGACGCGTCATAAACTGTTGAAGGCTTAACACCTTGAAGAGGCAAATAAAGGGGGGGAGGGGGAGCCGTGGCAAACAAAAGAAAAACCAATAAGCTGAAACTCTTTTGTGCATTGATACAAATCGAGCAACCTGAAGAAGAGCTAGAAGGAGAAGAGGAAAACTGATGACAATGCGCGCTCTCGATGATTAACGATGCAAGTAGAACGATTTACTGTAGGGCTGCAGTTAGCTTACAAACTTATGCAATCTGTAGAGGTAGCAGAAGGAGACGCAGAGGGAAGGGTAGAAGGATGAGACAAGCTAACAAAAAGATGAATAATACATGCCAGTTTCTGCTCTGCTCTTGTGCAACAATGCAATCAAGTGGGCGTGGCCAATTGTGTCGCCTGCTCAGTGCCAGATAAAACTTTTATCATTCCTGCTGCAATGCCAGGAAGTTTGTCTTTTAAATTAATCATTAAGAAGAAGACGAAGCTTCAGCTCGTCCGGCTTTGGCCAGCTCAGAGTTTGTCTCTCGTCGAGATTGTCAATGGCGATTACGATTTGGCGACTGGTGACGACGGCAGCTTTTATTAGTTCTAGGAGAACATTGCGCTTTAAGTGGACAGCTTCCGTCCGCTTTAGCTCCTATGCTTTCTCCCCTCTTCCGCCTCCCTCTACTCTCCTGTTTTGTCTGCCACTGTTGCTGCTGCTCTTGTCAGCTTTACTCGCACGTTGTCGTTTCTCGAGAATTGCAACATGGCTCGTTCCATTTGCCAATTTGTATGCAGGCCATGATAACAGCCTCAGCTACCCTGCCTCAGGCACTGGCCTCAGTCTGTCCCCTAGTATGTGCCGTGTTCAATCCCAGCCTGCAGCTCTCTTTATTTATGTGGCCCGAGACTCGTGTCGTCTGTGCCTGCCCTGGCCTGGCCTGCCTTGCCTGACTGGCGCTCTGCAGTTGGAGTGTGCTCGGTTTGTGCCTGCTTTATTATAATGCCCAGCTCATATGCGACGAGATCCCGCTATCTGCCATACACACTATATACCATATACCATATACTCCTTGTATGCATATATACCTTTATGTTCCTTCTCTCCTTTATGTATTCCTACTCTTTCTCCTGCTTTCTCACACGCAATTGTCGTATCTTTGGCGATAAACTTGTGGCTGCGCATAATAAAATTTGTTTGTTCCTCAAATTATGCGCCATAGATGACTATCGTAGACAACTGCTACTGCTCCAGCTCTTGCTCCTGTTCTCTCCTCATCCTGCTGTCCCTGTCCCTGCTCCTGCTCGGGCTACTCCTTCTTGGCCTGCGTAATTTGAGCTTTCTTTGTATTGTCATTGTCTGCGCACAAAAGGCTTTGACCCGCCTCTGCTACTGCTACGGCTCCTGTTGCCGCTCCTCCTGCTCTTCCTCCCTTCTCTCCACCTCTCCTCTCTCCTGCTTATAGTTCTCCCCACTTCATTTACGCCATTTGCTTCAATTTCATGACCCTAGCTCAATATATTCCCACATAAAGGGCGGGTAAAACCAAATTTTCGCAGGAAAAAGCCACAAAAACGGCTAGAAAAACGGCAATAGAAATGCTCGACTAGCAAAGGACCTGTTAAAATGTGAGAGAGACAGAGAGAGAGAGGGGTAGCAAGAGAAGAGCACTCTTTGGCTTTATGTACTGCACTCAAGAGGAAGTGTAGCTACAAAAACGGGAATATTTCTTGAGCTTTAGAAGACAGTCTAAGGATTGAAAGGATAGGATAGGATAGGAAAAAAAGGATAGCTGACTATAAACAGAAGAGAACTACAGGGCGCAGTTTATTTATGCACAGTCAGAAACCAAATCAGGCGTTCGAGTAAAGCAGAAGTAAAGAAGTTCTTAGAAAAGAAAGCAGAGGCAGGAGAAGAAGCAACAGTAGGAGGAGGAATAGCAGCAACAGCAGAACTAATAGACACGGTAGTAGTTAGAGAAGTAAGAGAAAACAAGGAGAGTAAAAACAGCAGGAGTATCAAGAGAAACAGCCACAGCAACAGGGGGAGCTCAAGGAGGAGGAGTTACCAAAAGGAGGAGTTGAAGTAGCCAAAGAACCCGCAGAGAGCAACGCAAGTGTGGGAGTTCTGCACTTCGCTATTTTGGTGGAGTTGTTTAGCCAGGCTCATAAATTAGCTACAAACCGCAATTGCTCAATGACAAAACGAAAGGATGGATAAACAGACAGCAACACAGACAGATAAACACACAGACATGGGGGGGGGACAGACAGAGAACGAGACAGCTACATGGCAGCGAAGTGGGCGGGGCAGGAGGACAGCCCATAAATCCTGGCCCTGAGCCATTAGGTGTTTGATGGCTGGCCGTGTGTAATTAGCATAATTGAAATGTTATAAAAGCCGTCGAAGCTGATTGAAAGCAGCTGCTCTTACAGCCGGGGGGAGGGAGAAAGGGGAAGAGTAAGAGGAAGAAGTAATTGCAGGGGGAGAGATAACAGGGCAGGGCAATGCATCGATTGTTGCTGTTGTGACTTTAAAGCCAAACTGGCAAATGCCAAAGTGCAATGGAAGAGTGAAGAGGGAAGGAGAAAAGGGAGAGGGAAGGAGAGAGGGAGGTAGCAGGGAGGGGTAGGTCATTGGGGGAGAGGTCAACCCTTTGGTCAGACGCCTGTTTCCTGTTTCCTGTGTGTGTCCATTCGTGTTTTCACTTGATGCGACAATTTCGCAGCCAAGTGTGTTGCAGAAGGGGCAGGGTCAAGAGGGGGGCACAGACGAGGCGTGGCGTCTGGGCCTCTAATGGTAGGCAGACGTTTATAATTATATTTGTGCCTGTACGGGCAGGCGCAGACAGCAAAAGTGCCCAAAAAAGCAGAGGGATGGAGGGAAGGGGAGTAGAGAAAGATAAACTTAAAGGGGATGACTGGCTGCTATCTCTAACGTTGTACTTTTTTGTTGTTGTTGTTGTTGCTGTTGCTGTTGTGGCTTCGTTTATCCTGTCGCCTTTTAAGTTGAAATCACAACGAAGGGCACGCACAGCATCCTAACGTGTTGCTATCTCCCTCCCTTCCTCCCTCTCTCTCTCCCTTCCTCTCTCTCCCTTCTCTCTCTCTCTAGCTCTTTCCCTCTCTCTCTTTAGCTGTTTCTGTCGCCCTGGGCATTTTTAGCATTTTATTTAGTTGGCTCTCTCTGTGTGACCATTTTGTGGCTTCAACATGGCGCCGCATTAAAGCGACAAGAAGTGTTGCCTGCAAGTGTTAATCAAAGCGACATCTGTCGTCGAAAATGAGCAGCTGTTCAGCAGCTAAATGGCTCGGAAATTGTATAGAATTGGCTAGAAATTCAATTTACAGCAAGGTTTCTTTTTTGCAACCCTTTTCAGCTCTCTTTAATCTCCGGAAAATCGCTAATTTTCTGTTTCTGCTTTGTGCTGTATCCTTAATCGTTCTTCTACTTTGACAGACATTACATAGAATGTCTTAGAATTGTTGTCGACTTGTCTCTTACTATACCTTTCTCTCTCTTGTGCTCTATAAGTCGCTAATTTGCTGTTTCTGCTTTGTGGTTTATCCTTAAACTTTTCTCACTGGCTTTTAATTGCAGTAAAACTGTTAGAATTGGCCTGAGAATAAAATATATATATAAATTGAATTATATTAAATATAAATTGAATTATATTAAATATAAATTGAATTATATTGCATAGTTTCCCTTTTTACTTTGTACTCTTATCCTTAAATGTTGCTTCTTTACTATCTGTTCAAATACCAATTCAGAGGAGTCTTTAACACTTGCAAATGCCTCGCAAGTCTTGCACATTTTCCCATCTCTCATGTGCACATTAATTTAAGCAATTCCTCTTTTAGCTGGCATCCTTAAACGTTTGGCTCTCGTCTTTTATCGCCTATGCAAAGATTTCCATTAATTTCCATAATTTGAAAACGTTCAAGTTCATTAAGAGATTGTGCGTGTTCAATGGAGCTGCCCAGACTCTCAGACACGCATTAATTAAGCAACACTGAGACACAGAGAGAAGAGAGGAGGAGAAGAAAGAGAAGAAAGGAAGAGAGGAAGGTAATCGGCAATTGCTTTTCCGTTGTGCACTTGGCAGTGCAATTTGAATTGCAGCTGCCTACGGATTTGGCTGCATTTCACACGCCGCTGCCCACAGCGGACTCAACCAAACGAATTCACACGCAGAGCAGCAGAAGGAAGTGGTAGAAGGAGTAAGAGAGATGGAGAAGAGGGAGAAGAGGTGCAGAGACGAGGAGGAAGCAGGCAGGCAGCAGCATTTCCGTCTGCAACAACTTTTTGTGTGCCTCGTTGGCTTTTTTCGGCTAACCAAATGAACCAAAATCGATCCAAGCTGGAACTGAAGTCTCGTCGGTCTCGGCCTCGGCGTCGTCGTCGGCGCTGGCGATACTGTATAAATAACCGTCTTTGGGGCAGCATTTCTTTCCGTCTCTTTGCCACACGGCCGCAGGCTTTTGGGTCGCAACGTGGCGCGCGAGCGTGCGATGCACATTTAGCGATAGCTGCCGTTGCAGCTGAAGCTGGAGATGGAGATGGAGTCGAGCAGTTGGAGCTGTAGCTGAAGCTGTAGCTGTAGCTGGAGCAGCCAATGCAAATGCAATTGAGTTCGGATCTCCTTTGGTGCACTGTCTCTATGTAGATTTTGGCCTGCATTTTGGCCAGACTTTGGCTTGGCTTGTTGGCACATTTTGTTTTAACCCTTCTCAGTTTGCTGCGCATAAATTTAGCCCGAGATAAGACTGCCAGACTGGACTCTATATAGCATAGGTATAGGCAGGAAAGTAGGCAGGCACCTAGTCACACCCCCTTTGATGCCGCCCCCACTGCCCAATTTAGCCTTAAAAGGTGCTACCATTAGCCTGGCTCTAATGGCCTTTTCTCTCACCGAGATCGACGCGCTGCAGCCGCGATAGGCTTCTTTAAATATTTGCCTAGTTCGCTGATGTTGTTGTTGTTGCACCTAGTGTTGTTGCTGCTAGTGTTGTTGTTGTTGTTGTCCCTCCTCATACATACAATTTTGGCTAATTGCGCGAGTCTCTCTTTGCGTGTTTCGAGCCCCAAATGCTTTTTGCATTTTCCCAATTTTCTCTGCTGCAAATGCAAATTTGATTGTTTTTTCCCCCTCGACTGCGCGTGGGCGCGGCAGCAATGAGGCGTGGCTAAGCCTGAGCACACAAAGTAATAAGCTATTAGCCAATTGATTAAGACTTAGGACAGTCTGCCAGTTTCCCCTGGTAACTTTTCACGCATCTCTTGCAGTCGTTTTTCCAACGATTTAGCTGGAAAAACAAAAATTTTTCTTTTTGATTTTCAAGCAAACTGCTAATTTTTTATCGTTTACTCTGCTTCTTCTTCTTCTTCGTCGTCGTTATTGACATTAAAAATTTGCATATTGCTTGAGCAGTGCAGGGAGGAAGTGGAAGCAGAGAGGGGAAGGAAGTTGGTGGGAATACCAAATACCAAATGCGAATGTGGATCTGAACATAGATGGAGCTATTGAAGTTGCTGCTTAGCGTGTGTGTCGCTGCTGTTGTTGTTGTTTGTTTTTATCGCTTGCAAATGAAAAATCGTAAAATATGCAAATTCATTGGAAAATCATAAATATTCATGCTGCTGCAGTCGAACTGGACAGGAGAAATGGCCTCTGGTCTAGCCTTTTTTGCTGGTGACTGACTTGCTTGACTGACAACTATCACAGGAGAGAGGAAGAGAGAGGGAGAGAAGGATTGAATGGAGAGGGGGAAGTAGAAAGAAAGATCAAGGAGCAGACAGCAAATTGTACAAAATACTTGATAAGCTCAGCGGGACATTGCCTGACATTGCGTTCTCAGCTTCGTTTGCGCTTTTTATCTATGTTCGTAAACGTTTTACTGGCTGCAATTAATACTGAATAAGCTGAAATATGTAAAATAAAGTTACTAGGAACTTAAATGACTCCTGGCAATATATACAGAGTGAAATATATAGACATATTGTACTCTATTTATATATTCACTTGCCCAGTGTCTTTCGTAAACGTTTTACTGGCTGCTGTTAATACTGAATATGCCCAAATATGTTAAGTTTTATTAACTAGGAGCTTAAATGACTGCTGGTAATATGTACAGAGTGAAATATATATAGACATATTGTAGACTATTTATAGTTTCCCTTGCCCAGTGACTTTCATAAACGTTTTACTGGCTGCATATTATAGAAAACAAATCATGAATATACTAAATTGTAGTATACACTGTATTTAACCTTTCCAAGTTCCTTTCTTTACCGTTTTCTGTCTGATTATGTCTAGTAAATCAGTATTTCTTTTTGTTTGTACCTTACTTAAACGTTTCACTGACTGTAACTAATGGAATACACCCTCACAACTCTAGCAGCTACCCTCGCTGCACTGCACTTATTTTCTTAACTGTTGCATTCCGTTTGGCACTTCCATTTCGAAGGGAATCACAAAAAATTATTTAATCTTATGTAAATTTCTTGTGAGTCTCGTGCGTGACTCGCACATTTTCTGTTTGCTTATTGTTTCTCTCCCCCTTTCCCCCTTTGGAGGTTTCCGTTAAGTTGCGACGTTTCCAACAATTAAACTCAATTAAGTCTAACTCAAAATCAACGTTACAGTTTTTTCTTTCGCTTTTCTTTGCGCTCTTTTCAAATTTCAATTCAATTTAAAGTCAACTTTTTATTTCTGAGTAAAATGAGCGCATAAATCCTACAAAATGATAATTGTTTAATTTGATTCAATGATTCAACTCGCAATTAAAGCGAAACTCGATGAGGAGAGCAAGAGGAATACCAACTCAATTAAGGCAGCGAGCGAGGGTCGGGCAGCATTATGATTTTTATCATATTTCAGACGTCTATGTAAAAATATTTATGCTTTTATTACGTTAATTAAAATAAATATTGCCCTCGGTTTCCCTTGGCTAGAGTATTCCGAGTTGCTGTGTGAGATGTGAGATATATGAGGGCTCACATAGCAAAATTTGCTGACGTTAGCTCAGACAGGGGAACCAGGGAACTCAGGAATCGGGAATTGGAGATCTCGGGGCTGTTGCTAGACGCGACAGTTGAATTTGCCTTCCAAATCGCTTGACAACTTTAAGGATTTAACATTCGAAAGTAGCTATAGCATTTGCATTTGCAGTAGAAGGAGGGGGGAGAAGAAGGAGAAAGGGAATATGGTGTAGGGTCGGGGAACTGGAACTGGTTTCAGAGTCCATTATGTGTTCTGCATTTGCATATTTCACAAACACAGCCTAAGCCGCTTCGATGAATGCACGCGAAAATCTTTTCAAACTCACAAAAAAATGCAACAAAAAAGGCAAGGAATGAGTAGAAAGGGGGAGAAAAGGGGAGAGAATAGGAGGAAGGTATAGACGCATAATAAAAGTAATGCAACATTCTGTTTTTGTGTTTCCGCTGAAACAAAAGCAAACAAGAGTTTTTGATAAAGTGCAGTGAAAATATATAGAAAATATGGCTGCGTTATTTTAGCCGAGATTTAGCTTGCAGAGAAAGAAAGGTAGCTACCTTAACTTATGCCTCCATTTTGGAGTTTTCAAGCTTTACAGAACTCTGCATGTTTTAAATAATAATTCTACACAATTCTAACTAAGTTGAGGCTTGCACAGGAAACCAAACAGACAAGTTAGTAAAGGCCGAAGAAGGAAGGTACTGTGGGTACTGTCTATGGCGGAAATTTGCTAAGTTAATAAAAAAATGATTTTTATGGCAGTTTTTTTAGCTGAAAAACAGCCAAGTTAAGGCAACGTTTTATTGTCACATTTGAAATGCGTCACAGCAGAAGAAGGCGCACGATGAGTATTAAATTTAAATGTATTTTATGATTTAACTGCAACTTTTGCTTGCCACACAGGAAGCCAGACAGACAGACAGATAGAGAGACAGACAGGGAGTTAGACAGAGTTGCAGGCAGCTCATCAGCTACCACACGATGAGGCATGAGGCATGAGCCATGCGCAAGCAGGGGAACAATTTTTGCCTCGTTTAATTGCCAACGACACGAGCTGTGCAGCCGACAAAGTTTCCATATGCCACGACACAAGGCGAGGTGTCTGTGGCAAAGCGCCCTGAGGGGGGAAAGAGGGTGCTAAGTGGAAAGAGGAGGGAGGTGTGGAGGCGCCGCCACGCTACGTAAATTTACCAAAATTTACGAAAATTTGATTATGATGATACTGAGCTGCAACTTTCGTAACTTCATCTGTGTTGCAACATGAAAGATGAGTAGAGATGATGAGAAATGAGTGTGGAATTGCCCTCAAAGTGAGTGTGATTAGAGACAGAGTGGGGGAAGAGGGAGAGGAGTCAGAGAGAGAGCCAAACAAATTGCACCTTTCAGGCTGCATTTCATTTTGGTGTGTTTTTGATAACTAACCAATTACTTTGTTTAGCTTGTTTATTTTGACAAATGGAAATGAATTGCCTTTTTTAACCTTTCCCCTCTACCCCTCCCACCCCCTTTTGCCACTCACCTAGTTAGATAAGGCAACTTTCACGAATCGAACTCGAAGCAATTGACACAATTTCGGGAGCTGCAAGAGATAACCTCGATTTGCCTTTCCAAAATGCAGCTGAGACAGAGAGAGAGAGAAAGAGAGAGAGTGAGTGAGTGTGAGTGAGAGGGAGACAATAATAAAAATCAATTCGAGCAATAAAAACAATTTTTTAATTGAACGACGGCGCCCCGCGTCGATTTTTGTGACGATGTCTTCATTTTTAGATTTACAACCTCGAATCATTTAGAGGTTTTTATGCTTTTGGCATATTTTAGAAATTATTCAAAAATGCAGCTGCCCCTGGGGGAGCAGGGGTGGGTTAGCTTTGCCACATGCGGGCGTGGCCATAATTGAGACGTGCCACAAATGCTGCAGGTAGCCGGAGGAGGGAGAGAGATATTTGAAATGTGAGTGCAATGCGATTAATGAAATACGATACGAATAAAGAGAGGACCGAGAGACAGAGCAAATGTCAATCAAATTGCAGCTGCCAGCAGACAGTGCAGCGGAGAGGGAGAGAGAAGACTAGGGGGGAGAGAGAGGGGAGAGGGGGAGGTAGAGACAGAGGTAGAGCGAGGGAGCAGCGAATGCAAGCAAAGCGGCTTAAATGATATTGACATGAGTTTAGTACGCTGAAACAGGGCCTAAAGGGCAGCTGTTAAAGCCAGTTAGAGACGGTATTCTATAGAGTGATAGAGGAGGTGCATACCCTAGAAATATTATATATACTGCCCAGAAGTGTGCTGTATAAAGAGTAATCTGTAATTGCTTGTACAACTATGATTGTAGCTTGCAGGGTTGTTGATTGTAGAGTAGTCCCTTGTAGGATTGTTTCTTGCACAGTTGTCGATTGTAGTGCCCCTTTGCCCCTTTTAGGGTGGTCTCGTAGTAGTGTTGTCTGCTGCAGAATGGTTCCTTATAAGGTTATCGCTTGTATGGATATACCTTCTGTAGTTCCCTCTAGGGTTGACTCCTATAGGACTCTCCCCTAGTAGAGTTGTCAGGATTGTTCCTTGTAGTGTTGTTGCTTAAAGGACTGTCGCCTATAGGGTAGTCACTTGTAGCAGTAGTAGCTTGTAGGGTTGCCACTTAAAGCGCTGTCTTTGTGCAGCTTTCTATTACCAAAGTGTTCTCTTCAACTAGAAATCTTTCTAACATTCTCAAAGAGTCCTCGGATTGTCGCTAACAGGCTTGTGGCAGTGAGAGTTATCGCTGACAGGGATGTCGCTGACAGAGTTGTCGCTAAGTTTTATCTTGTTTACTGGTTTATCTTTAGTCAGCAGTCAAAGTTTTCACTTCCATTAGAGCTTATTGTCTATACACTCAAAAAGTTCTTGAACACACCAAACTACCCTCTCTCTCTCAACTCTATATGTACAGGGTATATGCTTTTAGCGTCATGTGTCTGCGTAAACTGCGCATAGAATTATTTGCGTCGACGTTAAATGTGACAGGCAACGAGTTGCGGCAACCACAGCTCGCTCCTGCCTCACTCTCGCTCCCTCTCTTTCTCTCTCTTGCCCCTGCTGCAGCAGTTCCGTTCTTGCGCTTGCCACACAGTCTCATCCTGCACTTGCAGCATGCTGCATGTGACTGCTGTGACCAGAGCGCGTAATAACCATAAAAACCACACGTCGAGACCTTAAATGCCTCACTGACTTTGGCATCACACACAGCGAACACGAGACAAGGAGTTGAAATTGAAATGGAAATTGAACGACAGGGCAATCCATGAGTGAGAGAGTGAGAGGAGAGGAGAGTCTGTTGCAAGTGAGTCTGCTCAGGTTGCATTAGCTGCAGATTCCGCTAAGTAGTTGCCACTGTTTGTCTGCCTGCCCTTACAAGAGAACATAAATTTGGTAACCTAATGAAGTCAAGTTGCAGGCAGTAAGTGAGAGAGAGACGAGAGGGCGCAGGGAGAGAGAGAGAGAGAGAGAGAGTGCTTTGCTGCACGCTTCGTAAACTTGGGCAAACTTCTCTCGGGAGGCTCAAACGAGGCGGAAGCTGAAACAAAGCAAACAAATTGCCAGCATACTTGGCGCAAGACTCAAAGGTTGCCTGCGACTCAAATGCGAGTCGAGTTGAGTTCACGTGCGGTCAGGTCAACATACTGACATTCCGTACTCCCGTTTGGCATGCAATACACACCTCCATCCCCCCTCTCAACCCGGGTGGCAAGTGCACCCACCTGCAACTGCCATACATTCAATGAGCTTGAGCCACTCAGCTTGCGCAGCTGGATAAATTCTGTAAATTATGAAAACTGACGCATTTACACAGCAGCAGCTCCCCCTCTTCCCCTCCTTTGTATACTTGAATCCTTGATGCCTAATTAATGCAGCTCGAATATTTAATTTGCAGCAAGATATGGCTGCAGTTGTGCCGTAAAAAGGCTACAAATTAAAGCTAAAACTGAAGTGTAGAAAGAAACGGCATGTGAAGTGTTTGCCAAGTGTTTTCAGCTATTTTCAAGCTAGATCTTGTCAAGTAATTGAGTGGGAATGCTGCAATAATATATACTGATAGTATGTATAGAATACCGTATAATCAATATTTAACTAAATATGTGGATAAAATGTAAGTTCAAATCAGTGCCATAAGTATTTTGACTAGATCCCTTAAAGTATATCAGTTTTCCATAGCTACATCTAAGGTCTAGTTGTAAGCTATACTTATAACTATGTACATATTAAATAAATAAATAAATAATCATCAGTTTTCATTCTGAAATTTGGTATGCATGATGTTTATACAAACTAAAGTAAATATTGTAGTTAGCTTGAATTAAGAAGGAAATGTAAAATTAAAGTGGTTTCATAAGTTCATAAGTTTTTTCTTAAGATCTTCGACAGTATTTGCGTTATCACGCTGTAATTCAATTTACAGCAAGTGCACATACAATAAAGTCCACGGGTAGCTGGAATTGGGCATTAAAAGAGAAGTCAGAGTGATTCTTTCGCTTTTATAGCTAGATCTTGGCAAGTATTTGAGATAGAACGCTGAAGTTTGCCAAGCAGAAAGCTTGATTTGCATAACGTATACAAACAATTAGTTTAGCTTATACAACTTAAACCTGTTGTATAAGCTAAACTAATAGTTTTTTATAGGTTATGCAAATCAGCTTTCTGCTTGACAAACTCAGCGTTCTATCTCAAGAAGAGAAACTCCGCATATTTTATGAAGTAAAGTGTAGATATTGGTAATAATTAATTAAAATATAAAGAAAGTAAAGTATAATGAAAGAAAAGTATATAGAAATATATGTATTGTATAAATGTATGTATTAATATGTATTGAACTAAAAGTTATACATATTTAAGTTACATAGTATACCACAATATAATATATGAAAAGTGTTTCCCCAACTCCAGCGCTTTTCTAGCCAAAACTGTCAGCTCTGTCGCCTGAGGTGACAACTCAAAGAGTCGCATTAAGTTGGGTTCAGCTTGGGCCTCATGTTAGTACACCCCCTTGCCAGGATGCTTCGATCTTTGAACGGTATGTCGAGCATATTCATTGGCAGCAGCAGCGGCGTTGGGGCATCATTTGAGTCATGACGGCTTCGTCAAAGTGAAAATGCAAATATTTGTCTGGCCACAGGGAGACTGCCTCGAAAAAGGGGGGAAAACGAGTGGGGGGAGGGGTAGGCAGACAGGCTTTTGTAGCCTCAATTATTCAGGCATGTTTACAAGTTGACAGAGAATGCTGCAGCAGCCTCCCTGCCTGACTTTGTCAAGTGGAGGCGCGTGCTACGAGCGGGTCACCACTTGGGGGCGGGTTGACTGCAACAGCAATAACAACAAAGACAACAATAACTTATACACTCTTTCTCTCTCTCTGTCTCTTTCTCTGCTTGCAGCACTCTCTTTCACTGTGGAGCCGCAGGACTCTGTCGTGCCCGAGGGCCACTCGGTGCTGCTGCAGTGCGCGGGCAAAGCGCTGCCCCACACAAAAGGCAAGGCCACGCCCCCCGCTGCCACTGTGGTGGCAACAAGCATACGCTGGCGTGGCCCCGATGGTCAGGATCTGGGCATGGTGGGAGACACGTTCCGCACGCAGCTGAAGAATGGTTCGCTGTACATCAGCTCCGTGGAGGAGAATCGTGGACTCACTGGCGCCTATCAGTGTCTGCTGAGTGCCGACGGCATTGGCAGCGTACTGAGTCGTCCCGCCTTGGTGGCCATTGCACGCCAGCCAGAGTTGAATCAGGACTTCATTGAGACATATCTGCTGCCCGGGCAGACTGCCTACTTCCGCTGCATGGTGGGGTGAGCATGTGTGGCAGCCGGGAGTGAAGCACACGGTGCAGTGGTACAAGGATGACATGCTGCTGCCGCTGGACAAGCTGCGCATGGTGGTGCTGCCAAATGGAGCGCTGGAAATCGATGAGGTTGTGGCCGCAGATCGCGGTGCCTATCAGTGCAATGTGACCTCGGGCCTCAGTGCCTCCAGGCTGAGCAGCAAAACGAATCTGAACATAAAGAAACTAACAGAGGGAGAGCAGACACCCGTGGCACCTTCCTTCCTTGTGGGTCCCTCGCCCAAGACGGTCAGCGAGGGCGACACTGTCACCCTGGATTGTGTGGCCAATGGAGTGCCCAAGCCACAGATCAAGTGGCTACGCAATGGGGAGGAACTTGATCTGAATCATCTGGACTCGAGGTTCTCTATCACGGGCACAGGATCGCTGCAGATCTCCAGTGCGGAGGACATTGATTCAGGGAATTATCAATGCCGTGCCAGCAACACTGTGGACTCTCTGGATGCACAGGCCACAGTGCAGGTGCAGGTGCCACCGAAGTTTATACAGGCACCACGGGACAAGGCTGTGCCCGAGAAGGAGGTGCTCAATCTGGAGTGCGCCATTCATGGCAAGCCAAAACCCACAATACGTTGGCTAAAGAATGGAGATCTGATCACACCCAATGAGTACATGCAGTTTGTGAATGGACACAATCTGAGGATACGTGGACTGCTCTACTCCGATGCTGGCATGTTCCAGTGCGTCGGCACCAATCCCGCTGGCAGTGTGCAGGCTGCAGCTCGTCTCAGGGTGGTGGCACCAGGAGGTTAGTGAAGCTAACTGTACTCAGTAGTGCTCTCTCTCCCCCCCCCACTGTTGCTGTCTCTGTCTAACTGTAACTAGCTTAACTCCAGCTTATAGCAATTGGCGCCCTCTAGCGGCCTAAACTAGCAGCTTACTGTATTATAAACAAATTCCCCACAAATTTCCCTTCGCCTTCCTTTCTCCTATTGTAATATATATTTCCCTATGTGTGTGTGTGTTTCTCTGTATATATGTGTTTGTATATATTTGTATATATTTGTATTTGTCTATAGTTTATTTGTACAGTCTGTTTTGCTTTTGCAGCGAATTCACAAGGAAATCTTTTGAGGAAATTAAAATTTCCCTTTTCTTAGTGTAATTTCTCTATGAATTCTTTGCTTTCTCTTAGTTTCTGAAGCTTTTACTTTAATTATTTGCTTACTTTATTCAATTTATAAACTTATAATTTATTTCCCTTTATTTTCCCATTATTTACCCCTTCCCCCCTGCTGCCCCTTCCCTTCCCTACCCCTATCCCAGTCAAGTACAAACAACGCAAAACACATGGACAGTTGACGAAATCTCTGCACAGCGCAGACACGCCCACAAAAGCAAGACGACGCCCCTTTAACTCGGGTGAACTGCGCACCAAGGCAGGAGATGACTATGATCAGTACGGGGATCGTTCCATGGCCAGCCAAGAGAAGATGCAACGCAATCTGAGGAAGCTGCCACGTCCTGCCGAGTTGCCACTCAACGATCGTGGCCATGAGGCAAGCGCCTTGCGACAGAATGAGGCAAATGCAGACATCGACGGAGACGAAGACGACGATGACAATGACAATGACAATGACTATGAAGATGAGGAGGCGGAAGCTGGTTCTGCTGGCAAGCAGGAGTTAAGCACGTGGAACAAGAACAAGAACAAATCCCAACTGCAATTGCCCCCCACATCCAATTTTGCCCGTACAGATGCAGCAGCCAGCGAAGATAAGCCCGGAGCAGGAGCAGATGTGGTGAAGCCCTTGAGCAGTGGCCTCTTGGCACGTCTGCCCAGCACGCCAAGGAATTTGCTGGCACAGATTGTGAAGCCACGCTTTGTGACGCTCAGCTGGCAGGAGCCGTTGCAGAATGCCAACGAGGTGGTCTCCTACACGGTCTACTACAGAGTGAACAACAGTGAACGGTGAGTAAAGGATTACCCCTAATTATCTAGAGAGGAACTAACTGCAATCTCTCCCCCCACCACACAGCGAGCAGAAGCTAGTCACTCCCTCCCATGAGGAGCAACAGGTCAGCATACAATCGCTGCTGCCTGGACGCACCTACCAATTCCGTGTGGTGGCCAACACAAACTTTGGCAATGGCGAATCCTCGCCACCACTGGAGGTCAACACGCAACCGGAGGTGAATATTGCTGGCCCACCACGCAATGTGGATGCCACAGCACGCTCACACAAAGAGATCTATGTACACTGGAGTGCCCCAACGGTGACCAATGGTGAAATACTCAAATATCGTGTCTACTATGCGGAGGTAAGTGGAGCTAACGAGGCAACTAACTTACTGCAACCCTTCTCTAATGCCCCCTCTCTCTCCTTCAGGATGACAGCGGCGCAGAGATGTATAACGACAGCATGTCGCTGGATCTGCTGCTCACTGAGCTACGTCCCTTTACGGACTATATCATCAGTGTGGTGCCCTTCAATCACAATGGCATGGGTGACTCCTCGGCGGAGATTAAGGTGAAGACTTATAGCTCCACACCCTCGGAGCCACCTAACAATGTCACACTGGAGGTGACCAGCTCGAGCGTGAGTAGCGACAGAACTTTCCTACTGCAGTCCCTTATACTAACTTGCCCCTCTCTTAGTCCATCACCGTGCACTGGGAGCCACCAGCCGAAGAGGATCGCAATGGACAGATCACTGGCTATAAGATACGCTATCGCAAGTTTAAGGATGCACCGCAGGTGAAGAGCACTCCAGCCAACATACGTTACTTCGAGCTGAACTCGCTGGATCGCAATGCGGAGTATCAAGTGAAGATTGCTGCCATGACTGTGAATGGTTCGGGACCCTTCACCGAATGGTATCGCACCAATACCCTGGAGAATGATCTAGATGAGACGCAGGTGCCCGGGAAGCCTGTGTGGATTAACATACACCACGGAGCCAACAACATAGGCCTGCATTGGGGTCCACCACAGCAGCCAGAGATCAAAATAAGGAACTATGTGCTTGGCTGGGGACGTGGTATACCCGATGAGAATACCATCGAGCTGAAGGAGACAGAACGTTATCATGTGCTCAAGAATCTGGAGTCCAATACGGAATACGTTGTCTCACTGCGGGCGAGGAATGTCAAGGGTGATGGTCCACCAATCTATGATAATATCAAGACACGCGATGAGGAGCCACTGGATGTGCCTGTTCCACTGGAGGTGCCTGTGGGATTGCGTGCCATAACCATGTCTAGTTCATCGATTGTGGTCTACTGGATCGACACCATGTTGAATAAGAATCAACATGTCACGGACAATCGTCACTACACCGTGAGCTACGTCATCACGGGATCGAGTCGCTATCGCTATCACAATACAACGGAATTGAACTGCATGATCAATGAACTACGCCCGAATACACAATATGAATTCGCCGTGAAGGTGGTGAAGGGGCGCCGAGAGTCGGCTTGGTCCATGTCCGTGTTGAACAGTACCTATCAGAATGTGCCTGTGACGCCACCACGTGAGGTGACTGCACGGCTGGATGAACAGAATCCGAACAATGTCATTGTACAGTGGTTGCCTCCGAAGCATACAGTGGGGCAGATCATCGGATACAATGTTTACTATACCACAGATACGGCCAAGTGGGATCGGGAGTGGTCTGTTGAAACCTTCACAGGGGAGGAGACCATGTTGATGTTGCCCAACTTGAAGCCACATGCCACATACTACTTCAAGGTGCAGGCCAGGCTCACTAAGCCCAACAACAACAATGCGCCCTTCTCTGCACTGTGCTCCTTTACCACCAGTCCAGCAGTGATCATGCAGGAACCCGACACCATTGCCAAGGGCATTGACAACCAGAATCTGTTGTACATCATCATAGCTGGAACGGTGTTGGTGCTGTTGCTTGTGCTGCTGGGGCTCCTGTTGCTGTGCCGTCGCAAGCCGCAATCCTCGCCGGAACACACCAAAAAGAGGTAGGTGGAGGTGCAGGGGGAGTGGTAGTTGTACTAAAAGAAGTAGTGGTAGTAGTAGTAGTGATAGTTGTTGAAAGTAGTAGTAAATAGTAGAAGAAAGACTAGTAATTGAAATTGTAGTAGGAGTAGTTGTAGAAGTAAGAGTCGTAAATAGTAATAAGACATACAATAGTAAGAATAGTATTAGGGGAAGTAGTAATAAAGTAGTAAGTAGTATTAGTAGTAATTGCAGTTGTACTATCTATAAGATGATTATTAGTAGTAGTAGTAGTAGTGATAATAGTAGTAGTTGGAGTTTTTGAAACTGTAGTAGTAGTTGTAGAAGTACGAGTAATAAGTAGTAGTACGAAATACAGTAGTAAGAACAGTAGTAGTAGGAGAAGTGGTAGTATAGTAGTAAGAATATTAGTAGTAATTGCAGACGTACTATCTATAAGATTATTATTAGTAGTAGCAGTACTTCTAGTAGTGATAATAGTAGTAGTAGGAGTTGTAGAAGTTGTAGTATGTGGAAATATCAAGAGAGTTGTAGTATGAAGTGTTACTACGAATAGAAGTAGTATAGTATAAGTAAGAATAGTTGTCGTAGTACTATCAGTAGGAATTGTAATAGTAGTAGAAGTATCAGTAAGACTAGTAGCAGAAGTAGCATTATTATGAATAGTAGTGGTCGTATTAATATTAGTATTAGTAGTATGAATAGTAGTAGTGAAGAGAGTTGTAGAATGAATAGAACTAGTATGAATAGAAGTAGTACAGTATAAGCAAGAATAATTGTTGTAGTAGTACTATTATCACTAAGAATAGTATAAGTAGTATAAATATCAGTATGAATAGTAGTAGTAGTAGTAGTATAAGTTTCACTATGAAGAGTAGCAGTAGTAGTAGTAGTACAGTATAAGCAAGAATAATTGTTGTAGTAGTAGTACTATCAGTAAGAATAGTATTAGTAGTAGTATCAGTATAAATACTATTAGAAGTTGTACTATCATTAGGAATAGTAGTAGTAGAAGTAGTAGTAGTAGTAGTAGTAGTAATAGTAGTAGTAGTATAAGTTTCAGTATGAATAGTAGTAGTAGTGGTGGTAGTTGTAGCAGTAGTATCAGTAGTAGTAGTAGTAGTAAACTGTTCTCCTCTTATACACTTGCTTTCTTCAGCTATCAGAAGAACAACGTGGGCGTGCCCAAGCCCCCGGATCTATGGATACATCACGATCAGATGGAACTGAAGGGCATCGATAAGACTGGCATGCACACAGCCACGCCCGTTTGCAGTGACAACGCCTCCAGCAGTGGCGCCCTCACCCTGCCCCGCTCTGTGGTGCACAGTGAGTACGAAGTGGAGACACCAGTGCCGGCGCATGTGACCAACTCGCTGGACAAACGTGCCTATGCCGCGGGCTATATGAGTGAGTAGAACAGCAGCTAACCACATGGAATGTGCCTCAACTAATCCTCTATCTCCTACTTCCTCTAGCCACCTCAATGAACTCGACCATGGAGCGTCCGCAATATCCACGCACACAATACAATCATCAGAATCGCTCGCACATGACCATGGAGCAGGGTCTCTCCCAGCAGAGTCTCACACAGCCGCAGAACAATTCGCTGGCTCAGACGCCAGAGCATCCCTACGGCGGCTACGATGCCAACTTCTGGTGAGTGTGAGGAATATCTAGAAACAGAGCCACCTCAGTCAAAGTCAACTTTGTTTTTAATCTCAAAACTTTGGATTGTGCAAAATTTTTAGAAAAAAAAACAAAAAATTAAAAAAAACAAGAAAAAAGAGGATAACCCTCCCCCTCCCCCCTTTCGAGCAAGTGAAAATGTGCAGTCGAACACGCTGGGGTCGCATTGATCCCGCGATACATGTGGATCTGGTACAGGGCGCACAGGCGGCGCAGCGTGTCATCCAGTTGGACAAGGGCACGCTGCCTCGATTTGTGCAGCAGCAGTTGCTGCTAATGGCTTCCCCCGTGCCGTTTCTCAATTTCCTGAACAAGATACGCCTCGACGAGAGTCGCAAGAATCATCACTTCAAGGGTGTCTATCCGATGCGTTGTGCAGCAAAGACCACCGAACTGGCTGCCCTCAAGTGGCGCGTGATGAGCAACAACGATAGGAAGCCGTATGTGCAATTGGCGCGCCGTGCTCAGGGCATACAGGAGGCGCGCCTGATGCACTTCTTTGGCTGTGATCCTTTACTGCCGTCCACATGTCTGGCGTCGGAATGAATAGAGAGACCCCAGTCCTTCCTCCTTCCTCCCTCTCCCTCCCCCCCCACCACTTACCACTTTTAACTACTCTCAACCAGAATATGGAAAACTAAATTGGAAAATTGTTTTATCTTTGTTTTGCTTGCAGCAACGCGGGCTATGCGGGCGGCCCGTCGGGCGCAGCTGGAACTGGAGCTAGCAATGGCGGCTGTGTATCGACCATTGAGAGCGCCAAACGCGGACATCCGCTCAAGAGTTTCAGCGTGCCGGGTCCGCCGCCCACTGGTGCTGCTGGCACGCCCATTAACAAGCACAGTGAGTACCAAAACTAACGAAATGAACACCTTAAAGAACTGCAGCTAATCTTCTTTGTACCTTTGCAGCTCCTGCCGTCACAATACGTCCACAGAATCAATCGCCCTACAAGAAGCCATCGTTCTCGGCTGCCACGCCCAATCGCCTGCAGGGCGGCAGCTCAGTGGCTCACTCTACCGATGAGATACAAAGACTGGCGCCCAGCACATCCACCGAGGAGCTCAACCAGGAGATGGCCAATCTGGAGGGCCTCATGAAGGATCTGAGCGCCATCACAGCCAATGAGTTTGAGTGTTAACACGGCGCGGCCAGCTGTGAAAAGTATTACATATATAGATTCATTCGCCTAGACATTGCATAAACAAATTGCGTGAATGTTATATTATTTTTCGTTTCGATTTCTTTTTTAATGATTCTTATTCATGTCTGAAAGCTGACTACTAAACATTAATTTAGCCTAAGTTCCATGTGCGATAATATATATATATGACCGATCGAATATAACTGTAAATACAAACGAAGCCATATATATAGTACATGTACCGATACCGACACACATAGTATATAAATCTAAATTATGATTAGATACATAACTAGCATAGTTTACTTTTAAGTCTCACTCTCAGACCGTATATATCGTAATTCTATCATCGTTCACACACACACATTATGCTAAGTCTCTCATCGACAACAACAATATTATCATGATAACTAAACGAAATCAAAAGAAAACACAAACGAACATTCGACATTCGACTTTATATATAGGCATTTAAAGTAATATAAAACTTATCATACGTATACCTACTATATAGTTATGACTGTCATCGATTGCATTTTGAGTTGAGTTTGAAACGTGCCATGTTTTTTGAATTAGTTCGCAACTCTTAACATATATATATAGTATGATATGTCAACATACTAGACTGTAATCCACATTAGTGAGGGAAGCCAGAAAAACGCATTTAACACTTAAAAACATTTACCATTTAACATTAACTAAATCTATAACACTTATATATACTATATAGTATATATAATACCATCTTTCGTGTAAGGATCGTGTCTCTTTTATATACGTTTTGATCTGTTCAAAATTCTATGCCTAAAAGTGTGTGTGGTTTTTATGTAGATATATAATCGTATATCGTATATTATGTCGTATTGATTGTGTCAGCTCTGAACAAATTTCTTCAACATTTTATGCACTATAATCTCAATTTGGAAACTATACGAAACTATCCAAAAACAAGTTATACTATATGCACAAATTAAAGAGCAAGATGAAATCACATGAATCAATTTAAATTGATACCATTTTTGTAAGCAAATATAAAGTTTGCCTAATAAATATGGAAACACTTTGTGTAAAAATTTCACTTGGCGTTCTTTTTTATTTTTTTGGGAATTCATTGGGAAATTTTTGGGTATTTTCAATAATTTCACTCGGAAACTATTGTACGATTCATTTTGAAACCTCATTTTTGAAGAAACGCTACTGAAATTTTTAGCAAAGTTATGGAAAATCAGGAAGTGAAGTTCTCAGACAACGGAAGCTTGAAAGGTAAAATAAACACAAAGTACATTTATTTTTATTGATTCATGAATTTTGTAGAATTTGTTAACAATTAAAATTGTATTAATGCATTGTTTAGATTTGTTAATAAACGATTTAACGATAAATCGTAATGGTTGGCTGACTTTGAGGTCTGGCCTGGCCTGTTAGTAGATATCATTGCTGTTATCCTATGTTAGCAATATTAATTTAAAGTACGCAGGTGAATACATAATATATACAGATACATGACAGCCAAACGTTTTCCTTTATCAATACACATTTTGAATATACACAATTGAATATAATATGTTATACTTGTATCAATAATTTTGAATAACACTTGAATGTGTTAACAAAATATATTATTCATATCGTTGAAGAAAGATATCCACCCGCAATCGCCATATGCCATCCGAGGCAAACTTCAATTCAATCTTATAATCGCCTTGAGGCAGAGGCAAAGTCTTGAGAAATGCATCGGTGAAGACCAAATTTTCCACTTTGATATCATGCTGGAAAGTTGAACAATATAACAATAAGGAATCGCAACTGACTAACCCGAGTACTCACATCATAGGGACAGGTGTGATTCAGATTGGAACTGGGCATTATCGCATTGAGCACCAGACTCTGAAAGGACATCTTTTGTGGATGCTTCATAAGTTCACAAAAATCGCAGCTAGCATTAAATAAGAAAGGGTTTATAACCACTATAGCGTCGCCAGAAGCTCCAGTTGATCTGAAAACAACATTAAAGACATATACAATTTGGATTATATTTAAAATAAGAAACTTACGGTTATATTATGAATGGGAACTTTCAATAGACGTATATACACGTTGATGCCAACCACGCCCCTGCCAATTAATTTAAGGCGACAGTTCTTGAATTGTGCAAACTCCAAATCGTACGGTTCACATCCGATATTGGTAAATCGTGATTTGGATGCACTAAAACCGCCTGTTGGCAGATTTATAAATAGAGCCAGGACAAAAAATCGAAGTGCTAACACGTCCATAGCTGAAGTATATATTGAGCCCTCCCCTAACTGTGTTCATATGTTTTTAACTAACGATTCCGACAGTTACGCTTAATCAGTTAGGCCTCATTGACTACACACTTATAAATTAAAGATCAATTGTGATTTATAGGTATTTAAAATTCAATCAATCCCGGGAGAATGAATATACATATATTTATATATATTTTATAAATTGATAGATTATATATACTCGATCGGTTAAATATGCACATGCAATTGTATTGTATATTGTATTTGATAAAGTGTAAGCGTATACAATACATAAAGCAAAGAATAAGAAAGTAAGAAGACAGAAAAGTAAACAAATTGTAATTAGTCCTGAACTATTAACATGCAGGTCAATTTTGTTTATCAAAAAAATATTTCCTTATATCTTTTTAAACAATTATAATGCTATACAAACCTTTCTATAACACTCCAAGTCTGGTATAAACTACAATAACTATAGAGATTAGGCAAATCTAGTTGATGCTTAGTTTTCACTTTCATTCGACTTTAATTTGCCCTTGGGTTTCTTTGCTATAGAGAGCTGTGAAATCCCCAAACTATTTAGCATATTTAATTTGTGGCTAAGCTGATTCTAGCCAACTTCTTAAATATTTATAGAACATGTGTTTATTTGCTTTTGAATTTAGAGCATTGGAAATGAAGTTCAAAGCATTTAGATTCCATTAGAAAAGCGACTCAATCTGTCATATCATATAATATATGGTTTTAGCCTTTTTCTGGCTAAACAGGCTGGCTTAAAATTGCGTAAATGCCGCTAAACAGCATAAATAGATAAAAGCCTGAACGCGCAGGAAACGAATGAATGAGCAAACGAAAGAGAAGACGAAGCTCACGCGTCAACACGTCATTAGAAAGCAGCCCAGCCAGCCCAAGTCAGCCTAAGCCAGCCCCGAAGAGAGCGCTCTGCCCGCAGTCGATCTCCTTGCATGTAGTCATAGTCACAGCCAAGCCAAGCCGAGCCCAACTGAGTTGAGGTGAGCTTTGTGAGCAACCAGTTTACATCCGACTGTCGTCGAATACGCAGCGGAAGACGCAGCAGTTGAGCCACGCAGCAGAAATTTCCATTGTTGTTCTTGAATAGTTTACAGTGTAACTGTGTGTCTCTGTCTCTCTGTGTGTATGTGTGTGTGTTTGTGACATCAAAAGGCAATTTGAAATCGAAACGACGAGTGAAATCTAATTTGAATTTCGTCAAACGTAAATCGTCAACGTTGAAATGAATTTCAAACTGCCTTTGCGCGTTGCCTGGCGTTCCCAAGCTAGAGCAGTATCCGCGACGACGACCACGCCCAGCTTAAGCAGAGGAGCCGCCTCCAAGGCGACCACATCACAGTTGGTGCAACAGCGACGTGAGAATTCAGCTACTGCCACAGAGGCAGCAGCAGCCGCAGTAGCTTGTCCCCACCTGGAGTTGCAGCAGCAGGAGGTGTCTGCAACTGCGCAGGCTGCAGCTGTGGCACGCATTCATGCCACAGCGGAGTGGCAGAATGCACTGACATACAATGAGATACCTGGACCCAAACCGTTGCCAATACTCGGCAATACCTGGCGGTGTGTAGAAACAAAAGACTTAGGCGACAAACTTACTTTCACTTTGCCACAATGCAACGCAGTGCGATGCAAGCAACGAGAGCGCAAGTGCAAGAGAAAGAGTGACAAGGAGAGGAAGAAAGAGAGAGATAGAGAGAGAGAGAGGAAGAGTGAGTGAGACAGGGAGAGTGAGTGGTTTCTTCTTGCATGGCATTTTGCGTGCCTCTCTTGACCCAATTACTGAAGTATGTCCAACTGTTGATCGTCTGTTGAATTTGGCTTGTAAGCAATCATTGCACTGACCACAACCAAACAGGTTTGCCAGCTTCCATTCACACACACACACCCATTATGCCACACATGAAGAGCTAACAATCGAATGTGAATAGTTTGCGGATTCTTGTGGATTTCCCTCTACTTAATTTGCACCCAATCCACAAGATGATATGGTATAACTGGGCTGCTGGTTAGCTAGTCATAAATACACAACATGTCATCGTTTTAACGGCCACTCTTCCCCCATCTCTCTCCCTCCCCCCACTAGGCTACTCTGCTTCTCTTTCGTTAGCGCTCAATTAGCGCCATTTTCAAGGTCGCGCTCAATGTGTGAATTTTTGGTGCAAGCTCGAATAATGCGAGTACAAAACAAACAATAGACAAATAGATAGCATAGTCAAACACACACTATTCAGCTATGTCTGTGTGTGTGTGTGTGTGTAAGGGGGTGCACGTGTGTGTTTGCAAAAAAAATAGCAGACTGCATTCGTCATTTGTTATTTATTGAGACGACATTGAAGTGAATATCGTAAATTGGCAGCCTGCTTCTGTTTGTGTTTGCAGTATATGACAGTCAATGTCAGCTGTTCTACAGCAGAGCGTAAATTGGCGGTGTTTGTTTACAATGTATAACAGTCAATGTCAACTATTGTTTACCTAATAACAATTTGTATAACAGGCAATAAACAATATCTGTTGTAAATAAACAGCCTGTATTACAGTCAATGTCAACTGTTATACACCTGGTCGTCATATTCATATCAATCGTGCTACTGTTAATTACTACTGTAATTCAGAAGAAACAGTTAGCAGCATTAAAAGAACAAACAAATGAAATCATAAAAAACACGATAAACTATTTAACTTATTATTTTTCAAGACTTGCTAATTGATAGTGAGAAAAACAAATCATGATGATGATGATAACTAAACAAAAATAGATGCAATCAAAAACATAGACAAACGACGCCATATTGTCACATTTGAGCATTATTTACGCCATGCACTTAATGCGAACCTAAGTGAATCTCTTTAGTGCTTGACATATGTAAGTTCATAGCATAGTCCATCATTCCCGTGTGGACAGTTCTAATTGAGACGTTACTGTCGGCAGTAGCAAGCTAGAGATGTGCAAAGGGTAACATCAACTGCACTTGGCATTTATCGATAAGTTGAAGCGGGAATCGAACTTGAATCACTTAATTTGTAATATACCAAATTTAAATGCAGCTTATAATTATTTAAATTGATATAATTATCTATAACAATGCATCCCCCATTGTCAGTCTGATGCCCATCATTGGTCAATATACAATATCGGATGTGGCCAAGATTTCATCGCTGCTGCACGAGAGATACGGGCGCATTGTGCGCTTCTCCGGGCTCATTGGCAGACCCGATCTGTTGTTCATCTATGATGCCGACGAAATCGAAAAGGTAAGCACGACCAGGCTGGGCACCTGCCGGAACAGCTTTATGAGTCGGCAGCACGCTCCGCTGGGCACGCACGGAGTCCAGCAAAGCATTAAAAGCCAAGTACAAGTTGCTGCTAACTCTGGCGCAAACTGTTGGCAAATTGCTTCAAGGTCTTTACACGACTGCAACTACAAATTGCTCTATCTGTATTCACAGTGCTATCGCAGCGAGGGCGCCACCCCCTTCCGGCCTTCGATGCCGAGTCTGGTCAAGTACAAAAGCGTTGTACGCAAGGATTTCTTTGGCGAGCTGGGAGGAGTTGTGGGCGTGTAAGTGAGGCAGAAGGGTGTACTCCAAAACCCTCTATTGAATGTGCTCCTATCTCTCTTTGTAGACACGGCGAGCCTTGGCGACAGTTCCGCTCGAGAGTGCAGAAACCCGTGCTGCAGTTGTCCACCATACGTCGCTATCTGCAGCCACTGGAGGTGATCACTGAGGACTTCCTTGAGCGCTGTGAGCGTCTGCTCGATGCCAATGAGGAGCTGCCCGAGGACTTTGACAATGAGATACACAAATGGTCACTGGAGTGTGAGTATTGGCTGTACGAGATTGGCTTAGTCTTCACTGGTTACATATTTCTCCATCTGTGCAGGCATTGGTCGCGTAGCGCTGGACACACGCCTTGGTTGTCTGGAGGATAATCTGTCGCCGGAATCGGAGCCACAGCAGATCATTGATGCCGCCAAGTATGCACTGCGCAATGTGGCCACTTTGGAGCTGAAGGCACCATACTGGCGCTACTTTCCCACGCCACTCTGGACGCGCTACGTCAAGAACATGAACTTCTTTGTGGGGTCTGTAGCGGGATAAAGAATACTCTGTAGAGTATCCTAATCCATTTCTTCTCCTCATACAGCGTCTGCATGAAATACATACAGAGCGCCACAGAGCGCCTAAAGACACAGGATCCCAGCCTGCGTGCTGGCGAACCTTCGCTGGTGGAGAAGGTCATCTTGTCAGAGAAGGATGAGAAGATTGCTACGATTATGGCGCTGGATTTGATACTCGTGGGCATTGATACGGTGAGTGGAGGAGGATCTCTTGAAGAACCTAACTAAAGAGTAATCTGCATTCCCCATAGATTTCCATGGCAGTCTGTTCCATACTCTACCAACTGGCCACACGTCCCGTGGAGCAGCAAAAGGTGCACGAGGAGCTGAAGCGTCTGCTCCCCGATGCCAATACGCCGCTGACCATTCCCCTACTCGACCAGATGCATCATCTGAAGGCCTTCATCAAGGAGGTCTTTCGCATGTACAGCACCGTCATTGGCAACGGACGCACATTGCAAGAGGACAGTGTCATATGCGGCTATCAGGTGCCTAAAGGTGTGCAGGCCGTGTTCCCTACCATAGTAACTGGCAACATGGAGGAGTATGTCACAGATGCCGCCACATTCCGGCCAGAGCGCTGGCTGAAGCCACAGCATGGTGGCACACCGGAAAAGCTGCATCCCTTTGCCTCACTGCCTTACGGATATGGAGCACGCATGTGCCTGGGACGTCGTTTTGCGGATCTAGAGATGCAAATACTGCTGGCCAAGCTGCTGCGCAACTACAGACTGGAGTACAATCATGCGCCATTGGACTACGCCGTTACCTTCATGTATGCACCCGATGGTCCACTGCGGTTCAAGATGACGCGCATTTAGTTGAGTAGTTCATAAGTTTAGGTTCTCGATTTTGCTAACTGTTAATTACATATACATTTATATATTATATATATTGTACAATATGAACAACAAGATCTATTACTACGATTAGACGATGTCTAATTAGCACCCTACTTGCGTTTCCACATGCTGTACCAGTTCTTCACTGTCTTGATGCTCTTCTCAGCATCCGCCTTCGTCTCGCCGGATAATTGGTGAACTATATCGGGTTTATAGGAATCACGCGCCTCCTCCAGTATTGTGCCAAAGATTTCGCACTCAATATTTGATGTGAGTTTCTTCTCATTGTAGTTGCGCTCCTTCAATCTGTCGTAGAGTATATTGTTGGGGCAGGTGACAACAAAGACGGCCTGGAACCAGCGCTCCGGGAAGAAATCACAGCCATGATACTCCACAATGTTGCCACCATCTGCCAGCAGCGGCTCGAGGTGGTCCATGAGCTGCAGAACAAATTGATAACAATTGACATAATACAATTTACTGCATAATCTATCCCTACTCCACATACCTTATCCTCATCTAAAATAGGGCAATCGTATTCCTTGTCGTATTCCAAAATGAAGTTATTATCTTTGGCAATTTTCGAGCAGTCGAGCCAATTGAATTTTAATTGTTGAGCCAAACGTTCGCACAGATAGGACTTGCCCGCACCGGGTGTGCCTGTCAATAGAGAGCATTGTTAACATTACCTTAAGATATTTATCTTAATGTGTTATTTACCGCATATTAATATATTTGGTTTGCCTATTTCCGTCATGTCGAGAGAATCGAGCTGCTGTTTATGTGCTGGAACTCTGAAAACGTGAGCCGAACCAGGGCTGCAGTGCAATCACCTGCAGAAGTATCGATAGCAATCGAGTAATTTATCAGTACTTTGGCGCGTGCTGCAAAAGCTTTTGAATAAGTACGAGGAATTTAATAATATAAATTGTATTAAAATTAAATTACATAAAGAAGAATAAATAATATAAAATTGACACTATATTTCTTTGCTTTCTTCATTAATTATATTTTAATACTCATGCATTTCTCTTTTCTTATACGCTGTCAAATTTGCTTGCCCTAATTCATGTGCTTTGCTCCTTCTCCTTCTTCTGTCATTGTTTTGGATTCCTCTTTTAGCAGCAATTTGTACTCACAGATGCATGTGCGTATGTATCTATTCTTCGGCTCCTTTTCTACACACGCACACATACACACACCATCGCCAATAAAATCGGGATAGAAAAGTTCAATCGAATCGTGCAGTTCCAAGGCAACGGATCGCTTAGGCAATGCCCAAAGAGGAGGAACAAAATGTTATGATGGATGAAGAGCAGGAACTTGATGCAGACCTGGCTGATATTAAAACCGATCCGGAACGTCGCCAACATGTTCCTTATATATTGAACGGAGAACTGTATCGTATTGAGAGCCAGAATGGCGATAATGTCACCGTCAAGTGTTGCTACTGTCCGCCAGATCGAATTTATCGTGGCAGCGTGCGCTCAACAGGCAATTTCCATATGCACATTAAGGTAGGCAACACCAGTGGGGAAAGGGGAGAGATGCGAGATACAAATTAAAAGTGCTGGAAAACAGCAAAAAGAAAGAGACGAAATATTGCACAATTTTTAACTTCGATTTTTGACAGCGTCGACATGCATCATTGCTGGGCAAGTTGCATGAAATGAAGGTGGCAGCGCTGGTGGAACGTAGGGATCGTATAATGAAGAATCGGCGCATTGCCAAATGTCGCAAGAAATCGGCAACACCACCGATCTGCAACGAAGTCGCGTCGGCGTCGGCTCCGTCGCCTTCATCGGGTGCAGCAACATCGGTCATCGAAGTAGAAGTACCAAAGAGCACAGAAACTCACGAGTTGAAAATAAAAACGGTGTTTCAACGACATAAACAAGAGCACCACGAACAGGAGGAAGCGGCAGCCATTCGAACGGTAAGAAAGACAATCGTGTTGTCTCTGTTTAACTTGAGGCCACAAATGAGCTGTGTTGAGTGACAGCGCAATGTTGGCAGTGCATGCAGTGCACCGTTATGTTTGACACACACACATATAGAATAAGCCTCCGAATTTAATACGTACAGTTGCATATGTATATGTAGTTATATGTGTATGTATCTTCACAAGAGTTGAATGAAACACGCAGGTTATGTAGCGAAATATGTTTGTATTTATTTTCTAGTCAATTTCTGTTTGCGAATCTTCGCTCGACAACAACAGCCAAAGTTCAGGGCAATTTTCCACGGCTCCAGCACAGGACAACAACAATACAGCTACTAATTTTAATAATAATATACAACTTCAGGATGCGAGTAATGTAAGTGCAACTATTTAATATTTATAAAATATATTTCCTATTGTATTTATCTCTTATTTTTTTTCTTTGCAGAACCTCAGTCCAGATTTAGTTCAGACCGTTGCTGTTAGTTTGCCCTTGTCCTCCAAAGATGCCATCGCATTACAGCCAACCAACATTGTAAGTTTGCCACGCCTCTTGCCCATATCGGTTATAAAGCCGGAACAGCAGACTACATTGGTGAGCGAACAACCGGAGGCTATAGATCTCAGCAGAAGCTCATCCTTTCAGAGTGACGAATCCGATCATAGTATGATGAGTCATTCTGTGCAGAACGTACAAATCGAGGTGTCGCGGGTTCAGGAAATAGCCGCATATGTTAATGGATCGGCCCGAGAGGTTCTTATGCGTATTGACAACACCTTGGCCGATATTAAGGATGAACTGCAAACTCGCAATCAAGTGGAACGCAAGCGTCTACTCTTCGATGTGGCCAAGTTTAAGTTTTTACATCCCAACTTTAATTTTGATCCAGCGCAATGAGATTTCCGTGAAATGCGTTTACTAAACATTATCTTCCAAAAACTACTTAGTAATCAACACGTACTTATTTTCAAAATATAACCAGTAAATCAATCGAATTTTATTATCGATATTTTGTTCATCAATAAATACTTATCGTAACGTATGTTTGGTATTTTTCGTATATGAAGAAATATCGAGTACATCGTTCTCATATCGATACTTTGCTACTCTGCTGCGCTCAACTAGTTGCAACTTGTTTGTTGTTTAATAATGTTTTAATTGTGTGATTGTTCGAATCATTGTTTTTATTATGGATGATAAAAAGAAACTGATTAATTGCGATAACGACTCACGACTGTCCAGTGACGAAGACGAACCATTAAACAAACCCAAAGCGTCGTTGCCAACTTCTCAGTACGAAGGTGAACCCGAAGCACCGACAATAAGTCAAAGTCAACCTGTTTCCGAAAATGGGACTTTTTGATAATAGTGAAGATGTACCACCGTTGCTGGTAAATGTAGAAGAAGAACCCCCTTCCACCTTAACATCCAACGTAAGATATTTGCATAAAACATGCGTAGTATGTGTTTTAGTTTTGTCGTTCTTTAGGGGGTGATTCATACTACAGATGAATTAAAACGCAACTCATTTAATTTTCCTTTATGCAGGGCGGCAACAATGGCAGCGTCATCAACTCGGAACCAGTATTCCATGTACGTTCTCGCACTGCAGCCACAGCAAGTGCAACAACTTCTCAGCAGATCCAGAACCAATACGAGGTGAGTGTGTGTTTAACTAAGTCAAGTATTTATAACTGATAATAATCTTATCTTTATAGAGTCTAGACTACGATGTGTGCGAAAACACGCTATTCCAGGAGGAGCAGAAGAAGAGGTTAAGGGAACGCTTCTCGCTGCGTACTCATGTCATACGCTGGATCATCTTCATTGTAATAGGCATCATAACAGCGCTGATTGCCTGCACCATTGACATTATCATTGAGGAGTTGTCCGAGCTGAAGTACAAGTTCCTCAAGGCCTGTAAGTAATCTCTTTAGTATCTATAATAGATTTCTAATTGAACTATCTTCCTCCGTCAGATGTGGATAGCAATGTGCCCGTGAATGGCAGCGATGGTGATCTGGCGCTGCCCTTTCTCTGGTGGATACTGCTCAGCATTGTGCCAGTGGCCATTGGCGCCAGCATGGTCACCTACATTGAGCCCGTTACTGCGGGCAGTGGCATACCACAAGTGAAGAGTTACCTCAACGGTGTCAAGGTGCCACGCATTGTGCGCATCAAGACAATGGCAGTGAAGGCAATTGGAGTCATCACCTCTGTTGTGGGAGGCTTGGCTGGTGGCAAGGAAGGACCCATGATACATGCTGGCGCGGTTGTGGCTGCTGGCATATCCCAAGGCAAGAGCACCACGTTCGTTAAGGATTTCCGGGTATTCAAAGCCTTTCGAGATGATCACGAGAAGCGCGACTTTGTGCTGGGTGGCGCTGCTGCAGGAGTCTCCGCCGCTTTTGGTGCACCCATTGGCGGCATGTTGTTCTCACTGGAGGAGGCTGCAAGTTTCTGGAATCAGAATCTCATCTGGCGCACTCTGATTGCCTCCATCATCAGTTCATTTACTCTGAACTTTGTGCTGTCCGCCTATCATGGGCTGAACGACTTCACCTTCACGGGTCTCTTCAATTTGGGCAAGTTTGATGCTCCACTGACCTTTGAGTACTTTGAATTGCCACTCTTCACGCTGCTCGGTGTGACGGGAGGTCTGCTGGGTGCCGCCTGGAACTTTCTCAACACACGCATCAATGGCTTCCGCAAACGTTACATTCCCTGGAAGGTGGGCAAAGTCTTTGAGGCCATGCTCATTGCCCTGCTGGGCGTTACACTGGCCAGCACCATGATCTATTTCATCAACGATTGTCGTCCACTGGGCAACGATCCCACCATACATCCCGTGCAGCTCTTCTGCGAGGATAACGAATACAATGCGGTGGCTGCGCTCTGGTTCCAGACCCCTGAGGCAACGGTGCGTGCGCTTTTCCACGATCCACCAGGTAAAACTCGAAGAAAGAGAATTTTTACTTTACTTGACTTTGATTTCATTTGTTACTCTTTTCCTTAGGCTCCCACAAGATACTCACGCTTGCTTTGTTCACCTTGGTTTATTATTTGCTCTCCTGTGCCACCTTTGGCCTCAATGTCTCTCTGGGCGTGTTTATACCCACTGCATTGGTGGGCGCTGCCTGGGGCAGACTGGTTGCCATGCTGCTGTTCTATCTGTTCCCACAGGCAGTAAGTCATCCTAGTTACTCTCTATATCCCATAACTAATCTTTAATTTCTTCCCAGACCTTTTTACATCCTGGCAAATACGCACTCATTGGTGCCGCAGCCAATCTTGGTGGTGTACTCCGCATGACAATCAGTCTATCGGTCATCCTGATGGAGACGACGGGCATTGAGACTTCGTTCTTCTTTCCATTGATCATTGCACTGATTAGCGCCAAGTGGGTGGGAGATTACTTCAACGACGGCATCTACGATACTGTCATCGAGGTGAATAATGTGCCCATGTTGCCGTGGGAGCCTCTGCCGCAGTATAAGGGTCTAACCGCCAATGAAATACTGAGTAAACCTGTTATCTGCATCAAGCTCGTGGACAGCGCACATTATATTTACAAAGTGCTGAGGAAGTGCCAGCACAATGGTTTCCCAGTTGTCGATAATGTTGTGGGCGTAAGTTTGCTTCGGTTTTTCTATTCTTATCACACACTGCACGCTGCTCTGACTAACTGGTATATCTCTATTTCGATTCGTTAGGATCGACGCTCGGAGGGTCGTGTTTGTGGCATTATATTACGCTCACAGCTGATTGTCATCTTGCTCAAGTCGCTGTATGTGGAAAACAAACGTTTCTGGCATGCCGAGACGAGTATACAGACCTTTAGAGATGTCTATCCCAGATATCCATCCATAGAGGTGAGTGAGAATTGATAAACTGAATCTTTAATTTCATCTTCTTTTCATTGGCAGAGCGTGCGACCATTGAATAGAGAGCACAACTTCACGGTGGATTTATCCACCTTTATGAATCCTTCACCTGTGCGCGTGAATACGGTGAGTAATAATCGATGATATTACTATATTATACTTCATTTCCTACTCCATATATGCTGCTCTATAACTTTATATAATTACCCTATTTTCTCTTACTTGCACAGTCCGATTCCGTGCCCAGAATCTTCAATATCTTTCGCGCCTTGGGCCTGCGGCATATGCTAGTCATCAACAATGAGAATCGTATTGCCGGCATTATCACGAGACGCGACTTTATCTACAAATGATGATCATTATATTTAAGCTATATCTATGCGTATATTACTATATCTGTGTATTATTCGAATAATTGCTGCTCTTAAATGCTTTTAATGTGTAAAATGTGACATGTCTGAACACTTTTAATACAGGAACACTTTTCTATATGATGTAAATAAAATACAGGAAAACTTTACTATATAACTATATATTACACGTTTCAGTAATCACAACCTGTAAAATACAGTTAATGCATTATTTATCAACTATTTAAATACAGTAAAACCTTTCTCCCCTATATCTCTCTGCTTTTATCTTATATTTATTTCCCCTTTAAAGTAAGTACACACTAATTTCATTTTTGATACATTGTTGTTTTTTTTTTTTTAATTAGCTCATTTGATTTTTACAACTTAGCTTAGTCTTATATATCTAGTTATATAATCAATAGTATTCACAAGGAATTGTACAAGGTTTGTTTTGTATAAAAAATACGTTAAATGTTTTCTTTAGTTGTAGATTAAATTAAAACTTCTCTGTGTATGCGTGTGTTTGTGTGTGTTTTGTTTATGTTCATAAAATCCTTAAAACACTAAACAGACGTTCAATATATACATATATATGTATATCAACTTAATAATAGCACTAACTTCAGCGTCTACCTTACTCAGTTTAACATCGGATGTACATATAGAATGAATATTAAACATGCTCCCTCTCTCTCTCTGTTTGTTGTATGTGTGTGTGTTGCTTAGAACTAGAAGCGCTGCCACATGTCGCATCATAAACTGACGATCCGTAGATCCGTAACTCATCAAATTAACGTCCCCCTATCTGAGAATACTTTCTCCATCGTATGTGAATGACTTTTGTACAAAGTGAATAAGTGTGAATAATGCCTGCAATCGATCTATACTAATAGCCAAATATTATATAGTTATCATCATCCCTATCACATTTGCCCTCTTACAAGAAGGCTCGTGGCCATGTGATGGCTACACCAGTGCGGGGGGCAGTAGCAGCAGCCACCGTGGCAGCTGCAACTGCTGCCGGTTAGCTTTCCATAGGTCGCACCTGCTGCAATCCCGACTCCGCATTGCCACCAGCTGAGGCAGCTGCCGCAGCACTGTTGCAATGCTGCTGTGGTGCTGCAGCTGGGGAGGCATTTGTTCCTGTTCCCGTTGTGGCATCTACTGACAAGATGTTGCTACTGTTATTGTTCACAACGCTTGCCACATTGGTTGACGCGGCGGCAGCGGCGGCAGCAACAACAGCAGCAGTGGCAACTGTTGCTGGCAATGAAGTGGCAACTGTTGCACCTGCTCCTACGCTGCTGGCAATAGTACCACCTGCTACGCTCGTTCCTACTGCACCCGCTGCACCTCCTCCCATGCCGCTGTGCAACACTTTGTAGCGCGTGTATACACGATATGGCGTCTTTGTTATATCCTTTTGTTGCAACGATTTCGTTTTGCTGGTGGCGCCCCAACCGCTAGCATTGATCTGCTCAGGAGTTTTGCCCAACAGCCAGTCCTGGCAATTTTGCTGCAGCTGCTCACTCACATGTTGCTGCAGCCACTTGTTGACAATCTGCTGGAAGCGTCGGTACTTCACCTGCGTGACACGGCAATGACTCTGCAAAGGGAATAAGGGATTAGTTAGGATTCACTCCTCTTCTTCTTCTTCTGCCTCCTCTCTTACCTTCTTGGCACGACGCACTGCATCGTATTTGAGTAGATTAAGATTCTTGCTGGTCACAAAGCAGCGTCCATTGCTGGCATTGGTGCTGATCTCGTCGCGATCATTGAACGCATATTGCTCCGCCAGACCCAGCTGGGGTGCTCCAAGACGCTCAGCTGCTGCTGCTGTTGTTCGCTTATTCCAGCTATTGTTGTTGTTGTTATTATTGTTGTTATTGTTATTATTGTTGTTGCTTGCGTTGCCTGTCGTTGCCGCTGTCTCTGTTGCTGCATGCTGCTGCGCCTGTTGCTGCTGCTGCTCGACTCCGCTGCCCGTGCAGACTCTCTTCTGGTCAAAGAACTGACGCACCTGCTCCTCGTGCAGCTGCGAGCAACGCTTGTTGCGCAGCAGAAAACGTGCCTTGCGTGCACCGCGCACCAGCTGTGAAAGAGAAAGAGAGAGGGGAGAAGGGGAATTAATATCAATTAAGGCGCTACAACTTGCAACAAATTAATTAAACATGCTGACAAATTAAGCAAACATACAATAAACTGTGTTTATCTGTTTGTGTGTGTGTACGATAAACGATAAATAGACACATGGTGGGGTTGGGGGAGGAAGGTCAACAAAATAGGGGGGATAGACAAATAGTTGTTGCTGTTTGTTTATTTGTTGTTGTTGTTGTGTTGTACCAGGCCAGCAAGAGCGACATTCAGAGAGAACACACACATGGACAACTGTTTAAGAGACACAAAATCAAACACAATAATAATAATAATAATAATCGATATACGATAACATACACATGACACACACAATATACTAAACAATGTTTACACATTGTAAAACAAAAACAAAAGACGACAAAAACGATAAACGAGAGACAGAAATCATGAAATGTCCCTCCTTCGCAGAGAGAGCATTTCCTAAGGACACAAATCAAAAGGGAAATTTATTAGATGAATTATACGTGTTGTTGTTGTTGTATGCATACGTAGAAGAATGTAAGGCATAACTTACCTTGCTGGCAAAACTTAAAATCACTGTACACACACACACACGAACGTGAACGACTCTATATATACTACTATATGTGTGTGTACCATACATATGTATTGCGATATATACATAGAACAACGTATTCACATGTGATATATATATACATATATAGTATGTGAGTATGCCCATAAACGAATGAAATGTTTCTCTTCCCCACAACTTCAAAAGAACCTAAACAACTCTTGGTACTTTCATTTTTGATGTAGATTCTTTGTATATTTCAATTGGGCTTACAATTGATATTCTTTGTTTGTTTGTGTTTGTGTTTGTGTTTGTGTATGTGTATGTGTGTCTCTCTGTGTATCTGTGTTTGTGTGTGTGTTGAGGAGTTATAAAAATCTTTAAATATATATATATTTTTATTTTATGAATGTATAACACGCCTACGTTCATTTTAAAATTATATCTTTCTTGCTTAAGTTGTCTGTCTGTCTGTCTCTCTCTTATTTTGTCTCTTTTGTCTCGTTTTGTTGCTCTCACTCTTCTGTTCGTCCCTTTACAAAAATTTGCTACGCTTAAAACGCTTAAACTACACGTTAATAAGAAGTATACAATACATACAAACATTATTTACATTTGTTCTTGCTTGATCATTGTTGTTTATTTGTTTTTTGATTGCTCTAGTTAATTTGTTTGTGGGTTAACCAACACAGTTCTCGATGACACAATGACGGCGCATCGATGCATCGACAGGAATCGATCACATGCACACAAACACACGCGCACTTTCAATAACAGAGCACACTGCAATGTAGCAGCCATTGCAACTATGCTCTCTCTCTCCTCTCCAACATTTAAAACTCAAACTCTCTTTCACTATGTTAAAAGCACTCACTCACTCTCACACCCTGTCGTCTGTAATAATGTTTTTCTTTCGCTCTCTGGCGTCCCTGCTTTTCACCACCATTCATTTGTCACTCTGCTGCGCTCTCTCTAGGCCTGAGCTTATGTTTTGTTATTGTACTTGTAATTCTTGCTTGTCTTTTGTTTTTGTAGTTCTTTTGTATTTAAACTTTTAAGACGAACGAACGAACGCAAAGCAAAACGAAATTAGAAATAAATGCAATAAATGCGTGCCTATATGAATATTATTTAGAAACTACTAGTTAACATATTAATATGTGTATGCATATTACTTTTTTATGCAGCTGCTGTATGTGTGTGTGTGTTGGTGAGTGCGTGTGTGTTTGTGTGTGTATTGCGCATTTGGTTATGTACTAAAATTTACATAGGTATGCATGGTAATTAATTACAGTATTTGACTTTTTACATTCAAATGTTGTCTGCGTGTGTGTGTGTAAAATAAATATGGACGATGTGGGGCTTTGTGTGTGATTATATGTGTTGGTATTAGTGTAGTGTGGTGGGTTGTGTTGTGTTTGTGTGTTGCAGATATGATGGTGTGGTGGTGGGGTGGCACTGCATGATAACTGTTTTATTTCTGGTTGTGGTAAATTGTTGTTGTTGCGGGTTTGGTGGTGTCTTTACTTTTTGATTTGGTTTGGTTTGGTTTTGGTAGTTCTTTTAGTTTTGTTTGGTGTTAATCTCAAAAAACAAATTCATTTATTACTATTTCATTTTGCAATACGACTTTTTCTTCTTCTTATTCAATGAAATTATCAAAACTATTTTGTTATTTCAAGCCTTGGAATTGACCTGGTACAAAAAATAAAGTGGAAAAAATGAGAAAAATGCAGAAAAAAGCATTAATTAGTGAACATTTTTCTTTTTTTCAGTTTTAATTTTTTCGTATTTAGTTTTTTTATCGCATACGTATATGTGGGCGATTGGTAGGCGGCATGTTGAAATGAGAGAGAGAGACGAGAAACGAAAAGGAAGTTGAGAACGATATCAAATGAAATTAAGTTGTAGAAAACGTAGAAGAATTGAATTTGTGCGAGAGCCCGAGCAAAATAACAAAATAAACGAATAATAGTACAAATATCTCAGTCATTATAGAGAGAGAGAGAGACAGAGAGAAAGAGAAATTGAGAGAAAAATGTGGCAAGTTGATGAGAGAATCGATGAAAATATAGTTAAACATAAACATAATACAGTATATACAACAAATAAACGCAATATTTAACGATATAGGGCTATACAATATGTATGTATTATTATGTACAACACAATAATTGTAGGAGATGGGGAGGGGGGGTACGTAAGTTAAGTATCGATAGTACACTGAACTAAACTAGAGAGTCTTACTCTGAGGAGACCATAGTAACGATGGTCTTGGTGTTATATTCGTTAAGAATATTCTCATCCTAAAAAACAAATAAAATTGTATACAATGTGCAAGGCTTGTTTATAAACAAAAGGATTCACAAATTGCTGTTATTTAACTGTTAATACTATTAAAATGGCGTCTCAAGTTCACAATTACAGTATAAATGCTATTAATGAGGCTAAACTGGAGTTAAGAGCTCTAATGGTTTACTATATTGTGGAATACTATTTGACTATCGTTAGGAGAACGTAAGTATCGCCTAAGCGTAACTGGGAGCAGAGGTGTAAGATCTTGCTAGATCTCTGTGTGGGGTGGGGTGAGGTGGGTTCGTCAACTGAGGTGGAAACACAACAACATAACAATCGAAATTGATAAATAAAAAACACAACAGAGAATACACAAACAACATGGTTAACCACTCTTCAAGCACACACAAAGCTTCTGCTGCTGCTGCTCATTTTAATTTCTTTTCTCTTTTTCTGTTTTTCTTTTTCTGGGAAAGTTTGGACTGTCACTCACCTCGGCATTCTCCTCGTCCTCCTCCATTTTGATATCTCCCGTTTCCACTGTCAAACTATCGTTGCCTGCTCCTCCTCCGGCACTGTTGTTATTACTGCCACCTCCTCCTCCTGTTCCTCCTGCGCCCAATGCGGGATTCGACCATCTCTCCACATATTTACTAAACTTTTGCGCCTTTAATGCTGCTGGTTTCTCCACTTCCTCAGACTCCGAGTCAAGCAGTTCAATGGTCACACGACAGTCGATCTTGTACTGCAAGAGAGAAAGGGGAATGTTTAGTGAATCCTTTCGAGCAACAGGCATGTGCAATTAATGCTTCATACAATGTACACTTTGAAACAGTTCTCCTCGTTGAGAATGCTCTCTGCCTTGCGTTGATAGCCCATCTCACGATCGTATCCCTTGTGCGCCTCACGGCAATAGCCTCCAGTGGCGCCTCGACGCTGCTCACTGGCAAACAGTTCCACACAATCCAAGGCACCACGTTCCGTGACGCAGTTCTGCAGTTGCCTCACGGCATTCGAGACGACCTAAGGTAGATAATACAGGAGATTAAAGTGAGTTACGTTAGGTAACCTTCAAGAGAGAAAGACGGCTTACCTTATCCAGCGTAAAGGAGATGTAGGCATAGATGCCAAACATTTCACGCATGGTGTCCTCAAAGGTATTCGAGTCCATGTTGCCATCGAGTACATTCTTCAGCATGTCCAGGAACGTGGGATAGTAGTCCTCCACTTGTACATCGGGCTTGGGCTTCAATCGCAGCGCTGTCGCTGTGCTCTCCCGTCGATTAACCCGGCAACGCTCCTCCTCGATGGCCAATAGACGCGCACGCTCATACATCACATGCAGACGATCGCACAAAATCGCGTGCAGGCGCAGGAACAGGTACCAATTATTGTTGGCAAAGAACAGTGAATAGGATTCATCCTGTAGAGGGAATAGAATCGATATAATATAAAGGTTTCTTCTTTGGGTTATCCCCTTAACTCTCTACTCACATCACGTTGTCCTTGTGCATGCGGTGGCAGCAGTGAGGGATTCGCAAAGTCTCCCATCAACTCCTGCTTGACGCTCATATCGCTAACTGAGGATGCTGCTCCAGTGGAGGCTGCTCCTGTTGTTGCACCTCCTGTTGCTGTTGCTCCTTCTTCACTCCTTCTGGGACTGTTGGCAGACACATTGCTGCTGCTATTGTTGCCGCTTGCTGCTGCTGTTGCTGCTGCTCCTACTGCAGTTGTGGCCTCTTCCAACTCAGCCTTATCCTTACCCGTTGCATCGCTAGCTGCTCCTCCTCCTGCTGCTGCTGATGCTGCAGCTGCCGCTGCTGCTGCTGCTGTTGATGTGGATGGCAGCACATCGTCGCCAGCCTTTGTACCCGCTGTCGACGTTGCTGCCCCCGTTGCTGCTGCTGCTGCTCCTGTAACTGCACCAGCTCCTCCTCCTCCTCCTAACGTTGTCGTTGCTGGCAATGTCGTTGTTTTGCCCGTTGTCGTCGCTTCCTCCGTTGTTTCCTTCTTGATGATCAGCGTGCCCGCAGCTGTAGCTGCTCCGACACTGCTTGCAGCTGCAATTGCTCCTCCTCCTCCTCCTCCTACACTGCCACTGCTGCTGCTGCTGGCAATGCTGCGTGCTGGGGATGCACTCTCGCTGAGCCCGCTGCCTCCACCCTTGTTGGGCGCTGAGCGACTGGTTGGCGAATCCACTTCCATTTTAGTGTCATCTACCAAAAATTGAAAGGCTATAGAAGGAATGTGCACCAGAAAAAGAGACCAGAGGGAAGAACAGGGGGAACAGTGTTCATGAACGTGGTCGGTGGTGGTGTTGCGTGTAGTTGTTGTTGTTGATATCCAATTGTTGTGGTTGTGGTTTGTTGTTGTTGTTGTTGGTGGGTTAGTCATAGTTCAATGCAATTCAAGGTTACAAAATTTTTGTTGTTGTTAAAAAACATTACAAAATTAATCAAAAAAAATTGAGCGAGAAGAAAAAAAGAAAAGAAAACGAAACGAAAGAAAATGTTGATTGACTAAATTAAAATACGTTTTCAAAATTAAATAAAAAAATAAATAATTTAATTGTTTTTTTTAGTTGGTTTTGTTTCTATTTCTTCGTTTTTCGTTTACAATAAATAAATAAATAATAAATAAATACAATAATTGCTTGTTAGTAAGAATCTGTATATATATATATATTATATAGTTGCAGCTAATTAATTAATCTACCAAAGTCGTTAGTGAAAAAAAATGATAAGAAAAACAAATGAAAAATAAGTTAAGACAAAAAAATATATTGCAAAAGTTTTATAAAGTTGAAAAATGAAAAATGCAAAGCAAAAATTAAATCAAAAATCGTAGCACGAGTCAGACAAAAATATTATACTATATAATAATTAATATAGGTATAATTAGTATAATTACTACAATAATTAGTATAATAGTTACTATAATAATTATAGACTACAAATCAAAAGAGTTTTAGTCAAACTCATAAGCAAACTAAGTATTATATATTAGTAATTATAATAATAGTAATAACATATTTATATTTATTATAATACCAATATATTAGGGCTCTATTTGTGCAGGGCTCTCTACTATATATATCAACTTTTCTGTATTGTTAAACTAATTCAAAACTGCAGATGAATGTGTGTAGCAAGGCAACTTCATGAATATGTGTGTGTAGGGGGAGGGACACTTGGTAATGGATATCTTCTGTGCTCTCTGTTCTACTCACCATCATCACGTTCATCATCGCTGAGCGGTTGTCGCGGCGCAAAGAACAAGTCAGGCACAAATTGTCTTATGATCTGTTTAATTTTCTGCTTCTCCTGCTTCTGTATGCCCGTCTGTCTCTTCACATGATGTATAAGCAAATTGGCAGCATCATCTAGGATAGTTTTATCCTTATAGGGCAACACCAAATGTGGCCCTGCTGGCTCCATGGCATCATCCTCCTGATCGTGTCGCTCATCGTAAAGCGTTTCGATCTCATTGAAGAGACTCTTTGAGCGCAGGGCCTTCATGTCGTTGGGCTTGAAGTTAATAGCCTGATGATCGAGAGATTTCAGATAATATTTCTCGTTCTGCTCGCGCCAATGCTTGTTGAAGCCCTGTAAGAAGAGAGAAATGTAAGTAAGCATAGAAGACTTCTTCACTGATTGATCTTCACTACACTAACCTTCTGGGCATCCCGCCACTCCTCCTCCTTGACCTTCAGTCGCTTGAGTACTATGGGCACTGCCACGGATGGATTCTTCTTCATGCCCTGTATTATCTCGGAGGATTTATCACCATAAATGCGATGTATGGCGCGCTGGTGTATCGTTTGTGAGGTGCCTCCCAGATGATCATCCAATTGATATTTGGCCAATTCTTCTGTGGACATGCGTGACATCTTCTTTTGTACATTCTCCAGCACACGGATTGTTGCACTGTTCACCTCAATCACCAGATCCAATTCGAAACGCTCGTCTTCCGTTCTGTGAATATTCCTTTTGTTTAGAGCGTTTGTTGATTCGTTAATTCATAAAAATATAAACGAAAGCCAAAGAACAGAAATGGATAAAGGAAACAACAACAAAAAACAACTAAAGAATACAAAGAAGAAGTAACAGTAAAAGGAAAGAAGAATGCAGAGGTATGCAAATGAAAAAGTACGAAGAGAAGGAGAATGAGGATGAAGATTATGTTGAGAAGGCCGACGAGTATGGAGACGATGATGAGGAGGAGTATAAAGACAAGGAGTAGGAAGAGGATTATGAGTATAGGAGGAGGAGTATGAAGACAAGGAGTAGGAAGAGAATGTGGATGATGAGTATAGGATGAGGAGTTGGAAGAGGATGTGGATGAGGTGGAGGTGGAGGAAGGGTTAGCCATCGTAGCTGTCACTCACCTGTAGATGGTCTCCTCGAACTGCGTCTTGCGGGACGTAACAAAGGTGGAATCCTCGCTAGCCCACGTGGGGAATGAGACCCACTTGTCGTTAAGCACCTCGCGACACAGCGCTGTGCGTCCGCTGCACTTCTTTGGCACAGTGGAGAGTGGCAGGGCGCAATAGGAGGCACCCAATCGTTTGCACAGTGACAAATCCACATCCTGTACGAAATCCGTGCTTGCTCCGCCATGACTGCTTGCCCGATCGTGTGAGCTGCTGTTGCTGCCCTGACGCTGTGTTGCCGGCAGTGGCATGCCATCAATTAAGGCACCACTCTGTGCACCACCTGCACCACCCAGTTGACCACCAGATGCCGATGGACCCAAGAAATCGGTGAACCAACGCAGCAGATCAGGGAATTTACAGAGGAACGGTGAGACAAGGCCCAGCAGTTCCGTCTTCGAGACAATCTCCTGATTGAAGAGCGTCAAGCAGCGCAAGAAGTTCTCGTAGACCTCTGGGTTCCTCAACGCTTTGCGCACCTTGTCGAAGAAGGCGGCATCCGAAATGGTGCACTTGCGCGATGCCTCCGAGAAGCTAATATCCCGACAATATGGCTTAGGTCTCTTCGCTGGCGGTGGCCCACCAGTGCCACCAGTAATGCCACCACTTGCACCTCCAGGCACTGCTGCACCTCCGCCAATTGTCGACAGCTCATCGACAATCTGCCGCCTGTTGCCGCTGCCACTGCTTCCACTTGAACTGTGTGCATTGTGATGAGCAGCACCTGGATGATGTCCAGGCAATTGTCCCGCTGGCGTAACATAGCTTGCGATATTTGGTGAACTGCGATCCAAGGAGTTCTCACTCAAATGATGATGATGCGAGTGATGATGCGGCAAGCCACCAGTGGCATTGGCAAGGCCACCAGTTACTGCTCCACCTCCGTAGCTGGGCGACTTCTTTTTGCGATATATTCTGATGCTGATGTTGTGCACCATATTTCTGTGCATGATGATTGTTGCGCTGATCTATCACGCCTCCTACACTGCCTCTTAATCCTCCAGGCGTTGCACCTGCGCCTGCAAGATGATGATGGGAGAGCAGACCTCCCCTATGCTGTTGTTGTTGCTGCTGCTGATGTTGCTGCTGCTGCTGTTGCAACTGTTGTTGTGCAGTCAGCCCGTGGTAATCCTTATCGAATCCACTGCTGATAATGTGATTTGGTGGCACACCACATGATTTAATGCTCACACTAGTGTTTACCGCCGACAAGTTGCCAATGGCGGCTGCATGAGCGTGCGCACTGCTGCTATCGATCTGTGACAACGTTGCCCCACTGCTTAGATGCAATGGGGAACTACTGTTGGCCACCACATTCGAGGGCGATGCTGAGGACATGCTAATGTGTGCGCCACCACTCAGTGTGGCTGTTGTGGTTGTCCGTTGCTGTTGCTGCTTGTTGTGGTGTTCATTATTGTGCAACGCTGACTTGCCACTCATGTATTGTGCTGCGGCAGCTGCAGCTGCTGACGATTGATGATTCGTTGCATCGGGCAGAAATTGTCCAAATTCACGCAACAAATCCTCATCCTGGCCAAAGAGCTTGGCCACCTGCGTGTAAACCTCCTGCTCTGTTAACATTTTACACTGACTGATGCTGCTGCTGCCACTGCTGCCCTCTTTCAGCACCTTCTGCTCCTTCTGATACGCATGCAGAATCTCTAGGAATTTCTTGTACTTTGCCGGTTGGCTTTGGAAACGATTCTGTGGAGGATACGGGAGAGATAAATAGAGATTAGTATTGCTGAGAAGGAAGTTTACTTCATTCATTCCTACCTTGATCTTATTCACATAGGTTATGGCGTGATTGAACTCCACCGGCTGATTCTGTTGGCCCGTCGTCTCGCCCAGGAGTATGGACTGATGCGCCTGCTGTATGTGATGCAGATTGTGCTGCTGCTGTTGCTGCTGTGCCGCTGCTCCTGCTCCAGCTGGCCCCCCATGTGGACTGAGCTCACTCAATGAATTTGGCGTCGGTGGACCACCGCCTACAACAATACTGGCTCCAGCTGGTGGCGCTGGCACTGCCGCTGCACCTCCTGCTGCTCCCGGTCCTGTTGGAGTTATGGTGGCACGTTGATCAGCTGCTCCACCTCCTACTCGATCTCTTGAGTAATTTTGTGGTATATTGTGAGCCGAGACAGAAACTCCAACAGCGGCTCCTCCTATAACTGGCGGCACTATGGAGCTGCTAGTGACGTGCACAAGTCCACCAGGTGATTGAGCTGCTCCAGCAGGTTGCAGTGCATGTATTGTGGTTTGGGTTAGAGAAGCACCACCGTGGGTCATCAAATTGACGGCACCAGCCGTTTGTATTTGTGCCACAGCTGCCGCCGCGGCTGCTGCAGCTGCACCACCACTAGCACCACCTGCTCCAGGTACACCAGCCTGCGTTAAAGGTTTCAACGTTGTTGTGGTTGCTCCATGTGCATTTACTACTGCACCACCAGTAGGTGCCAAGGGACTATTGCCAGCAGCGGATATCATATGCACTGTGCCCGTGCTGCTTGGAGCACCTGGTGGCGATGGCATCGATACAACGGGCACGGAACAGCCATGACCATCGGAATGGATTTCAATCTTATAGCCAGGAGGCAGAAACATATTGAAGCCATAGATGAGCTCCGTGTGCCCCTTGAACAGTGTTGAGACACGCTCAATCACTCCAGGTGTATCGATGCAGTGCGACTTGAACTCCTTCATAATGTCCAGGAAATTGTTGTAGATCTGCGGCTGATCCGAATACTGGTATTTAACCTGATCCAGATAGCTGAGAGCATCCTCCACTTTTAAACGTGGCGCAGCGCTGCCAGCACCTGCTCCTGCTCCTCCTGCCGCTTGTCCCTGTGGAGGTGTTGTATTACCAGCACCAACAGGTGAGGAGCCCACAACAGATGATACTCCTCCTCCACCTGGTCCATTTGGTGGGGTTTGTTGTGCTGCCGCCATTTGTGTGGGCGGTTGCGTCTGTTGCGCTGTGCTTGTCAACTGGCCACCACTGGTGGCATTTGTCTGTGTACCACTGATGGTACGTTGCCGCAGTGTGCCCGTCTGGCAGCTACTCGATACTGTCTGTGAGCCACCACCACCAGCGCCAGCTGCAGTTCCTCCTACATGGATTTGCACAGCATTTCCATCTGCTGTGTTGGCCTTCAAGGTGCCACCTGCCTGTATGGAGGCAACGCTATAGGCTGCATGAAAAGAAGGCAGAATAAAGAAGAAGATATCAGTAAAGGATTTGTACATTTGTATGCCATCTTTACTCACATGTTGTATACTGCAAGGTTTGTGTGCCGGCGCTGCCTGTAGAGACAACAACTCCACCTCCGGCTCCCACGGGATTTGTTTGGGCACCAGTGCTGGCGCTATCGACAATGCTGCTCGTTGTTTTAAGATTCGTTGCCGTCGGCGTTGTGGACGGCAAGTAGGCAATGGTCTGTGCCCCGCCATGTTGTGGCGTCAATATGCGATGGTGTATCGAGCCAAGATTACTGATTGTGGCACTGTGTGCATTGGGAACCACTGTGCCAATGGTAACACCACCAGCGGTATTAACACCCACACTGCTTGTGCCACCAACACCTACTCCAACTACACCGGCAGCAGCTCCGCCGGCACTGCCGACATTAACACCAACACCGACACCGCCACCACCTCCACCTGGGCCTGGTCCGGTGCGTGTGCCGAATTGCACTTCATCAATGCGCGTGCGTTTCATCATGCTTGGAATTTTCGATTATTATAGATATATATCCTATCGAGTCAGCTGATCCTCTGTTCCTCTTCTTCCTTATCTTCTTCTCTTAATATTTGTTTTTATTTCTCTTCTTCTTATATTCTACTTAATTTTTTGTTGCTTCTCTTGTGGTTGCGGCGGGGAGAAGGATGCACTGCTCCTTCTCTTTGTGGGTGGTGGGATTTGCGCTCTCTCTCCCTCTTTATCTTTCCCTTTATCTCTCTGTTACGCTCTCTAGGAGCGTATGTAGTAAGCAACAAACGGTCGTGGCCGTAACTGAGAATTGTAACTGTATCTATAACTCGACTGCAGCACTTGCTCCTCCTCGGTTCGTGTATGCAACATATGTTGATGTTTCTTCTTCTCTTCTTGTTCTTGTTGTTGTTGTTCCTGTTGTTGTCTATGATGCATTTGGGATATGAACGCAGCCAGGCCTGCTTCGAGGCGGCACAGGCAACAACTTAAATACACTTGCAACTTCTCTTTGAAAACTCTTTCGTCTTCCTCCTCTTTCTTCTTCTTCTGCTGCCGCTACTGCTGTCTGCTGTCTCTGCGTTTCCAGCGCTGCTGCCACGTCGCAGTCGCAGTGGCTTTTTTTTTACTGCAAGTGAAGAGAAGAAAAAAACAAATGAAATTAAATAAGCGTGAAATTAGCAGAACAACAATTAAGGTACTCAGAATACTAAATACAAAAAAAAAAAACAAGAAAACAAAACAAAAACAAAAGCTACTGCTGCCGATAAGCATCAGCTGTTTAATCACACACACACACAGATCGTTATCGATAAACCGAGCTTTAAATAATCGTTCTTCTTTTTTGTCTAGAAATAAAGCAAGCCTTTTTTTCAGTGTTCTTTTCTCCTTCTTCCACTTCTTGCACATACCTACGAAATTTGAAATTATTTGACGACAAATTCTTCTCGCACACTCACTCGCAGAATGAACTATATGTGCATTGGTGTTTGTGAGTGTGAGAGTAGTAGGAAAATATTTCTTTGTATATACCGCAGCCAATAATAATAACAACTACGTGCAGCAGCAAGAACCAAGCTCATTTGAAGGGCTGAGAGAAGAGAGAAGAGCGAGCACCGCGTCAGATCAGAGTCAGAGAGTCATCATCCGTTCCAGTGAGTGTGTGTGTATGTGTCAGTGTGTGTGTAAATAAGCGCAACCGGAATTGGGCGCGCGCGCTTTGTTGTTTTTAACGGGTACAGTAAAAACTGGCAAGGGAGGGCAGCAAAGGCAACACCGGGGAGAGCTTTTTATGACCCATGCACAACGATGACGGTGACTCTAGAACTTGCGTTGCGTCGCATTGCGAGTGCGAGTCTGCGACTTGAGAACGTCACTGAAGTGGCGCACATGAAGGGCAAGAGAGGGGGAGGCCCTGCTGCACAGGGTGTTTGCCAACACACAAGAGGCTGGCTGTGCAGCAGCAGTCGCCGCACAAAACAATGAGTATATATAGAGAGTGAGAGAGAATGTAAGTGTGTGAGGTAGTAATAGTGGTTGTGTGTGTGTGCGGTGGTGGTGGTGAGGCAGTTGATTTGTACTCTCCTCCTCGTTCGCTTTCGTTCTTTCTTTCATTCTGCTGCAGGCAGCAACATGCAAAAGAGCACGAGAGAGAGAGCGCGCACAGAAGAGCGACGACAAGAGAGTGTGAGGATTGAGGACCGCCGCATATTTGTTTTGTGGCGCAGTTTGAATTCCTTTTTTTATACATATTAAACGTTTACTCAAGAACAGAAACAACAACTATAAACAAGTATTTGGCGGCAACTACAGCAGTATGAGCTACAAGAGAACGAGGCGAAGAGAGCACGGCAAGTGTGCTCCCCAGTAAATGTGTGTACGTGTGTGTGTTCTAGTGTCGTTAAATGTGTAAATATAACTTGAATTAAGAAGCGCGAGTATAAGTATAAGTGCATTTGTATGCGTATAAGTGTGTTAAGCAGCGGGAGGCAGCAGTGGAACATAGAGAGACCATCGGACTCTTTGCCACCTCCTCGGCGAAAAAAAGACACTGCACTGCACTAGACACACACACACACTCGCATATTACGTATGCGTGAATGAAGCAAACGTATAAAATATGTGCATTTGTAAACAACAAATTACAGTAATTTGCATTTGAAAACTGTACCGGGGGCCCACACACCACACTCACACACCGTTAACACTACACACCACTTTGGCTCTCAAGAGAGTCTACCTCGCGCGCCTCCCGCAGCAGCAAATAATCCTTCAAGTATTATGGCCAAATGCGAAAACAAGTTGAAACGTTTGTCGCGACGACAACGACGACGACGGCAACGGTGGCACACGCTCTCCCACCACTCTCTCAATTACTGTGTGTGGCCTTTTGTTGTTATTGCTCTGTTGCTGCTCTGCTGCTGTCGCCGTCTGTATTTTGGAGCAGAGCCTCAGCACAGACAAACACAAGCACACACGCTGACGTATACATTTAGATTTGTGATTTTCTCTCCCTCTTCTCCCGCTCTCTCGGAGAGCGCCATTGCGGAGCTCTGAACAAAATTGGGGCGTTCGTTGTAGTTGTTTCGCGTGCTTTCGAGAGTGTGTCTGTGTGTGAAAGGGAGACATGTGGGCAAATTTTCCCTCCATTTTTTTTTATTCATAGCTGTATTACGTGCACAAGTCTATTATCTTATCTGTTTTGTTATGTATACACTGCAGAGAATAACGTTCAAAGTAGACAAGAAATATGCAAAAAATTTTAACTTCGGCGACGGCAACTTCTAATTTTGTTACACATTTAGTCATTTTATTTGTATATTAATAGTTTTTTTTATTTTATTCCTTTTTTGCACACACACAGTCGAACAGATCGGCACTAGTACTCTAAACACGCTATTAATAAATTTTGCAAATACATAAAACATATGGATGTATAGAGAAATATGTTAATACACACATGCATATGTGTATGTGCATATAAATATATATTATAGTCAAAGACGTGAGTAAAACAAAATAGAAAAAACAACAAGAACAATAAAGCAGAAGGCAGACTGGTAGCTTCAAGCTCATAGCCCAAGTAGTAGAAGATGCTCTCATTGAAACAGACAGACACACTCACTCACACACAAATATACCTATGCATGTATATATAAAATGAGAGAGAATGCAAGAGAGAGGTTGGCGCTTGCTCTTGGAGCCGCTGACCAAGCCAGCTGCCAGCGGGTTATTCTGTGTTGGGAGCCCATTTTTATACATATTCAAACACACACACACATCGAAAAGGCCTGGCATACACATGCATACAAATATATATACAGACGTACATGCGAATGGCGCATCAAAGCAAAAGTCGAGATAAGCGCACGAACTGAGAACGGACGGACGAGCGAACGAATGAACGAACGAAAATAAAACGACACTACGTTGAAAAAATACAGTCAGTTCACAACGCAAGCCAAAAGCAATGTTAAAACTTGTATGCGTGTATGTGTATACGCGTGTTTCTCCCTGTGTGTGTGCGCAGTTCTGTGAGTGAGACCGTGTTGAGTATGCCTGTGTGTGTGTGCGAGCAGGCTATCGACGACTTTTTGTCTCTGCGCTTGATGTATGTGTATGCATGTCTTTTGTGCATGTTCATGTGTATGAATGTGTGTGTGTTGTGTGCCGTCGTCGTAGTATATAAACCAATTGAAATTGACCTAACCTAAAAATGTTGTATTTTTCACAAGTTTTTGCAGCGATCAAGTAAGCAGATGGTATAAATTATCATATAACTGAACAGCCCTAATGCATTCGAATAATATTTCATTTGATTTTCATATATATTCTTTACCCAGCGAAAGGGAACTTACATCAGAAATAGTGTACATATGTATGTCTTCAACAAAGTGTATGTATGCACCTATACACAAACATACATACATACACATAAGTGTATATTTACTATAAACCGTTGGCTTGTTATTGAAAACTTTCACGTTTTACGCAGTATTTTGCACTAGCATTTATTTTTCACACCAACAACTTTTCACCTTTTTGTTGTTTTTTTTTTAAGTACATGAATTCTTTATTGTTTGTATGTATTGGACACAAGTTAAGTTTTTTTTCCACAATTTTCTATTGAATTATTTATACTGCTACGCGGCAAACGACGGATGTGGTTTGAAAACGTATGCACTTTTCGATTTGTATTCACTTTTTAACAATTTTCCTCCAAGTGAATTTCTACAGATATTCACAAAAATTTGGCGAGGAAACGTTTTCGTACGTCTTAACGCCGCCGCAAACATTTTCGATTAAACGACGGCCAGTGTGAGCAAAGAAACAAAAGAGCGCGAAATTCAGAAAGAGGCAGACAGAGGCAGAGCCAGAGCGGCAGCAACAGCAGCAGCGCAGCAATATAAACGGAGAGAGAGAGCAAAGAGAGGGCGTTTGGGAGAGCGAGAGAGCGCAAAAAGCAGAATCGGGTGGATGAGGGACAGAGAGAAATGCGCGCGCGCAGTGTTGCTTTGGAATTCTTCATTTTCATTTTTATGTCTGTTGTTGCTATTGCTACAATGGCAACGGACAAGCAGCAGCATATCCGACAGGGAGGCAAAGCAGCGCAACACCGCGAGCCTCTTCGAGCATAAAAAAAAATGGGAAAATGCTGCTATGAAAGTAAATACATGCTTATATACATATGCGTGTATATATGTATTTGGTGTCTTGTGTCTTGTTGCTGTGCGTTCAAATTGCAATCTCTGTGTGGCAGAAAACACTTCGTGGAAACGTAGCAAAGCAAAAGGGATGATGATGTGTGTGTGAGAGAGTGTGGTGGGCACGCTGTATTCGAGAGCCAAAGCGACTCACACACAGTGTGCTCACACAGTTCACGTCGAACGTCGTCGATGCCGTTTCTGTTGCCGTAGCCATTGGAGTACATACAGGAAATCTCCGGAGCAGAAAATTCCACAAAAATGAAGTCAGCAAAGCTAAAGATATTAGATATATATCTGCAAAATTGTCAATATTGCAAAATACTTAAAGAAATTAATCAAAGTGCAAAAAAAAGTTGAACAGAAAATGCAAATACGTAAAGATTACGTAAGTGCAAAAGGCAAAGCAGTAGTCACACTCGCATTAGGTGTGACAGAGTAAGAATGAGTAACACAGGGTGTTTCATGATCCCATAGCCAAAGAGACGGCAACAACGTGTCCATTGCTACATAAGCACCCTGTATCGCAGAGAGTAAGCAAAAAGAGAGAGAGAGAATGAGGTGAGAGCTGAAAACACCCACAAAAATGTACGCACACACACAGGCATACGAGTTCACGCCACAGCGATATTGCAGTACATAACGAAATCGACAAAACTGAAAATCAGAAACCAAACAGACGAGTAGCTGGCTACAACACTGCCACGGTTACACTTTGCAGCGACAGCGGCGGCGGCAGCAGCAGTGTCGACGGCTGTGACGGCGACAGCGGAAGAGCGGCGCGCGGCATACACCTTGCCTCACCTCACCTTACACTTGACTCACGCACACCCACAAGCAAACACACATATGCATCAAATCACATGTATGCATGTGTGTGTGTATTCTGTGCAAGTGGTGGTGAAATTGTAGTTTTTGCTGCTGTCAAAACGGAAACGAGAAGACGCACACACAGGCACAGACACACCACAACAGCACCAGCGCAGCAGCAGCGACGGGCATAGAAAGCAATCAGACAAGGTAAAAAAAAAGTGGATGCAAGTTGCGCGACGATGCCAACGCCATCTCACCATGACAATGGCGGAGACACGTACAAATACATGCATACTTGCTTACACCACACCATACATGTATGGCCACCACAGCACTCGCACTGGTCTTGTGCTCTCTGCAATGGTCAAACACATGTTGGAATTTGATCGGCAACAACTACAATACTGAATGGGGCTGCTGCTGCTGCGGCTGCTACTGAGGAGGAGCGTCAATAAAATCTGTATACTTGCGAATTGGTGCTGCTGCTGCCTCTGCTGTTGCTCTGCTCTGGTGGTGGTGAAAATGGAAACCTTGCAATTATCGATTTCTTTTTGGTGCGCTCACTGCATTGCGCAGCGGAGACGAAGGGAGTGTGTGTGTGTGTCTGAGAGCAGAAAATTAAAAGAGAGGGATAGAGCGAGAGCAAAATTGACGATGGCGCCGTCACCTGCACAGCGAAGGAGAACAACAAATGCGTCAAGCGATAACTATAGATAATGCAAATCGAGTGAACCAAAACTTGGACACACATATGACGGAGACTGAAAAGTTCAAAGTTCATGCCAGCTGGCGCCTGTGCAGTGCAGTGCAGTATGCATTCGTGGATAATCACCAACGCCTACGTTGCAGCACACCCAGACACCCGCTCCCTCCCATTCACAACTAAAACAAGTGCAAAAGGGACAACCACACATACATATAACTCTCTCTGTGTGTGTGTATCTGTGTTGTGTTCTCTGTTTTTAGGTGTGTGTGCGCTGCAATCTTGCCAAATGCCGCAGCAGCAGGACGGACAAAAGTTTGTTTGCCTTTTCCAGGTACTTCGTCTATGCGTATACGAGTGTATATGTATATGTATGTGTAAGTGTGTGTGTGCTTGTATTCTCAGGTGGTTTTACCTATATACTAATTGATATACACTAATTTCAGATGCCCCTCACACGCCGCCGCCAGTTGCTATTGCGCAACAATAAACAAATGTAGAATATCAAGAATGGATACTGAATATATATGTACATACATATCTACAATATACATACATACATCTACAACAACAACAACAACAACAACATGAGCAGCAGCTGCAGGCAGCGGACAGCGTCGTCGTCAAACAACAACAAAATGTGACAATTACATTTAATTATTAATTAATGCAGCTCTTGCAATTTCGTTATTTCTCATATTTGTGATTCAACAAGAGAATTTCACTCTTTGATATCGTTAAATTGTTTTAAATTACGTGCAGAGTCAGCAACAAGATAACACAAAGTGCAGATCGAAATTAAACAGTTTACGAGAGGTCTTGAAAGACCTCGCAAAATGAGTATTGTAATATTTATATATGGTATAGCAGAGCCATACAGAGCAGATCATGCTAGAGAGACTGAGCACATTATCACACTTAGTGAAGCTTGTTATAAAGAAGATTTTCTATACTGTTAAAGAGATTTATTGTATTTGCTTAGGATCTACTTTGAAAACAATCAATATGTTGAACATTTCCCTTAGGAAAGATACACTGTGATAAACTCTTAAACGAACTTTATTTAAAGTAGAAAGATCTTAAATTGAATGTATGAGAAATGAAAGAAGCTAAAACAAGTAAAAGAACCTTTCCTCTAAGGAAATGCGACTGTCATTATATGCTGACAAAATATATCTCAATATAAATAATATTGCAGATACATGTCAATATATTTGCGAGTTTTATAAGAAAATTAAGAAAGTAAAACATTTCAAGAAACTTTATAGAAAATTTCGAGTATTATTGTAATCTGATATGCATAAGTTATATATAGTACCTAAAATCTGTGATAAAAGCTGTCCTCTAAACATAAAGAACTTTTCGGTTGGGTTCAAGCCTTATCTTGTTGCCCCTAGAGTGGCATAAAAAGGAATGAATTTGCAAATTACACAAAGCATTTACTCAGTTAGGTCGAGTTCTCCTAACGAACCTCTCTAGAGAGAGAGAGAGAGAGGTGCCGTCCTCTATTTACATAAAAGGCGACACACAAAACAAATACAAAATGTGACAAGTTAGCAAAAAAGTAGAGAGCAACAAAGTTAGTCGAAGTTTAGATACGCTATAGAAAGGCAGATATAGATATATACATATAAGATCTGTATAATGTTATTCTATTGTAAACTTTTCACATGTAAACTTGTCGCATGTTCAGTCACATGTTAAGCTTACCCCACGGCAGACAGACAGGCAGAGGGTATCTTGCAAAGAAGTGTGGATCGTATGTAACTCTATAACTCGTTTTTCAAGTTTTCACGTCTTTTTTGGTAAATCGAAAAAAAGTCAAAGTAGCAAACCAGACTTGGCTCGATCGAGTGAGCGCGTGAAGAGAGAGAGAGAGAGAGACGGAGACAGACAGAGTAAAAGAATATTGAGGTCTTATCAACAAAAGAAAATGTTTTTATATTCGCACGGAATAGAAGAAAACTGTATGTGCTGTGCACCACAATTATTGTTTACCGGCAAAGTTGAAATTGCAGTCATAAATAAATATACATTCAATTTTCATTGCATTCATAAATTAATTGTAATAATTGAGAATTCTCGTTTCGAATAACAATTTTGAATTTGAACTGCTGACAACATGGTATTTTTTGTTGTTCTTTTTGGTATTTTCTAAAAGGTGAGAGAGAAAGATAGAGCGGGAGAGTGAGCGGGTGGCCGTGAGAGCGAGCTTACGTTCTTAACTCTCTCAAACAATTCTCATGCACAAACACACACGCATATACGTATACTAACACACGCGCAGTGTTGTCGGTGTGTGCGATTGCAACCGTGTGTTTGTGTAAATGATATGCGTCATTGTTGTTGCTCTTTGAAATACCTAACTTTTTACAGCAATTTATTGTGTGGCATTATTTATATGTACGTACGTATATAAAGCATACATATATATACATCTTTTATAAATCAAATTATAGCCGCAGGCAATTAAATATGTCTACGTTCACAATTTTCAGGCCACAGCCAGACAAACACACACACAGACATAGGGGGAATTGCGGAAACTTCGCTTGGTCTCGTAGTAGACAAAGGCAACCCGAGCACAGTCACCGCTATTTATACACAGCGACCATTAATAATAAATTATAAATTAAATAATTAATAATTGAAAACACTTGTAGGAAATTTCATGTCACTGCCGACATTATTTCAACAAAAAAACCCTATCGCAAAGCGTAATCAATTGACGACGAATTGAGGTTATGTACAAATTACTGGCACATACACACACACACGCGACACTTACACGTATATGCGCATACGTGAGTGTGTATGTAATAATGGGCGCGCATTTTAAGGCATCATTTAATATTTACACTGAACTTAATTACATATTGCATTTTACATACCTTTTCGATTAGGTCGGGGGATTGCGGCTGCTCTTAAAGTCACGAAGTGTCGACCGCATGTTACACAGTAAAAATGATTTTTCTTTTTTTTTTTAAATTTTTTTGTATTGTTTCACTTCTCACCGGTCACGCTTATTTGCAAAGAATTTTTTTATTAACATAGCGTGGGAGAGGCGTAGGCGAAGGGGCAAGGGGCTGTAACAAGCGCGTGAGCCTTTGCTTCTTCTACATGTGCAACAAACACAAACACATGCACAGGCACACGCACACACACATGCAGCATTCGTTGTATGCACTTGGAATCGATTTTATGCTTCCTCTGCTGCTTCTCCCGCCGCTCTGCTCTGTGCTCCCGTTGCTGCTGCTAACGAAGCTCCAACGCCTACGAATATTTAGTATGCTCTGCACGTAAAATACGCTTCTTTATAAACTTCACATATGTATGCCATATATACATATGTACACGCACACACTCACACAGGAACACACACACTCTCTTGGATCACTCGTGCAACGTTGCGTGGTGTGTACGTCGGCGTTGTTGTGTGCCAACAATTTACATTGAGCTGAATGGATTTACTTTTTTTGTGTGATTGTGTTGTTTGCCTCCTGTCATATATGCGTTGCACTAGATTAATGTTGGACTTGTTTTAAATTTAATTAGTCGCACTGCTGAGATGCGACCAGCAAGTTGCAGACGCGCGATGAACACAATCGATAGGGAATTTTCAGCATTGCATCGCTAACAATTATCGACAGCCACCACATTGCGGGGAGTATAAGAAACTTCCAAAAAGTATATTGCAAAATATACGAGTGATCGAATTGTTGTGATGGTCACCCCAAAATGTGAAGAACACTTGCATATGGATTTATCGATGAATGGTTTAATTATATTCTTGACCACACTTCAATGAAAAGGAGCTATTCGCATATTTTAGAAAAGTAAAGAGGTTTTTATATAAAAACTGCAATGAAAATCTAACAGAATGCTGTTATGTGCCTCGTGATGGGTAGCACTTTTGTGATTCGTGATTCAAACGATATTAGAGCTGTTTCATGTTTATTTGAAAAACTACCTTAATAAAATAAAGATAAATGCGATGAATACTGACGCATGTATTTTTAAATCTGCTGACCGCAATTATGCAAGTGATTCGTATAATTGCTGGTAAATATGTCAGAAACTATCGATGACCGTTGCTTGCTGTTAGGTTTATGTTATGCATTGCCAGCTAGCAGCTGTTAAATTTAAATAAAATAATTAAAATCGTATTTTATTTAAATTCTGCTAATCAACAGTGCCATCCTTGGCTTACTAGTTTTGTATTAGTTTATAATTGTCCCACTGCCAAGTTACATTTGCTATTTATTGCAATCACCAATTCGATGATTCATACGTGATCGCTGCTAATAACATTTCAGCAGACTGTTAATCAACAGTGCCGTGTTTATTGTGAGTGCGTGATAAATCGGACATTCGTGCTGTTAGCAGCGGACGAGAAAGACGCGTTTGGGTGCGTTTCAAATTTGTATAAGAGTGTGTGTTGGTGTTAAAATTTGTTGAAGTGCAGCTGTCGCTTGAAACAAATAAAAAGCGCATCGTTTTCTAGTTAACAATATAATCCAATTGCAATCAAGCTGCAGACGAGAGTGCGAATGTGCGAATAAAAAAGGAACACAGAAGCGTCAGCAGTAAAAAAAAAAAACAACTTCATGTAAAATAATTTGCTCAACGCCCAAAAAGCCGCCGGCCGACGCCGCCGTGGACGCTGCTGTCACTGCGCTGCAGCAGCAAAACAAATGAAATAAAAATGTGTGCATTGAATGCAAATTTCGCTGAATTTGCTGAATTGCAGTGCTGACACAGTGAAACGGGATCATAAATTATATGAAAATATTAACAAATATTCATGTGAAAATGAAAAGAAAAAATCACAAAATGAGAAACGAAAACTGCGCTCTGTCTATATATCTGTGTTGTGTGTGTGTGTATGGGTGTGTGCGCAAGTTGTGTGTGAATGCGAGCGAACGTGTGTGTGCATGTGAATGTGGATGTATGTGAATGTGTGCAGAACAAGCAACACAAAAGGAAGGAACGATGGCCGCGACGAGACCACGGCGACAGCAGCAGCCGCCGCAGTCGCAGCCTCTGTCGCAGTCGCCGCATTTTGCTGACGTACCTGCTCCGCAATTAGAGTAACCATAACCGAAAAATCAAGGCAAATGATGCGGCTTAACAAAATGCAAACTGGTTACTTTAATTGCCAAACACAGCTACGTAACGCTATTTTCCGCTGAACGCTGCCGTCGCTGTCGCTGCTGCTGCGCTGCTCATCTACGATGTTTAGAATATGTCTGCTGCTGTCGCAGTCGCCGCGAGAGAGCGAACGATAGAGAGAGAGAGGGAGAGTGAGAGAGCCTCTGGCTTAAGAAAATGTATTGCCATATTTGTTTCTTGTCGGTTCCCTTTTGATACTACGTTCTTTGCTGCCGTTGCCGTTCTCGCCGTCTGCGTTTTGTTGCCGCATTTCTTAGATAAAACGAGAAACGGCGAACGCGTCTTGGAGATAAATACGTGCGGCAAAAAATGTATCTTGACGTTTGAAAATCCGTCTCTCTCACTGTGTGTGTGTGTGTGTGTGTGTGTGTGTGTGTGCATATTTGTTTGTTTACAAAAGAGAAGAAAAAATATTTATTAATGTGCATTTAATTTCAACAGAAAATCGTTTAAAATCTGCAACCAAACATCGAAATAAATAAAAAACAAAACCACAAAAAAATCGTCACGAGATAAACAAAAATATATATAGTAATATATATAAAATAAAACGAATCAATAAAAAAAACACAAACAAACAAATAAACGAAGCAGTATATTAAAAGAAAACAGCGGCAAAATGTCAGAAGAAGTCGATCGCAACGATCCCGAGCTGAAATATCTCTCGGTTGAGCGTAATCAATTCAATGATCCGGCCACACAGGCCGAATGGACACAGAAGCGTCTGGTGTGGGTGCCCCATGAGAATCAGGTAAGCTGCAAGATCCTCTCTCATCCTTTTTTGGGGTTATGCAAACTGCAACTGTTAACCAACATTGTCCACATTCCACATACCTTCCACACACGTACACAAGTATTTTTCTCATTTGTTTACGTACTCGCATTCGTCGCATTTGCTCCTTGCACTCTTCGGCTTTCACCGGCCTGCGCAGAAGTCGCCGTCGACCTGAAAAACCTGTAGAGCGCCTCGTTGCGTTGCGCAGGCGTTGGCCGCGGCTACGTTCTACTCGTGTTGCTGTTGCTGTGGTACTTGTTGTTGTTGGGCGCGGGTTTGACCAGTTTTTTTTTATTTTCTACTGAGCTCTTTGCGCCTGTTTCTTGCACGTTTTGTGGAGTAAAGTCAGGGTGTAGTGGAAAATGGGTAACATGAGAAATATGCTAGAAATATTTTAGGGCGTTAAAAGGAATGATTCATGGAGGGCTTTAAGTGGGAGTATTTACTAGAGAATATCGAATATGTTTTCTATATTTGATATGATATTTATTTTCTAGATAAAAAGAAATTCCTTGAGTATTGAGGAGGTTAATTTAGTTTATTTATACAGTTTAAATTAGTTTAAAATGCTTGAAAATATGCACTAAATATGAAAAGTATTTTTTATAAATTTATTAAGTAGAAGTTCTTTGACTGCTAATCTATTTTATGTCTGAGAAAGTATATTTGTTTTATTTAGTTTTATATTGCTTTTATTTAGCTCAGAATAGTTCAATGTTTTTAATAACATTATACATAATATATATTTAATATAGTTTAGCATAATTACATGTATTTGACATCAGTTAAAAAATAGATAAATAAAAACTCAAAAGTATTTCGCTTCTTGCCATTTAGTATTCCAGTTTTTATAAGCCTTTTCATGGACAATATTAGAATTGATTTAAATATTGTTTAGGCCCTAAAAAAACTACCAAAAAAACTTGCAAATAAAAGCCAAAACTTCAAAATAAAAATCAAAATATAGAAATGATATTAGTCATTGAATATGAATGTGTTGATTCATTGGGCCTGAACAGTCTTTAGCAACTTGGACTAAATGCATAATTAAGCAACTCGTTGCGGCTCCCCCCACCTACCATTTCCTATCTCTATCTCTCTCTCTCTCTCACTTCTTTCGCGTGTGCATTCATCGAGTTCGTCATAGCGTGAATCATCGTGGCAGGGCCAACAACTTCTTTGAAATTCCTTGTTACTTAAGCGATAAAATTAAATAAACATCCGTCGAAGAAATCACACGCGTCTTGCTGCTCTTTCTTCTTCTTGTTGTTGTTGTTGTTGAATAACACTAAAGTGCGAGAGATAGAGGACACATAAAAAAGATATAAAAATACAGATACAGATACATTCATTCATGCGACTCATTTTTGAACTGTTTGAAATTCATTTTAAAACTTGTCAATATGAATATTTGCAATTTGCATGCACTAAGTGAGTCATCAGCAGTGAAAGAAGTAGGAGAAAGAAGAGCGGTTGGGGTAGAGAGGCAGGCAGATAGTGCAAAGGGAAGGGGAGTTGCAGGGCGTGGTGATAGACGACGTTGACGACGACAAAACAAGTTTAATCTGTATTAAATAAAATACTCAATAAGTTGCAACTGTATCTGTATATGTGTGTGTTTGTGTGTTGCGCGATAACGATAACGATAGCGATAGGCGCTGACTAGCACAACGGTTTCTCTGCTGTGTGTCGCACTTTTGTGAATTGTTATGCAAAAAAAATGTCAAACGTTTTTTTGTCTTGTTTCTTTTGAGAAATGTCATTCAACCTGTGCACATTTTTTATAAGTCGCCAAGAGTGTGAGAGAGATAGCAAGAGAGTTGTAGAAAAGTTAGCAGCAAAGCTTGATTTATTTATAATATTTTCAGACTACAGACTGAGGCAGAGAGGCAGAGAGGGAGGGAGGTAGGGAGATAAAAGTAAGATACAATAGGTAGCTAGAAAAAAACAAACTGAACCTGAACCTAAACAAGCTAAACTCATCTGCTAGCACATGCGCAGCTGGCCAATACCCTTTAGAGAGAGAGGAATGTAGAAATTGAAGAAATACCCTGTAGAAAAGGCGTGCAAAAGATACATAACTTAGCTACTTTACTAGTGACTTTGTTTATTAACCATTAAAGAAAACTGGCTTTAGATTAGGAATTCTGCTTTATGGCGTACTCTTTTCTTTGCCATCTTCCCGCTCTTTAGTGCAGTATACCCCTTGTGGCTTTACAACTCTGCAGGGTGTGTGCGCACAATAATAAAACTAATAGAACCAACAAGTTGTCGCATTTTTTAAGTAATTACGCGTTTACTTACCCCGTCCACAAATTTCAGTACATTTTGCCCAAAAGGAATTTCAAGCGCGCACACACACACTGAGAGAGAGATAAAGCCACAAATAAAGAAAGATACAACAAAAACAAAAGCCAGAGAAGAAAGAAAAAACGAAATAGAAGCAAAGAAAACGGCACGACTTGCGATTGTCATGAGTTGTCAGGCAGCAAGACAGATAGACAGACAGACAGGCAGACAGACAGACAGACGGGCAGAGAGACAGACAGACAGACGAGCAGAGAGAGGGAAAGAGAGAGAGAGGGGCACAGAGTGAGGGGGGCAGACACCGAGACAGTTGGCTGGACAGACAGTTAATGTAAAGAAATTTGCATATGGCACAAACTGTTGCTGTTGCTGCTGGAATGTCCAACACACACACACACACATACAGTGAGTGACATACACACACTAATACACTCGCTTACTCGCAGCTGGGCAAAAAAGGGTATTTGAAATTGTGTCAACACATTTTTGTGCACTCGTTTTGCGTTCGACAAACAACAGCAGCAGCAACGGCAACAACTGTTCAAACTTTGCGCAATGTAAAAAAAAGTCAGAAATATATATGTATCTTAAAGATACATGTGCTTGTGTATTGTGGCTTGATGTATCTATGTAAATAAGCGCACAATTGGTGTCGTTGTGCGTGTGCAGCACAGCGCAAGTTGAAGTTGAAAGCTGAAGTTGGTTGGGGGGAGTTAAGCATATATAGCAAGATGTGCCAGTTATAGCGTATTATATATAGAGCTGACAGCCGGTTACGCTGCACTTGTCAGTTAAGGTAGAAGAAGGTATATTTGCTCAAGCTTACAAGGAATAAAGATATAAATATATGTAATTTTAAAGGTATTTTGTATGCATAGTTTGAAGAGGTTATAAATTTAAATGTATCTTAAAGATATGAGTAGATATTGGTGTATATTGCGAATTTATTTCTACAGATATTTGTAGTTTATAATCTACTTAATTTATATTTGAAAAAGAGATATTTCTGTGAAGATATAAGCATATAGTATTTAAAGAGTTATTTAGAAGATACCGCGAGATATCTAGAGTTTTGTTATATATTGAGGAGTTGAAGAAATAGAACATAGTATAGATAAAGCAAGAAAGTAATCAATTTCCTTTAGATATATTTGGCTTTATTTTTATATATTTGCAATGATATCAGCACCTTCAGTTTGCAGAATATACAGAACTGTTTGATAAGAATTTCAGTAGAGCCTTGCCAATCTCTGCCAATTTGATTGTCATGCAGCTGCTTCATTGTTGCTTGCAACCCTTTCTGCATAAGTCAAGGAACTCCCGAAGAACAACTGAGATATGTAATATCCACCCACACACACACACACACTCTGTTACTTCTTGGCTACTGCTGATAAAGCATTCGAGAGCACGTCGCGTCTTCTACATTTAACGAGCGACCGCAAGCTGACTCCGCAGGCAGTGTGTGGGGGAGGCGGGGCAAGGTGTAGCTTTTGGCTTGTGGCGGGTTCTTTTCGGCGTTCCCTCGCTCTCTCTCTCTCTCTCTCGTTACGGAATGTGTCGTCTCTGGCTTTGCTGTTAATGACAAACGTAGAGTAAGCAGAGCTTTTTTTTGGGGGGCTTCGGATTCGTATTCGGATTCGGCTCTCGTCCGGTTTACGGTCAACGAACCTGCAACGAAGATATCTCTCTCTCTCTCTCTCTCTCTAAGTGTCTTACTGCTCTTCTCTGCTGTTATTTATGTGTGTGTAAATATGTATGCATATGCGTTGATCGATTAAACTGAAATGAATAAGAAAGAAACATAAAAAACGAATACGCATAAAGGAATACAAAGAACTTAACACACACACACAGAGAGAGAGAGAAGACAAATAACAAATTATTATGGTCGGTCAGCGTGAACTGTGTGAGAGAATTTGAGAACCTTAAAGATCTTTGTAACTGATCAGCGAGTGGAACTGAAAGAGTTGAATAAGGTAGAGGTACACGGGGGAAGCAGAGAAATGAGAGCTAATAATGATGTCTGAGAAACGAACCTTTTCTGAGCTCTGCAGTCCTCACACTGCTGTCTTTACTCTCTTTTCTACACTCTCCACGCTCTCTCTCTCTTTCTAGTATTATGCACAAAGTAAACAAAAGAAATTGTTGTTAGCATTTTTTATAAATATAAAGCTAGAAAAGTCATTAAACAATTATAGATTTGATTATGGCAAGTTCAAGGTTCGTTTATGCCTCTTCTCTCTCTCTCTCTTCTCTATTCTTTCCCCCTCTTCCCTTATGCGTGCCGTAATTCGATATGCGCAGCTTATGTCGCGCCCTCTTGACCTCCCTAAAACCGTCTCTCCCACACACACATATTGATGGGAAATATATTTCTACTCCGATTTATCGATATCTTTTGCTTTGTTTTTGCTTGTTCGCCCTCTCTCTCTCTGTCTCTCTTGCTCTGCTGCTTGCTTGGTTGATTGCCTGGAATGTGTCGTGTGTATGTAGATAACATCTGAGAAGCGAAGGCAGGGGAAGATGGAGGCGTGCAGGCGTGTCTATTGCGAGGGGGGGGGGTGCAGCTGATTGATGATCTCATTGGGTTTCTCTACGGGTTTTTTTGTTTTGTTTTTCGAATATTTGCAGACAATTCAAAGAGCTCAAAGTTGTTTTTATTATTATCATTACTTTGAGTACAATATCGATTTACACTGAGGGAAATAGAGGAGTGAGCAGCATAAGAAGAGTAATATTCAATATATGCAATATATATAAAGATTTCTAGATGATTTATATGAATCTAAAGCATCTCTTATATTACATATTCTATAATATACAAACTATTAATTGATTTATACTTTATGCATGAGATATAGACAGTTTTATTTGCATATATTCACTTTACACTGTGTGGGTATTCATTTATTAGTATTTTAAGTACATTTTGTATAACATATTCAATAATATTCAAACTATTTACTCAACACTTGCCACTATTGACAACATGCGCTTGATTCACACTTTATGAATGAGTTATTCACGCAGTTTCATTTGAATAGAGTCATAAATATGCGGTCTTTCATTCGTGTTTTTCTGTTTATCTTGTACGCCGGAAAAGCGCAAAGATAACAAGATACACACACACACACACACACACACAGCATGAGATAAACAAGACGAGAATGGAAATGTTATCTGGCTGTGCCTGTGTGTGTGTCGTTTATACTGAAACTGATCATTGAGGCGTGTGCATGTTTAACTTAATGTGCTGCCGATCTGAGGCTGTACCCCCCTTTCCCCCTTTCCCTTCTCCCTTTTCACTATATTTGTTGTTGTTGTTCTTGTTAATGCATTTCTGCTGCACTTGTTGTGGCTGTTGTTGTTGTTGCAGCCCCTTTTTTAATGCGACTATAAACTGAATTTAGGAATGCCAACGATGCAGAGCAAGTAAGGGGGCGAGAGAGAGAGACAGCAAGTGTGCGTGTTGGCCCTTTTCACTCTAACTGGATTAATACGTTTCTCTCTCCTCATTCGTGTTTTTTATTGTTGTTTTAGTTGCACTTGAGTTCTAATTGCAGATTTAATGAAGCGATCGGATTATTATTGTTTCCAACTTGCTACTGTTGTTGTTATTGTTGTTGCATGCCACATAAATTATTTGCATTCACAGTGCGAGAAAAACGTTGCAAATTATGTGGAAAATAGCGGGAAATGTGTTTACACAGTGCGAGTGGGAAGAGGGGGGGAGGGGAGAAAATTAATCAGCCTTTGTTTGCAGATTGTAAACTTGCATTCCATAGATACAAATCATGCTAACTGCAGCTGCATAGCTAAAGAATCTCATAGATACATTTGCCATAAATGACTCCCCCTAACACCAATTAGCACTAATTAACATGTGCTTTATATCAAAAACAAAAATAAATTAGGCAACATACTTAGACAAAGATAAGAGAAGGGAACGAGGGGGGGGAGAGTGGCGCATAGAGAGAGCCTTGAACTTGTTCAACAGACTGAGAGTAGAGAGAGACAGACAGATAGACAGCGGGCATGGGCTGCCTCAGCTTCTGTCTGCAGTCGCTGCGCTGCTTGCTGCGCCTTCCCATTGGCAACGACTGTCTGCAACGGCACTTGAACGGGCATCAGTTTTATCGTCTGCATTTCCTCTTGTTTTGTTTCTGTTTCTTTTGCTTCTGCTGCTGCTGCTGCGCTTGGCGCTTGACTCATGCTGCGCTGTGTCAAGAGATGCACTCACTCACACATACAGACACACATGCACAAACTCGCGAGTACTTATTCCCCACACTCTCTTAATGAAAGCACAAGAATATGCATAAGAGTGCGAGTGTGAAAAGGAGAGAGAGAGCAGCAGCAGAAGAGCGGGAGAGGGAAGCAGCAATAGTAACAGAAGTGCGGGAGTGGTGGATCAGTAGCAGAGAGAGGAGTAGTAGAGGGAGTTGTATGGGGAGTAATAGAGGGACTAGTAACAGTGGGAGATGAAAAAAAGGGAGTAGCAGAGTGAGAATAGCAGAAGGAGTAACAGAGATAACAGAGGGGGAGTAGTAGATGTGGTAGCACTGGCAATAACAGAAATGGGGACAGAGAGGGAGTAGCAGAAGTCAAACAGGCAGAGGCTGCAGCAGAACAACAACAACACACAGACACACACTCATAACTAAGCGTAACAAGGCATGTGCATTGTTTTTGTGAACAAGCAGGAGCTGTTGTTGTTGCTTTTGTTTCAGCTAATTTGCATTTTTGCCTTCCTGGAATACGTTTTCTTTCTCTCTCTCGGTTAACGGTGTTAACTGTTAATTGACACTTGCCATGACTCACACAACAACAATAGCAATACCAAACATGACTAACTTAAAATGAATTTACAAATAAAGTTTGATATTCGATTACCTTAACACTCATCTTCTCTTCTTCTTCTTCTCTTTTGCAGGGCTTCGTTGCCGCCAGTATTAAGCGCGAACATGGCGACGAAGTGGAAGTGGAATTGGCCGAAACGGGCAAGCGTGTGATGATCCTACGCGATGACATACAGAAGATGAATCCGCCAAAGTTCGACAAAGTCGAGGATATGGCCGAGCTGACGTGCCTCAATGAGGCATCTGTGCTGCACAACATCAAAGACAGATATTACTCTGGCTTGATCTATGTAAGTAAACCAACTCCCCCTCCCCCACCCCTGTCAAATATACCCCCATACATACCCCCTATTATCCCCCTATACCCCCCTATAGCAAAAGCCATTAGAGAAGTTGCCGCCGCAGCTGTTGGCAATGTGACGCGTAGATGACGCGAACTTTGTATAAACATTTGTGCATGCGCGAGGGTACTTCCAGAAGTTGCCAAAAGTAGTATGCTTAGACAGCATTATAAAATATAATAGCTATTCAAACTACTCTCGCTAGTTCGCTTTAAAGTTTCGTCAGCCATGTTGAAGTCGCTCTCTCATTCGATTCTTTTCATATTTGCTTAAAAGCAGAGCAAATATTTGACACACTCACGCAGACACACACATGCAGACACTCTCTCATGCAAATACACATAGAAGAGAGAGAGAGGGAGACGACAGCGAATCATCAAAGTGTTGTCGCCAGTTTCCAATGCATTTGTCAATGTCTAAACAAAGAATTGCGCCATGTGGGGTAAGGAGGAGGGAGGAAGAAGTAAAAGACAAATAAATAAATTTAACATATCCGACATGGCTAATTGTTATGCCAAAAACGTTAAGTAATTTTCGGCAAGATAGCAGTGCATAAATTGTGTGTGCTTATCTCTTATATGATGATAAAAAATTCCCCATGTCTGAAATATATAAATCAATGAAGCCGCTGTCGCTGCTGCTGCTGCTGCTGCTGTGGCGGCTGCTGCGCTGCTTTCAATTGCATTCTTTGCTTAATAGAAATTTATGTTGACACATAAATAACTGAAACGAAATGAGCAGCGCAAGCAACAAATTGAGAATTGATTAGACGTTTGTACCTCCCTCATTAACCCAATAAAAAAAGAGAAGTTTAACTGGCAATAATGTTGCCAGTAAACATGTTGCGAGCCAGGCATGTTGCCAACATCTGAGAGAGTTTTAAGCTGCCATCTTTTCCTCTTACTCACTCTCTCTCTTTTACGTATCTTGCCTACAAATTATGCGTTGATTTTACATAAATATTTTATGTGCTGCTGGTTTTTTCTTCTCCTTCTTCTCCTTCTTTTTTGTCGAATCTAATTAAATGCGCAAACTGTTTTCGGGCCTTTTCAAATGCGGCCGCCGTTGGGTTTTTGATGTGGGCGCGCACAGCAATGCTTTGAATTTGTTTATACACATTGTTGTTGTTGCTGCTGGCGCTGACATGCTACGCTTCAGCGCACACGACGCCGACGCACACTATGGCTGCGCTGTTGGCTTTGCACTTATACACGCGCACCACGCACTTTTCACTGACACACACACACACAGTCGCTCTCTTTAAGTGAGAGAGGTAATGAGGGAGAGCAGTACGTGCATTTAACAGCATAATTATTGTAATTTGTTGACATTTAATTTGATTTTTAAATTTCAATTAAATTAATTTGCGTGGCAGCTGCTGCCGCCGTTCGGCTTGTTCATAATTAATATATGTCGAAAAACTGCGTAAATTGTAAATATACTAATACTAATAAGTATGTGTACTTGTGTATGTGTGTGTGTGCGCAGTGTATGCAAATGAAATGTCAACACTCAGCAACAAATATGGCGACTGGCAATTTGTTTGACATGCATGTCCAACTGATTGGGCGTCAAATGTTGTCCGTCTACCCACCACACACACACACAACAGCACCTCAGAGAGTTACCTACCACCACCTCCCCATTACACTGATGTCCATTTGGACGCGCCTGCTTGCAAATCCAATTGGTTGCGACGCGCTTCGATTTTGATGTTTTTATATTCGTTTTTGCCAATTTAATGCAATTGCCCAGCTGAATTAATGGGTAAATAGTGAAAAGAAGACAGCAAAAATTGTTTGCTTAGCTGTTGTTGGCGCTAAAAATAAGCACACACACACACAACGTCACGTCCCTCTGAACGCCCTCGACTGACCCTCCCTACCACCCTCTTTACAGTCGCGTCTAACTATCTTTGCGTTGTGCAATAATTGATATGGCAACGAGGAAGAGGGAGAGGGAAAGAGAAGGTGTGGGGAAAGCGGGAATTTAAGTCATGGGGAAATATGCAGGGGGTGTGAGAGAGAGAGAGAAGAGAAGGCAGACAGTTCACATGCATTTAAGCCATATTAATATGTTCTTAACCTGCCCCTCTCCCTTCCCCTCTCCCCTTCTCGCTTGCACTGGTGACACCTAATTTGCTTTGCCATATTCACAATGTGCCACTAACGAATGCAAGAAAAAGAAATATGAAATACAATTGCTGAATTTGATTTATTTATGATGCATGCGAATTGTGTAGCTATATAGCGGCATATTAATTATATTACGTATATATTACAACTATTGGCAGCAGAGACGAAAAGAGGGGAGAGGGAAGAGAAAAGGAGGAGGAGGTGGGAACTGACACTGAGGTTTGTCGCGGGGTCAGCGTGTAATTAACATGAAAAGCGCCGACATTTGCCATTTTGCATATTGCATTTTGCATTATGCCGCATTTTGTGGCGCGTTTTTACCTTCGCAGCTGAGCTGATATAATTGCTTGCAACACGTTCGACAGCGCATTGCAACGCGCTCTTCTTGCTGTTATGCTTTGCGTCACGGGCAGCAAGAATAACAACAAGTACAAGTACAACAATAAGTTCTCATTCCCCTTTTTGACTGGCTAAAAATCAAATAAATTGTGTGCCAAAAGCTCAGCTCAGCTCGGATCAAAGCTCATGCCGTGCTTAATTGAAAAGCGTGACACGTTCACTGAGCTGAGCTGTCATGGCGCTCATACAAATCATGCTTGTTATGCGACCTGTAGATACCCTGTGTGGGATAGCGTGCAGGCTGTGGGGTGTGTTAAGTGAGAGAGATGGGAAAAATAATTCAATAATAAGCAAATAAATTAATAAATATAATAAATAAATAAAAATATATATAATAAATAAAAACAACTACTCAAGCCTTTTAAATGTATATGATATCTTCTGATATTTAACATTGGAAAATCTGTCAAAACAGAAAAGATTTTATAATATGTATAAAATGATAAAAATACATTTAAATTATATATATTCACATCTCTATAATGGAATTTGGGTTTGATCTTAAGATCTAGAGGATATTTTAAAACTTTAACAACTTGGAAAACATTTTAAAGATGGGGAGAAAGGCTCTTGCAATCAGTTATCTGTATTTACACCTTTTCTATAGGATATCTTTGAGTTCATACATCTAAAAGTACACACACGCACCTCATTTAATTTGAGTTATATGTTGTTGTCGTTGCTGTCATCGCATTTACATAAAGTTCATCAAGTTTATTCTTTCAATATTGACTTATTATAATGCGCAAGATTTGTTTGTTGTTGTTGTTGATTGTTGCCACGTTTCACACTTGAACGATCTTTTGACCATATATGGCAAAAAAAGTGTTAAATGCCGGCCGGAAGAGCCAGGGGAAGGGAAGGGGAAGATAAGGAGAGAAATCTGTATAATCTGTTGTGTTTTTTTAGCAGCCAGGACAATGACTCAATGAGCAGCAGCATAAATCAGTTAGCTGTGATTCATCCAGGCAAAGAGAGGAATGAAAGAAGAAGACAGGCAGAGAGGTAGATGTAGAGAGGGGAGAAGAACTGCGTCATGGTCGTCACAGCTAAAAACGATTGCCAAAAACAGCAGCAAAAATTCAGATGCCATTTTTGGTTATACGAAATCAGCGCGTTGTGGCTCTTGTTGTTGTTGATGTTCTTCTTCTTGTTGTTGTTGCTTGTCAAGACGTGATTTTCAGTTTCAGTTGAGCACAGTTCTGCCTCGTGCTCTGCGCTGCCCCTCCCCCTCTTTGTCACTTCCTGTGTGACTCACTTGGAAATATAAAATACGCCAAAAGTAAAGTTCGAGTTTTGACCAAAATACTTTCAATTTCTCTTTTTATCTACGCGTCTGTGTGTGTGGGTTGCATTTTGAATTCAAATTCGATTTGAAATTTCGAACGCCATTAGGCGATTGTCTGCTGTTGTTGTGGAACAGCGCGAAATGCGCGTTTAATGTTTGTTTAATAGCTGAAAAGGCATTCAAGAGTCGCATACTTAGTGCCCACGCAGTCCAGTTATGTGTGGACTATATAGTAGGTAGATATATAGTGGGCTGTAGAGTCGACTGACTTGCAGATACAGAAACAGATACAGCTACAGCTAGAGAGATACAGATACAGCTACAGCTATAGATATACAGATAATTTAGCTACAGATACACATGCTTAGCCTGCATATGGCTCTCGAGTTGACTCTGTGTGTGTGTGTGTATGTGTGTGTGAGTTTGGGCAACATTAACTAGGCCACTGTGCATCCAAGCGAGCTGTGTTTGCTGCCTAATTTGTTGCACGAGACAAGCCAAAGTTGCTGCTGCCTTTTTGGTCATTTGTTCTGTGCACCCAACATGGAAACGCCTCTCAGAACAAGCAGCAAACTGACCTTTAGCATATGTGTGATATACCATAAGTTGGGATTGTCTATATGTTCAACTTCAACTTGATTAAAATGAAGTTAAAGTTTGTATATCACATGATATGCCTTTTTTATAAGGTGCTTCCATTGATGCATATTCTCTTTTATTTTATCCCCTTCATAATGAAACATACGATTGTAGATTTCTGCCTTTAATGTTTTATTTTTGATTGGATTTCTATGATATATTATGCAAGGGTTCTGAAGTTAACATCTATGCATATTCTCTTTTATTTCTTACCCTATCCACTGAATTTTCTCATATATCTTTACCAGTTACCTTACAACCTGCAACAACTTCATAATATTGCAAATTTATCACATTGATCTGCTATCTTTGCTGGCGTTTACATGGTATACTCTTTGCTCGCTTACATCTAAGCATATTCCCTTTTATTTGCCCCTATACATAAGCCAAATTCTCTACTATCCCAACCAATAACTCCACTACCTCATTCAATTTGCAAATATCTCATGTTATTTATATTTTTTTCACTCATTTCAGACATATTCCGGTCTTTTCTGCGTTGTGGTCAATCCATACAAGAAATTGCCAATCTATACCGAAAAGATAATGGAACGGTATAAGGGCATAAAGCGACACGAAGTGCCTCCGCATGTATTTGCAATAACGGACAGTGCCTATAGAAACATGTTGGGAGGTAAGCCAAGAAGAAGACTACTCGCTATATCATATGATAAACTAATAAATATCTTTATATACTAACATATGATATATTTATAAGGCTGCATAAGCTGCATTTACTTTTTCGCATTTATCGAATAAAAATTCCAGGCCAGAGCGCAAATAAACAAAGGAAAGAGAGTAAAGAAAACACGAAACGAGAAACAAACAACGCAAAGCGAAATACCTTGATAAGATATCATTTTTAGGGGAATTCAACATTATACTCGAATTATTTCCGCGAACTGACAACAGCGAGCAAGTAAAATATGCTGTCACCCACTGTATAAGAGCTTGTTTATAAGACCTGACGTCAGGTAGTAGTGGAAAAGCGCATGAATCATGTAGATAAAAGAGTTTTTGCATTAGTTTCTAATCAGTTAATGTATGTATGAAGAGCTTGAAAGCAACCAGAAGAAACTGAAAACTGAAACTGGTTTCCTTTTCGGGGTAGAAGGAGGAGGAGCAGTCGGCAAAGTCTGGTCCAAGTGTTTGCCAAGCGGAACATTGTGGATGAGTCAGAGCTTTGAAACATATGCACAGCTGTACCCCGTAACTTCCCATACCCTCCTCCCTTTATGGCTACCTCTCTAGCTGTTCTTCCCCCTACCTCTGATATTGCGTATACGTGTCATTGCCGTATTTGGATCGAGTCTGGCAATTTTTATCGTAACTTTAAACACTTTGTCACCATATTTGCCGCTTAATCAATTTCTGTTTATGCACATTTTGTTTAGGGGGGTGGTGGAGGGGGAGTTGAGATGGAGGGGAAACACGTTTTGGACTTTGACTTTCGGTTAAAAATCTTTAGCATGGGGCGCGGCTCGCATAGCCCGCTTTGATTTATTTCTCGCCATGGCCAAACCCATCTCCAACTCCATCTGCGTTTACACATTGACTTTAAGCACGCACACACACACACAGCATACACACACAGCACACACTCCCTGGTCAGCTTTGAATGCAACGTTTATCTTTTTTCGCTGTACTGCGGAATGTGAAGAGCTTCGCATAATGCGCTCTGTGCTAGCAATGTCATAAGTTTATGGCTTATGACATAACAGCCACGCCCTCAAGGCGTTGGTCGCTTCAACTCTTTATATAGCTTGACAGCCTGCAATATTAAGGAGTGGCGGTTGAAAGGAGGAGAAAAAGGAAGAGAGAGAGACGAGGAAGAAGTCTGTATCCTATTTGCGGATTATAAGAGGAATTTCTTTTTGGGGAAACTCTTAAACATTGCTTCATATGCTATGCAAATTATAAGAAAGAAAGAAAGGGATTTAAGCAAATTAAAGACTATTTTTGTATAGAAAGATCTACATATCTACATTATTTTAAGGGTACCCTGTGTTAGTCATCTACAGACTTTATGGAATTCCCTGCCAAACAGATCGACATGTGTTTTCATACAATCTTAAGAGCTTTACCATTAATCCCCCCATTGCTATTTATAGGCATAACGCAATCGATCGACCATAACTCAGTTTCTAATCGATCTTTAAACGATTCGCTTTAATTTGAAAATGCTTTATAACATTATATCACATTATAATGTAGATATCATCGCATTGCCCAAATATAGTTTATTAATTAATACAAATGCATGCATCAATCATCGCATACCACGCTTTGTGATCGAATTTGATCGCAATGCTGTGAACAAAACTTCTGCTCCAAATTCCACAGAAATTTGTATTAATTGAGAGATAAGAAAAAAGCCGAGTATGAAGAGAGAGAGAGAGAGAGAGAGAAATATGTCATAATACATAATAAATAGGAACAATAAAAACCATTAAAATGTGGCGCCAATATTTAAGTTGCATGTTGTTGCTGTTTTCGGTGTTGCTTTTATAGCTGTTTTTTATTGCTTTAATCGTTAGAGCTCAGCTCGCGATTGCTTGAAAAAGATCGTTTGGCCTGCGCATTGAGCAGGGAATTGGTAGGGGTTGGTGGACGAGGGGGAGTAGTTGCAGGGAAGGGGGAGGTATATGTGCCGCCGCCTTGGCGACGTTTCAAATCTGCGTTCCAAGGCACAAGCGCGCTGGCCTGCCTGCCGAGATCGATCTATGTACATACACACACAGCCGGCATCCATCTATGGGCAATATGCTCTGACAGCTATAATAAGTACGGGATCGGTTGTTATGTGCCGATTTGTTTCAGCTCAGCAATCGAGAGATAAATCGGTGTCAAGCTAAATGGATATGACGATAGGTTGCGCCGCATTTACTTGTGGTTAACAATCGACTTATCGAGAGGGTATCCAATAACAGTAGTATAGTACGAATTTAAGCTAAAGATATAGCTAAAAAAGATATAGTTGAAAATGTAGGTATAAAGATAGATAAATATGCAAATAGATTGAAAGATAGATAAATATGCAGATAGGTTAAAAATAGTTAAATTAAAAAATATATTAATAGAAATTGTGTATATACATAGAGAAATATGTAGAAACATTTATATGTACGTAGATAAATAAACTATAGATAGATGGATAGATTATATAATTAGATAGATATATAGATAAAATAAATAGATATATAAATATGTATTCAATGAAGCTTTATATACTAGTTAAAGATATAGTCTGTAGCTAAATAAGGCTGCAAAAAGTCATAAATCTCTAGCTAAATATGAAGATTTAGCTACAGCTTAATATGGTACAAATTTAGCTATAACTGCAAACATATTAATGCCACAGTTTGCTAAGTGGCGCCCGCAGAGGTTTCTCCCAGTCAGTGTATCTATATCTGTGTATCTGTATCTGTGTCTGTGTGTACAGCGCGTACTTTTAAACGATTTTCAATTGAATCTCATTTTATTTCTCTTTGTTTTTTTTTTTTTGCGCTTCGCACTCGAATTTGGGTCAACAGCGAATTTCAAGCTGAGCTTTGCTTAAACAAAAAGCGCTAAAGAAACCACAAAAAAAAGTAAAAAAAATAAATAAAATAAACGAAACGAAACGAAACGAATAAACAACAAACTTTGTCAGCCATTTTTGGCTGTAACCCATTTACCATTTCTATATTTCTTTTAAAAATTATTATAATATTATTTCCCATATTTATATATTTCTTTCTTCTTTCGCTCTCTCTGTGTCTCTTTCTCTTTGGTAGATCGTGAAGACCAATCGATTTTGTGTACTGGCGAATCTGGAGCTGGCAAAACGGAGAACACCAAGAAGGTCATACAGTTTCTGGCCTATGTGGCGGCCTCCAAGCCCAAGGGCTCTGGTGCGGTAAGTACATATCTTAAAGATACATTTATCTCCCTCTCTCTTCCTCTCTTTTCTCTTGTTTGCTCCATGGCAACGCTGCTGTGTGTGGGAAAACAGTTATGACACATACACCTTCTTATTATGTGTGTATTTGTTTATTAACTACTTCTCTATTAAGGGGGGCGGGGGGCGTGGCATAACGAGACCATATTTATAGCCAGAATATGTGTCGGCAAATTGACTGTGGCTTTTATACGCCCGCAAAGTTGTGTACGATTTGTGGGTGTTTAAATACCCTGTAGGTTAGTTGGAGAGTGCTATGGGGTATGCACAACTGTTGTTAGAAGTAGTTGAAGTGGTTATTCTATTAACTTTACTCTTTACAGGGTATCTTGTCAGTCATTTGGATTTGTTTTTTGCTTAGTAAAACGTTTTCCCAACTGTTTTCTGGCCCGTCTCCAGTTACTCGCAGCTAGTTATGATCTGCCAATGCAGTTGAGTAGTCACAGATACACTAGAAACACACACACACGCAGACACCGCACAAATGTTGCACTTAGCATTGATGTAATGACATTAAATCACGTAGCCCCCATGATCCACCGTGTATAAGCGGCTTTATTTCTATATGCACATTGAGAAGAAGAGGAAGCAGAGTGCGAACCCCAAGCAAAGCTTCTCCCCTCCCCCACACACACACACACACACACACTAACATGCGTGTGCTTGTGTGCGTGTGTGTGTGTGCAAAGCTCCCTAAGTTATTTGATGGCTGACTGACAAATTGCTTTATTGCCCGTATACTCTATGGAAATACGAGGAAAAGGGAATGTACTGCGATTTGCAAAGGCTTAGTGGGTATCTATAACTGCAGAGAGGTAGTGTGGGGTGTATACACTTTATTAGCATGCTTTCCCTATTGCCAGTGTAAGTTTAATGGGTATAGATATGCAGAATAGTGTAGATACACTATATAAGAAAGGTTTCTTTATTGCTTAGGCTTCAGTTTAGATATGAAAAGGTTTACAGGGAATCTGTGGCTACAGTTAGGCATACCCACTATAAGAAATGTTTATTTTAAAGTCTTCAGTTAGTTCCTCTTCTTTACAGGGTATACAAATGCCAAAGCTACACAGTTCCCCTCTTTTTTTGTATGTCTCTCGTTACTTACAACCATAAAATAAACACCAAAATGGAATTTAATTGCGTTGGTCAATGAATACAAAGAGTAGAATACTGCAAGTAAGGGTTGACTTGATGCCCCTTCACACCCACCCCCTCTGTGCCCCCTCTGCCGCCGCCTCTGCCCTCTGCTGCCGTTTAACTGACAATTGAAAATTAAAGTGAATTGAAAATTAAATCACTTGGAATTGCGGCGGCAGGCAGCATGTGGCAGCCAGAGTCTGATCAGGGCCAACCACATGTGGTAGCGGGGGGAGACGTGTAGAGAGGGGGGGCAGCTATTGGAAGTGTGTCAGTGTATGGCTTGTTTCATAATTTTGCAGCCAAGTAGCCATAAATGGCGATAAGCTACTGTGCAATCCTTTAAGGCGCTGCGATCTTGAGACAGCTACGTGTTGTTGCTGTTGCTGCTGCTGTTTTACTGCCTTATATGATGGGGTTCACATCATGCTGTTGGCCTGGCCAAAATGTGATAAAAGGCAGCTTCAAATTGAAGTGCAAACAGTTGTTTTTAGCCAGTTTTTTTCTTTGCGCTATTATTTATGATTATATTTGCCATAAATAGACGCTTATATCGTCACACTGAATCATCATCTTCATCTGTTCCCCCACACACACCTGTGTGTAAAAACTTGTCATTGATTAGAGAAATTGGTTCAGTCAAACACAAACAACAAATTTCTGTTGATAAGCAAAGGAAATGAAACAAGAAGAAGGTAGAGAAAGATTACAAAAGTACACAAACAGCAAGATGATTTATCGATTGAAAGGGGGTACGAGAAGGGAAAGGGAAGGGAAAGAACAAACTCACACACACTACAGCGTTGCATACAGAAATATTTTCCCCAGTTTTTCAAATTTTTATGCTACATTTTTCTCCCACCTTTCCCCTTTTTATTTCCCTGTGTCCCCCCAAAGGGTTTATCACTATATCTATATAGCATTTAATTAGAACTAAGTGCTTTATCTTTTATTTATTTACTATTTATTATTATAAATTATATATCTTTTATTTTCATGTCCAAACGTTACACCTTCTACCACACACACACACACAACAATATACACCTCTACACACACCACAAACACACACACACACTTTATTGTTGTTGTACAATTGACTTGGTTGCTGCTTCTACAACTCTTGCCCCCTTCTACAATATTTACAATAAAATTGTATATTTTGTATAAATATATATATTGTGTACATACAACAATCACCAAATCAATCCTGCGATTACCTGCCAAAAACTCAAACACACTCAAAACGACAACAAACTGAATCTTAAACAACTATAGCAGGTGCCAAATCCTGCCGTGCTCATTGTAAGTATGAAATGAAAATTTCTATGCAAAACTATATCAAATCGAAAACAAAATAACCAAAGATTACCCAATTGTTCTTTTTTTTTGTTTACTCTGTTCTATGTTTTCATCTGTTTTACCAATTTGTAGAAATATATTGCAATTTGTTCTTAATATAAAAAGTATATGTTGTAATTGTCTGTTCTGTTTTGTAAATACTTCTTGTGGAAGTTCCTTAACTTGTGATGAGTTTAATAATGTTTAACAATCAAAAAGAATCAAATAAGTCATTAAAAAACTGTTTCAATACCTTTAATATATCTTTAAACAACCTTATTATATATCTGCAAGTTGGTAACAGATCTCTGCGGCCTGTCGCAGTTATCGTTCTCATTTAACCAACTTCAAATTCATATTTTCGACTTTCGTTTGTTATTAACTTTTGTTATCACACTTCATTGTCATTACATTGAACTAAAAGCAACGATAACTTCATTGAATTCTAATCGCAATTGTGTCATGTACTTACTACTACAATAACTACCTCCTATTCCTCCTTGCTACCCTTCTCATGCTATCCACATATCATATGCCTCGCTACGAATTTTTAGAGTAGTCATCAAGAGACATTTTCGGTAAAGTATGCTCCAAATAACCCTGATTCATTTAGTTATAGTCTTATCATTTATAGCATTATATCATTGGTTTTAGATGCGTAACTGCCTTTCCTGTTGTATATATATTTGTATGTTTTTCTACTATTTATAACTCACTTCCCTAACCCTCAAGATCCTAAGCCAAATCATCCCATAATTACAGAACTTTTCGGTGAACACGAATAAGTACATTAAGGTCAAATGTAATGTGAATAATATATATGGTAATGGTGTGGTGCATTATAGTAAGAATATCATCGAAACATCGCATAATACGGGCACCACAACGATTATGCAATTGACGAACAGAGAGAAAGATTGTGACTGTCTAAAGTGTCCATATGAAATGACCGAGGTGGAGGTAAAACAATGGAAAAACACATAGTAGAAAATCTTCATCGATCAATCGATGCTCAATGTGCATTGCGATTGTAAGATCAACAGAGATGAAGCTTGAGTTTGCTGAGGATTGTGTTTGTATTTATATTTTAAATGATAATGTATTTGGGGTTGATCCTAACTTAACTGGAGGATCACTTACGATCTTGCCTTCAATTATGATCTTATTGCAGTTTGGCATAAGTAAACAAGAAGATCACTTCGATCATGCTTTAAGTGTTGATCTGAATACGGATTTTGCTAACTACATTTGAAGATTACTTGAAGATCACTTATGTTCTTGCTGTAGATCAGTACAGAAATTGGTTTATCATTCTTAACGAACTGTCCCAGATCAGAGTTACAATTCATTTCAACTCTTTAGCTCTTTGAATAAGCATAAATCGGTCAATAATCCCACACGATCATCTCAAGCGCTTCTCACTGACACGATCGCCTTCCACTTGCCTAGGAAAACAGTCCAGCGTGCCGTCTCTATGTGTGCAACTACATGTGTATATAAATCTTGCCTAGAACTCCTACTTGCCTTCCATTCCTCTTGTTGTTGCTTGATTAATCTTAAATCTTATTTCGTATGCGTGTTTGTAGTTAATATTTATGTGCCAGTTTTATGTGTGCTCTGCTAACCAAAGTGAAGTCATTGAACTACTTGAAAACATAACTAATTTTGTGATCTTAACTATTCACAGGGCGAACTGGAGCAACAACTGCTGCAAGCCAATCCCATATTGGAAGCCTTTGGTAACGCCAAGACGGTCAAGAACGACAACTCATCACGTTTCGTAAGTGAAGAACAAAGTTAAATATATAAATGATTAATATTGTCATATCTTTTACAGGGCAAGTTCATCAGGATTAATTTCGATGCATCGGGCTTCATATCCGGCGCCAATATCGAGACATATCTGCTGGAGAAGTCGCGTGCCATTCGTCAAGCGAAGGACGAACGTACATTCCACATATTCTATCAGCTGCTGGCGGGTGCATCTCCCGAGCAGCGTGAGAAATTCATACTCGATGACATCAAATCGTATCCATTCCTCTCGAACGGCACATTGCCGGTGCCCGGTGTCGATGATTATGCTGAATTCCAGGCGACAGTTAAATCGATGAATATTATGGGCATGACATCGGAGGATTTCAATTCGATATTCCGTATTGTGAGCGCAGTGTTGCTCTTTGGCAGCATGAAGTTCCGTCAGGAGCGTAACAATGATCAGGCCACATTGCCCGATAATACAGTGGCACAGAAGATTGCCCATTTGTTGGGCCTGAGTGTCACAGATATGACACGTGCCTTCCTCACGCCACGCATTAAGGTCGGCCGTGATTTTGTTACCAAGGCACAGACCAAGGAGCAAGTGGAGTTTGCTGTGGAGGCCATTGCCAAGGCATGCTATGAGCGCATGTTCAAGTGGCTGGTGAATCGTATTAATCGTTCTCTGGATCGCACCAAGCGACAGGGTGCCTCATTCATTGGCATACTGGATATGGCTGGTTTCGAGATCTTCGAACTGAACTCGTTCGAACAGTTGTGCATCAATTACACCAATGAGAAGCTGCAGCAGCTCTTCAATCACACCATGTTCATACTGGAGCAGGAGGAATATCAACGTGAAGGCATTGAATGGAAATTCATTGATTTCGGATTGGATTTGCAGCCAACAATTGATTTAATTGATAAACCTGGTGGCATTATGGCCCTGCTCGATGAGGAATGTTGGTTCCCCAAGGCAACGGATAAGACATTTGTGGATAAACTCGTCTCGGCCCATTCAATGCATCCCAAATTCATGAAAACTGATTTCCGTGGTGTTGCTGACTTTGCAATCGTTCATTATGCTGGACGTGTGGATTATTCGGCAGCCAAATGGTTGATGAAGAACATGGATCCGTTGAATGAGAACATTGTCTCACTGTTGCAAGCATCGCAGGATCCGTTTGTTGTGAACATCTGGAAGGATGCGGAAATAGTCGGCATGGCACAGCAGGCGCTAACCGATACACAATTTGGTGCGCGCACGCGCAAGGGAATGTTCCGCACCGTGTCACATCTGTATAAGGAACAGCTGGCGAAGCTGATGGACACGCTGCGCAACACAAACCCGAATTTTGTGCGCTGTATCATACCGAATCATGAGAAGCGTGCTGGCAAGATCGACGCGCCCCTGGTGCTGGACCAATTGCGTTGCAATGGTGTCCTCGAGGGTATACGCATCTGTCGCCAGGGCTTCCCCAATCGCATACCCTTCCAGGAGTTCCGACAACGTTACGAACTGCTCACACCGAATGTCATACCCAAGGGATTTATGGATGGCAAAAAGGCGTGCGAGAAGATGATTCAGGCACTCGAACTGGATTCGAATCTGTATCGTGTTGGCCAATCGAAGATCTTCTTCCGCGCCGGTGTGCTGGCACATCTCGAGGAGGAGCGTGATTTCAAGATCTCCGATCTGATTGTCAATTTCCAGGCATTCTGTCGAGGATTCTTGGCCCGTCGCAATTACCAGAAGCGACTGCAGCAATTGAATGCCATTCGAATTATTCAGCGCAATTGTGCTGCCTATTTGAAGTTGAGAAACTGGCAATGGTGGCGTCTGTATACCAAGGTGAAGCCACTGCTTGAGGTTACCAAGCAGGAGGAGAAATTGGTGCAGAAGGAGGATGAGCTGAAGCAGGTCCGCGAGAAGTTGGATACGCTGGCAAAGAACACCCAGGAATATGAGCGAAAGTATCAGCAAGCACTGGTGGAGAAGACCACGTTGGCTGAGCAGCTGCAGGCCGAGATTGAGCTGTGTGCCGAGGCAGAGGAGTCACGTTCTCGGCTCATGGCACGCAAACAGGAGCTGGAGGATATGATGCAAGAGCTGGAGACACGCATTGAGGAGGAGGAAGAACGTGTGCTCGCCTTGGGTGGCGATAAGAAGAAGCTCGAATTGCACATTCAAGATCTGGAGGAGCAGTTGGAGGAAGAGGAGGCTGCCCGACAGAAACTCCAGCTTGAGAAGGTGCAACTGGATGGCAAGATCAAGAAGCATGAGGAAGATTTGGCACTCACCGACGATCAGAATCAGAACTTGTTGAAGGAAAAGAAACTTTTGGAGGAGCGTGCCAATGATCTATCGCAGACACTCGCCGAGGAGGAGGAGAAGGCCAAGCATCTGGCTAAGCTGAAGGCCAAGCATGAGGCAACAATTGCTGAGCTGGAGGAGCGCATGCACAAAGATCAACAGCAGCGTCAGGAAACGGATCGCACTAAGCGCAAGATCGAAACGGAGGTGGCTGATCTCAAGGAGCAGCTGAATGAGCGACGTGTGCAGGTGGAGGAGATGCAGACACAGCTGGCCAAGCGTGAGGAGGAGCTTACCCAGACACTGATGCGCATCGATGAGGAATCCGCCTCGAAAGCCACCGCACAGAAGGCACAGCGTGAGCTGGAGTCGCAGCTGGCTGAGATTCAGGAGGATCTTGAGGCTGAGAAGGTGGCGCGCAGCAAGGCAGAGAAACTGCGTCGTGATCTTAGCGAGGAACTGGAGGCACTTAAGAACGAGCTGCTCGACTCACTGGACACCACAGCGGGTAAGTTATCAATGAGGGAGGCTCTTCTCCAGTTCTCTTCTGACCTTTGTCTTCCATCTCTAGCCCAACAGGAACTGCGTTCCAAGCGTGAACAGGAGCTGGCCATGCTGAAGAAGTCACTTGAAGAGGAAGGGGTCAACCATGAGGGTGTCCTGGCTGAGATGCGTCACAAGCACGCACAGGAGCTGAACGGCATAAATGATCAATTGGAGAATCTGCGCAAGGCCAAGTCGGTGCTGGAGAAAGCCAAGGGCACCTTGGAGGCAGAGAATGCTGATCTGGCCACAGAGCTGCGCAGTGTGAACAGTTCGCGACAGGAGAACGATCGTCGTCGCAAGCAGGCCGAGTCTCAGATCTCTGAACTGCAAGTGAAGCTTGCCGAGATTGAACGCGCACGTTCCGAGCTGCAAGAGAAATGCACCAAGCTGCAGCAGGAGGCAGAGAACATTACCAATCAGCTGGAGGAGGCCGAACTGAAGGCATCGGCAGCGGTGAAGTCTGCAAGCAATATGGAATCGCAGCTGACGGAGGCACAACAGCTGCTCGAGGAGGAGACACGCCAGAAACTGGGACTCAGCTCGAAGTTGCGTCAAATCGAATCCGAAAAGGAGGCGCTGCAGGAACAGCTTGAGGAGGATGAGGAAGCCAAGCGTAATTTCGAACGTAAACTTGCTGAGGTTACAGCGCAAATGCAGGAGATCAAGAAGAAGGCGGAGGAAGATGCCGATCTGGCCAAGGAGCTGGAGGAAGGCAAGAAGCGTTTGAACAAGGATATCGAAGCATTGGAGCGACAGGTGAAGGAGCTGATGGCACAGAACGATCGTCTGGACAAGAGCAAAAAGAAGATACAGTCGGAGCTGGAGGATGCAACCATTGAACTGGAGGCGCAACGAACGAAGGTAAGCAAAGTGTTATGAAGGTTAAAGACCTAACTAATCTTGCTACTCTTGATCATCGCCAACAGGTGCTCGAACTGGAGAAGAAGCAGAAGAACTTCGACAAGATACTCGCCGAGGAGAAAGCCATATCAGAGCAGATCGCCCAGGAGCGCGATACAGCAGAGCGTGAGGCACGCGAGAAGGAGACCAAGGTGTTGTCGGTGTCACGTGAGCTGGACGAGGCCTACGACAAGATCGATGATCTGGAAACGAAGCGCAAGCAACTGCAGAATGAACTAGATGATCTGGCCAACACACAAGGCACTGCGGATAAGAATGTGCATGAGCTGGAGAAAGCGAAACGTGCCCTGGAATCACAGCTGGCCGAGCTGAAAGCACAAAACGAAGAGCTCGAGGATGATCTGCAGCTGACGGAGGATGCCAAATTGCGCCTCGAAGTCAACATGCAAGCACTGCGCTCTCAATTCGAACGTGACCTGCAGGCCAAGGAGGAGGGTGCCGAGGAGAAGCGACGTGGTCTTGTCAAGCAGCTACGCGATCTGGAGGCCGAGCTGGATGAGGAGCGTAAGCAGCGTACAGCGGCTGTGGCGGCCAAGAAGAAGCTCGAGGGTGATCTGAAGGAAATTGAGACCACCATGGAGATGCATAACAAGGTCAAGGAGGATGCACTGAAGCATGCCAAGAAATTGCAAGCACAAGTTAAGGATGCGCTGCGTGATGCAGAGGAGGCAAAGGCTGCCAAGGAGGAACTGCAGGCGCTGAGCAAAGAAGCCGAACGCAAGGTGAAGGCATTGGAGGCGGAAGTATTACAGCTCACAGAGGATTTGGCCAGCTCGGAGCGTGCTCGACGTGCTGCTGAAACGGAACGTGATGAACTCGCGGAGGAGATTGCCAACAATGCCAGCAAGGGATCGTTGATGATCGATGAGAAGCGACGCCTGGAGGCGCGCATTGCCACGCTGGAGGAGGAGCTCGAGGAGGAACAATCGAATTCGGAGGTGCTGTTGGATCGCAGTCGCAAGGCGCAACTACAGATCGAACAGTTGACCACAGAGTTGGCCAACGAGAAATCCAATTCGCAGAAGAACGAGAATACACGCGCCCTGCTCGAACGCCAGAACAAGGAGCTGAAGGCCAAGCTGGCTGAAATTGAGACAGCGCAGCGTACCAAGGTGAAGGCCACAATTGCCACGCTCGAAGCGAAGATTGCCAATCTGGAGGAGCAGCTGGAGAACGAGGGCAAGGAGCGTCTGCTGCAACAGAAGGCCAATCGCAAGATGGACAAGAAGATCAAGGAGCTCACGATGAACATTGAGGACGAGCGAAGACATGTCGACCAGCATAAGGAGCAAATGGATAAAGTAAGTTCGCGCATAACTTAAACTCTCTCTACAGTTTCAACTAATCCTTGTCTTCCCTCCTCCTCTACACAGCTCAATAGCCGCATCAAACTGCTCAAGCGCAATCTGGACGAGACCGAGGAGGAGCTGCAGAAGGAGAAGACGCAGAAGCGCAAGTACCAGCGTGAATGCGAAGATATGATCGAATCGCAGGAGGCCATGAATCGTGAGATTAACTCACTCAAAACTAAGCTGCGGTAAGTAGCCAGTTCAAGCAGGATGAAGGCTACACTCTCTCGAGAAAGGGTGTTCTACAACTTCTTCTTTATTTTATTATAATTTCTCTTTGGTTCGGTTGGGTTAGCTCCATTCAAGTGGCCGAGACCGAAAAGGCCAAGGCGTATTCGCCCAAAAAGGATGCTGCACTCATTATGAATTGTGAGGGTCTGCATTAGGTTTCGTTTCTGCTTCTTCGCTTCTTCTCCTCGCGCGGTAGGCTGTAAGTGCCCATCATCATCATCATCATCTTCATACGATCCAGAGAATGAACCAGAACTGTGTTCGAATTTAGTTCGTGCATGTTACAAATAGACTACACTCTAGCTGGAACTATCAATAGTATTATTGTAGTACTGTACATCGATAGTATTATAGTTAGTACTGTACTATCTATGTATCAATTACACTATCGTTGTATTACTATCGTACAATCGATTGTATTATCGACGTACTGTCGTAGTATCAACTCTACTATTATTACTTTTATGATAGTATGGATTATACTACGATGGGATTGACTGTACTGTATAGTTATCACTTATTTGTTGCAATAGTACAGTCGATAGTTCCATATATTCACACACACACACTCATATATACCGACACACACACATAGACAAACACATAGACATCCAGTCGTGCAATCTAATTGTGTTCAGTGTTTGCGATGACTACGCCCTCCAGAAACTCCTCTTCCCCGAGAAAATAGACACCTTAGTGCATCGTCTATAAATCGTATAATGTTATATAGCGTGTTTCACTACCGATTCCCCCTGGTTTTCTACTATATGTTTATCTGTTGATGATTTCCACACCCTCTGTAAACCTCAATTTTACTGCACGTACACCGAGTAGTATTCCCCCCTCTGTATATGTAGCATCCTCTTTAATATCTCTTTCTCCATTCTCTCTCTCCAATTTTAGACGCACCGGCGGCATGGGTCTCAGCACCAGCCGGCTCACGGGCACACCATCGTCCAAGCGCGGAGGAGGCGGCGGTGGCGGCGGCGGCGACGACAGCTCATCGGTGCAGGATGAATCATTAGATGGCGAGGATTCTGGCAATTGACGCGTTAATTATTAAAGAGAAAGAAAGAAGAAATCAACAACAACAACAAAAGAAAATAAACGATTATATTTTAATGTTTCTTTTATATAATTTCTCTGTTATTTTTTATATAAACTATTATTCTTAATTAAAAACTTAAAAACAACAAACGCAAAAAAACAAAAACAAATAATAATAATTATACAACATAAAAACAAAAACTACAACAAATACGCGTATTAACTCTCTCCAACCTCATTCTTCCTCCTACAACAACAACAACAATAAACACAGCAACGATTAATAAAAATACATGCATTTAATAACTAAAGGTTTATGAAACAATCAAATGTTGAAACAAGCAACTAATATACGAATTTCGTTTTGTTTAGAAACAATAAAATATTTGCTATAACAAATTAAAAAATGTAAATTAAATGTGAGTTTGAATTGTGTTTTTCCAGTGTGCCCGTTTACAAAGGACTGATAACATTGCCAATCGATTACAGAGCGTGTAATGTCATTCAGCTTTCGTCTGTGTGCCCCTCAACAAAGGGCAGCATTTCTGACAGGGAGGGAGCGACTGGAAAGCGTAGCACGGTAGCTTTTGTCAGCGAATTGAAAAGAAACGGCAAAAATCGATTTGAATTTTTATCGAAACTTAGTTTATTCTTTCTGTCGTTTATTGTTGCTTAGGTACTTAATGTTTATTGAACATTTCTTGGAGAGTCTTTATACATAGTTTACATATATACATACATACAATTTGTTAACTACAGTTTGTTCTAGGCTAATAATATCCGTCGTCATATGCTCTAAATCGTGACAAATTCGAAAATCTCCTTATATTGTGTTTTCAGGCACGTCGGTCTGTCTGTTCGTCCGTTCCCCCCTTATTTGTTTCCCGCCCTTTGACCCCTTAGGATTAATTGCTAATTGGCACCTACGTTTGTTCCCCTTGGTGTGTCACTGTCACATTCACATTCACAACAATAATATTGCCATGTCCAGGCACCGTGGCAACATTGAGTGCCTCCAGCTCTGCCGAGGACTTGCTGTGCTCCAACTGCTGTTCCTCTCGTTTGTTATTCAAATAATAAACACCCCCCACAATCAGACTGAATGTGGTTACGGAGACCAGCAGGGTTCCGTACTTCAGGGCCAGCTGAATGGCATCCAAACCGAATGTGCTAAGGTAGAGCTTGTGGAGCACATCATCATTGAAATCATTGGCGGTAATCTCGATCCAAATCAGCGGAAAGATGGTGCCATCTCTCACATACCACGCCATATCTGCAGAATGGAAGGGTGGGAGGAGGAGTTAGTCAGGCGGGAACTTGAGAAACTGCATCATCAACACTACTCACCTTTTAACAGCGGCGTCTTGTTCAGCATAATGTTGATTTGGACACGCGAGGCACCGCTGATGGGGAAAGCAAATCGTGGATGTATATCCGCATAAGTCTGATGGATCTCGGCATCTGGTTTGATGCCCTCAAAGTCCTTATAGATCACCGGATCGCCGGAGAAGAAATGCGGAAATGAGGGAAAGATTGGTGAATCATCGTAGCACTTAGTGGCATTGATCACCCCACTGGGCAGGCAGCGATCTGTGTTGCGACAGTAGCATTCGTTGGCCGGATTCTCGGAGGGATGCGAAAATACATCTAGTGGGGTGCGATAGCGCAGCACATCGATGTCGTTGAAGATGGTCTCCTCCTTCTCGAAACGCAGCGGCACCTTGCGGCACAAGACCTGCAGGAAGACATGCACCGTATCCCGCTCCTGCAACTGACTGGGTGAGAACATGGAGGGTTCGCTGCCATCGATGCGATTGCACTCGTCACCCTCCCAGAAATCCAACTGGGGTTTCCCATTGAACTGTGTAATGATGCCAAACTTGGAAATATCATCGACACCCGTGTTCAGCTGCACAGAGTCCACACTGGTTCCATTGCGCTGCAAGCGGGAGAGAGACAGAGATAAGATTAGAGATTGCAGCTCAGCTGAGGGTAATTTCTATTTACAGTTCGGAGTAATCCGAAATGGGTTTTGCCACGTCCAAGCGACTCCAGGCTGATGATATTGTCACGATATCCCCAGAGATATTGATGCACAGTCAGGCGCTTGAAGAGTGGCTCCTCAAGTAACTTAATGGTGAACATAACAGGGAGACGCTTCAGCAGAGCCATCCTCCTGACGTGCACAGCGGCTGAAATGAGTGGCACATTTGGCACCATGATGATATCGTCTTCTCGCAGAGAGGATTTCTCCGGCAGCAATTTATAGGATTTGCGATCCTGTAAAGATGGAGAAAAAGGGTTTTAGAGGGTTTTCTGGATGGGATCTCCTGGTGTATTCTATCTGGGATTGTTGCTCACCCTAAAGGTAACTGTGTGATTGTCGTTGAAGCTCACTTCATCCTTCACCGTGTGCTCCTGATATGTCAGCGGACCTAGATCCACCACGTGCATCTTGTCCGCTCGCCCCATGAGATAATCCTCAATGTTGGTGTAGTTGAAGATGTGCGCCTTGAGCAATGTGTCCGTATCATTGCCGGGAGTTAACCAGCTCTCGGTTCGATCTGTGTTTTTGTCGAGTATAAGTCCCTGTAAGGAGAGTAACGAGTAGAATATTAGAGGTGAAGGAGGTAAAAAGAGTAACGAGTAAAGCAGCAATGAGTATGTAACGAGTAATGAATAACGAGTAAATCAGCAATGAGTATCTAACGAGTAGTTAATAACGAGTAAATCAGTAATGAGTATCTAACGAGTAGTATGCTACGAGTAGTGTTTAACAACTAATGTCTAATTTAGCGAGTTAGTAGTAGTGAGTAAAAGCTCAGATTCTTAATCTCAGTTAAGTGAAAACAAACGAGTAATTATATAACGAGTACTAGTCAAATGTAAGCCCCCTTCTCACCTGCAGCATAGTGTTATTGTAGTACTCCGTGAACCACATCACAAAGAAACCGGTCACGCTTATCACGAACAGTAGAAACGCAATTCCCAGCACTGTTAAGGTCAACGAATGAACGTATCAGCTTAGTGGGTTAACAACAAGAACGAGTTACTCGCGAACGGGTACTCGCAGCCCGGGAATGTACTCACTTATCAGTGTGCCCATATCCTTGGGCGTTAGATTGTGTAAGCTGAGTGCGTCCAACAACATCTCGATCACCGTCATCTTCTCGGGGCTACTACTGTTATGATTGTCATTATGCTGTGAGTTCAACGTGTTGGACTTTGATTTGTTGTTGATTTGCATTGCTCGACGGTCCTCGGATATCGGCAGCTGCCGTAGAACCTCATTTTTCTCAGTGGGTAGTGCCATTTTGTGGGGGGGGGTAGAGCGGCAGGGCTGTATTACGCTGCAAGTGATAGGAGTACTTTAAAATAACTCTGCTTGTATTCAAAATGTATTTAATAATATATACAAATAATGTAGAAAAATATTTAAATAATGTCGATAAGCCTAATCTGCAGGGAAGAATTAATATACATAATATTCATGTAGAATTCTTGAGTGCGGAACCACGTGTAGCTTCATGTTGATTAAGTACATATGTATGTATTATACATATAACAGTGTTGATAGGCATAATCTATGCTTGAGGATCATGAATTAAAATTGGTTTCTTTGTTATTATATTTCTAATTAAGTTCTCAATTAAACACATAGACAAACACGTAGTTAAGTCTTCAATTCCTCAATTAAACACGTATTTAAACTTGAACCCTCAATTCCCCAATTTAACACATATCTGTAATACTCAATTAAACACATAGCAAAATAAACTTTTAAATATCAATTGAATAGAACTATTTAAACTCTTTTTAAGTGATTCAGAAATGTAATACAATGACAGGTGGCAATAGAGTATAATTATAATATTACTTAAAGTGCCAAAAGAAATGTTTCTATAGATTAATCCGAATCGGAAGACTTTTATAGTTACTTATAGGTCTTATAGGTCTGTAGGTCTCTTATCACTGCGATTAGTACACGTGTTATATGCACAGTCTTATCGATAGATTTTTAGTGAAAGGTTCAATGAACACATAGACAGATCACTTAAACACAGAGACTCGACTCGACTCGACTAGAGATACCCGCGAAAGTTATTAAATCAATTTGCCCATTCATAAGTTGGCACTACCTACGCTTTATAGTTCTTTCTATAGTTCTCTCGGATTATATAGTATTTTCAGAATTGATTTGCGATGCGCTGGCGCTGCAGCCTCTTAACCAGCCGATCGTTAAGTCGAGTGTGGACTAACTAATCGGGGATTATATTATTTTCACAAGCTACGCGTGCTGCCTCGCAACTCAAAGTACAACAATGTATCAAGCATCTATACCGTATGTATATACATATATATATATATATGATTGTTCATATGGCTTTGTGCAATATATAGAGCAAAGCTCTTATCTCTGTATTCGAGAGAAGGCTGCGATTTCAAATGAAAATACAAAGTGTTTGTGAATATTTATTTCACAGATACTCAAAGTAATACGTAATTATGAACCTATTATGTATTCTACATAGTTTACATGTACCTAAGTGTATATGTGTGTGTGTGAGCTTCGAAGTTTGTGTTGATGTCAGCTGAAAAGCGGGTCAACGGCTTACTGATAAGAAATTGCTAATGTAAATTGGAAAATAAAAATTTCCAATAATTTGAACTAGACAAGTCAATACACACACAAACACATGCAAAACACACAGACGTGCGCATGCCAAGCTTATCAATCAAAAGTGAACGGCGATTAAGGCAATTGATTGAGCTTCTTGTTGGGGTGTCCAAGCAAATACACACACAACACACACACAAACAGATAAACCAGCAATAATAGTTCGAAACATGTTTTTCGAAAACGATTTAGCTAGAATAATTAAGCAGCTGATAAGTGCCCACAAACACACACAGCACAGATAAATGTACCTACATTTTAGCAATTCGTTGTGGTTGTTGCTGCTGCCTTTCCGTCTGGTTGCCTGACACAGTCTGGCGTCTACAAAATTAGTTGCAGAAAGTTCACCTCCTCTTTGTTACTCTCTTCTTCTACTCTCTTCACTTCGAATGGCATTGACTGATAACACAATGACACACACAACACTGACACAGACACTCGCGGAAGATGTTCCCTTTCCCACCTGCACGCGAGAGAAGAGCATGCGCTGCTGCCGGCAGTCGTGAGAAAGACAGATAGAGAGAGATCGAGTTGAACTGCGCTGCATGCACTTTGATAAAAACAAAGAGCTTATCGCGCAGCACAACAACACTGTCGCGACGGCTGCTCAGCTGTTTGCACGAAACGAAATGGGAATTGAAACACGAAACACACACACACCCACCAATTGCACTGCTACTCTCTCGTGCTACTCGTGGTGCTCTCTTTGACAGCACTGCCTCTCTCGCTTGCACTTGCTGCTTGTTGTCAAATCGACACGCGCACACTCACACACACACACGGGGGGCTCTCTCTCTGCCTCGCTGTGGCCTGCAGTTTACAAGATGATGCGAGTAGGAGGAGGAGAAAACAAACGTACATTTGGCGTCTTAATTATTAAATATGTCGCTTTTTTACGCTGACTGCGTCGCAGCGGCGCACAAAAATTGTTGTCGAATATTTGTATGCCTATTATTATTGTTGTTTGTTTCGTTTACTACGCACAATGGGAGTTGTTATTGTTATTGTTGTTGTTATTGTTGTTGCTCCAGTCTTTGCTTTGCTGTTTCTGTTTCTGTTTTGTTGCCGCGTTCTTTGTTTCCACACACAGCACAGTTTTAATTCTTTGTTTTGTCTGCTGCTTCGTTGAAGTCTCAGCCTGCTGATCGCTCTGCTGGCGTCGCTGCTGCAGTGGATGTTGTATTGGTGAACTGTTGTTGTTGTGATTGCTCTTGTTGTTGCTGTTGCACTTACTGTTGCTGTTGTTGTTGTAGTTATTATTATATCAGGGGAAATCTGTTTTTTCCTCAGACTTGTAGAGTTTTCTCTCGACTCGTTTCAGTTTTAGTTTAGTTTGTTCCACAGCCTCAGGTGCTCGGGTAAGCAATAATTAAAAACTAATTAACCAGCACTTGCACCTTATGGATTGTGAATCACAAACACACACACACGTGCACACGACAATTCCAAAATATTTCTCTTAACTAAACGGAGGGCAATACGCACGGATTACGTTACGATTAGAGCGGCGGGAACACGAACTATCAGAACGACGATTAGATTTTGTTTCGTTTCCATTTTCAATTCCAATAGTACTTTCTTTCTTATTGTTGTTGTTGCTCTGCTTTGATCCGTTTCGCGACAGCGCTGCGCGTTGTTGCGTTCTGCCCACGAAACAAGTTCTTACTACGACGCGCGCTGAACGCATTCACAGCCTGTCGGCCGCTGTTGCCATCAGCTGCGCTGTCGCTGTCTGCGCTGCCTCTGCCTCTGTCAGCGTCGCTGTGCTGCATTCGTACTGCGTGTTGTGGTCTACTTCGTTGATAAGACATTGCGCAGCTTAGCTACGATTGCTGATTACTGTCTCTGGCGCTGTCGCTGTCGCTGCCTCTCTGCCACGGCCTCTGTCACAGTCGCTGCCTCCCCCGCTGTCGTCATTATCGCTCTCTGTGTCTTCTGCGCTGCTTGCGTTGTCAATGTTGTTTACGTATCGGGGTCTCTTGTTTTCTACATAGCCACTACACACATAAACACACACTCACATACACACACACACATGTAGTTTATACTCATGCATATTTACGTCGTCGTCGCACAATGGACACAAAGTGCAAAAATGTAATAATCCGTGCAAAAACAAAGAATCCAGTTTCTACATATGTATGACAAGTTGTCTCCCTCGCTTCCTCTCTCTCTCTCTCTCTTCTTATAAGGCAAGCATAAAGCAGCTCAAGCTACCTCCCGCACCCCACTGCTGCCCCCAATCATGATCTATCATCTATCGACTGCGCTGCACAAGATGATACTCGAGACGAGATCTCGTCCAGCTGCTTCCAGTTTCTTCTTCTTCTTCTTCATCCACTCGCTGCTGCACTCTCTGGCCATTATTATCTCTCGCCCCATTGTTGTTCGTCTTGTTTGCCGCGTGCGATGAGGCGGACAGAAACTTGCTCTATTTTCCTGTCTCATCATCGCTCGAAGTCGAACTCAAAGATGCTGTGATGCACTGCAAGAAATTTGTGAGATAATGGAACAGTTGCGATGAAGAGAAAGTATGCATATAATTTAAAAATATATACTATAAATACATATGTACATCTATAATATACTATTCTATACTATAAATATTTGTATATATGTATATTACATATAAGTAATGTCTATTACATAATTAGGTCTATTAATGTAAGGTATTCTATAGAATACCTTACTTGAATACTAACTAAGTCTATTACTTGTGGTTGTAATACAATTTATAGATTATTTGTGTTCTATTTCAAATCATTATTTATTATAATGATCTTAAAGAGTAACCAAATATTCCCAACTTCCTGTGTTTTGTATTTTCTATCTTTATTTCTATATTTACCTTGCCATTTATCAACTATACACTTATTTGTGTTCTTATTCAAATCATTATTTATTATAAACATCTCAACTTCCTATCTTTTCTATCGTCTACCTTTATTTCTATATTTACCTTTACATTTATCAACTATATACTATTTGTTCAAGGTATTATAGATGAGAAATGTTCTTAAAAGCTACCTGAAGCTTTTTCAAGTCACAGTTCTACATTCTTTCTCAGTTCTTTCTTTATTTGCTGTCCCCAATCAAACTCATTAGGCCTTGCAAATGTTACGATATTTCCTTTATTTGCTTTCCTCTTTATCGATTCTTTAGTATTTGTTTAATACTTTATTTAAAAGAAACGTTCTTAAAAGAAAGAACCTTTTCAAGGCACAGCTCTACATTCTTTCCACATTTCTTCTGTATTTGCTGTCCCCAAACAAACTAATTAAACCTTGCGACTCTTACATTCGCTTAGATTTAACTTTAGAACTCCGATTACACATCTAATTAACGCTATAAATATAAATAATTCGCTGGCGAGTGAAAATGCGCGTTAGTCAAAAGAAAGAAAGAAAGAAACAACGAATCGCAGCTTTCCTTAGTAATTAACAGTAGCTGCTATAGAATTTCTCTTTGTGTACCTAAAAGGTGCAGAGCGCTTGACAAATATTAGACTATATATGAAAGTACCATATAAATTGTTATTGCTTGTTGTTGTTGCAGCCTTGTTTACGCACTCTTTGTCTTCCAGTTTCCTTATGCTAGATAAAGACTGAGGGAGGGAGAAAGACTTGACAGACACGTTGTAGATCCAACTTTATATTTAGATGTACTCGCATTATCAGATTGCATACGCATTAAACGTGTTGGTCTTGGAACTGGTCTGGGCCTGGGCCTGGGCACCCTCTCTCTCTATCTCGCTCTCTCTGTCTATCTCTCTATCTTCCTCTCTCTCTGTTTGCCGTCCGTGGGGCTTTTCGTGGTATTCATTAACGTATACTCGAGGCCCGTAAAATAGCTGATAAATGGGCGAGCCGAGTTATTGAACCCCACGCTCTCTCGAGTGTATTCCGTATTTATCAGTTTAGTCAAGAGTTTATATATATAGTATATAGCAATATAATATGTATATAAAGAATCACTGTAAGTATATTTGAGCTAGCTTAGCCCTACCCCGAGAGACCTCCTTGAAAGCGTGCTATTTATTTTGTCACTCAACGTGCGTGCTAAGATTAAGGTATACCCTTGTATACCCTAGCGCAAGTGAAAGGGTAGCTTAGTCTGACTAGAAAGCTTGCGCATTGAAAGCTTCAACTTCTAGCCAATCTTTCTGCTTCTTTCTATGATTTCGTAATGATTTTCAAGGTTTTCTTAGACTCAATTCGATTCCCGTTAGGAAAGTTCTCGGAAAAGTGATTCAGCAACCTAATCAGAGGTATCTGCTGTGTATTCCCCCAGCACTCACTCTGGTATTCTCTTATTTACGAACGATAGCCCTGCTGAACTTTGAAATGATTAAGGCGGAATATTATTATAATGCATGCATAATTCAATGATTTGTTCATTGCATGTGCCTAATAGCTTTTCAATTGCTTTTGAAGTATCCCCCTCTGTATAACTATATAACTCTGTGTATAACTCTGTAGACATCTGACTGAGAGTGGCACAAGAGTAAAGTGCACTTGGGGGGAGCTTTAAGCTTGCCTCAAGTGCCCTTTGCGAGTGTGTGCCTAAGTGGCTTAAGTCGAGTCTGTTCGATTGGGTACCTGGTCTATTTATAATGTTATCACAGCTGAGACCTACGTCAATTGTCGCTGCCTGCCTGCCTTATCACTCTGCCCTGCGCTGCCCTGAGTATTATTTCTACTTCCTACTCTATGTATTGTAGGTTGTCCGGCTTCCTTATCTATAGACTGACTAGTGGTACTACTAAGCCAGCAAACTGTGCTCGGAAATTACCCAGACAAGGTACTTGACGACTAAGTGAAACCAAGTTTCAAGTGGGTGGGTGGCCTCTCCCGATATATATATGGTATATATACATATATATCGTATACAGATGTATGCATATATATTCATTCAAACATAGCATATATCACAGTTAGTTAGTAAGTCGTGAGACATGTGTCAAAAATAGTTATATATTCGTATATTTTATTCAAATTCAGTTAGAAATTCCAAATTTTAGTAAGTTAAAAACCGCAAACCGACTTAGAATGCAAATCAATGAAGATGTTGTGCATCGTAAGTTGAAATCTAATAGAACTGCGGGATATTGAAAGCACGCAAAACTATAGAAATACCTTTTAACTGTTATACTAGGGGTATTTTAGTTCCTTCTCTCTGTTTTTTCATCTATTTTATTATATTTTCTCTTGTACATTTGTTATACGGTATGGATAAGCTAAAAGAATATAGTTTTTGTATTTTGCCTATTCTCCGGGTGTTATACTGGCCTACTTCACTACTTTATCACTTACTTACTTAATAACTGTTATACTAGAGGTATATCAGTTTCTTGTGACTTATGATAGGTTAGAAATACACAGTTACCATGCATTGTTATACTGTTATACTAAATTTACTGGTATATTGTTATACGGGTATACTGTTATATTGTTATACTGTCATACTGTTATACTGTTAAACTGTTACACTGCATTCCTGTTCTTATTAACTGCACTAAATTAGTTTTTATGATAACAACCTTTCTACTGTTATACTTGTTAACCTCTTTCAAGCACTTTTCGCCCTCTTAACTAGCGTATTCGTCATGCATGTGTTTTGTTTTAATTGTTTCTTTTTTTTCATATCATTAAACTTAATACGCCATTTTGTATGTCAGTTAACACAAAAGCAACCCGGTTAGCCTTATTGGCATACAAAGTTGTTATACACGACAACAGCTTGGACATTTGATGTAACATTAAATTGCTGTCCAAGGTATCGTCAATGTGGTTCAAGGTCATCATTGTTCGCAGCCCTAGCAGCAGTAACCTTGGCAAAGTGTTGTAAAGTTTCCCCAATTTATAAGTGAGTTTCCAGAAAGAATTAACAGCTCAATAGGGAGAGTACGCAGTTCCACGAAGCTAGTATATCAATAAATTCCCAAAAGATCTGTTGGGAAAACTAGTTCTGCATTTAAATATATGATTTTACAAATCATTTCCGATATTTTCCTAGTGCAACCACAACAGGTTTTTCATGGCAATTTGCAAAGTTATTTCCACAGTTAATTTGCATAGCCGTTTTGCATATTTATGTTGGGTAAATTACACTGATTTCCGAATATGCTTTCAAGTTTCCGATGTGCTAAAGCTTTCAGAACAACAACAACATCAGCGACGACGACGGCCTAATGCAACCTTGCGCAATGACAACGCGCTTGTGTCAAGTCAACAACAACAACAACAACTGCTGCAACTGCCAAATTTGTGTTATTTGCGTCTGCTGCATAAATTCTTTGCGGTAGTTTCGCAACAGCAACAGCAACAACAACAATACGCAGACTGTTAGAGAAGTGAGTCATTTACTAGTTTTGGGCATATTCAGTTGCGCCTGGCTGTGGCAATCGAAATAAATCTGTTTAGTTTGTTGTTGTTTGCGTTGCACAGCATAAAAAAACGAAACGATACGAAACGAAAGACTTCAATGCAAGCGACAAACTTGTTTTTATCAGCACATAAAAAGCACAACAATAACAGCAGCAACACAAACTAGCTAAACAGCACAGCGACCACAACAACAACATGCTCTACGGCATTCACAAAAGCTCTAGCGGGCCACGCGTGCATTACAAGGCGCTGAGTAGAAAGCTTGCGCATTGCAGCACGCAAGCATGCTCAGCTGAGAGCGCCCTCTCTCTTTGCTAGTACATGCGCGCTCTCAGAGTGACTCGTGCAGACTCGAGAGCAGGCGCAGCAGCAGCAACAGTCGCAGCCGCACTCGCAGTCAAGCTCTCTCAGTGTCTTATGCACTGAGTAGCAGCGACAACATGAGCAGGCGCAGCAAGAGGCGGCGTAACGCAACAGCACTCGCAGTCGCAGTAAAGCTCTCTCAATGTTTTATGCACTGAGCAGCAGCACTCATACTCGCAGTCGCCGCAGTAAAGCTTACTCTCGGTTTACGTTATGTTATTTACCTGTTTATCTGGTTTTATATTGTCGCAATTCAAGCTGAGCTTGAGCTTGAGCTTTTGCCGCAACCGCAGTGACTGAACACACATCTTGCGCTGTGCGCGCATTGACAACTCTTCAGTTTCTCAGCGGCTTTGCTGGCGTTCAAGTCGCTGCTTTTGTGTCGTTCTCTCCGTATTGCCGTTTTGCCGTCGCTGCCTTTGCCGGTGCGTTAAAGAATTTCGATTGCATACGAAGCCGAAACTCGTGTTTGTCAGTGTGTGTGTGAATGTCTGCATGTGCCTGTGTGTGTGTGTGCTTGCGTTTGTCTATGTGTTAATTTGAATATTTTGAAATGCCTGCGTTCGCCTGCCAAGCTGCTCTGTTGCTCTCTTTCTCTCTCCAACTCTTCCGCTCTCCCACTCTCTTGCGCAGCCTGGCAACAAGTGTAACAGCAGCCACAGGCAGCCTGGCAACGCCGTCGTGTTGTGCAGTGTAGTCGCATTCCGGGGCCAAGTAAAAGTTTTTAACTGGGCGTTGATAATGTGCCAAGAAAGCCACAAGGCAAACACAAATACAAATACAAACACAAACAAATCGATGTGCATAGGTCGCTTTGGTTAACTTGCTATCTGTCTGTCCGTCACTCTGTCTTCATGTCTGTCTGTACGTCTCTCTGCCTGCCTCTCTGTCTGTCCTTCTGTTTGTCTCTTTGACTGACTATCCCTCTGTCTCTGTGTTTGTCTGTTTCTGTATGTCTGTCTGTATGTATGTCTGTCTGTCTATACGTCTGTCTGTCTATTACTCTGACTGTCTGTCTGTTCCTCTGTCTGTCTGTCCTTCGTGTCTGTCTGTCTCTTTAATCAACTGTCCCTCTGCCTCTGTGCCTGCCTGTCTCTGTTCGTTAGTCTGCCTCACTGTCTGTCTGTTCTACTGTCTGTCCCCCTGTCTGTCAGTCTCTTTAACTGACTGTCTCTCTGTCTGTCCATCTCCCCCGTCTGTCCCTCCGTCCCCCTGTCAGTCATTTAGTGAATATATAAGAGGCTGGCGCAAGACCTTGTCAGTCAGCCAAATGAAACCGAATTGAACATGCCTATTGACTGCAAACGGCGCTGCAAAGCGGAAAATCATTAAGATACATGTGTATCTGTATCTGTAACTGTATGTGCGTGTGTGTGTGTGTATCTGTGCCTGCTTATGTATAGATATTTATGTATTTTGCTACCCACAAAGCACGGCCAAAAGCGCATTTGATGAGCGTTCGACTGGGTATGCTCTGCATATGTGCATGTATGTGTATCTGCGGTGTATGCGTGTGTATCTGTGTGTATGTACGTGCATAGTTTTTATGATTACTTATGTGGAAAAAGTGAAATTTCGCCGCTGACGCCACGAAGAAGACTGAAGAAGACAAAAAAAACAACGAAATAAAAGCTAAACATCAAAATCAAAGTGAAGCGCGCACAAAATTCGCTTTAAATGAAACGAAATGAAATAAATAAATAAATAAACAGCCAAAAACACATGAGAGTGGCTGATGAAGCTGACCACATAACACGAACCACGAACCCACAAGCGAATCACTTGCAAATACAATCGAAAGACATAAAGAAAGAGAGAGAGAGAGAGAAGGAGTTAAGAGAGAGACAGAGAGAGAGAGGCCAAGTTGGCCCTTCAAAGCGTTGAAGATTTGTGAATGTACCGTTAAAACGAATCACTTTGCAATAACAGAAAAGAGGAGCGAAACTAAAAACGCAATAGCGGCTAAAAAATTTCAAAAATTGCGTGCGACGCGACAATTGTCGCACTTTGTCTACCTGGCCCCCTTCCCTCTCTCTACCCCCCTCTCTGAAAACTGACCTACTCCCTAGCAAAAAGATGGAACTGAAATTTGGCACTGAGACACGCCACGATTGACGCCATTGTTTGGCAGAGAGAAAGACAGACAGACAGAGAGACAGACAGAGCTTAAAATCACTTTATTGTACGTATTATCAAATGCAACAAAAACAATAGCCAAGCCAAAAAGCCAAGCAAAAAAAAAGTAGCCAAAAACTACAGCGCAAAATTGTCAACAGCTCAGCTCAGCTCGCTCACTTTTTGGCCCGGCCAGTGTCAGCAACAGCAACAACAACAACGAGTCAGCTTTGAAAAATTGGGTCAGGGTAATTGTTTACACTAAGTAGCTAGGGCAGCTACCTCAGCTACCTGCTGGAGCTACCTGCTGCTACTTGTGCAACACACTCAAGCGCAGTGAAATTATGCGGCGTCTCCAACTTGCTGCAAGCCTCAACTCCAACTCCAAGTCGAAGTCGAAACTCTTCGATCATTGACGGATGTGGTGGTGGTGGTTGTTGTAGTTGTTGCTGCTCCACTGGGCTCCAAGCACTGGTGGCTCCGCTTTCAGTTCGATTCCGCACAGTAGCTATCGCCGCCAGGTTACTTGGCCACTCAGCACTTCGTTTAGAAAGTAAGTTTCTACTCGGAAATTGAATTCTGTTCAAGCTGAAGTCTGTTTGCGCTAAAACCCGCCAACAGTTGTTAATTAGAGAGACACAGATGACTCGCAAATACTACAACAATAACAACAACGAAGATAACAGGCTGCAAAGTAGCTAAAAACTATGTATTGATTAATGGCACAATCATTTATAGTATTTAATACTTAAATACTAGACAACACAGAAAGCGAAAAGTGATTACGCCAGAAAAATATGTATTAATTTTGATAATGAATTGCACGGCGAACTTCATTGCATAGCTTAGGGCGCATGAGGTAAAAGTAATCCAAGATTGGAATGTGCCAGCAGATGTGAAGGGAAGATGCTGCGGAGAAAGAGAGTAGAAGACAAGAAAAGAGGGAAATATGACTAAGGGGAAGTGATAAAGAAATAGAAGATAAATAAACCTATTTGTCAATGAATAGAAAATAAAACTATATCTTAATAACCAATTAAAACAAACTGAATGAAATAAAAAGAACAGGAGAAAAGATGATATTAATATTTATATTATTGTCTTATAATGTCCGAGTGCAAGAAAAAGAAGAAAAGATAAGATCAATACAAATATTATCACAGAAGAATGTCTGCGAATAAGACTTCCATAAGGAATACCAAACATAAATACATATAATATACAAATGAACATCTTGTCTCATGAAGATAAAAGTTATACAACATATATAAAACTATTCTATGCAAAGACTCGAACAATATTCAAACCTGTCGAAGCAGTTAGCCACAAGTAATCTTCTATCTATACATCTAATCTAAGACTGTAAAAGTAGATAACAACTCTAAGTCAGACAAACGCAATCGATGCGATCTGATAAGCCCAACAACAATCTTGTATCTTCTTACACAACACAGTTGTTTTTTGCAATATATTCATTAAGAATATTGCAGAGATAATCAGTGTAATCTGTGCAAACATTATATATATATAGTACTCGCATTACTATAAAAAAACGTCTGTTACACCCGCCAAACGGTCAACGTTTGTTAGTTTCTAATCAAAGACAAGTCGTAAACATACGTCAGACAAACCTATAGATATATATATTGTATATATATATATCTGTAAATATGCATGTCTGTCTTTATTGGTAGTACGTCACGTCGCTTGAGTCGATTTGGCATTCAGTGGCCAAAGCGATTTGTTGCCTGATTTATGGCCCATACCAAGCGGCTCAATGAGGCGGATCCCAATGGCATTATGAGTAGAATGTCGCCAAAAAAGTAAAAAAGCAAAGCACAATTGAAATTGAAAATAATAATTATTAGATGATTAACAATTCAATGCACACACACACGTGTATGGCAGGGAGGACGTGGTCAAAGCCCGTCTACTGGCGTCACTAACTGTGCATATTTCTCCAGATATATATCCATTTTTATATATGTACCTATATATATCTATATTTAACTGCTGCGACCTTCAACTCGCACTGAAATGCGTGAATAATGCATGTACTAGCAGCGTACACACATCTCAATCAAAGTACAAGGTTCACGCTAGACTAGAGCGTACTCGCTGCGAAATTTGTTAAAATTCCTGGGTCTAAAGATCGTAAAAGCAAAACAAACTGCAAGCATTATGCTTGTACTTAGTATACACGAAATTTGAAAGCATTAACTCGCTGGGTTCTCAAACTCAGATAGTCCAAAGATCGTCATAACAAAATAAGCAGACGTGAGTGATCGTTAAAACATTATAAGACTAGCAGCTTGACTATAACAAAAATTTGACAACTTTAGTGTGATGACGACGAGTTCAACGTTGATCGTTAAAGTGATATAGACTCTGCCGGGTTATATCTAGAAGTTACGATATACCAAATTTGTTGGCTACAATTACGACGAATGTCGAGATCGGGCAAGAAACCCAAACATGCGCCTCGTCGAGCTGGTGTGCATTTCCGCGACATGGTCAAGTGTTGTTTAACCGCAAATAACAAGAACAGAGAGGAACACAGCAAACACATTTCGCACATGAAGATATGCGTTTTCAAAGCGTAACCAAAACGTGCCAATAAACCGATCGCCACATGCAGTACAGCGTAAACAGAAACAAAAAATATAGATGTGTATATAGACAAGAGACGAGGCTATAGCTGCGTTATCGTGCCGACATTGGATAAGCCAGACAAAGTGCGAGGCAATCAGGAACTCCGCCTCCTCCCTTCCCATAGAGCTTGCATAAATCTCGTTTCATTGTTCAAGTCTCGAAGTTGTCAACGGGTGATCAGGCAATTGATAATGCCATATGACAATAATATTGACGCACATCGGCAATTAAGGGTTAATCGAGGAACATTCTCTATTGTTTGCGTGCGGCGCCTGCAAATGTTGCGCTAATAGACCGTGTTCCATTCAAGTCTTACTTAATGTTTTTTAATTTAAGAGATTCTTTCTTCTTTTTGTGGTCGTTTTTATGGCACCTTTGGCTGCAATTGTCAATAATAAAGCATTTAAAAACCGGACAGCAGCTGTATCAGAGCCTCGTCTCGCGTTAACAATGGCCCTGGCCTCGGTCAAGGTGTTTGCCAAAATTAAAATGAATTATTTCGGTTTCGGGTTTTTTTTTTTTCTTTTGTATATTTTTATGCGTACGAAAACTGCACGAGCTAAAGACACGAGGGGCGGTAAGGGGAGGCGCGGTAAGGTAGTGTTGCCCCTTGTCAGGTCTGGTTCCATTGAGATCTTCGGCTATGCTTTTAAGTGCCCCCCAAGCCATAGTCCGAGTCGAAGTCGAGCTCGAAATTGACGTCGAACTCGAAGTTGCAGTTCCAAGTCGAGTTGAAGTTTAAGTCGCTGTCGGAGGTTAAGCGACGCACTATACTCCCTCTCTCTGTCTTCCTCTCGCTCCCTCGCTGCTAGCTAATTGTCAACCATGTAAACAATGTGCAATTAGTTAAAAAACAAACAAAATAACTATTTTCAAAAAACAAACAAAACGTTGGAAAACTTTGCAACGCGCGCTTGCGCACTTTGACGCAGTCAAAATTTCCACTGTCAATGCTGACACAGCAAGGTTCTCGAAAAAACAAAAACAAACACAACCTGAACAACCTGTACAACAACAACAAGCTGAAGCGAAACAACCTATACGACAATAACAGATCGTCGCATAACAAAAGATTATATATCAGTTTGTCTAAATGTCGCCAGCGCGTCTTCGCTTAATAATCGCTTCTCTCCCTCGCTCTTTCACTCTATCTGATAAATCAGCTAAAGACATAAAAGAAGATCGCAGAAAGACAGCAACAACAACAACAATGAAAGAAACGAGAAAAGCAAAACAGCCCAAGGCCAACTCACGCCCCGAAACGTGCGGGTTTTTCGGGGGGCCTCGGGTCGCTTCGAACAAGTTCCAAACCGTTCGCTTAACCTTACATAAACTCCATTATAATTATCATGATGATCAGCAACAGCATTATGATCACTATAAAGTTCTAGAACTTTGACCGGCTATCAAAACAGACTGACAATAAAATGCGATACTTCTCCTTTATTGCATCGCATTCCACAGAGAGAGAGAACAAGATCTTTAATTGTCGATATATTTTACTTAGAGTTCGCAATCCGAAGGCCTTCTACAACACTGACACATCACAAACGTCATCATGAACGGACCCAAACACAAACTCTGCACAAAACTATCGAGCACATATCTGCGAAAATGGTGTAAGTATCGCATGAATAATCGTATTAATTAGGTTTAGGTCTTTATAATGGTTTTAGAAGAGGTCTTTATAATTGTTCAAAATAGGTCTTTATAATGGCATAATATGGAGCTTAAGTAGCGGAAATTGGCCATGAAGCGCCATATTCCGTTCAACTCCCCATTCAACCTCATAGTTCACTCTATAACTTATATAAGATTCCAGAATATTTCCGTATTGTATTGGAAGTCAATCATTAAATACTTCGACCGTGTCTATGACTGGTTTTACTGGTATTCAATTTTGAATTTTAATTGATGTATAGTCAGTATACAGACGTCTATATAGACGACTCTTAAGCACACACACTCACAACCTAAAGATGTTGCTGACATTGTCAAGCTCTTTACACAGTACGATATTTGTTTTGTTTTCTTTTTCTCTTTACACTTATTTACCCATTCTCAACATTCTCGAGGCTGATTCATCGAATTGCGTTCTGAAGTTGTGCACGTTTGTAATCAGAATTTGGAATCTCTGCAATGCGAGATGTTCAATGTCTGGAATGATTTCATAACGAGTCCGCACTGATATTGAACTCAGTACAGTTCAATAAGTTAGTTAGTTGATTGAACTAAGGTTTGAAATAGTGCTACTGGGAGAATTATCAGTAGTAAAAACACCTTGTCAGAATCAAGTTTGCAGCTAGTTCTCCCTGTACAACTAAAGTTTCTTAATTTATGCGATTATTCAATTAGATGATTAATAGCTAATTGCAGGTTGTGTTATTGTGGCTGTCAATGGGCTGGATTTCTAGTCTGACAAGCGTTAATTAGTCGAGGGCAGCTGGGGATCAGTTTAACCAAAGGTCGTGAGTTCAGAACTAATAGAATCTGTTGTACAAACAAACAATGAAAGGCCAAAACAGATAGCTAGAATTGATAGGATAAATAGAAATGGAAATTTTAAGGGGGAAATCAGTGATACAGAGTAAGAAGCTTAGTTAACGTATGCGATTTGATTGCTGAACTAATACATTTTCAGTGGAGCTGAAAAGGTTGCTATATTTCAAGTTCATATGTATCTGCACTATATATCAGGCTTTTGATAGAAAGTATAAATAAAAGTTATTTATATCAACACGTAGTTCACCTTAATTATAGTCCACGCTGGGTTTTATTTTAAATCTAGATCTAATAAAGCTAATCAAAGTTGTGATAAATATAATAGTTAAGGTATAAAACCTTATAATCTAGCAAAGTATACATATTAAATGTGGTAAGTGCTTATTCCTCTGAACTAATCTTAAACATATATCTACATCTTATTTCAAAACCTCTGGTCTAAGTTTCTAGTAGAAGTTAGCTATATTAACATGTATTTTCCCTTATTTGTAGTCCAAGTTTAGATCTATTTATGATGCAGCTTATAAAGGTTAATCATCGTTTAGTCACTAAGTTATTAGCAAAGTTCCCCTTAGAATACTTTAAGTAGAGTTAATTTCTAAACGAATGATTTCTCATACACTCCATTTGCACCATATGTTTGTAGTTATAGTATGCGCCCTTAAACCCAACTTTATAAGTCGATTGTGCACTCGATTCAATTAGCAGGCCCATTGAATGAGTTCAGTCAATCGTTGAACGTGCGTCGAGTGCATAATTAGCTCACTGAGTGGCCTATGAGTTGGAGCTTTGAGTTTCCCGACTGACTCACCATATGCATGTGGTATATATACATATATTGATATATACAGTTTGTGCATATACAATAGATTGTGTGTGCTGCAATTGATACCCCTTTCACAAGGCCAATCATTGCTTAGGTATTTTTTAATCGGAAATCTCTGCAATCTGTTTACGCATTTCCAGGGATTACAATTGTGATTGCGTCCATTTTGATAATTGGTGGCATTTTGGTGGCATGTGAGTTCTCGGTGCTGATCAATGCGATTGTGGATCGTGTTATAGGACTGCGACCCGGTGCGAAGACCTTCAACTGGTGGGCCAAGCCGCCGGTTGAGCCCCGCATTAGTTTGTACGTGTACAATGTGACCAATGCCGATGATTTCCTCAGCAATGGCTCCAAGGCCATTGTCGATGAGGTGGGACCCTATGTGTACAGGTACATACCAGCCCCTCCTTCTTCTCCACGTGCTGTTCGCTTATGTAAACCGTTTACTCTCTCCCCCATTTCAGTGAGACGTGGGAAAAGGTAAACATTGTGGAGAACGACAATGGAACTCTCAGCTACAACCTGCGCAAGATTTACAAGTTCCGTGAAGATTTGTCGGCGGGACCAGAAGATGATGTCGTCATTGTGCCCAACATTCCCATGCTCAGCGCCACCTCGCAGAGTAAACATGCAGCCAGGTAAGTGTGGACAATCCCATTGTGTAACCAACGTAAACTTGACCTTGCTCCTCTCCCCCCCTTGTAGATTCCTTCGCCTGGCCATGGCCAGCATTATGGACATACTGAAGATCAAGCCCTTCGTACAGGTCTCCGTGGGTCAATTGCTCTGGGGCTATGAGGATCCTTTGCTCAAGCTGGCCAAGGATGTGGTGCCCAAGGAACAGAAGCTACCCTATGAGGAATTTGGTTTGCTGTACGGTAAAAATGGCACCTCCACGGATCGCATTACCGTCAAAACCGGCGTGGATGATATCACGCAATACGGTATCATTGATAAGTTCAATGGACGCACCCATTTACCGCACTGGACTACAGATGAGTGCAATCGCCTGGACGGCACAGATGGCTCCATTTTCCCACCACACATAGAGAAGACACGCATACTGGAGGTGTATGACAAGGATCTGTGCCGACTGCTGCCTTTGGTCTTCGAAAAGGAGGTGATGACCAACAACGAGGTGCCCGGCTATCGTTTCACACCACCTGAATGGGTTTTCGCCGATGTCGATAGTCGCCCCGAGAACATGTGCTACTGCCCAGCGGGCAAACCTTCCTGCTCACCCAACGGACTCTTCAATGTGTCACTCTGTCAATATGGTAGGTGGAGTAGATCCAACCAAGTGCTAACCCCAATAAAACTTTTCTTTCTTTGCAGATTCGCCCATCATGCTGAGTTTCCCGCATTTCTATCTGGCCGATGATAGCTTGAGGACTCAAGTTGAGGGCATTTCGCCGCCCAACAAGGATAATCATCAGTTCTTCTTCGATGTGCAGCCCGTAAGTGTTTATTGCAGCTATCTGTATCTGATTCTTAGCTATAAATTCCTTTTCTCTACTAGAAAATGGGCACCACTCTGCGTGTGCGTGCTCGCATCCAGATCAATCTGGCCGTCAGTCAAGTGTTCGATATCAAGCAGGTGGCCAACTTCCCGGACATCATCTTTCCCATTCTCTGGTTCGAGGAGGGGATCGATGGTCTGCCCGATGAGGTGACCGATCTGATGCGCTTTGCCGAAACGGTTCCACCCAAAATACGCGTCGGTCTCATTGCCCTGTTCTTTACGTTGGGCGTGTTTCTGCTGCTGCTGTCCACCTTCTGTCTGATACGGAATTCGCATCGGCAGAGCACGCTACATCTGGAGGGATCGAATTACCTGGCCACCGCACAGGTGGATATGAATAAGAAACAGAACAAGGACAACAATCCGGCGGGAAATGGTCGATACTAATCCGGGGGCACTGTGGTTTCTTAGATCTTCTATATCGATAACTATATATGTATATCTATATCTATATATATATGCATATATAATACAAATCGGGCACTTCTCGTTTAGTATATCGCTTAGCGTATTGCGGATGCGGATGTGTTGTGTAGTCTAGAAAATACGGAGCTGGGAAGACTTACGCGTATGTGTATTGTGCTTATTGTATATTGCTATGCTAGGAATCCTCGTCATCTTAAGTACTTGTGTAATCGTTATTAAAATTCTAAACTGTTTTAGCTCGTAGTCCACAATTCGCAATGTCTCAAACTACCCGAAAATAAGTCACAAATTAAATCTCAAAACTTTGTAAACTCTTCACAAAAGTTCCGTCCCAATTCTCAATAGTTTTTTTGCCCAATTTGACGACAACGAAGTAAAGAACAAAATTCAAGCGATAATCTACTATAATCTAAAAGTAATTCTATATATATATATCTATATATATAATATGTGTAACTGTGTGTGTATATCGTATCTGTATAATCTGTACAATGTATATGACTTTAATGTGTACAATAAATTACGCTATTATTTTAATTAGGCACATAAAAATCCAAAGCGCATTCATCAATCGATAAACGATTAGAATTCTCAATTGGTTTCATCCTTTTCAGAAACACATTTTTTTTGGCAAACAATCAACAAACAAAGAAACAACAATACACACTGTAGTATAATCTTTTTCAATACCTTTTCAATTCACAGTTCCAATTTGACTTTCGGACAGACAAGACGTGTGTACGGAAAGTTTCTTGCTTGCTTCTTATCTAAAACCAATCGCTTGCTTCTTATCGCAAACCATTCTTCAAAACAAAACAAAGCAAAGCTTAAAGCATAACATAACAAAAATAAAACTAATCACCGTTACGATGGGGACCGTTGATCCCCCTGATAAGACAAAATCAATGTCTGAACCCAAGTTTTTGATTATGAAACGAACTGATGACAGTTCAATGGCAAACATCTCTCCGTTTTTAATAAAGAAAACGATTGATTTCACTTGCAACGGCGAAGTTTTGATGGCCAAAAAAAACACGAGACGGAAATTTGTTGATCAAAACTAAAAATTTGCTACAAGCCTTAAAATTGAAGAAACTCCAACTTTTGGGACCATTCCCAGTGGAGGTTCGTGAACATTCTACCCTCAATGCTTCAAAAGGAGTCATATATTCCAACGATCTACGCTGCCTACCCGAAAACGTAATTAAAGATGAACTGGCAACCCAAAACGTCACTGAAGTCAAAAAAATTTTAAAGAAGGTTAACAACGAATTGGAAGAAACTGGATTGATCATATTAACGTTTGGCTCACACATAACACCTGAAAATATCAAAATTGGATATGAAGTGGTCAAAGTACGCACTTTTATACCTGCCCCACTCCGCTGCAATAATTGCTTCCGATTTGGACACATCACCACGCTCTGTCGCAACAAAAAGTCATGTATAAATTGTGCCAAGGAATACCACATGGACCCTAACACCAAAGAACTTTGCAACTTCAATAAATGTTGTGTAAACTGCAAGGATCTGAACCTACCCGACACCAACCACTCATCAGTCTTTAGAAGATGCCCCATCTTCGTGAAACATCAGGAAATACAAGCCATTAAGACGCTCGAAAAGGTGGACATTAAAAAGGCTATCTCCATCTATAACTCGAGACACCCACACGATGGATCATTGTACTCCAGCGTGGCCAAAACAAACTCCACTGACTATAACAAACATCCCCAAAATAACGCGGCGCCCAATCACTCAACAACCACACGTAAGATACTTTCCTACGAGGAATTAGCAGGAAACAACGAGGAATCCAAAACTTCAAATATAATCCTATCACATTCCACTAACAAACTTCCCACCAGCCCAAGTCCATCAGTTAAAATCCTTCCAAAAAATATTTCTAATCGACTTAAGTCACAACTTAAAGCAAAAGATAAGAAACAACAAAAAACAAACAATGTAATAGATCTTAAAACTAGTCATAAGGAAAAAATTCCTGATTTGTCATCTTCAGATGAACAAATGGATCTCTCAAATTTAGAAGACGAAATTAATTAACCAATGCTGCAACCGATCCGAGATGTCCTCCCCTGCGGCCTACCAATCGCTTTACAACATGTGGAGGGATTGGTGGGGCGGGGGGAGGGCATTTCAGTTACAGCAATTTTCACTGTAGTTTGTGTCTGATTGCACACTGTTGCAGCCAGACACCAACAAATCATATTTTAGTTTTATCTCTGTACTTTTCACAATACTCCTAGCCTATGAAAATGTCTTTGAAAGTTATACAGTGGAATATCAATGGTTTCAACAACAACTACAGTGAACTCCAAACCTTAATAGCAAAGCACAAACCACATATATTAACTCTCCAAGAAACTCACATCTTAGCACATAATCTACACCCCATCCCAATCAACTATGCCATGATAACTCTGAACTCTTCTCCATCTTATGGTGGGGTAGCGATCCTCATTCACAAATCAATCGAATATCGAGAAATAACCCTTAGATCCGACTTTGATGCTATCTGCGTGGAAATCTGTTCTAAGACAAAACTCCAAATTATTTCAACTTACATACAACCAAAAGCTCATTTTACTCTCAACAACCTATACTCAGTGCTTAATATCGCTAACAATATCCCGACCTTAATAACTGGAGATTTTAATTGTTGGCATAAAAGATGGGGCTCCCCTGTAAATAACAGGAAAGGAATTACACTGGAAAAATGGATTGCCCAGTCTAACCTAATTATCCTCAACGACGGTAGCCCAACACATTTAAGCACTCATAACACATTGACTCATATAGACCTTAGCATATGTACTCCCGAACTTGCAATAGAAACAAACTGGACAATCGAAACGGACTTCTTTGGTAGCGACCACTTGCCCATTCTGAACAATATATTTAATAGAGCTCAAATCCAAAAACCAACACACAGGCCATTTTTCAAAACAAATTCAGCAAATTGGGACTTATATACGCTTCTTTGCATTAGTCACAACTCTTCCTTACCCATAAGCTCGAATATAAATCAGGAAGCAGCCAATCTTAGTAAAATTATTTTAAGAAGTGCACATAAAAGCATCCCAAAGTCCACGCCAAAAACTTCGCACACTGTACCTTGGTGGAATAAGGAACTAGAGAAACTCCGAAAAAGTAAAAACAAGGCTTGGCAATTACTTAAAAGAAATATTACTACCGAAAATATTATTGACTATAGGAGAAAAAATGCACTATTTAGACGTACGCACAAAGAGGCCAAAAAAGAATCTACATCCAAATTCACAGAAGAAATCAATCCTCTTACCCCAATACCAAAAATTTGGAACAATATACGCCGTCTCTACGGCTTAAATACTTTGAAAGGCTTACACTGCATTAAAAGTATAAACTCTACTGACAACATCACTCAGCCTCAGGACATTGCGGAGCTATTCTGCCAAAACTGGTCTTTACAATCAAACAACTCAAACTTTACCAACTCGTTTACGACAAACAAAAGTAGAATTTTGGCAGATGATCTGTCATATGCTTCAGGAAAGGCTGCTTTTGCCAATAGAGAACGAAATAAACTTTATCGAATTTTCTTCGGCCCTTAATTCCTTAAAAGGAAACACTCCAGGCCTAGATCGAATAAATTATTCCATGATTAAGGCACTTCCCAGAGAAATTAAAAACAGAGTTATAAACTTATATAACGCAATACTGGGTGATGTAATACCACAACAATACAAGCTCAGCCTCATTATACCCATATTGAAACCAAATAATGAAAAAACAATGATCTCATCATATCGACCTATTTCGCTGAACTCATGCTTAGCAAAACTTCTTGACAAAATTGTAGCTAAAAGACTATGGTGGTTTATTACTTCTAACAAACTTCTACACAATAGTCAAGTTGGTTTTAGGAAAGGAAAATCTGTTATGGATTGTCTACTTTTTATAGACCATATTATAACCAAATCCTTAGCCACAAAAAACCACATATCAATTGTATCACTTGACTTCTCCAAGGCGTTTGAAAAAATTGGCATTCACGCCGTAATAGATCAACTTATTAAATGGGGGGTTGGCCCACACATTCTTATTTACGTCAAGAACTTTATGACAAACAGAAAAATAATTGTTAAAGTGGGTAAATCATACTCAAAATCACTTCCATTGGATAATGGCATCCCCCAAGGGTCACCACTCTCTGTGGTTCTCTTTGTTATTGCTTACCAAAAACTTACAGAAATCATATCTTTATACAAAGAAATATACATAAGTGCATACGCCGACGACTTTAATCTCCTAATTAAGTTAGACAAAACTAAAAATACTACGATAAACCTAGATTCCTTATTTTGCAATATTTCGGATTGGTGCAACTACTCTGGCGGCAGCCTATCTCCCGCCAAATGCAAGCATATGCACATTTGTAACAAACATAATTGTATTTGCAATGTATCTACCAGCCAAGTCCACATTCCCAATGTTTCTTCATTGAAACTGTTGGGTGTTACATTCAATAGGAAACACAAGTGGAACCCACATATTGATGATCTCACAACATGTCTTTCAAAACGCCTCGATATCATCAAGTGTCTTGCAAGCACAAAGTTTGGCTGCAGTACACTTACATTAGTATCAATTGTTAAGTCCATTATTATTTCAAAATTGGATTATGCTTTGCCATTGTATGGATCGGCTGCACCAAGCAGTCTGAAAAAAATTAAGTCGATTTTAAATACAGCAGTTAGGATAGCCTTGGGAGCATTTCGAACTACACCAACGTCTAACATTCTATTTGAAGCAAACATCACACCCCTTGATATCAGAACAGAGTTTCTAACTACAAATCTCTTCCAACTCGTACTTAACAGTTCAGACTCACCACTTCATAACATAATTAAGAACTATAAGCAACCAAAACCAGAGAAAAAACATTCTGTTTTAGACAAAGTTCTTAAACTTAATAAATCCTTTAACATTGTTTTAAGACCTCCAAAAAAACTCAAACACAAAGACCCACCTTGGGCCCTTAACTCGAGTACCATCAACACGACACTTAGTAAACTCAATAAAAACACAACACCTCCAGAAGTCTACCGAAAACAATTCCTTCAACTTAAGTCAGAGCAAAGTAATAAAACATCATTCGTATATACAGATGGATCTCAAATGAACGAATCTACAGGCTATGCGATAACTTCAGAAACTGAAGTTCTTAAAATGGGGTTACTTCCAACATACTCTACCGTATTTTCTTCGGAATTAATAGCGATACACGAAGCAATTTTACTACTTAAAACCAGACGAGGTAAATTTATGATTTGTTCCGACTCTCTCTCATCCCTTAATGCAATTAAAAATGTAAACAACAATACATATTACGTAGTCGAAATAAGAAACTTATTAATACGATTTTTTCCAAAATTTACCCTTCTGTGGGTTCCCAGCCACATTAATATAACAGGAAATGAGCTTGCTGATAAATCAGCAAAAGACTCTAGACTTTTTCCATTAACATACACACAAAACAACAATAATACAGACTTAAAGAATCATATAAAAAAATTTTATTTTACAAACCAACTAAATAGGTTCACCGATACATCCACTTGGTACAAATCAATCAATTTACATAAAATGAATATAAAGAACTATCTGAACTATAAGGATAAATTAATGATACCTCGCAAAGATGAGATTAAGTTGATTCGCATCCGACTGGGACACACGAATTTAACACATGCACACTATATGAATAAAAATGCCTCTGCCTTATGTCCTTTTTTGTAACACGAACAACTCGATTACCCTCGAACATTTGCTTACTTTTTGTCCCACCTTTAATCAAATCAGATTAAAATATTTTTCTCAATCTTCATTAAAATCTTTAGTAACAAACCCAACATCTGACAACATAAGAACCATTATAAAATATTTAAAAGAATGTAACATATATCATATAATATAAAATAAATTAAGATTCATAAGGTTAATCATAGTTGTAGAATTTTATATTAACAATATAAATAATATTCATACCATCCTGTAAATATGTAAAAAAAAAAAACAGACAAATGTACATTAGCCGAAGGCCTCAGTAGCCATGGCTCCAAAAAAAAAAACTGTTCACTTAAACTTTCAAGCTTAAGTCAACTCTTCAAATAATAATAAAACCTTTTCAATTGTCGAAGCATTAATAAATTATTAATGAGTTGCATGCATTGTGGGCGTTCTAGAGGCCATTAGAACTCTGTTTGGATTGGGTTAATGTGCCGCAATTGTTCACGTTATTTCGATTATTGGCAAAGCGGTTTACGCTTATTGATTGACATGTCGTTCGGGAGTCGGGAGTTCATTATACCCTGTAGAACGTGTAATGCGCACGAGAATGTGATTTGAATATATATATGGACTAAAGGTCATTGATTTCTAGCTGAATCAATAAAGATTTTGCATTTCATTCGTGCATTTTAAAACAGTCGCAAGCAATAACGATTATTATTATTCTATATTTCTATAAGGTTGCAGGGGTAACTAGTTTAGTCTATCTATCTAAATGTGATCTTATCTTTATTATTAAACTTTTTATAGTTCTAATACTCAGAAATATAGCGGATTTCTAGACTCTCTAATCTTTTTCAATCCGCACCGAATCCTAATCAGTTCTTGCACTCAGTTTGCCATTATACAGGGTATTTGTCAGTGCAAATTTCCTCACTTTTGACACCTGCCACCCACTTTATAGGCTTTTAATTCGTATTTAATATAAGGTTAATTTGCGTGTGGAGCCACACGGTTGCCACACAGCGATACTCTCATCCCCAGACCGGATCCAGACAGAAACAGCGCGCGTCATATAAATAACACCGTATTATAATTGCAGTGCGCCCTGCCAGACGGTCGAACGGCAGAGGGCAAATGATGAGCTGGACTCACTGCCGAAGCTGATAAGGCGCACTGTCTGTCGCTGATAAGGTCAGCAGAATTGCACAACTGCCCCGCCACCCCTCCCCCAGTCACATCTCTTACGGCGTTCCCCCCAGGCTTATCAGAGAGATTGACGGCGAGAGTGCAAGAGAGAGAGAGAGAGAGAGTGCCAAGTGAGAGGGGGAAAGTTATGAGGATCGCCTGATGCAGGTGCAACGATCGCTGCACGTGCCCCTCTTCTGCTTCGAGGGGGGCTGGATTCGAAATCACGAAACAGGCCATAAAATTGTTTAATCTTCAAAAAAAAAACATAATATAAATTATATTAATATTTGCGTAAATCCTATGTTCGGGTCAGAGTTGCTGCTGAGCGTCGCTATCTGCAGTTGGTAGCGTTGCGCAGTGCGGAGCAGAGCGTGTTCATTCACTGATAGCCTTTCCGTTATTTTCATACCCTGTAAAATGTTAATGTGCGGGTGTGTGTGACATAGATTGTAGTGAGAGGGATCAGCAATAAAAGTAACAATGTTGGTTGGCAAATTTGAGGGCATTTCTTTAAGTTTTTCTGTCTATAACTTGGCTGACAAATTTTAGAGCATTTCTTTTACTTTTTCTGTAACTATAAGTTTCCCAAATCTTAAGATATCATTTTCTACTTATATATACAAACATTTTTTGTATTTTGTTAGGCATCCTACAAATTTCATAGGAATTACTCAATTCAATATTGAGTTACTGGGGAACCTTAAGTTTATCTCTGTGTATAAGCTGTAGCTGTAGCTGGTTTATGCATTTCCAATTTTATAGGGTACTAGCTAAGCATATATTCTCACTGCGGTCACTTTTACTTGCGTATTCATCTTTTCGTTTCGTTTTCAAACAGAATCAAGAGGAACAGACCTTCGCGATTACGAAAACTGTTTTTGAATATTCACTAAGCTCGACTAATCTGGAGCTGAATGAAACAAATTAAACGTATCGCGTGATTTCAACGACACGGTCGCAGGCAGCTCCTTTCCTGAAATATAAAACTAATATATAGTATTATATAGAAAAGAGAGTGTAAAGAAATGGAGAAATTTTATTTCTGGCTTAAGATCTTCTTGCTTGCCTCGTTCTGTGTATTTAATGGGTTTCTATTTGTGAAATCATGTCGCATCAACTACCAAGAGCAGTTGGCCAAGGAGCATATACGGTTTCGCGAATCGATGCCCACCATGGACAGCTGGGTGAACTCTCCGTTTGGTAAACTGAAGAGCTACCTCTTCAATGTGACCAATGCCAGGGAGTTTATGGACGGCATCGACAGCAAAGTAAAGGTGGAACAGGTGGGACCCATCACGTACGAGATAATCGGTTACAATGATGTCCTCAACCGCACCGAGGATAGCATCACGTATAGCAAACATCGCTATCGTACAGTCAGGTTCCTACCCGAGGAGAGTGTCTCGCCAGACATACTCAATGCAACGATCATTCAGTTCAATAATGTTTTAATTGGAGCGACAGCCAAGATGCGGAACATGATGATGATTCCCGGATTGGCCATCGATCCATTTGGATTCGAGGAGTTGTTCATAACGGGCAGCATCTACTATTTCCTCTTTGAATTCACGCGACCCTCACTGAAGTTCCTCAGTAAAATTATGCAGCTGTCCACCAACTGCGGACCACTGTACAATGTAGGTAACTTGCTATACGGCCACCCACTTTACCTTTTCATCAATCTCATTCTCTGCTCTCCCCCAAGGCTCTCAAGGATAAGAAGGAGGTGTTCAAGGTGAATATCGGTCCACGTCACGGCGTGCGCGATTTCTTCCGCATACAGTCACTGAACGATCATGAGTTGATATCGGAACGGGCAAGAAAAATACGTTACGACGAGGAGTGTCCCATCAATGTGACCAACACGTTGGACAACTCTCTCTTTCCTCCACTGCTGACCAAGGAGGTGCCACTTAACATTGTGGCCAGTGAATCATGCCGCGTTCTGCCGTTGCACTACCAGCGTGAGGAGGAATTCGATGGCTTGACTGGGTATCGCTACAGTCTGTTGGGTGTCAATGAGACGGCGCCCAAGTGCATGGAGAGCACGTATGGCGTGAAGCTACCCCAAAGCATGTTCGATGTCTCCAGTTGTGTAATCAGTGAGTGTAGAAGAAATCACCCCACGTTGGGCGCCATATTGATAACTTATCTTCTCTGTAGACGATGCACCCGCGGCCTTCTCTGCACCACATTTCTATGGCAGCAACTACAACTGGAGCGAACACTTTGAGGGCTTTACACCCAATGCCGAGGAGCATGAACCGTTTATACTGCTAGAACCCATCACAGGAATACCCATCAATGAGAGATACCGCTTTCAATCCAACATTCCGCTGCCCAATATGTACGCATTCGGAGCGACGCTTGGCAAGCTTAGCAACATGATTGTGCCTACCTTCTGGTATGAGTTTGTAAGTAATTCACATTCCCAGAACCCTCTTCCACTTGATACTGAACTCTCTGTACCTTCTATCCGCCATCTAGGAAATGGGCCACTTGCCTGGCTTTGTGCTGGCGCTACTCAAGGTGCAGGTCCATGTGGTGCCAGTGGCACAGCCCATCCTCATGGCGGCGCAACTAACGCTGGTCTCGTGGTGCCTTCTCTCCATGCTGCGTCGCTTGAGAGGCTGCCTAAGCTATGGCGAGCTCTATCGCCAACTTGTGCGCAGCTCCAGCAATGTAGAGCTGCAGACGGTGCTCAATCTGCAGCCGCAATACGTGCCCACCAATCTGGCTAACAAATAGCTTTGTATCTTATAGATACTTTATAGTCTCAGTTAATTAGTTCCTAGATAGATTTAGTACTTCTACTATGTATCATCTATATACATCATGTATACGTAATCACAATATTACATCTCGTTTCACCTTATCTGTCAAGGCAGGAACAGCCCGAATCCGAGATTCGCGATTCGCAATCCCCAAAACAATCTCAGGCAGCGGCTTGAGGTCGCGGCTTTTTGTTTGATTCCGTAGGCTTCACTCGTAAATCGTGTGCACAATTATTAACTGTAAGCCGAGCATACACACACACACACACAGACACTGGCACACACACATTTGCAAAACTCTGCCGGCAACTTGAGTTGGCAATGAATACCTGCGCACACGTACCACAGCTAAAGATCTGTCCCCAGATCGCATTTAACTTTATTGAATCTGTTTACTTTTCAGCTTTTTTTTCTTAGCCTTTTTTGAATGGTTTTTTTCCCCAAGCTGTTTAGCTTTGTTTATTTTCCGTTTCGTTTTGTTTTGACTGAACCTGAATCTCTTTTTTTTTTTGCACAGCTTGCCTGCCTCGTCTCAAGGCGAGCAACCCTTTAAAGCGACTAAGCCCCCCCCACCCCCCTTGGGCCCTACGCCTCTGCCACAGTGGCAGTTAGCGCTTCCCGCGTACTTTCCATTTGTACTGGCCATGTAACCTGGTAACACTTGCCTGGCAATTGGGCAAGCGAAGCCCTATACAATTGTGAATTATATTACGTTATATTCACATACTTCCGCGGAATATACCTTTAATTATCGTGTAATTAAAAAAGAAGTAACTTTCAAATGTGTTCCCTGAAATCGTTAAGAGTATAGTTAGAATTGACAGACCGTCTAGAGATTGTCTTTATACTTTTATCTGATGTTACAAGAGAATAACTTTTAGTTTTAATTCACGATTAACAATTCCTGTTAATACCTATCACAAGATCTTTACTTTATACTGATGTAACAAGCAAATTACTTTCATCAATACTCATACTTATCGCAAAATCAACTTTAAACTGAAAATTACTTTTGTTTTTAACTTGAATTTGGGCCAACATCAATACTTATCCCGAAATCTTTGACCTCTTCCCTCAGGCAAAATGTTGTAACTATCCAATTTGCCTGATATGATAAATCCGACTAGATTTGCATAATTACATACTAATTAAGTCGAGATCTCGGGGAAAAGGTTATATCATTGTTTTGTCAGTTGATTTATGAGCTTTCATTAGTCTCCGCTGGGGTCGTCGTCAGAGACTTTGTATAGCCAGCAGGTGTCTCATCTACTTGTCTACTTTTTTAAGTAGGACTGACCCATTGAACTACGGTTGAGTAGTCGCGTCTCAAGAGCTTGTTTTGCCTCATTAAAAAGTGCGACAGTAATATAATTAAAAATTAAAAATATACCAGGCTATTATATAGTGTATTATAGCAGATTATATATTTTTTGTATATTTGATTTTATGGCCCATTATTTTTGGACCCCAAGTGGCAAAAACACGACGACAGCGAATTATCAGTTCGTCCGTCTTTAAATGAGAGGAGACTGAGAGAGATCTATGTGTGATCAAGAGGGGAGACACACAGACGTTATCAGGGGGGTAAATCGCAGTTTGAACCAAGTCCCAAATGCGGCGACCAGTTCAAGAGCTTTCGAAATCTGCTCGACTTTTCGAGTTTGTTTGTTTTATTTCTTCGTATTTTGATTTTTTGTTTTATTTGTTTTCTTATTTTTCTCTCGCAATTCGATGCGATACTCGATAAAAGTGAAGATAATGGAAATTGAAGGGGGAAATGCATAAAAGTGATTACAGCATAACAAACACGCTCGTAAAAAAACAAAACAAAAAGCACCTCTTAAGACAACACACGACAACAGCAACAACAACGGACAACAAACAACAATAATTTATTTAAATTTTCACGTTAATACGTCAACGTTTTTCCATCGAATTCTGGCGCGACGTGCGAACCACACGAAACAGCAACAACCTAAACAAACAGCTGTGTCATGGGCCAACCAGCTGTGGGAGTGAGCGAGACAGGGATAGAGATGTGCTGAAGGGCAGCAGGGTGCAGAAGTATGCAGCGCAGATTTACATTTAAATCTGTCATGCTAAAAGAGTCTAAGAGAGAGAGGGGGAGAGAGGGAAAGAGGGCAAGCTGAATTCGCTTGCCCGAATTGAGGTGAAATGGTAAAACTTCGAAAATCCGGTTCATTTGACCACACTGGCGTGTGTGTGAGTACTGGGGTACACTGCACTGCACCACAACCTCCGCTCCCTGCGGCTCGTTAAGAGACCTTTGACTTGCCGGGCAGCCTGACGCGACGCAGCAGCGGTAGCGGCAGCAGCAGCGACGCCGACGCTGACAAGTGGCCAAACGTATGCAAAAGCTTTTTGGCCGACCCAAAGCTCCTTAGTATAAAAGTCAGTTAAGTCAGGCTAACAGCTCGCAATCAAAGCTGCGCTCTCGTACACAACGCACACTCAATTCCGGCAACGGCAGCAACAACAATAACACAAGTGAGTAAATACTGTGCAGGAGTGCACACACACACACACACAAGAAAGAGAGACACGAACAAAGAGTCGGTACACACTGCAGGAGACACAAGAGAGAGACACAAGCTCAATGCTATTTGACTGCACTACAGACGCAACAAAAGAAACAAAAACACAGGTCGCGCATGCGCCGCCTAGCGCTTGCAGCTGGAAGTTATTATCGATATGTAATATTGCGTAAACCGATTGGCAACACTTGCGTGTGTGCTTTGGGCAACGGTAAAAAAACGACAACAACGACGACGGGTTTTTGACTTTTGGCTTATATAAAATTATCCGTCTTGGCTGCATTTGCATTGACAAGTTCGATATATAGAAAAAAAGAAACAAAAATAAAACCCCACAGCAAGTCAGGCGAGTCAGTGACGTGGACGTGGTCAAAACGTATCGAGAAACGTTTGTGAAATTTTTTTTTGTTAATCTAAAGCAGAAGCATTAATTAGTATGCACATGCCATATATACCATATACAATACATGGCGCATTAATAATGCATGAAATGGGCTTAGCCCAGAAATGAGGCGAGAATCGAAAGAGAGAGAGATCCAATGTCACTTCCAAGACGGTTGCCAGGCAGCAATAAACCGCAATCTAAAAGAGATCTCAGATAGACAGATAGATAAATAATTCCACTCGGACAACTAACTAATTGCAGTCGAGTCGGAGACATCGTCTGTTTGCGCCATAAATTGTGTAAACAATATTTAAATATTTACTTAGCCATTACTCATCTTTTTTTCGGGGAATTTTTTAACTGATTTTTGTTTGTTTTTTTTTAGCTCAAGATGAATGCTTCATTGGCCATTCTCGTGGTTTGCATGTTCGCCGGCCTGGTGGCGGCTGGACCCCAGAAAGAATACACCAACAAATTCGACAACATCAATGTCGATGATGTGCTGTCAAACAATCGTATACTGAACAACTACATCAAGTGCATAATGGATAAGGGTCCATGCACCCCAGAGGGCCGTGAGCTGAAGCGTCTGCTGCCCGATGCCCTCGAATCGGAGTGCTCCAAGTGTACCGATGTCCAGCGTCGCAACTCCAACAAGGTGATTAACTACTTGCGCGCCAACAAGCCCGGAGAGTGGAAGCTCCTTCTCGACAAGTACGATTCCAAGGGCGTCTACCGCTCAAAGTACGAGAAGCATCATTAAGAACTTCATCACACTCCATTACTCACTTAATGTATAAAAAGTTCTATTTAAAAGCAACAAAAATCAAATAACACACTTAAACTAACAATAAACAATCGGAAAAGTTTTTTCGCTCTCTGATACCTAATTACAAAAGTCAACGCATTGCAATTTTATTCCAAAACTGGAGGGGGACTACTAACTACAACTAATAGTGGGAAAAGAGGGGTCAATGACTGTTAAAAGCCTCTGCTATTTGGACTCGTTGATCAGATCGATGGCCCTGAAGTGATTGGCAACATTGATGGTCCAGTCGGACTGTTGTCCAGCCGTAAACTCCTTCTTGAATCGATAATTGCAGATGAACACCTTGTCCTGGTACTCGGGCAAGGTGCTAGAAGAAGAATAGAGATCTCAGATTGATTGGAATTAGAGTTCATTGCAGTCTCTTCCCAAACTTACCCCATATTCCAGGGTATCTCCTCGCCACGCTCACGCATCTCGGACAATCCACGCATGACATGAAAGACCATTGTTATTTCTACCCAACGTTTCTGCAGCTTATCATTTGCATCGTCGAACATGATGCCGATCTGGTAAGGAAACGTTAGATATATATCTCTCTCCTTGATCTCTAGTTGGCGGCGCTGCGACATCGACAGCGTCTGTATGACCGGCTTCAGTTCGGCAATGGCATCGGGGCTAACGAGATTATCCAGTTGATTAAGATCACCGCCCACTAGTTTCGATGATACTACCTAAAGAAGAGAGTTCCATTCAGTTTGTAATCTACGATCTTTTCTCATCTCGTCTCACCTGCAGCGCCTGCTTGGCGCCATAAATAAAATCCTTGATCTGAAATTCACTATCGAAATACGGCCGTATGATGAACTGTACGGTTATCCAATTTTTGATAGTATTCAACGCCGATGGCCATATAATCTCCGGGAAATCCATCAGTCGCGGCAACTGGTTGGGACTCGCCTGCCGTTTATTTGGCTCCGGCGCAGTTGGTAAGGTTGCAAAGCAACGTAATTTGGAGGTGTACGTCCGTGTTGGGGCCACCGTCAGGCAGCGCCTTAATGTGTGTTGCATTTTTTACAATTAATTAATTTATCAAAACAATTGCCAAAGTAATTTTTTTTTATTATTTTGGTGAAAAATATTTTTATTTTCTTCGTAATCAGCTGTTTGGTTTAACCAGGGATGACAACAATAACAGCTTGCAGTGGTGTGTTATGCAAGGCGCAGAGTTGCATTTCAATAAACGGTCTCATTGTTCGTAGCATTGAGCTTTTTGTCTGAGCTCATGCTCGAAAATGGCAGTCATTTCCGTCTGTCAAAATTTTCTTTCTTTCCCAGCCACGACGAGCAAGGGTCGACAGCATGAGGTATCGTGTATATTAATTTTACGTGTTTTGTGCGTTATTTGTGTGCTTAAATGTGTGAAAAGTATCGACAAATGCAGGTGTAATGCACTTAATGTTGCACAAAATGGGTGCAATACATTTTGAAGAAAATAATTGTGAAATAACCTGAACGTGCGCCGCAAGTACATACACACACAGTAGCACACTAGCCCACACACACATACACAATGAGATAGCACGCTGTTTCATACTAATTTGGTGTCTCCTCTTTGCAGTTCTCTAAAGCTCCAAAAGAGGCTCGCAGCCTCAGTACTGCGATGCGGTAAGAAGAAGGTTTGGTTGGATCCCAATGAAATCAACGAAATCGCCAACACAAATTCGCGTAAGTACAAATCAGTTGCACACACACACATGTAGATGTATCGTATATAACCCATAAATATTTTGTAAATCTTAACAGGTCAGAACATCCGCAAGTTGATCAAGGATGGTCTGATCATCAAGAAGCCTGTCGTGGTTCATTCCCGCTATCGTGTGCGTAAGAACACCGAGGCCCGTCGCAAGGGTCGCCACTGCGGTTTCGGTAAGCGCAAGGGTACAGCGAACGCTCGTATGCCCACTAAGCTTGTGTGGATGCAGCGCCAGCGTGTGCTCCGCCGTTTGCTAAAGAAGTACCGCGACAGCAAGAAGATCGATCGTCATCTGTACCACGATCTGTACATGAAGTGCAAGGGTAATGTGTTCAAGAACAAGCGTGTCCTCATGGAATACATTCACAAGAAGAAGGCCGAGAAGGCGCGCAGCAAAATGCTGTCCGACCAGGCTGAGGCCAGGCGCACGAAGGTGCGTGAGGCACGCAAGCGCCGTGAGGAGCGTATCGCCACCAAGAAGGCCGAGCTTGTTGCTCTGCACGCCAAGGAGGATGAGATCGCTGCCAAGGTTGCTGCTACTGCTGGTCATTAGAGGTCAGATCGTGTCGACGCTTTGATTAGTAATTGTTTTTGAAGTGAATAAAATCCCGTCATTTTAATTTGGCCGAAATGATTTTGTACAAACGTGAAAAACAATTCTCGTTTCTTTTGTTTCTCTGATTGGTTTTAGAGTTGGAGGGGAACCACTTGGCAATTTCTGAGTGTTGTGAAAACATTGGTAAAGGGTTGTGAACCCGACTACGAAGTGTAAAAATAACAACAGAACACCTGATGCGTCTAGTACAAAAACCAATTGGAAACGAAATACCACACAAATTTGAAAAGGGCCGCCAATTTGACAAATTTATCATTGTGATATCGGTATATCAGTAGCGATATTGTTTGAAACAGCTGGCACTATTGATACTTTTTTAAAAACATAAGACATGGAATTAATTCTTATCGATATATCGATAACACTCGTGTTTCATTCGTATTTGCGCTAATTGGTGTCGGCCACACTATTCTCGCCGCTTGTCTCATTTCAAAATCATAACTCGTTCGTAGCGGTCGTTTGTCGGTTGAGCAGAGAGCGGTGCGCGTTCAAAGTGTTTAGAATATATATTTGATATAAATAAACTAATTAATTGATTTGCCCCTATCAGTCGGTCAGAATCAAAGATACCTAAACACCGTGTGTGCATATGATTGTATATTTTGGCATAAAACGGCAGCGACTTTTCAAAATCAACGCAAATCGCATTCGTGTTCAATTAAAAGCAAACGTGTCCGGCAGCAACTCCCAAGCGCAGCAGCAGTAATTAAGCAAATACAAGCGATTAACTAACAGCCTGTAATTCACAAACAAAAGTCTGCAGATTTCGTAATAGCAACAAATATCTCTGGTCGTCACGCAAAGAATACAAAATAATACGGCGAGAGAAAAATCAGCTGAAGGCAGCACACGCATACAAACAAACGTACAGCGAATTAGACACACACAAACTCAACACACATGCACACGGACACCGAGTGAAAGTGCGCGTGTATGTGTTAAAAAAACAAAAAACTAAAAGAAAATTTGTTGTATTAATTAAATTGCGGCAGATCGTATAAAGCTCAAGAGATTGTCATCTAACTCAGTCTGGTAACACAGACAACCCACACAACAACTACAAATACTACAATACAGCACAATGAGCGGATACACAGACCTCACCAAACTGGAGACTAGTCGGTAAGTGCAAGTGGGATGAGGTCCAGCTGTAGATGGAGGAGCGGAAGAGAGAGAGAGGGGACAGAGTGCGTCCAGTTTTGGGCTGGGCAAGCGCGAGTTTCTAGCTAAATTGAATTTAAAGCAGTTGCTAAATTAAAGAAGGCAATTTCGCTCACATCAATTGCATGCGCTCTCCCTCTCTCTCTATGTGTGTGTGTTTGTGCGTGTGTGTGCTGTGGAGAACGGGCACACCGCACCCCTTCGGCGGCCACACGGCGGCATTTTTCTCTTTCGCCTGCAGCAAAAAAAAATACCAAAGATACAAAAAATTTATCGTACGATGCGGACGAACATTCAAAACATGAAAAAAGAAGAAAAAAAAGCAACGCTGCCTAATATGACACAATCGGGCTATAGCTGTACATGCGTGTGCGTGTGTGTTTGCGAGAGTACTCACATACACACGCACGAATGGACACATACACACGTACTGCACTCTCAACCTGGGATCGTTTTCGTTTGTTTGCTTAAACTAAACTAATAAAAATCACCGAGTATCGTCTCTTCTCTCTCGCTTTCCCTGTGTCTGTCTGTTGTGCAGTTAATCAGTGCTAGTTTGGCGCTAGCCTGTCGTTTATCGATAGCACTTGTTATTGATTACTCATCCCCCACTTATCGCTTTCCTATGCGAAAAGACAAATTCCCTGCAAATAAGCCACACGCCTAGAGTGGCAGTAAAAAATAAAATAATAATCAGAAAATTCCGTGATTCACAAGCCCCTTAAACTTGACTGATTGACGTAGGCAGCACCACACATGCATACTTTATGTACTTCCACACACACACATGCAATACATGCGCATACAGTAATGAAATATTGTTGACGTTTGTGTGTCAGTGTGCGGTTTTTTAATATTACAGCGACAACAAACACTCAAACATTGCTGGTTTCGCCCTGAAAAAAGTATGCTGAGTAGTAGGGGGCACTCCTTATAATGTTCCCCCATATGTATAGAATTATTTAATGTGTATTAAATATCGATTTGCGTATCGATTATGCTGCGATGATGGGTTGTGAGTGTTGGAGGACAAATTGCAAAAAGTACTACAACAACGAACAAAAAAACAAAACAAATATTGGTCAACACAGCTGAAAAGTGTTGCCCAACTTTGCAAATATTGCTGGCGAGCACAAGCAGCAGCAGCAGCGCAGCAACATCAGAGGGGCAGCAGCAGCATGACTGGCGTCTCTTTATCTAACAATCGTACAGTTACAGAGCCCGCTTCGCCTGCCCTCGCTTCTCCTCTACCTCCCTCCCTTCCTCCCTTCCTCTGACGTTCACCTTTGCAAAACATCACGCCACATATGCGAAGAGTGGCACAGAAGAGAAACGAAAACGAATGAGCGTAAGCACAAAGAGAGTAACTCACACTCTCTTACTTGCCACAATTCACACACACACACACGCAGGCAGAGGCAGTCACTAATACAGTCTCAACTGACAGAAATCGGCTGATTTCGGCGTTGTATGCCGCGCAGCTGCTGCGCATGTCCAACAACAACAGCAACAATAACTCAAGCTGGACGCGTGTCGCGTGCCTGACTTGGCCCACTTCACACAGAGGGGTAAGGGGGAGTGACCACTCAGGTGTCGCCAGGTGTGCTTAGCTTCGCTTTTGGCGCCTTAATTGCTAGACAATAGCCGGTCCCAGTTCTCATTCCCACTCCCAGTATACTCCCTCCTCACCTTCCCCAATAAAATATTTGCGGTGCTGCTCTGCAATTGGTTGTTAGAGATGGCGTGTTCCGACGCCGACGTCGCAGTCGCTGCCTCTGCCACCGGCAACGTTGACACATTCTTCTGGGGCACAATAAACTGTTTCCTTACACCAAGAAGAGTTCAATAACGTCGTCACTCCCGCTCAGGAAGGTCTACCTCCCACCTTCGCCTCTCTCGTTGTCTTTGTTGCTCATCTCTGGCGCGTGGCCAAAATTCAAATCAAATGCGACATTTCTGCTATAAAAAGCAACGCCTGATTTTGCACTATGTAAAAACAGATTTCATTCAGTCCCCTCAGGCTGTCTGACTGACTGACTAATTATAATGATTATATTATATTGTTTTTTATTATTATTGTTGTCTGTCTGTGCGCGTGAATCGGTCAGGCGACCCCCGACCAGCCCCAGACCGAGTCAAGCCACAAGTTGAGCGTAATTATTGATAAGATAATTGTGCATTTCCACTGTATATTTTGCATACTTGTCTCAATTGATACCCTGTACAGTGGTGGGGAGGGGAAGGTAGAGGGTGCAGTGGCTTGGCCTATTAAATATTTGCTAGACTTGCAAGAAATGCACAAATATCGCATGACATATTGGAAAATGGTGTTGTATTTCCCCCTAGTTAATGGGAGCTCGATGTACATGATATAGACACCATAGTACACTCTATAAAGAGAGCTAGTATAAATGACCTTAGTACCCTCTACAAAGACAGCTCAGTATCTTTATAAAGTGACCTCAGTTCCTCTATAAAGAGACCTTTCACTGAACTATACTTAAAACTTTCGTAAATAATTGCATAGTAAATACACACAACTAGTTTTAGCTAAAAAATCTAGCGGTTTCTATAGCTAAAATAATCAAAGTAAGCTGCTTAATGCAAAAGGAATTAAAAATTGAATTTCAGTGTTTGATTTATAGCCCCCTGCTGCGAATTGGAAACCAGTTTGAGCGTGATTTCATATAGTTGATAATCCAATGAAATCCAATACACGCGACACTCATAGAACGAACTGTAAATGAGGAATATATAATAGAAAAGAACTGAAAATGTACTTACTTTTAAAGTTTAGTGCCCCTTGCCTTTCACAGGGTATAGCTAAGTCAGGTCTAGTAGCTCTACTCAGGCCTTCTATGACGTCTCTTTTTGCAGTCAGTAAACGAGCAATTAGTTCAATTAGTCACAGCCTCAAGAATGCCTGGGAAGAGCAGGAATTGCAAGAGAAGGAGAAGATAAGGGGAACAGGGGCAGCGGGGAAGTGGGTAGGGGTACTCAAGATATATATATGTATATAAATGTAGGTATGCCATGGGCAGCGGAAAAAAAACCTTGACACATGCTACAACAGCTACAGCTACAACACACGACGCTATCAGGCACTCGAAGCATGAGACTTGTATGTAATGTGTGTAGCCAGTCAGTCGGTCAGAGGCAGCATACATACATATATAAGAGCGAGCGTACGTTCGCCTGATCACGCTTCGCTCGCGTGTCCCTCAGCATTGGGAACTATCAATAGGTCTGCTGCGCTCAACGGGGGTTGGGGCGGTATCTGAGGTCGCCTCGTCTTATTGCTGGTGGTTGGGGAATCTTTTTCGGGCGCATTCTTATGCGCAGTGCTTGATACTATCAGGGCAGGGCGACCCCGACGCCGCGACGCTGATCACGTGGCAAGCAGGCGAGCAAGCTATACGATCATTGGCGAGCTGCGTAATCTGCTTGAGCATTCCCCCGTTTCCGAGTCTAGACGCGCAACTCCAGTTTCGACTGAGATGCCAGACGGTTAGATAAGACGTCATGATTATGTGCTGGAGACTTGCCGGCGACTGAGTAGGTGCAGAACGGGGGGGAGGTGGAGGAGTGTCCGAAAGTGGAAGGTTGCAGCTAGTCTGTAGAGCTAATAAGGCGCTTGAATAACTTTCTCAAACAACTGTAGGCAGACACGTGGCTTGGCCAGGTAGAAATGGAAACATGCTGAGACACACACACACACACACAGAGAGCTACACACACACTGACGACACGCGCACACACCCCTACCCGTTCAGAAATAGAAATCAGCGGACAGGTTTTTTTTGTCGGTCTCTATTAGTACACAAATTGAATTTGCGACGAACGCCGACCGACCTCAGGCTTATTTGCATAGTTAGAAATCAATGGGTATTTATCAAACCCACAGACAACAGCAACAACAAGCAGCAGCAGAAGAACAACAACAACAAGAACCTCTTAGAGACGATAAAGAACAAGTGGCAGACTTAACGACGACACGTTTTCGTATTGAATAACCCAAACCCCGACATGGAGTTAGAGCCACCTCCAATTGGTTTCTATTGTTTCTATTTTGCTGACTGGTTTCTTTGAAGCGATCTTTTCAAACTAATGTTTAATATTCTCTTCCTTTCTCTGTCTGTTTCAGGAACTGCCTGCGCCGCATTGCTCGACACGATGAGCAGCAGTTCAGCAAAGACAGCATTGTCAATGTGATGGAGAAGTTTGTCAAAACTGTCAACATAATGGATGATACCATACTGGTGCCATGCAGGCTCATGGATCGTCAGGTAGGTGGACAGATCTAACGAATGATCGTGTAGAGAAGAGCAGAGACTCAGCTTAGCTTCAATGATCGTGTAGAGAAGAGCAGAGACTCTGATGAGCTCAAACGATCGTGTAGAGAAGAGCAGACACTTTGATATACTTAAACGGTCGTATAGAGAAGAGCAGAGACTCTGATAAGCTCCAGCGATCGTTAAGAGAAGAACAGAGATTCTGCAGAGACTCTACACGATCATGTAGAGAAGAACAGAGACTCAGCTTAACTCCAACGATCGTGAGGAACAGAGCAGAGGCTCAGCTAAGCTCACCATTCAAGCTAACCTAACTAACCCATAAACTTTGCCTTTCTCTCTCTCTTTCCTCTCTGTAGATCGGTGATAGTACTGATATTATACCTGCAATGGGCAAGGATACAACCGCCAATCAGCTGACACAAAGCTCCAGCGCACAAGGCAAGCGTGGTGCAGCACAGTCGAAGAATGTGCAGGACTTTCTCAGCGCCTCCGAGCTCTTTAATCTCTACAATGTGCTCAATGCGCTGAAGAATGATCTGTTGTGGACAACACAGCAGGATGAAGAGCTGGAGGAGCTGGAGAGGGCAACGCAAGCGGAGCAAGCTCAGCAGCAGCAGCTGCAGCAAGAGCGGAGGCAGCTTAGCCAAGTCGAGAGTAAGACTGAGTCCAGTTCGAACAACAGCAGCAACAGCAGCAGCAGCGTAGGTAGTCGCAGCACAACGGGTGTCAAGGGTCATGTGCGTCGCACCTCCACCGCCTCCATGATGTCCACCACATCGGTGAGCAACATGAGTGATTCCGAATCAGATATATCGAATGAGATCGACTCTGGCCTGGAATCCGATGGCAACAAGAGCGACAATGCGCAGAGCAGCGATGGCAGCGACATTGTCGATGCCTGCCAGAAGTCCAAGTCAATGAGCGGCGACAAGGCCACAGATCTGGCGAAGCGTTGCAAGAGGCATTTGAATGGACTGTACCAGTGCCTGGAACAGATGACAGAGGCGGCTAACTATTTGACCGCCAGATACCAAAGTGATATTGGACCCGTCTAGGAATAGAGTAGGGAATCCAACCCAACTACCTACATATATATTATATATCGATATCTGTCTAACTATCCTAAACCAACTAACTATATCTGTAGCTAGCTATTGTAACTCGGATGTGTTTTGTATTTCTCCTCACACTACACTCATCTAATCGGAAACCCCCCCCTTTGTTTTGTTTCGCCTTCACCCCTTTTAGTTTCTCCTTTCTTTCTATCCTTATGTTTCGCGGGCGGGCTATAATCATGTTAAACCAAAAAGTTAAAAGAAAAAAAAAAAACAAGAAAAAAAACGAGAAAAAAATGGTAAAAAATCGCAAGAAAAAAGCAACAAAAAGAGAAATATATTAGAAAGTGCAACGGTTTATAATGTGTGAGGTTAATTTGTGCAGCGGGGATGCTATGTAAGGTACGATAATATGTATGATATATGAGGATAATGATTGTGTATAGATATAGATTGATAACGATAACAATAACGATTAAGTCAGTCGAACATTTGGTATGCGTATTTGTATTTTGGGTTGACGGGTACAACAACAAACAGAAGAGAAGAGAAACGAAATCAATGTGTGTGTGAGAGTGTGTGTGTGTGGAGCGAGGGCAGCTGTATGATATGATATGATATAATAATAAACCAAGATGAAGATGTTGCAGTTGATGATGAAGAGCATTCCTTTAATACACGCGCTGCCTACACACACCCGCCCACACACACACGCATACACAGAAAGAACTTGGGTGTGGCCTGGCCACACCCCAAGCTTATTGTATACTCAACTAGATGACCCCTCCTCCCCTCCCCCCAATCTGTCCCGCGTTGCCCAGGGGTCAACACAGTCAAACAAAAAATTTTATCCTATTCTCTTTTTATTATACTATACATATAAATATATATTCTGCCTCGGTCTGTCGTTTCAAGTTATGTACGTCTGTATGTATATGTTTTATATGCTATATACTTTAGATTATAGTCTCTTATACGATATATGCTGTTTAGATAAGTGTAAAACAAACTATTCGAAATGTAAATTGAAGATGAAGAGAATGAAGAAATGAAGAGAATTAAAAAAAATGTTCAAGTACAAGAAATATAATTTCGAAATCAAAACATTTCACATGATTCCGTTAATGTTATTGTAATTGCCGAGGGCGACAGCAACAACAACAACAGCAGCAGCAACAATATGCTCTATGTACATAAACACTCACACACACACACACCAACACACACACAGTTTGCTAATGTTGTGTTGCCCGTGCGGCGCAGACTTTCAACACCAACTGTTAACGCGAAATGAGAATTATTTATATGTATAATAAATAAATACATTTTATTTAGAAAATATATATAAAACAAAAGTTTAACGCACATTCCCTGTGTCTCTCTCTTTTTCTTTATCTATTACGGAATTTTGGCGGAAGGGGGGACTACTGTAATAATGATATATTGATCGATCGTTATCGATACAATCGACGATAGCGTGTTCGGTGCAAATTCCAATTGGGTCACGGTGGCAATGACCATCGTGAATGGTAATGATAACCGCCAACCGACTACAGTGAACACCTGCTATGGTGGCAATTAAAGGCGGTATATTTAACAACTTAATGGGGCCATCATAATCACTTTACAATCGCAGCAAAGTTCACAGGGAATTTATATGGCAAACACAATATCATTTTGTGTTGTTGCTGAGTGCAATGTACTTTGAGAGACAGAGAAGGAGAGAGAGAGGCTCGACTGTAGCTGTAGATAATATACCAAAATAGCGAGTTTTATAATCCTAACTTGAGTTGAGTTAAACTAAAGATAAATAACGAAACGAAGACATATGAATAGCTTTTAGTGCAGTGCCAGGTTAGCCCTACAAGATCTTGTATTATACACAGTTTTTCCATTACAGATCTCTGTCTTATGAGCGTGTGTTCCATTACAGATCTCTCTCTTTCTCTGCCTCTCCCTTATAACGATCGTAAATCTCTGAAATTATATAAAACCTTTCGCTGCGTAAAATGTTATTTCTACTATAAAGCGTTATAGCGCATATTTACTCAAGAGTAAGTTTGCTGATGCAGGGATATATAGATAGTAGTATAGTACTATAGTCTGTGTCCGACTTTATTGACTCAGCTTAATGCAGTCGTAATTGCATAATTGCTTAGCTCGACAAATACTTATCTAATGAGTGAATTTTTATCTGCGCAACTGATTCGAAAGGTTTTCGAAAAAATAATATGAGGTAACTTTTTCTGTTGTCGGAAATCAGATAAGCAACTTTATACTAAGTAAAAATATAGCATGATATTGGTAAAACAATTTGTACTTTTTTTTGGAGAAGGAAACAAAAGCAATTCGCACCCAAACACATTGAATAATAATGTTTGAGTTAAGCTGAAAATCAAAGTGAGGCGATAAGAATTTCTTGAATGTTTGCAACCGGAAAAAACCCGATAGGGAAAGGTTTGAGAGAGTTTGTACATGAGAGCGAAACGTGCCACGAGCCTCGCTGAACAGATGTTGCACCTAGCAAACTTTTCTATTGCCATTGTGTGGAGTGGGGAAAGAACTATAAACAAGTGCCACGCCTACTCCGCAGGCCCACAGACGCTGACGTAGGTGCGGAGTGGCAGCGGCGTGGCGCGGCGGCTTATCGAATTCAAGACATCAGGCCATATAGCATACGTAGTATCAAATTTTCGGTGCTCAAGTTTCGCGTGTCGCGTTTCGCGAATGTAAACAAACGAGCACCGACTATAGCTATAAATATATGTGTATGTGTATGCGTAGCTGTATCTTTAGCTGTGTCTGAATCTTAGCTAGAATATCGCCCTGAACTTGTTTCGCGTGCTGCGTGATTAATAGAGACATCGTATACTTGTATTATTGTACTTGAATGGTTTCATTGAAATTGGCATTATAACGGTACTTGGACGTGCAACATACGGTTTGTGTCTTTGTCTGCGCGTCTGTCTGTATGTCCTTATGTTCGTCTGTCTTTTTATTTGCATGTCCATCTGTCTTTCTATATACATATGTATCTCTATATGTATCTGTCTGTCTTCCTTTCATGCCTTCTGTACGTCTGTCTGCCTGTCCATCTCCCTTACTCTCCCTCTGTCCATCTCCCTTTCTCTGCGACTTCAATTCAATTAACGTAATCAATTTCAATTTCAATTTCATTGAAAGGCTTCCGCGTGAAACTAGAATTGACTCTCTATTCATGATATTATTATGGCTTGGGGCCCGCATCGGGGTCGGGGTCGGCGGAGAGGAAGTTAGCTAAAGCCATTTGCAAATTGCGACAGTTTCGTTTCGTTTATCATGCATTTGTTTATACTTTATTATCGATAGACAGTCCACAAGTATTTATTTTGGCCAGACATAGCTGCTTGCAAACTAGTTTTGAATACGATTCTAGTTAGGCGGAAATCGAATTGGAAACGCTTCTTTTTTCTGGTTTTTTTTAAAGTCAGCAGCCCCAGCCTCCAATCTATCAGCTGATGCTGCTTCTTCTTCTTCTTCAGCGGCTTCGTCGTAGTAGTCGAGTTGGCAAAGCCGGAAGTAGATGTCTGAGGAGACACAATGTAAATATGATGATATGTTTGTCGGCTTTTCTGGTCTCTGAAGATGCTTCATTTCCGTTTATTGACCCCATTGGATGCGTCGAACCTTGAGCTGGACATGATTTGGCAGAACGTAAACCAGTCAGAATTGCGTTACAAAGTTCAAGCGATTGTCCGAGACTGATCTACACCGATTATATGTATATGTAAATATCTTGCTCTCTCTGTCTCTTTCTTTTTTGTATTATAATTTATTTTATGGCAACTCCGAATTGCGGCTTCAACAAAAGAAAGTTCATCGTGACTCAGCAGTTTTAACGCTAATGTAAGTATGTAATTGTCATGCCCTCATTTCGACTGGAAATTATCACGATCACGCCAAGGTTAGAGCGCAGGTTGACCAAGGTCCGCGAATTCTTGTGCCACATTCATCATCATCAGTGCATCTCACTGGGAAATACGAATATTATCACGTGTCTGCGTGTATGCAAATCCGAGTACACGAGTGTTAATGTATGTAAATGTGTAATGTGAATGGCAAATCGACGGACTTGTTGACAGAGTGTAATACCCAAAAATACACTTGATTTTAACTTACATACAAAAGACAAAAACCAGTTGATTTGCGTCAGCACAACGCGAAGATACCCTCTGCAGGAAAACAATCAATAATGTGCTGCACATACGTAATTTGTTTGTTTTTCATAGATTTGCATAATAATGTTTAGCATGGTGTAAACTTCTAACTGGATGTTCTTTGTGCGCGCCGATAAACAAATACTTCGATTGTTTTGGTATTTTTTGGTGTTATTCTTGATTTGAATAAGGAGGCTGAGCTTTTCCTCAGAGCTGCTGTTAAAAATTAACAGTCACTGTGAAGTAAACATAAACAATATACCCTGCCTACTGTGATTCACATGCGGAGTATGTAAAATATATTAAAAATCGTTTATAATTAATTTTGGATATTTTTGGATATATTAATCTCTGCATATTGAAATGACTTCCGTTATATTTGACCCCAGGGCTAAAGAGCGTGACCCCCCTAATATGACGGAAGTGTGCCACATAGACAGAGCAGCAACACAACAATAACAACTGGGTAACAGAATCGACTATCGATAAACCATAATTAGTGACTAATAATTTCCGTTCGAGACAGACGCATTAGAGACTCGTAGGTGATATGAATATTCTTCCTGCTATTGCCAAACACAACGCGCACAGCTGCTGTCATTCATTCATCTGAATATGAATATGAGTGGTTTCTATGGATATTCATTGATGATCGTTATGGAGCAGCCACAATGATTATTCACGCGTTGTATCAATGTTCCCGACGATGGTTCTGGCCATAAAACGAGATTAGAATTCCGCATTATGCTGTCATGAGCTTGAGGTTGAATATGGAGCCCCGCCCACCTCCTCCCCTTGAGCATTTGTTAAATAATTAGAGCCCATGTGCGCAAGAGAGCAGCGAAGAGTGAGTGTGGGGAGTGCTGACTGAACATAGTGCGCATGAGACGGAGGAGGAATAGTCACACACCCATACACACACACACAGACACACACATACATAGTGGCATATCTATCACATAAAATGTTAACGTTAACACAATACGAACTTGGCGCTTGAGCAGCGTCTCGGGCTCAGCTCCGATGGGTTGTTGGCGGCCAAGCGTTGGTTCATGGCTAGCAAGTAGTACAAAGTCCGAAAACTCGAAATTCCACACATAAAGCCAACCTACCTACACATGTGCATACATTTGTGTGTGTGTGCGTGTGTGTTTGTATTGCACGCTCTTACAAATCGCTAAATCATGACGGCGACGGAGATGCCGATATTCATTCACGAACATTCTGCGACAGTACCCAAAACAACAACAACAATAATAATAATAACAGATACTACTACAACAATAATAACAGTGGCAACATCTACAGATTTCCTTATTTATGTGCGCAAGTGCGCGATTCCGGATCGTATCGAACGCATTTCTGAAGTTCACTCTTTCGGCTCAATGTGAAATATCAACGCTAATTGGGCACTCGAATTTAATTAGCTTCAGGTTGTACAAAAACAAAGAAACCCCAGCAATAACAACAAACTATAAAAAAACAATGGCATCTGTGACGTCAGTAGTCAGTAGCTTGTGGTAGGTTGCCGTCTCTGATTCAACGGCCACCCCACTTGACTGGACACTTTAACTTCGATACATATCGATAACTTTCCCCCTTTTTGACAGTAGGTAAAAACAACAACAAGGGGAGTAACAAAGCAGCGACTCAGCATGAACCGTCAGAAAACTTTGCCCCCTTTTTGACAGTAGGCCGACGGTAGCAACAACAACAAGGAGAGTAGCAGAGCAGCGACTCAGCATGAACCGTCAGAAAACTTTGCCCCCTTCTTGACAGTATGCGAATCAGCATGAACTGCCAGAAAAGTTCGCTAATTTACTTTGCGACGGCGGCAAAAGTGACAACGACGTCGGCTTCTAGGTGTAGGAGAAGCTAAGAGTTTCCTTTGCGACGGCGGCAACAACGGTGGCCTCAAGGGGGAGGCAAGGACTTTGCGACGGCGGCAAAAGTGACAACGAAAGCGGTTTCTAGGTGTGGGAGGGGGGAAGGAAAAAGACTTTGCGACGCCGGCAAAAGTGGCAACGACGGCGGCTTCGGGGAAGAAAAGACACAGAACCCACTTTGGATTTACCCTAGATTTGCCGACTACGGCTGCAGTTATTTTGCTGCTGATGCTTATGTTGCTGTTTTTTTTTCACAAGCCAGTTTCGCATATGGAGCACTTGCCGGGACTCAGAACCGGATTATTTAGCAAGTTAACAGCAGCAACTCCCCCTCCGAAGCCGCTCTCTCTCCACAACGACGGCGTCGTCATTTTATTCTGTTGTTTTGTTCCTGCGCATGATGAGGCGGATTTTTACGTGTTGTATACGTTATTGTTATTTTCGTGGCTTTCAGACAGGTTAAACCTTTGCTGGCTTAACCCCAATTGGGCAGAATTTCATGACAAATCAGCATACGTTGCAAAATTGATAAAATACAAGCAACAAATAAACTTAAATCGGCCAAGTTGGACAGCGCTAGCTAGTAATGCGTAAATTAATTATTTCTAATGCGTACATTTATTTGGTTTTACCTCGGACAGAAGTGGCTGAGTGTGGCTCCATGAGGCTGACGAAATCTTGAGAACTGGTCACACACATGCGCAGCAGACACGTGCACACTCGGCCACACACACACACACACGTATGGGCGGTTGGGGGTCGCGTCAATACTGACCATTGCATTGGGCATCGAAAAGTTTTTGTTAAATAAACAACAAATTGTCAACGCTGTTGTTGTTGTTGTGGTCTACAAAATGAAGACATGTTTATGTGCATGCGTGTGTGGCTTTGTAGGTGCATATGCATACATACATTTACAATTTACAAGAAGAGGCGTCAAAGCTCGTAAAACAACACAAAACAACGCAGCAGCAGCAGCAACAACAACAACAACACAGCGAGTCATTGGACTAGTTTCATAACTGCCAAAACAACAACGTTGCCAGCACTCTCCTCCCCTCTCTCTATGCCTCTGGCTAGCTGTACATGCCTATCTGGCCGCCGCACCTGATGCGCGCACGACGCAAGCGCAGCGTCGCCGCTCAGCTCAGCTCAGCTTGGCTTGGCTTGGCTTGAATCTGAATGCCAAGCGTTGGGTATGACCTTCATGGCTAAAAAATAGCAGAGCTGGCAGCGACGCGGGCAGCTAAAGTATCAGTTTATGGCCAAAAAGCAACAACAACAACAGCCGTCGCAGCAGCAGCAGCAAGACGTTAAAAAGCAACAACAAAAGCACAACAGAGAGACAACATGTCGGCGACAGAGCGTGAAAGCTTTCGAGCCACACATAATGTATTGGAGCTTGAAATCGAAAGCTGCTGCGGCTACTGCGACGGCGACTGTGGCTGCGACAGAGCGACTGCAATTAAAGAGCATGCAAAAAATGAGCAGCTGAGCTGGCAATGCTGTGTGGGGGAGGAGAGTCGACAAGAGATTTCGCTGTAAATTGAATCATGTAAAGTAACAGAGCAATGTTTAGGTGGAATATGGCTAATTTATCAAAATGTAAAAATTAAATAGCAGCAATAAAAAATAAAATAAATAATAACAATATAAATAATTAATAATTTATAAAATGTACTTATACATTTAAGAGCTGCCTTGCCTACAGTCGTATATACCCCAATTTGGCTCAACTTTTGCATACCAGTCGAATATGCTTGGAATGTGGCAAAGCTTTTATTGCGCCTCGCCCCCCGCTTTCGTATTGTTGCATTTTCCTCATAAACTTACCACAATTTGAAACCAGTTTAGCATCCTCTCCACTCGCAGATTGACAGATACGAGAAGACAAAGAGACTGAGTGCGAGAGTGAGGGAGACAGCAACAACGTAGGTCGGGCCTCCGCGCGGGCACTCCAATTCGAGCACTTGTTGTAGTTGTTGTTGCTGTTTTTGCGTGCTGCGATACACTTAATATTCCACTCGGACAGTCTACTTGTCTACAGTCTGCGGTCCCCTACCCCCTTCGCCCTCATTTGCATAATTATCAACAAGAAAATAAATTACAAAAATAAAAATAAGAAAAAAAAGAACCAGTTGCGTTCTGTCTGCTAATTTTCCATTTTGCGCTGCTTTTCGGCCAATTCTAGAACATTTTTTATTATTATTTTACTGCCTTCAGGCATAATAATGAACGTGGCGCGGCTCTGCTGACGGTCTGGCGCCGATTCCCAACTGGAATTCCCAACTGTCAATCAGTGCGTCAATCGGGTGAAGACGGAAAAAACGCAGGAAGTCTCTTCAGAAAACATAAACCGGTTAACAGAAAATTGTAATCCTTTCCAGAGTGATCGATTCAGGATGTTATCGACAATATAATAACAGAAAAATTGGTCCTTTATTGATAGTTGGGGAAATTACACAAGTGTGGAGGGAGAATATCGATAAGTAGCTGGATCATATCGTGGCATAAGGAATTTCTTGGGGTCACCAAAGTTTGTTTTTCTCTCTCCATTGCAGTCTTATCTATGCGATAGTTTAGTTATTTTAGTCAGTATCTTTGTATATACAAAGTCTCTCTTCTACTTCCTCCTCTTTCCCTTATCGAAAAGCTCGTTGGATTGTCTTAAGGTCGCTTAGAATTAAACCTTTATATAAGCCATATTAACGTAGGGGCATAAATTAATTAGCATAGCCTGCGTTAGCCCGAGAATCTAAATCCCAAAGTATATTAAATTGCGCATCAGTCGATAAACTAAAGTTCACTTTGTTTGCCACTTCTTCCTCTTTTTTTTTTTGTGCAGTGTACTTTGGTTCTTCACTTTCGCCGGCAGTCAAGACTCGCACATGCGGGAAGTTCATTAGGTAAATGAGGTAAAAGCCTCGTACGCTGCACTGAGAGAAATATTCGGTAGTAAGGAACTGAAAGAAAATTAAAAGATCTAGAAAATATGTATGAAATCAATTCTAAGTTTTTCTAAAAAGAAAACCTTTACGTTAGAGTTAAGATAATAGTTTCTCTAAAAATGAAATGTATATAAAAAGTTCTACGATACTTTACAACCCAGAAAAGGTGTTCTAAAAAAGAGTGTAGATCAAAATTAGTTCAAATCCTAACAAACTTAATAATGAAGTACAATAAATACAGTCTAAATACTTATATAATCGTAATTTTCCAAAGTGTACCAGACGTGTCTTGACGTAAGTCCAGACAAATTGAAATTTCAATGGGCACTACAATGTGGGGTAAAACATGGGTCAACTGGGGGATCAGGCTGTGTATACAACGTCAATGATTACGAAAACGATTACAATTAATACCGTAATTAAATCATGGAAACGTGTCTTAGGCATAATTTTGATACTTACTCAATGTGTTATACGATATTTATCTGGATTGGGATTTGTATAGGTCGTGTAGGTGCAAGTCAAGTGGTTTTCATTAAGTTTATTATCACGTTACATTATTCGCTTATTTAGGTAGGTTCTACTGCTAGTAATATATGTATATGTATATAGCTAAATAGCTTCTATATGCATACGAAATGAACGCACAACACAATTACATAATTAATCAGTTAATGAGTTCATTAATTAGTCAATTAGCTGCCCCGTGTTTGGGGACAAGAATTGGGAACTGAGAATTTGTAATTTCGATAACTTACTTGAATAATCCCAATAAACGTAGGTAAAAAACAGAACGAACAGTTAAACAATTTGTATTCTACAAACAATTTGGCTAAACAATCTTTTTGGGGTTGGGGTGTTCTCCGATTTTGGATGGATGATAATAATACGTGTACGTAATATAATTGTAATAATTGAGTTTACTTAAGTCGCTACTTTCATAATAATTGATGTAAGTGAGATATACCATATGTATGTATGAGTATCATACGTATTCGCATTAATATGTGTTAGATTATGTGAAGTTCTCTACCTAGTTGGCTAGTAATTAATCAGTTAATAATAGTACTAAGTCGATGAGATATGCTTGGGATAACCGATGATAATGTGGACTAATCGAACTAAGGACGAGTATATTATGCTCTAGTTTGGTATTTTCACTAGTTAGGGGAGAGTAACATAGAGTTGTGTATATAGTAGTTCTGAGTTATACCATCTAGTTTGACATGTTTTCACAAAACATCGGGAGATTTTAGATATATAGAAACTGCTTGAGAGTGAGAGAAACTGAATGATAGGCTGTCGATGAATTTTCTATGCTAGTGGTAAATATAAGTGCTATCAAAAACAATTGAGGTTAGGTATACGTGTATATATACGCATATAACCTACTGCAACAGTCCTTCAATTACGCGATCTTATATCTATCTTCCTTTCTTTCTTTCTTCTCCTTTCCCTTAGTTATTGCACTCAATTTCTATCTTAGTCTGCGGTTGGACTTGTTACCTGTAGTTCTTGTGATTTGATTATATGATTACGATTACGATTACGATAACTTTACGTGGGGGTCGCTTTCAACTGTCAGTCAATCGATGCTTAGTCTACTCCTCGGTCAGGCCACACAGTTCGTAGCTCTGATGCTCCAGACTGCGCTTCAGATCCACAATGGTGCTAACGATCAGCTGTTGCTTGGCACTGCTGGCGCCCTCTAGCGTCACATCCTGCATTGAGCTTTTGGCCGATACGGACGACACTAGCTTCGATTGCTGACGCTTGCCGCCGCCGCCGCCGTTGCTGCAGTTGCCAATCGATTTGGGCCTTTCGTTCATATCTGATCGGATGGGATTAATTAAAATAGACAAGTGTGAGTGGGGCAGTATCTACATATATAATACTATATATATATATTATATATGTACTATATATCCGTTATGTATAAAAGATAAGGTTTCTTTGTTCGCTTTGTGCTCGCGTTTGGCAAATTAGATAAAACTTGGCAAAAAAGTAGATTGTCTTCTAATTATAGTAGCACAAGACCTTTTTGATTCCGGTTCCGGTATCTATTTTGGGCTTTGTATTGTTAACTTGTTTCTTTTGCTTTATCTTTAGGATGCTTAATTTGTTTTAAAGTCTTTGAATCTAAAGCTTTAGTGATTTTATCTATAATGAAACTGGAAACTAAACTAAACTAGCTTAGGTTGATAATGCCGTCACCCGATTAGCTATTCTTATTCCGTATCTCATAGATTACTGTGATAATTATCTGATATCTGATATCTCCCGTTTAAGCTTATTCCATGACTTGATGAGTTTTTACTTTTCCTGGCAGATAATGCTTTCGACTGATATGTTATTACTATTCTGTAAATTATAAATATCTCAATGATCTGTGCATGATCTTTACCACTCATACTTAATCTATTACTCGTTTAACTTTTCCTGTTTCACGTCTCATCATACACTTAATTATGATAATAATAATAATATATAGTCCCTATTCTGTTTGGGCTCTTCAACTATCCAACCTCACTCTATAAGGCCCTTAGCTATTTCTGTTACGATCTTTATATCTTCTTCCTATTCCTATTTCAAATCTCATTTAATCCGAGCAACCTTTTTCGTTCTGCTTCTTCCTTTCTCCCTTCAACTCACCCAACTCCAGGTCGAAGGTCTTCTTAATCCGCTCAAAGGAGCTGCTACCCTTGTAGACCTTACGCTTCAGCGGCTCACTGTGTGGACAGTAGAAGTCCTGATTACTACCCGGTTGCAGCAACTGTGGCGCTAGCGGAGGTTGCAACTGCTGCTGTGCGGCTTGCTCCTCCAGCTCAGAGTCGCTGCCAATGGGCAGGCACCTTCTGGGACTTCTGGGACTACCAGACAGCCGTCGCCCATTGAGCTGCAGCTGCGGGGAAAGCGGTGCTTTCAGTGGAGGCGGTGCAGCTGTAGGTGGTTGCTTGCGTGGTGGCAACTCTGGTGGTGCATTCTGATTCATGAAGTTGGTCAGATGTGTCTTGCGCGGACTGCAGCAGCGTCCTGGCTTAGGGCTGTTCGGTGGCGAAGCTGAAGTCTCGAATTTGAGCAGCTCAATGCGTTTGTTAATGGCCGCAGCCAGTTCGTGTTCCAGGGCAGCAGCTGGTGGTGGTGGTGCTGGCGGCTTCTTGTTGGACTCCACTGTAGCGCCGTGTTTGAGCATCTCCACACGCTTGTTGGCCAGCGGATTGAGGCGACGTGGACTGGCCACGGGTGTGTCGCGTGGTATGCTGTAGAGGGAGAAAGAGAGAGAGACAGAGGGGGTAAGCTGTAGAGGATTGACTAGGTAAAGAGGTTATTCCCACCTCTGTAGACTGTTCTTCAGTGACTCCAGCAGCGATTCGGCCTCCATGATGAGCTGCTTGTACTTCATGTCCGCCTCCAGATCGGCCTTGAGCAGCGCCTTCTCGCTCTCCGCGATGGTCATGAACTGCGGCTCATGCACGCTGCCAAAGATCAGCGAATTGGAGCGATTCGAGAGGGGTGAGGTCTTGTAGATTCTGTGGGGAGATTAACAGGGATTAGCAGCAGATAAGTACGGGAATCAAGGGGGAGAATCCTCACTGACCTTTCCTTGGGTCCCAGCAACTGCCTTCGTAGACAGACGGGCGTGCCGCCTACGCTACGAGATCCTCGTGGTTCGCGCAATGGAGATGCGCTGATCTTCTCACGATTCTCGCAGCTCTTCTTGCGTGTCTTGAAGTAACGCTTGCGACGACGTTGTCCACTGTCTGGAGCTGTCACTGGCGGCGCTGTCGGCTGCTCCTGTTGCTGGGCACAGCGACGTCGCGTCGAGGAACGCGTGGATGTGCGTGTGGAGGCACGTCGCAAGATCATTGGACTGGGATTGGGATAGTACTGGCAGCTGCCCAGATTGCGCTGCTCCAGCATCACCTCGTGCATGGATGAGGTGTCTATGAAGTCAATGTCCAGCAGCTCATCCGTATCGCATTCATCGCCAGCATCTTGACCTGTGTCCAACTCTGAGTTGCAGTTGGTGGCATCCGAGTCGCTGCTGCTGGAAGAGGTAGAGGAATGAGTAAAGAAGGTGCAAAGAAGGGAGGAGTAAGGGAACGTGTACGAGTATAAGAAGGAGGAGTATCAGTTGGAGGAGGATGAATAGGAGGAGGATGAAGAGAGCATAGAGAGACGGAGGAAGTAAAGAATCAGGAGGACCCGGAGGTTGAGGAAGAACGGGTAGTAGTCGATAGAAGGAGGCAGGTGAGTAGGTAGGAGCACTAGGAGGATGAGAAGGTTGGTGTAGATAGAAGGAGTTAGGATAAAACAGCAGGAGGTAGAAGTTAGGAGGAGGTGGCAGGAGGTATTTTGGAGGTAGCAGGAGGTAGAAGGAGGTTTAATGAGGTAGAAGGAGGTTGCAGAAGGGAGTACCAGGGAGTAGAAGGTGGTAGCCGGAGGTAGCTGTAAAGACAAGGAAGACTAGGAGGACTAGAGTATGAGGACTAGGAGGAGTAGAAGAACTAAGAGCAGTACGAGGAGTAGGAAAACTAGAAGAACCCTGAGCAGGACCTTCTGCTGACATACCTGAGTATATCCGTTTCCTTCTCATAGATGTAGCTCTCATCGAACTTGCCAATCATCTCGTTGAGCGTCGCCTCATCATCGCTGATCAGCTGCGTCTGCTGTGACTGCTGTGCCTGTTGCTGTGCTGGCTCCTCATGTCGGTCCTCGTGTCGCCTGCGCATGGTATGTGCTGCAGGCAGGTTCTCCACTTCTGTGGAGCTTGAAGAAGCCTCCGAGCACTCTGCACCACCTGCAGGAGTGACGGCTATAGTGGTGGACATGCCACCATGCATCTCCAGCTCGTTGCCCGACTTAATCCCTGAGGATGTGGTCGAAGTGGTGCTGGTGGCATCCAGCTCCATGCGGCTGCCTGGCAAGAGTGTGCTGTACCAGGGATTTGTGCGTATGCGTGAGCGCTGACGTGGCGAGGGAGCTGAAGAGGGGAGAGAGAGGGAAAGAAGATTAGCTGGATGCACTGCATCATCAATAGATTCCCACTTACACTCAAAGAGCTTGGCAGCACCTGACACAGATCGCTGCATGGCCAGCGGACTGGGACTGGGCTCCAGTGTGTGTCCAAAGTTACTCTTGGGCTGCGGATCCATGGGAGACATTTCCTCGATACGATTCAGTCCGAACTTGTAGCGCTGCGCCTCGATGGCCAGCGAGTTGACCGAGCGACTCGGGAAGTAGTGTGTGCCCGAGCGCATGTTGATGTAGTACTCCGGAGCTGCTGCCTGTGGAGGATTGGAGGATGCGACGACGGCACAAGGGGAAGTGCCATCGGTGGAGTAACCCGTGGAGTAGGCACTCTCTGGGGAGGACAAGCTATGCGGACGTGGACCAGGCAAAAAGTTGCCACGTTGTGGTAGACCACGTGCAGGTCGTATGCCTCGATTGCCTGCCCCTATGCCCAGATTGCCTTGGTTGCCAAGCCCCTGATTGGCCACCACTGGCTCTGCCAGCTTGGAGGGCAACAGTCGCCCATAGTGCACATGATTGCTGGCACTCTGACGTGCCTGCTCTGGCTCCGGCTCTGGCTCTGGTTCCGGCTCGTAGACCATTTGATAATCCTGCAGTGGCGCGGGTGGACGCACTAGCAACATGCCAACCTCCTCGTAGTCCACCTCATCCTCAACGGGCGCACGATACTCGCAGCTGGTTTCAATGTGCTCCACTTTGGTGTAGCTGCTGCTCACCTTGGCCGCCGCCGAGGAAGGTTCCTTGGAGCCGGTGGACCAGGACAACGAGGATATGGAGGAGGAGGAGCAGTTGACACGCAGCGGGGACTTGTCTGTGCTGCAGCTGAGCAGGTTATGCTGTGGAGGAGGCGGTGTCTGCAGCGGCGGCAGCGTCTGATGGCGTTGATAGCGATGCGGCGCATAGAGCAGATTATCCGACTTGGGTGAGGTGATGGTCTCCTGATCCGGTGATTGCCAGCCATAGCGACTGGGTGTCTAGAGGGGCGAGGAGAGTAGAGGGGGAGAGGATTAGTTGGGGAAGTGTTAGGGATGCTTTTGGGGTTCTATTTAGTTCTGTTTAGGCTTTTGTTAAGGGAACAGTTTAGGGAACTGTTTACAGATCTAATTAGGGATCTGTTTAGAGATCTGTTTAGGGATCTGTTTGGCGATCTATTGAGGCATCTATTAAGGGATCTGTTTGGGGATAGTCTTAATTATTAGATAGCAATCTGTTCAAGAAACTGTTTAGGGATCTGTTCAGGATTTAGTTACGGATCGGTTTAGGGAGTTCTAATTAGGAATCTCTTTCGTGATCTCTTTAGGAAACTGTCAGGGATCAGTTTAGAAATCTTTTTAGATTTCCCTTTACAGATCTCTTTAGCGATTTGTATTGGGTTCTGTTTAGTGTTTTGCTTAGGGTTGTATTTAGGGTTCAGTTAGGGATCTATTTAGGGATCTGTTAGTAATCAGTTTAGACTGTTTCCAACTCACATGACACTGTATAGGCGATACCTCACGTCGTCGCACGGGGCTGGCAATGCTGTGGCTGCCACTGCTGGTCAGCATGGGGCTGGTAGTGGACTTCAAATTGTCTCTGGCTGCAGGCAGCGTGCCCGCCTTCTTGCCATGACTGCAGCTGCTGCCTCCCGCTGCTGCCGCTGCTTGCTCCGCCTGCTGCTTGTGCTTGTTATTCTTCTTGCGTGGACGCACAATGTGCGTCTCCATCCAGGAGCGAAGCTTGGAGCCGAACATGGTTACTCTCCCTTTATCTCCTCTCTCTGTCTTTCTCTCTCTCTCTCTAATATAAATGGACGGATTGTTTCTGCAAATGGAAAGAAGGCAAACAAAAAGGTTTCATTGCAATCTCTTAAATTACGATGAATGGGGGGGGTGGTGGAAAAGAGGGGGAGTGGCAGCTGCAAACTGTCCCCGTTGGGGCCACTTTGCGTTGATAAGAAAATCCATTTATGACAGCGCACAAAAGACTCGGGAGCAGGAGCATTCCTCGGCCTGGCCAGGCTCAATGTGCGCCCATGTTTATGCTATAGTTTTTGTCACTGTATGTCTGTGTGTGTGCGTGTGGGAGTGTGCTGGTATTTGCTGCGAAATTACCTTATTCGCAAATGTCTGCTGCCTGCTCATAATACGCTTTACGCCTGTTTTTATTATGCGGCAACGAGATGAAAGGGCAACCCTGCCCACACAAACACACACACCTACATGGGGGCCAACTCTGTGTGCGTGTGTGTGGCGTAGACAACGCGTCGTCTGCCTGTATACACTGTATCTATCTCTGTGTCTGTGTGTGTGTGTGGTTGAGTTTGTTTATTTTTTGTTGACGTTTTTCACGCGTGTGTGTGTGTGTGTGTGTTGGGGGTTGTTTGCACGCCTCGATTGCCGCTTCAAGGACTCCACAGCGAACTCGTCAGCAGCTCCCGCTGTGCGCTTAAGTTACTCAACGTTGACTGTCTGTGTGTGTGTGTGGGTTGTCTGTGTAACCCTCCCTCTAGACGGAAATGAACGTAGTTTGGTTGTAAATCCGACGTAACTGTAAATTTTTATGTCAAGCTATTTTCAATTGTTGTTTCGTTTAAATATTTCATTTGATTTGATTTCTTTATGACAGTCTCTCTCTGCATAATAAACGTTTCTTGTAGAGACACATTTACATATACATAGGTGGTATATGTGTGTGAATTTGTGTAGTTGATTAGTTGAAGTTTTCGTGTGTTTTTTATGCAAATTATTCGAAAACGATGCCCGGCGAAACGTAGAATTTAAAAAGCAGTAGCATTGCCTAGTCTCAGGCAAATCAGCAGCGGATTCTCCCTTCTTCTCTTTCACATTTTAAACTGTCTGCGAAGAAAGAAGCTGTGTGTGTGATGATGATGTATTGGTATGTGCATGTGTCGGCCTTTGATTTCTGATTTTATTTCTGTTTTTTCAGGTGGTAGCAATAGAAACTGTGCGGTGTAACGGCGGCTTGGAGGCTGCGCGCAGCGCGAGAGCAAAGAGAGCGCGACTGCCGACGCTGAAGTGAAAAAAGCAACTAACGGAATGCGCAAAACAATCGATTGGCAGGACCTGTAAGCAGTAGAGGAAGCTTTACAGCACTGTTAAGTGTCCTTCATTAATGTAAGTTAACAGAAAGGGAGTTCAAATTACGCAAAAACAAATATTTTATATAAAAAATAATGAAAAAAATGATTTTAAAACGAAAGTTAAGAAAAATACCCGAAAAAGTATGCTTTATGCGTGTCTCTACAAGCAGTGCAGGCCGTGAACTGCTTGTCTGACAGCTGTCATTCTGGACGCAAACGGGGTCGTGTCTTGGGAAACGAGCTCTGTTAACGCAAAACAAGCAGTTTTTCATTTGGAATAACGGCAGTTTTTTCCGATTTTAAATTCGAAATTGCGCCAAAACCGGGGCAGCTGGCGCCCTGCGGTTTTTTGCAGTTTGTTCGTTCTTTCTTGTTTTAACAGTAACCAAGTTGCCGATTTCCTCGAGTGCACAGCCCGCCTTGGAGAGGGAAACAAAGAGTTGGCTACTTTTTTCAGTTTCCCTATTTTTTTAAATCGAAAAACTGTTGGAAAAACCGCCCACGGCTCGCCATGGGGGGCGTGGCGGCCAAAAAACCGCTTTTAACAGTGCAAGCCCAAAAGAGTGCTTTACAGGCGTGAGTGCCTGCTAACTTAACAGCACTCTGTAGTGAACTTGCAATGTTAAGAGCTATCGGCACACCGCCACTAACAATTGAACTGTGTATCGGACACTTATCTGCCATCTCTGTGCCAATGAGATGGTTCTAAACACCATAGATGGCAGCACCCCATCGATTTTATCGATAGTCCCATCGATGTTTTCACAGCTCTAGCCAGCAGCAACTGTGCAGAAAAAAACAGCCGTCTCGTGAACCATCACAAACTATAAAAACAATTAAATAAATTAAATAGGAATATGCTGAATATTAATTGCAGTGCGTGCTCGAACAACAGAACAATGTGAAAAGGCAGCGAATCGTCGAATTTACGCACATTGCACTTGTGGTGGTTGTGTGACTACTACAATTGTATATGTATGTATACACATACACAAATACATGCCCATGCGTTTGCGTAGGAGGTATCAAAATAACAACAGCAGAAGCAGCATCAGTACGAGCAGCAAAAGCAGTAGCAGTAGCAACAAAGAAGAAGCCCTCACCATATGTTCGATGCACCAATGGTGCGTCAGTAGAAAGCGCGTGCAGCAGCTCGGTAACGTTCCATGGAAATTCCAGTGCCAATGTCAAGCAGTCAAAGTCAAAGCAAGCTAACGCTGGCTTAGAAAATATAACAAATATATAGAAATATATCATTACATCCGTGCGCGCCCCACACCCCAATTCCTCCTCCCCCATTGCAGTAGACACCCACAACTCAAAGGCGCCGATACACGTTCAATCGATACGTATAGCAATATCAATAGCGATACCGATAACGATACCTGTCGCTGTGCAAAATCAGTTAGAAACAAGTGTCAACTAAAAAAAATACACAGACCCAGATATACATATATACAGAGGAAATATATTGTTAACTCCGAGGGACCCCGCTGGAGAGACCGTGCAGCGCACTATGGGCAATTGCCTGAAATGCTTCCAGTCGTCGTCTGCCGCACCAACGTTGCCAACAAACAACTCCCCGAACAACGCATTGCACATAAACAACGCGAACAGCTGCCAATCGGCCACCAGCATTGGCAACTGCTACGACATCGTTGGGGCCAATGCAAACGACCGGTGCGCCATATACGACAGGCCACGCGGTAAGTAGAACCAAAAAAGAACAACAACAACATCATCTCTCAACTCTACCCTCTTTCCCCACTCTAGAAACCGATGAATTGCTCTCTAATCGAACTCCACTCAAGCCAGAAAACAATTGTGATAATAAACGTAGTAGTTTTAAGTCCCTAGGCTTGCTTAATGGCAGCGCGCCCACCATGAGCGAAATCATAACAACAGGTAAGTGAAGACCCTAACACAGGTGTAGATCCTTAGCTAATGAGTTGAATGTCCCTTGCAGCGGTCAAGGAATCGATGGAGGTGTCGCATCAAACGCTGAACAAACTATACGAAGTGTACAAAGACCCTGACGACGATGATATGATACTCACTGATGGCATTGAGCGTTTGTGCAATGATCTTAACTATCAGCCGGATGAGTTTGCCATCCTAGTGCTTGCCTGGTGCCTGGATGCGTCGCAGATGTGTCGCTTCACCAAGACGGAGTTCATCGATGGGCTGCACAAGATGAGAGCAGATACTATAGCGAGCATTCGTCTGAGACTGGAGCAAACGATTGAGATGCTGCGTGTGGATGCAGAGATGTTCAAGCAGCTCTATCGTTTCACCTTTCGGTAAGGAACAATCAGTAAAACTGATATTGATCTGTATTTATATATTATCTTGTTTCTTGCAGCTTTGGCCTGGAGCCAGACCAGCGCGTACTGTCGCTGGAGATGGCCATAGATTTGTGGAAACTTGTGTTCACTGTACAAACACCTGATCTCTTTTCAAACTGGGTAAACTTCCTCGAAAAGCATCCGAACATACGCCGCATACCCAAGGATACATGGAACATGTACCTCAATTTTACCGAACAATGTGATATAGAAAATTACGATGATACCGAGGCGTGGCCTAGTCTCTTCGATGACTTTGTCGAATACGAAAAGAATTGTGCACTGGACACGGCCATACGCGACGATGATAACAATAATGATGATCCCCTGCAAAGTCATCAATTGAAATCCGGCAACGATCCGGCACGCTATGTGTCATAGTTTAGGATCTCTAGCAGAAGCAGGAGCAGAAGCCAGTAGCCAAACAGAAGTTAACCAACCGTCTAGGGCCAACAACAACAACAAACAACGTTCAACTCGCCAATAGAAATTTAATTATGCTGTAACTTCGACTACAATTTCGACTCAGATTCAGATTTACCTTGATTCCGATTCGTATTCATTTTGCTCTCTCTCTGTTTTAACAAGTATAAACATATATATACATATATATATATAAAATAACGGTAACATAACGGTCTTGCTGTAGTTAACTAGCATGCGCTTCAATTGTTTATGTTTAACTGAAGAACACCTCTTAGATCTATTACTACGATGCGGTGCTGGCGCTGCTTGATGATGAATCACACGACCCCCAACACAACAAATGCACACTCTAACACACATACACTCTGAGACACACACACACCCTCACACACTGAGACAGACAGTCAGCCAGCCAGCTAGATGATAATTAAGCTTGCAAACAAATTTAGCGCGTAGCAAAAAGGGCAACGGACGCATTTGTTTATAAATTAAAGACTTATCAACAAGAATTTCGAAAACGCTCAATCATACGAAACCATATGTGTATATACTAAATGACTTGATCAAGTATAGAGAAGGACGCGAATCGTATATATATATACATATTATACATCTATAGAGTACGTACGTATATATACATATAGCAATTAACTGATGTATTATTTTAAAAACAACCAGAGAGAATTGCAACATTTTACCGCACTTAACTATTGAATTGCATATATAATTACATACTTAGCTGTAAGTAGTGGATGTGAATTAAATAAACATAAACTAAACTAATGCGAGTACACTGTAATTTGCTTTGTTTTCAAATATATATCTGGCAATGAATCATTTTATGGGGTTACCAAATTTCGGTTTCTAATTAAGCTAATGGAACATTACGCACAGGTATAATGAGTTACGTCAGTGGAGTATTGTGAGTTATTTCAGGCATTAATTAGCTCCGCTGGTTCGCATACAGTTTGTAGCTAATGTAGTTTATTTAATGAGCTTGACACGAATGTTTCTGTTTGTTTTGGCTCAAGGGAATTCAAATATAGCATTTTGTTGCGTTCGTTGTCGTTCTAGTGCTTTAAATAAATATTATTTTATATATTTTATTAAAAGAAAAATAAAAAAATTTATATAATACAGTGTAGTTTTAAATTATAAATTATCAGTATATTATTAATGTTAATTAAAATTGAAATAAACAACTTGCGTGAATCTCACGCGCGTCGTGCCTGTGCAGGAGCCATCTCTGCGTAGTGCAATCGATAGTTGTGCTAATCGATTGTTCGTGCAAGTGATGTGCGGATTGTTTTGCCCCACACATACAATGTATGTACACACAACTTAACAAATGTACATACGCGCTCGTCTTACACTGCTGCATATTGATAAAAATTTCGCAAAAATCATTTGTTTTTAGAACTTCTGCAACTTGATGAGTAAGTAGTTTATCTTTATAGTCGAGAGTGCACACTGATTTGTGGAAAAAGCGTTCGCTGTGTGCAGCAGATAAGTGAGAACGCGCTTTATTTGGGCAAAATTGATTCACGCTTTGACATTGAAAAACAAATGCCATGCCCTGGTGGTTGTGGTGGGCGTAGAGCGAAGGGCAAGGATAGACAAACCGAGACGGTCGATCGAAGAAAGGACATCATCATCATCAGCAGCAGTAGCAGCAGCAGCAGCAGCAACGTGCAACATGCCCTGTGAGAGTTGTCGCGTTGAATTTACGGTATTTCGCCGAAAGCGCAGCTGCTTCGATTGCAGGTAAGTTCCAATTGGAATTCCATTATGATTCACACAGAAACTAATGCATAAACACCTCCCCATACACACACCCACACATACATATATCTTATCTATCTAGACGATATTATTGCAACAATTGCCTAACCGCGACGACGGCGCGACGCTGCCAGCGCTGTGCGATATTTGCTCAAAGGCCTCTGCTGCGAACGGATCTGCTGAAACTGAAGCCAAAAGACCTTATATTCTTTTTGCAATCGAAGCATATTTCCACAGAAGGCTGCCTGGGTGAGTCATCGTCTCAGTGGGCGATCGTACGATGTACTTAGAATACATACAGACATCCTACGTACATACATATGTGTCATTCTTGGAATCATTTCATCATTTTGTGTTTCATACACCTTGCAGAGAAGGAGGAGCTGGTCGGCCTGGTGCTGACACATGTCGCACAAGCGGATCGCGATGCTGGGCGACCGCCCCACAATAGTCCTGGCCGGGGGCAAGCCAATCCCATGGACAGTCTTAAGCAAACGTGCCAAAACTTTTTCACCAATCTGAGTGACAATATCAGTGATTCCTTTGCGTCCTTTGACACAAAGTCCAGTGCGAAGTCCACGACGAACAACAGTCGCGCGAATAGTCGTCATGCATCCCAGGATAATGGAAGGCAGCCGCCGCCTTCATCACCGCCTACGAGTATAACCGATCAGCCGCGTGTCTCCACGCGAGAGATTCCCACATATGCCAGTTCGGGTCATGTGCCGAGCCCCTCAAGAAGCGGCGTTAGACACAACTCCACTGAGTTTGCACATGTGCATGTCAGTCCCTCGTCGACGTCATCGACGCACACAACAACAACATCGCCAACAGCAACCGAGGACCGCAGACCGACAACCTTGGCCGGCGTTGGATTGGCTGCTCAGCTAAGGAACGAGCAGAGATCGTGTGACTCTGAGTGCGAGTGCTCCGATGATGAGATCATTCAGACATTCAGTGAGCGCACATCGCTCAAGAATAGCGAGCGACAGTCTACTGTGGACGCAGATCAAGCAACAGCAGGGGCAGATGCTGGTGCGGCTCTGACTCCCAACAATAGCACCACAGCGGCAACGGCAGCTACGATAAACACCAGTCCCGGCTACTCTAAGCCGGGTTCCCTGAGCTCCAAGGTGGATGCTTGTGGCGCCGATTCCTCCCAGTCAAGCTTTGAGGAACTAGGCGCCATTGGAGGCATCTCGGATGAGAGCAAGACAGCAACCGACACGAACAGCAGCAATTTGGATCAGTGGCAAATACTCGATACGGCAGCACCAAGCAGCAGTCACGTGCAACAGTCGCTGGCCACATCTACGTCAGCTGGTGCTGAAGGTGCCACCGCCACCGAGGAGATACTGGAAGTGACGCTGCGCAACGAGCCAGGAGAGATGACAAATATTGAGCAGCGTACTGTGACGGTGCCACAGCAGTTGCCCCAATCGCCACAGTTGCCACAGCCAGCGCAGCGTGTCAAGAAGGTCACCAGGCGGCGCTCTGATGGTTACCTAAATCGTCGTCATCATTCCAGCGATGATGAATCGCCAGTGGCAGCTAATGGTCTCGCGTTGAGTACACTGAGTGAACAGCCCGAGCCGGAGCCAGCGTCTTCCTCGGGCAGTTGTCGGCGTTGTGGCAAGAACAAGACAAATATACGCAAGCATGTGGAGAAGATGCGTCGACACTTGGAGAACTCTCAAATGTCCGAGGAGGACATCAAGCGAGAGTTGCAAGAGTTTCTGACCTATCTGGAGCAGCGCACCAAGTCGTTGGATTGCTCAGAGGCTGGCAGTCATGTGGTATCACCTCTCAGTGTTGGCGATGCGGGCAGCATTGCAGCTGGTGGTGGTGGCAGTGGAGGGATGCCCATAACACCCACAATTGAGTTCTCGCCGACGCAGGACGATGATCATCATTGGGGCGACGATGAGGGCATTCATGTCTATGGAGCGCCGATGGGATTTGAGCCTGCCAATGGCATTGATACATCTCGCTTCATTAATCTGGAAGACTTTGAGGATCTGTAAGGCAGCACCAGAGTTTTCTATGCCTGAAAGATTTCTAATTTGTTTCTTTCTTTCGTGTCCACAGAAAAGACTTGGAAAACTTAACGGTGAAACAGTTGAAGGAGATACTGATGCTGCATCGTGTCGACTACAAGGGATGCTGTGAGAAGCAGGAGCTGCTCGATCGTGTGACCAGGCTGTGGAAGACAATGCGCACTGCGCCAGGTATCCCTCATCCTAATCCCTTTATCAAGGCTAAACAATTACTAATCTCCTTCTCTTCTTGCAGCTGTTGAGAAACTTCCCACAGATGAGCTTTGTAAAATCTGTATGGATGCGCCCATTGAGTGCGTATTTCTGGAATGCGGCCACATGGCGACCTGTACCAACTGCGGTAAGGTGCTACCCGAGTGCCCGATTTGCCGACAATATATTGTACGAGTTGTAAGATTCTTTAGGGCGTAAGATTGTCTAAGATGAATGTCAGGCCCTCCCCCGCAAGCTTTGCTTATTCGGTTTAGGACTCTAAATATGATAAGTAAATGTTCATAGTGATATGTATGACTATATATACTATATGTACTATGATAACTGGTGGATCTTGAGCCGCCAAGTGATGGAAGCTATATATTTATGTGCACTTACATATGCAATGTATTTACGCATAGGGATCGTGCTATTTATACAACCGCCTGGTTGATGAGGGATTGCTATCTATCTATAGTATATACTCAATAACTTCTGCGAAATCAATAACAACATTATAGTTTCCTTACACACTGTACACAACTATGCAGACCGTATTATGTTTTAAGTGTGTTTTAAGGTAAATACAACTTGAAAAGTTCGTATTGACAACGCGTTAGTTTATTTGATGCTGTTTGTTTTGATATATTTATTATTTATCCAACCCCCCTCTTGTTGTTTGTTTATGGATTGAGTAGTTCTCTTAGTTAAGCTAACATTCCTATACTGTAACTGTAAATGATGGAATCTAATATAAACACTGTTGTAAACCTCGTCTAGATACGCATTTACATCCAAATAAACTAAATATTTAAATTTAAATCGGTTAAATTCTCTTTGAAGCTTGCAAGCTAGCGATAACCTCGGGGTTGTATCGATTATTGATTCGATAGAGTGTTACAAGCTTCAGCATTAATCGGTTCGGTTGTTTTACAGCACTGTTGGCGCCAGGTTTAAGTGAATGTAAATGGAAAAGTTTCGTTTACAGATTATTTGAGAGTAAAAGACACTTTAGTTATTTTACAATACTTTTTTATTACACATTTATGAAATTGGTTTATTTGTGCTCGACAATTATTCATAGAGGGCAATCGACAATTTCAACAGTCAATGCAGAATTCTGTTTCGAGATACAATTTTGGTGCGGCATTTAAAATCATAATGCGAATTTAATTTATCTTAAGCGTAATAACATATAGGTTAGGTAAGGTTAGGGCTGAATGAGTACGACTAAAAACAAAGCGATTTTTATTTTTTTAACAAATAAAAATTGTACAATTTGTATTAGGCATTTGCTTTTTTTCCGCTTTTCGCTTGGCTAATCTAGTGGGCGAATGAGACAAACACACAAACACACACAACAACAAGTAGAGTGGGAGTGGAAGGAAGAGGGAGACCGGTGCAGTTGCAGGTGCAGTTGGAGTTAGTTTAGAAGTCATAAGAGTTGGACTCATCGTCGCCCTTGCGCACCTTGAAGATGAATCTGTAGATGAGTGCGGCCACAATGCCACCCACCAATGGACCAACCCAGTAGACCCAGTGATCTGTCCAGACGCCCTGGACAACAGCGGGTCCAAAGGAACGCGCTGGGTTCATGCTGGCTCCGGTGAGCTTGATCTATAAAGCAAGAGAAGCCAGTTCAGTAAGTTCTAGACTATATAAGTCCTTCAATTCAGCTTCACTTACAGCACACAGATGACCGGCAGCAATGGAGAGACCCACAGCCAGTGGGGCAGAACCCTTAATGTCTGAGCGACCGGGATCAGAGACACCCTTGACCACAAAGACCAGAATGAAGGTGATCAGTGCTTCAATAAGCACCACCTGGCCCACACTCAGGGAACTTTCATAGGAGGATACACCCAATTCCTTTATTGGCAAGCCATTCAATGAAGCATGAATCACAGCTGCTCCGGCAATGGCGCCCACGCACTGCATGATGATGTAGAAGGCAGACTTCAGTATGCTCATCTCGCCCACAATGAGGAAGCCGATGGTCACCGCTGGGTTGATGTGGCAGCCGCTGATGTGGCCGAGACCCTGCAAAGAACGAGAGGTTAGTTATGCAATTGAATCATTTTCGATTTGTATAAAATTAATGGGAATGGTAGATAATATATATAGTTATATAGTTGCTGAATTTGAACACCCTAACTTGTTTAGTTAACGAGTTACGGCTAAGTGTATAAACTTATTTCCATTCAAGGGACTTAACTTATGAGTGGGTTGCGTTAAATGGTGCACATCCAATTCTGAGATCGGTTGTTATTACCATATGTTTTTTTCCACATTTGACACGCATACCGAGAACATTAACAAATTGAAATCTGTTAAATTCCATCTGAAAGGGTCATAAAAGTTAATTATTTTGCTTGGCAATTGCAAATCAAGTTCTGTTTGCTATGCACAACCACTGACAAGCTGAGTTATATAGTCGAGAACAACAAAATATTGCTATACATCCCATTTATCAGGCGATAAATCAATTGAGAGTTTTTAGTAGCCTTCTCTAAGTGATGTTTGGCGAGGTATTAGACGAAGAATGTGAGTTTGAATGTCTGTTTGTATGTCTACGGCAGCTTTTTGATATAGTGGTTTGATTTTGATGTTTACTTTATATAATATTAATATATTAAGCAGGAATTAACTTAAGAAGTTTTGCTTGCACTGATAACATCACCATAAAACTAGCACAAATATAAAATTTGAGCAATTATGTGTGCTGTTCAAGAATATATATGTCTATAGCAGTCTCTGCTCATTCAACCTTCATGTATATTTCGGGCAGTGCCTGTCCGCATGTCTGTTGAATAGAAAGACAAAATCCGATAACTTCTATATATTGTTCATGAATATATATGCATATAGGACCTACAATAACTGCATCTACAAGCTCCTTCCACACATTTACTTGGATATATGTATCTTGCAGTACCTGCCCGCATGTGTCGGACATGTTAAATCAGCCGACATCGAATATCAACTTGGCAACGCAGACAACGCCACTCGAAGTCTTTGTGTGAGTTGGGCCCCTTCTTTCTTGAATGGGTTGGGTAACAGAGTTTACCCTTTGTCACGGCGTACGCCTGTCTGCGCAGAGTGGCGCGTTGAGCGCGTTGCGCAAGCCGAAGCTGCCAACGGATGCGAGCAATTTGCGACGGAGACACGAGAAAGAGACGCATGCAACAACAGCAACAACAACAGCAACTACGAGTGCAACTATCTCTAGATCGATGACGATAGCGTTAAAGTTCAAGTCTCGCATGGATCAACGACTGCAACTAAAAGTAAAAGTATCTGCTGAGCTTCTGCTGAGTCATTGTGCTTAGAATCGCATCGAAATCAAACAAATTGCCACTCGAACAACGAACAACGAGTACTCACAGTCGCACTCAGACTCGAACTCACAATCACACACACACACACACTCACACTCATACGCACACACACTTGCATTTGTCCTATGAATGAATACGCACGCCGGCCGGGCTCGACTCAAGGTCGGCTGCGCAGGCTTCTATGTAGCCCCAGATCATTTGGCGATTCCAATTTGAATTTGAATTTTGATTTCGATTTTCGTGTGGCTCAATGTCGACTCGCCTCGGCTGTCTCGGGTGGAGAAGAGGAGGAGAAGGAGGCTGTAGCGGCCACTACCACGGGCTAATTACAGCGCAAGTTCAGATCAGCCCCCAAGTCAGAGACGGAGTTACGCCCGGCCAACGTCTTGACATTTCGCGTACTCACGCACTGCGATTTTGTCGCTCTGTTTTTTTTCAATTGCAGTGTGCGAGTGAGACAACCTATCTGCAATGGTCACTCAGCTCTAGTGCATGGTATATAAGGTGATATATCTTCAACTACTCTTAACTTCTTGAAAAAGCAACCTATTTTCTGTATAATATTGACCTATTTGCTATAAAGTGAAGCTATTTTTTATAACAGTAACTTAATCCGATTTGGTTATATTTATATCAGGCTTTCTCTTTAGTTTGATCTTTGAAATTCACAGTTTATATGTTTATGTTTATATATACGTATTTCATGTTGTCCTCTTCTGGAAACCGGAAACTATTCCTGAAACTTAAGCTCTGTCAAAATTTATTAGGTTTTCATTTGGTTTGTAAGCTTTCGGTCTTTTCCAGGATATTCAAGAGTCGAGAGCACTTGTCGTTGTTTCTGGTGTCTTTTGTTGCGCGCCTAATCATCAAGATCGACCAATCAAAAAAAATATTATATGAATAAAAATAAAATATGCTCGTAATTCAAGAGATCTTTGCTGTTGTTGTTGTTTGCATCTGACGGCGTCAATCAGATTGTGTTTGGTTCGGGCTCTTGAGCTCGGGTCGAGTTGGGCTTGTTCAGGCACTTTTTAATTGCACACTTGCGCCTGCCTGCCTGCCTGCATTATGAATATTAATCAAATCGGTTGCATGCCACTCAATGGAGCATGCAAAACCCATCATTAAAGCGGCGTGCAACGTGTGTCAAATGCGTGAGAAAACGTTTGGAGTGAGTCATTGAGGCGGTTCTATTGGAGACCATAAAAACGAAAGTGTGGTAGGGTTGGTTAGTAATCAAGCAGATAGAGGCAGTATGTAGAGGTGTGGGGTAGAGTAAGAAGAGTGTAGAGTAGATGGGGGAAGGTGCCAAGAAATCAAATCAGTGTGCCATAAAATGAAATGAGGTACGGCGTGGTATGGTTATAAGGTAGCAGATAGAGGTAGTAATTAAAGAAAGATACAGATAGATGTAGAGGCATAGACCAGGGAGGTAGACAAGTAAGAAAAGGGTGTAAAGATAGAAAGCTAAGGTAGGGTCCCAAGGAAGCACCCTATTCTGATAGTTGTAAAGTTTTCATTAGGTAGTCTGCCCATAAATGAACCAATTCTAATTTTAAACTTTAATTTGTTTCTTTGCTTATCTTCTATCTCTTCTGCGGTCAGTCAGTACCGAGTACCACTCCTAGTTAGTCATCAGGTGCGCTTTAGCGACAGCGTGATGTCAACACTCGCTTTTTTATGAGTCTGTTTTGACTGCTTGGCGGCTGTGACAACCCATGGGCTACTCAAAGTCTGCGCTCAACTCAGTCGGGTAGCTTGAGGAGGCACAGATAATGTAATATCAATAATACATATATAAAAAGGTATGTTAATTCATTATCAATTTGTATTTACTACACAGTATTTTCCGTATTTATTCTTAAGATTATCATCACTTGACTGCCAGTTAAATAAATATTGAAATATTTGAGTTATTTTAAGAAAATATAAAGCAACTTCTTGTTGGTCTTTTTGCACAGAGCTGAAACATTGTTTATATATTCTCGGAATGAGTTGCAAATTTGCATTGCAAATTTAACTGGCAGTTAAATAATTGACGGCCACGCAGCATAAAACTTTCGTTTAACGCTGCCATAATTATGCTATAAAACATATGCATATTCGTATTCTGTGTGTGTTTTTCTTGACATTTATGGTAGCTTTTTAATTGTGGTGCTGAGGTACAAGTGTTCGCCAGTCGGGTTAACTAACTAATGGTTTATCTAATCTGTCTGTCTGTCTGTCCGTCCCACTGTGCTTCCCACTGTACCCGCCTTGTGTTGTGTCTTGTCTTGTCGTGGGGTGCACTGCGTGGATATAGAGATATCGATCGCGTAGATCGAGGCTTACGCATGCGCAGCTCTGGCGCACAAATGTCTGTGAGTTGTTCTGCCAGAGTTGTTGTTGTTGTTGTTGTGCCAGAGTTGTTGTTGTTGTGCGACATTTGCGCTTAAATCATATTTTATAGCTTTTTGTTCGATTGAATGTTAACTTGTTTCGATTTCGTTCTGCTTTTCTGCAACTTTGTTGTAGTTGTTGCTGTTGCTGTTGTTATTGTCGGTGATTGTTGCCAGTGCGTTTCAAGTTCGCAGAACTGAGCAATAACAGCAACAACAACTAACCGAATCTAAAGCCGACTTTGCCATTTCGGCGCATTTCGGTGCATTTTTTTAGCGGGTCTTTTGATTTTTAGCTTGCTGCGTCGTGAATGAACGTGAATGCTGCACGCACAATATTGTTGTTGTTGCCTCGCATAATTAAGGCACAAGCAGACATATATAGTATATATATATATATAGTATAGTAGTTGGCTTTTATTGATCTTGCATGTTGCACCTTGATTCAACGCTGGAGGTTTTCGCGACTTTGACTTCGCTCTATCGTCGCATCTTGCCAGCAGTTTGCGGCTGTAGATATATACACAGATATATATATACACTATATATACGTTAATAATAGTCATAAATCAGCAAGCCAATCCCCATTGCCGGCACTTGCCCCAGCAGCAGCAACAGCACTAGATTTATTTCGCCTGCTTGGCCCGCATAAAAATCACAACTTGGAATTTTCCCCCTTGAAAGATTCGTCAAAATCGCGATTATCATCACAAAAGTCGCGTATGCATTTCTATTGCTATTGTTGTTGTTGTTGTTCAGATTGATGTTATTTATACATTGTTTTTGCTGCTTTGTTATGCATTGTTATTTGCATTTTCTTTGCCCCACTTCCTTTTGGCCAACGTCGTGTCGTGTGCGAAACGTGAAATGAATACAAAGTTGGTTTATTTTGTCGAGGGGTATCTGTGACAGCTTTATGATTACTTTTTGACCGACTGTGATCGGGAAGCAACTGCTATAGAACTTGAGGAGTGAGAGAGCTAAGGCTGCTTAGTCTAGCGTGGGTTGATTGTTTCTAATTGAACACCCTGTATTGTACTGTCAAAATATTTTGAGGGGAATTCAATTAGAAACTGACTTTAAAGTGAGCCGACATTTTATTAGATAGAAAAAAAAGGAGAGACTTTTTTACTCTCTGTACAGTTTGCCCCGTAAACTAACTAGGTAATTAACTATCTAATTAACCGAACTAAATGGGAAGCTTAGGTAAAGTTTTTAACTGTGAGATTTGCGACGCACTAACTCCTCCTATATCTGGCAGATGCAATTGTATCTTTTCGATACAGCTTGTCTATTCAGATTCTCCACACTTTTGCCCTGGCTTGGCACCATCATCGGCAAATTAGTCTCGATTAGCCAACACGAGTCCGCTCCCGGCACAGGTGCAACTCACGTAGCGAAGGTGCATCGCGATAGTCACGAGTCATCGCTGTGGCCTGCCTGGCATGGGCCTATTATGTTACGAAAGCCGAGCAATATTTGCCACGATTAGTTGCAGTTGCAAAGGGGGGTAGGGCAGGGGAAAGGGGAGTTTTAGTTACACACGTGATGCGCCTCGTAATAGTGCCGATAGTTAGCGATATGTGGCGATATATGAGACGACAATGGGCTGCCCGAGCTAGTGAGACAAATGAGAAACGTGCCCACTGCCTGTTGTTTTACGCTACGGCTATTACGAGGTATTTGAGCGTCGTTTATGACGCGTGTTCAACTCGCAGTGACCCAACGAGAGAGTGAAAGTTAAGTGCGGCCAGCAGGCAGAATGACGAGGGTAGGTGAGGCAAGTCAAGCACATAAAACTTGGTAGGAAATGTTGTTGGCAGAGATATGGGAAAGTTGAAGACTGTTAAATACCACGTAGTAGGTTAAAAGATACCCTAGAGAGCAGGTAAAGTAAGAAATACTTGAATTAACAATTCTGATAACTTTTAATATGAATTTGAGCTGATTTGTTTTTATTTTCGATAAAAGTTTACAACTGTATAATACCCCTTAAAGTACTAAAGGATACCCTAGAAAGCAGGAATAGTAATAGAAACATAAGTTTACTTGGAACTTAAGCTAATTTCCTTTGCTTATCGATAGCTACAGAGTTATCTTTAATATTTATCGATTAATCACATATGTATATATAATCTTTAACTACCACTTCCACTCCCCCCTCATACCCTTTGCTGCACACTCAATTTAAGCCTGAAACATTCTCATTGCATTCGGCGCAATTCTGTTTTACGGAGTCATCAAATCGCTTGAAATTGTTTCAAATGCCAAAAAATGGCAGCAGCAACAACAATGCCCACAAACTGGGGAACCACAACAGCAGAAACAGCCATAATAACAACAAGCACAACAACAACATGAGAAGCATAACGTAATTAAACGCATAATAATCTAATTGCATATTTTGCGTGTTGATTAATGTTAATTGCCGACGCTGACGCTGACTGAGACGCTGACTGAGACGCAGTCGCTTTGACGCATTTATCATTCACATTCGCACTCGCAGTTCGCACTCGCACTCGCACTCGCCGTGCGCATTCACAGTTCACACAGCATTCACAATCACATTCGATTCGGACAAATGTGCGTTGTGCGTTACTCATACGCAGCGTGTGCAGCCAGCGCTAATGACCAACGCACTGTGCATTTGACTGTGCCGCCAGGGGGAGATGCGGCCCAGCAGGGGGAGTGGCAAATGTATCTGCACTGGTAAATGTATGTGTATCTGTATCTGCATTGGTATTGGCAAAAGTATCTGCAGTTGCAAGTTTGTAGCTACAGTTATGGCTGTACCTCAGACTGTAGCTCAAAGTGTATCTTTATTATTAGTTAGAAAAGTATCTAGGGATATAGTTGAAGAGGTATACTGTATAGTAAATGTATCTGTAGTTGCAAATGTTGCATCAGTTGCTGCAATTGTATCTTTAGTTATTACTGCAAATGTAACTACTGCAGTATCCTCTGCTCTATCTATACATCTCTATCTAGCTGTATCTTTGTCCTGCAAATGTATTCGCAGCTCTTTCTGCACTTCTATCTGCATCTGTATCTGTATCTTGCTCTGCATCTGTGTGGAGTGTGTCTGTAAATCTGTCAATTTTGTAAATTACATTCGCACGCAGCCAACGCGTCGACTGCGCCGCATTCGATTGCCGTCTTTATGCGTTTCTTGTTTGTTTTCATTTTTTGCTTCGCGCTTTTCGCTTTTCGGTTTGCGGTTTTGTCAGTTTGGTCGGTTTTGTCGTTTTAAATGCCAATGTCTTGCCCAAAATGCGAGTGCCGCCGCTGCGCGCGACGACGGCTGCGGCGAGTTGTGAATGAGTTTTTGGCTCGGCCGAAAGTATAACGCGCTGTGACGGCGGCGGCGTCGTGTCCTTGAACGCACTATTGGCCATTACTATTGACCGGCATTCGCCCAGCTCCGGTTCAGACTGCAGCTCAAACTAACTCTTAGAACTACAGGGTATCTTCGTTGGGCACTCACCTGCGCCAGTGTGGCCACTGTCAGGCCAAAGGTGAACGCGATCTGCGGCACTGTTGCACCTCCCAGTGCAGTGCTGCCCACACCGATGAAGACCAAGAAGAATGTGCCCAGCAATTCGCCAAGCAACATCCGCCAGATGTTCTTGTTCTCCGTGATGTCGGCGACTCCAACGAATTTCGACATGGCTGCAAAAGACAAACAACAACAACAACAACAAGAATTAGTATGTAATTAAATGCCATAATTAGCAGATTGATTAACTGACTCTGGCTACGCAGTCAGCGCACGCCGCCACTCACTAATTAATTATGAAATTAATCATGCTGCGACAAGCGCTATCGATCGGATCAGATCGTTGCGAATCGATCGAAACAACTTTGGCCCAGAGCTCTTGGCGAAGTTGTGAAATTATTGTGGTTTTCTTCTACGTGGGTTTTAATGAGAATTTTTTTGGTTTAAATTAAAGTTTTTGGAGTAGAAATCTTTTTGGACATTGCTCAATATTTTATGCAGATTTCAAGAGAATATTAGAAGTATAGAGAGTTTCATTTAGATTTCTTATTGCTTTGACTGTTAAGATTAACAACAACTTAGTAGTATATTGTATAATTAAATTAGCAGTTTTGAAACCTTCAATGAGAACCTTCTATTTTAGTTTTATACAAATTTCTAGCTTTACCTCAGTTAATCAATTTGTTACTGCAATTTTGGTCTACTTTTTATAGCATTTCGACAAAGAATCAACCTTGTTTGTATATAGGATAAAGTTTCTTGAAACAACAAACAATTTAGTCAATTTGCTTGAAACTTAAAACATTAAAAAACATTCCATAAATATTCCAAAAACACTTGCACGCGCAACAGCAACTGCTCTATCCCCTCCCACCTGCCACAAACTCATCCACTCTCCTCCCCCTTCTTCGCCCATCCTTTTGTCTTGTTTAAATTCTTATCGTGGCAATTTCGCGGCACTTGATTAATTAAATTGTTTAATCGTTTCCTCATTTGCTTAGTTAGCAGTTAAGAGTGAACAGTTATTTGCACAGTGTTACCTGTTGTTACCTGTGTGTTTACCTGCTGCACAGCAGGTGTTAATTAATTTGTTTAAACAAATAATAAAACTATTTTAACACATCATTTAGAATTCTTGGCAAAAACTGACAAACTGTCAAGGGGGGAGAATGACTTAAGAGCGAGCACACACTGAGGAAGGAACATATAGAGGGAGATATATTAGAGGTATATCTATAAATCATCTAGTGAAAGTGTCTTCTAATAATTTCATTTATTTATTGTTTGTCATGAGGTGCTAATAGGGAAGGTCATGCATCCCTCGCCCTTAAACCTGCCCCTGTTTCTCTCATTGTTCGTGCTTTTTCATAAATATCTTAATTATTTAAAATGGGCGTTTTGCACCATTTTGCAATTAGCACCCACTTATATTAATTAACTGCGCTTTATACCCTGTAAGTCAATGTAAAGAGGTAGATTGAATGTAAAGATGAGGGTAATAAGATGCTTATTGATGGCAAACCAATTAGAATTTCTTGACTTTCATTTTGTTTGAATTTCATATTGTTATTTAGTTGTTACAGCGTATCTATCTTTCTGTAAAATATGACTAAGAACCTAACGATGATAAATTTGTAAGAATATTGTTGGAAACTATTAAAGAAAATATATATGAATAGAGATAACTATGAATACAATTAATGTTATCGATGCTAAGTTAAAATACTATCGATATTTTCAAGAAATAAGTTAGTTCCAGACGTATAGTGTATCTATCAGAACTCTATCTATAAGACTATGATTACGATTTCTTATTAATCTTATATAGATAGATATACGTCTCAAAAGTACTATCGATAATTCCCTTTAATTGCTATAAGCTTCATCTCCTCTCTAGCTCTTCTTCTTCCTTTACTTTCTCCCTCACTATAAGCTTCATCTCCTCTCTAGCTCTTCTTCTTCCTTTACTTTCTCCCTCACAGCGTATCGCCAAGTCACTTACTTCCTCTGCATTTCATTTATAACTTAATGACCAACTTCGATGACGATGATATCAATTTACACCCTACTTAAGTCTGGGGGCTTATGGGTATTTGATTTGCGCAATTCGCGAGGAACTTCGAGGCTCATAAAAACCAGTTAAACGCGCCAGTAAAACGATGGAAGGGAAAAGCTTATCGTGCGGGCTGCCACTTTCAGTAGTTAAATACCTATTGCACGCCGGGTCTTCCGTACTTCCCTCCCTCCACTTGTTGCCGGCATTAAGTTGATAAGCGATGCTATCACAGCGCAGGCTTTGCACACTTCACTTAATACGACAATTATCTTGGCCAAGTTGACTTGCTTGTTGTTGCTGTGGTCTGGGTCCCATGACCTGATGATAACTAACATGGCAGAGCGCCATTTTGCTTTAGGAGCCGATAGAAGAAGGAGGAGGGTCCCAAATTACAGTTACTTGCTGACTGTAACTGCTTAGGCCACGTCGTATAACAACTGGCAACGTGCTTGGCACTTGAGTATGAACAATAACAACAATTACTTGAGTATTGCTTGACTTGCATTTCAGATTCTGTATTGAGATTCATCGGGCATGCTTGACAACCCTATCGCATTACAGAACCAGAACGGGAATCTCATCGAGCGTGTGCTGCGAATACCAAATGCGATTAATGCGATTGGGAAATGGTCAGGAAAGCTGCGCCCTCCTCATGGAGGCGGCAAAACAAACAAACAACTAACCTATCTGACTGCCTCCTAGACAACCCGACAGCCCCATGCAGCGTATAATTAATCAAAGTAAATCATAGCTGCGATAGCACGTCGAAATTCCTATCATTTTACAGTTGAAATTCGATGCGATGTCACTGCGATGTTTACTTAGTCTATATATAGAATACTTAAAGCTGTTGGTATATTTAGTATATAGTATTTGTCCAGTAAACGGAAATGTGTTGGACAGTTGCTTGATAACAGTTGTAAGTGGTAAAGGGAGCTAAGTGAGTCATGAACTGCTGACTAGAATGGTATTTGGTAGTTCCTTTAGGTACTTGAGGGTGTTAGGTGGATCACTTTTACTTGTCGACTATGTAAGAGTGTGTAAAATCTGAGTAAAAGCAATATAATGTTGAACATTGGGAATGAGAGTGTATTATATAAACATAGAGTAGTAGTTAAGGTTTTAATAATGTATTGACTACTAAGAAGGCTTAAGATCCTAAACAAAATTGAAAAGTTTATTTTAATTGAATCTATTAGTTTTTCATACAGAAAATTTATGTATTTGTTAATGAAAAGGAAATATTATATAAGAAATTATATAAATCCAATTTAAAAGTTACCTTTTATGTTAATTTCTAGTTCTAGTTCCATTTATTACTTTAAAGAAAAGTAAACTAAATAACGAAAATAGTAGACCTCAACTATATCCTCATTTCCAGGGTATATCCATTTCCCCCCCCCACATAAAATTCCCACGCTGTTACATGAAATTCTCGTGCCTTTAACAAGTTCGAAGATCAGCTGAGATCAGCCAAAGCGACAACATTCTGCACGACGGAGACACCCACAGTGGATCCGAGATCGGGCAAGGTAAATCAGACTCCGACTCCGACTCAGACTACGAGGGGCTAAACGAGATCAGAGCGTTGACAGGCGAGTCTGCAATTAGCATGCGCCGAAAGCAAGAGCCGAAACTGTTATTTATGGTCTATTTGCCTCGCAGATTTGTTCGATTCGCACCCGATTCGATCCGACTTGACTCGACTACCTCATTGTATGCTAAGCGGGGCACGAGCTCAATTTGTTTATGCAAATCGAGCTGCAGTTGCAGGCTGAGCCAACAACAATAACGAATCAGTCGACGAAGGCTGCCTGTGATTGTACTCGAATATTGTACATTGAATGGTGCAACAAGTGCGCTTAATCTGTGCGACAATCAATCAGTCAATCACTCTGTCTGGCAATCAATCAATATTGCAATGCGACGCATCCATAACGGCGCTATGCCCGATGCGAGTCTATTAATCACGCCCCAAGTTCAATGAAACTCTGGCAACCCGTTTGGTTTTCAACTTGAAATGGAAATGGAAATTGAAATGGAAACGCACTTGAGAGCGTCGGGGGACTCCATACTAATAATACTTAACATATATATATATCCAGGTGTTAGCTCGATAATTGCCCTTGTCAGTCTTCATCTTCATCTTCGCGTTCCTCTCTCTTTCCCACTCCCTTTTGCAATGTGCTGTCGACTTAGTGCAATGATTACGCAAATCGCGACTGTATCTATTTTTAGACTTTCTCCATTTGCTGGGTTGATAGGCTCGGTTGGGGTCTTACCTACTATTACCGGACAACTACCATATGCTATTAGCCCGAATTGCGTCTGAGTCACAGCTCATAATTGATGGGTTTCACCTTGCCCGTGGGCAAGTGGTTAACATACAGACACATATAGCACTCAAATACCCGATAAGTACGCGCCTGTGACTGACATAACTTAACAACAACAACTTGTAGGTACGCTCAAACTAAGTGTCTATTTATGAGGCTCATTGATAGTGTATTAGGTATACAAGAGGGTTTAATTGAACATCTTATGGGGTAAGAGGAGTAAGAAGGCACAGGTTGTAGGCAAGGGTCATCAATCTAAATCACTTTTCAAAAAACATTTTAAACTTCAGTTTCGTTGACAACTTTCACTTAACAACTTATCAAAGTATTATGGAATTTTCAGATAAGATAGGGTTTCATTTCTTTAATGACTGTTGGCCTACCCTAACGAATAAGTATTATAATTTAAGTATTTTTAGAAAGCAAAAACAGAATTCTTCGGTATTTGTTTTCAAGATTTGTCTTAATTAAATTTATGTAGTATCAAAGAGTGGTAATTATATTATATTATTATACAAGCACTTTAAATCTAGTAACGATTATATCATTTAGTTATGTATACTTCTGAATTTCCCTACAATTTAAGACCATATTTTGTGGAAGCAGTAAGTTTAAAAGTTAAGGATCTACATTTAACTCTAAGTTACTTCTAACTCTAAAGAAATTTTTGATATGTAAACTAAACCTAAGACTTTTGAAATGAGTCAAGGTTATTTTTAATTGTTATCTCATATTGAAGATTCCCGTGAATTTTAAAACTATGTAGTTAATATCTTTAACTTCTTTTATGCTTTTTAGATCAGTCAAAAAACTCTACACACTTTTTATTCCCACACAGTTTCCCAGCAAACTTACCAGCCAAGTGTTTTTAGAAACTGTTTCTACGAATCGGAAGTCAATCGTATTTTAAACTGGCGCAAATTGCTTAATCACTCTCAGTTCTAACACAGAAATGTGCACAAACTTTTATGGGACATATTAAATATGGCGCTACTGTACACGTAATACGCGCTGAGATAGGGAACGTCTCGTGGGACTTTGACTTATCACGACGGAGCAGGCAGCTCGACTAAAAAATGAAGTTCATTTCTATTTCTGTGAAAATTCAAATTTTAATCTAATATAGTCGAGGGAACAACAGCAACAACAATGAGAACCAACATAATCTAAATGATATCCCCGGGTTATTTATGAGCGAGAGGGGAAGAGAGAGATAGAGGGAGAGAGCGCTAGTTGGACTTGTGTTAACCTTCCAGTTAAGGCTTAACATGAGCTTTTGTGCCGTGTGCAGTCTTTCAGTTTGATCAAGTTCGAGTTCGAGTTCGTATCCGAAGCATCGATCTTAAGCCGCGGGCGAAAATAATTAATAATTGTTGCAAAAAACTAAGAGCGTAAACAATCAACATTACGCACTGAGACAACAGCAACAACAACGACAACAATGCGAGGTGATTATTTAATTTGTGCTGTTTGTTGTGTGGGGGGCGTGACGACAAGACATTGAGTGGACTTAAATGGCCCAAAAAGGCGTCGCAGAAAGCAAACAACAAGGCCAGCCCCGGCGAGAGTCGATTCGTATCTTTAAGATACTTTTGTGTTGTGCGAGTGTTTCGCGAAATCACGACGAGGACTGCCTTAATGGATGCCTAATTGATCCAATTAACAAATTAACGAACATGACTTTCCTAGGGTATTTCTACAGTCGTCTATATTTCACTCTCTTTCCCCTGCTTAAATCTCTCTCTTCTTCTGGGAAATTAATTAGTGCCTTCTGTGCGACAACAAGTTGTGATCAAATACGTAAGACATCGACTTTTAATTGAGAAACAGTGCTCACAAGAAGCAGTAGAAGTAGCTAAAGAAGAAGAAGAGGTGCAAGAAGAGGATAAAGAAGGGGAAGATAGAGAGAGAGGAGCAACTTCAACTGGCGTCGGTTACAGCTTGACATTCCAGCGACATGTGTAAGAAGAACTCGTGTAGTAGCTCGATAACGGCACAATTCTGGAATCGGGAAAGTGGCACAGCCATTCACGAATAACGAGTGTGATTTGCGCGCATACACACTGGGTACTCGTTTAATACTCGCACGCGAATTGTGAATGCAAAACAGGTAGCAGAGACGCCACACAAATTGTGAATTCTTCCGCATTTGGCGCACTCGAAGCAAAGCAAGCAGCAGATGATAGCCAAGATAGCAATCTCAATGTGGCTTAGGAACTTATATATATATATAAGTGGTTGTATAAATATCTTTATGTGTCTGTCGGCAAGTAGAGTCAGTTAATGTCAAGGACAGGCAGGCAACTGCAACTGAGTTCTTTACTCTTTTATACCTTAGCCTAGTTCAATTGGTTCATCACAGGGCAAGTCGGAGCTCTGCCAGACAGTTGCTCGACTATATAATTTACTAACGGTAAAGCTAAGTGGGAGGCAAGCAAAGGAAGGAAACACCAAGGTAGCAGGCAGCAATTTGAATATGCCAGACAAAGGAATGTACGAGGGTTCTTTAAGAAGTAAGGAAGATTGAACTTTCTTTCTACTTCTTAGTTTTACTTTACTTCTAATTTTTATAAATATATATATCTAGTTGATTCTGTATTACAATTGTGAAGTAAACAAGTTACTTAGTACTCTCTATACTATACCTAAAATACTCTATTTGCAATGTAGACTCCAGAAAAGTCTCCCCATATCGCTTGAGCAATGCGACTACTTGAATGACAACCCGTGAAAGCGCTGAAGCCGTCTGACTAGCAGGTTCTACTCGTATACTAGGTGAACGCCCCGCTGACAGTATACTCGTATGCATGTATATTCGCTTTGCAGTCAGATAGCATCTTCGATTTCTGGCGCCCCCAACTCGACTTTCATGTGCACCGCGATTAGAAATATTTGTGCGGGGCCTGATAAGATAAGCGCACAATTATAAGGCCACAATGGATACCAGGTGTGAGAGGGACTGAGTGTGAGTGTGAGAGAGAGTGGGTGTGAGTGGGAGTGTGAATGTGAGTGTGAATGTGAGTATACTCAGATGAGTTCTGGCTGCTTCCGTTTAGCTGGCGCTCGCTTACGCAATCACTTTGTTTGTGGGTCGAGGTTTTTATCTGGCGCGGAAACAACGAGTTGTGGGTGAAGCGGAAGGAAGGAGGAAAGAGGGCAGAGTTGCTGGCCCTTTGCAGTTGCAGCTTGTACGACTACTTCCGTTCAACCTTCTCAAGCATATCCTGCAAAAGGATGTTGCAGGAAGCCAACTCAAGGTGCAGTTCCAAGGCGAAGGCGCGGCTGGCCGCACGTGCCACACAGTTCGCGAAAGGCTTGGCTGAGTGCGGGAGTGTGGTAGTGTGTGTGTGTTCCAGTGTGTGTGCCTTTGTCGGGGTCACACCCAAATCCTGCAACAAATCACTCGCGTCATTCATTTGCTGGGCGTGGCATTCCAAACTGAACGCACCACATTGCGTATGAGCAACATTTCTAACTCTTACGTTACGCCCTGCTCCGTCTCCTCCCTCCCCCTTCTGCTGCTGCTGCTACTCCCGCTGACTTCATTATGCCAAAATGGCAAAATGGCAAATAATTTCGTAGCCAAAGCAGCGACAGCTTCGTCATTTATGAGCAGAAGACACGCAAGAATCGCATAACTAGCTAATTTACCTATATAGCCAGCGCTCACATATGTTTCTCGTAATGCCCCATTATGGCGACAGATGGCGCTGCCATTGTCTGCCTCGTAGAGGGAGTCTTGCTGTAATTACCCCCACAAACAAAAGGCGCGTGTTTCCCCTCGTAGTCGCTCGACAATTAATCAACTTAAGCCGATTATTAATCTCGAACCTTACGAACTTTATTTTTGACTCTCCCCCCTCCCCTCCACACATTGAGGTGATGATTTTATTAAAACATTCTCAGCTAAATTTGATATCGAACATCGACAAAATTCGCAGGTTTTTTCGCGATAATGAATAAAAAGAATAACCTGTTCTTGAATATTTCTCAAAGTTGATCGTAAATCTAGTTATAAATTCATTAATTAGTCGGGGGGTCTCTCGATGCGCGATTTCGATGTGAGGGAGGTGTGTTTTATGGCCCGCTAATTTATGCCTCTAAGCGGCGGACTCGATTACCAAATCGATAAATCTGCTGACAAATCTGCGATTCCCTGGCGGGGTAACCCTGTGAAGAGAGCAGCAGGGTTGAGTCAGCGCAGTGTATGAATTTGATAGGTCTAGATCTATATCTTAAATAGGTTCGAAATGGGATAATCATGTCTATTTGGATAATGTGATATCATTAGAACATCTTACTATAACAAATTTCTGGCGTTGCTGTAGCAAATTTGGTGTTTTTCCAAAAGAAAGATGTTTGTTATTTTGCTAGCTATTAGATGATATAATGCGCAATTATAGACATTTGTTCTGAGCTCTAATAAGATTCCCCGAAATAATTTAACTAACGACTTTATCGCAATTCACTCGCAAATTGCAAAAACAAAAGTTTTCCCTGGGAAGATCTTAGCTCTGAATGCTCTTGGCTGCCGTATTAGCGTAATTATAAGCTGGGCTTATTAATAACACGTTGATATAGTCGTTATATAACTGATACATTGACTGACTTTGCGCGTAACTCGCAAGATTTATGATAATTCGCAATTTCGCCATGATGTCATGTGAGATTGTCAACCTACTCTGGCACGATTCGACGATCTATGGTTATCGGAAAAGGCAATGTCTCGACTCGCAGTAGACTTCCGAGTGAAATTGTAAACATGTTTCGATAAGTCGCACGCTCTAGCGCAGAGCAGCGGGTCGATCTTCATTGCCAAGGCCAAGTCGGGCCCCGAGTCTGACTCTGTCGCTGACTTTGACAGCCTGTGTAAATTGGCTTTTAGCATCGTCGTAAAGCTTCCGATTGGAGCTGCACAAGCTACACAGTTATAGCTTCGATGCTTCGATTCAATATTGACACAATGTTTTTCGCATTTGTTTGCACAATTGTTTAAACAATAGAAACTCGAAAACAGTTCAACAATAATTAGACCTAAAAGCGAGTATTTTTTTCAGTTAGCTTTCGACGTAGGGAAGGCAAATTAATTAGACTGGTAAATATTATTTTCGGAACCACTTCGCCTTATCGCGTCGGCCTGACAATTTGACTTTGAACTAGAGCTGTAGCTGGCTACTTTATAATGGTCACCAAATTGGATATAATAACAAATTTTTATTATTGTTATTTGCTGACGACATTCTTTTGGTTTTGCATCAGCGCTTTGTTCTCCCGCTTCGCAGTTCGTTCACTTGGGGCTCTCAACTGATTTACTATCCTCCTCTGGAGTTTACTGTCACCTTTCGTCGGGGAAGTCATCAGTCCAAAAGTTGTTGTTATGTCTATCTCCTCATCTTCTTCTCTTTCTTGTTGTTCAATTGTTTAGCAAAAACTTTGCACGGAAGCAAAAACTCGAAATGAGCGTCTAATTTGCCATTAGAGAAAATATTGAAAAGCTATCAAACTATCATCTTGTTATTGATAAATAAAAAAACAACAGGAAAAGTAAACAGAGAAGCGATTGAAAAAGCACAAATCATATGCAAAAGACATGCACATTCAGTTCGATTCGATTCGATGACGATGACAATGAGTTTTCGATTTGCAAATGATTAATTCGCGAGACAAGCTAATGAAGTAACCCTCGACGAGAAGAGGAAGAGCAGATAAAAGACAATTGCGAACAGAATGAGAAGATATTATTGCGAGTTCAAAAATAAACCCTTCGGGCCGGGTTTATTTTTGGAATCGAAAACAAAGTCTGAAACCCTTCAGGCTGGGTTTATTTTCAGAAATTGTATGCAAATCTGAAGAGAATTAAGTAAATTGATGCGTGCTATCGAGATCATGACGACTTAAGAAAACAAAAGAAAATAGAGAAGGCAACTTCAAAAGATTTGATTAGAGGTTTATAAGAAAACAAAACTTACTCAAGTGTTAAACAATTTTAAAGAAAGAGTTTACTTCTTTTGAAAACTGAACTCATTTTTCATTTATCTTTCATTTTTCCAACTTAATTAAGTTAAGTGAAGCTCGGAATACTTCAGAGCTCAGTTTCCTTGGATTCCCCTTCGAACTTCCATCAATCAAGTTTATATTGCCACAACTCAATGTTGATTTCAAAAACTACAAATTTATGGTTTTTAGTTGATTAAAGAAATTAAATATTTTTAGTTTAGTAAGCTGCATTTGTCAAGCTTTTAATTAAAGTTTATAATCGAATTAGCTTTGGTAATAATCGGTTTCAACTTCGATTTGAAGATCTACGAACTGAACTAAGTGAACAATTTGTTTTTAGTTTCGTTTTCGGTTTCTTTTTTCCACTGTAATTAGTTTTCACAAAGAAAATTGGTTTTATTGCTTAATTACAGATTACAGAGATTTGCATGTGAAGAGGCTGATGAAGAAGGGAGATGGAAGAGAGAGAGTGAGAGGCAGGGAAGACTGGGGTAAATTATTTTAGCACAGTTTTCAGTTTCGTTGACCTTCAAGTTGCAAAATTTTCCAAATTATTCATGATTACACACACGCACATGCCACAAGACTCCATTCATTGCACATACTCATTCATTGACTCGTGAATACACTCACCTGCTTTCTCAACCATTTTGCACTATTTCTGTGGCTACTTTTGTTGCTGTTTTGCTTTTGTCTTTCGCCTTCTTCTGTTGCTGTTGCCACTCGAGTTCAGCGCGGCGTGGGTCGTTGAGTTTTTTCGTTGCTGGTGTTGTTGCTTTTATTGTTGTTGTTGCTTTCGTTTTTGCGGTAAAAGTTATTATTGTTGTTGTTGCTGTTGGGGGCGCACTTGAATCGACTCGATTTGTGCCAAATATCTATTGCCAAATAATGATAATTGTTAAGGTTAAGTGGCCCGACTCGAGTTGCCCAACTCAAAATCGAAATCGAATTTGATTTGAAATTGAAAGCGAAATTGCAGCGAAAAGGAATTTGAAAAGCCTCCACAAATCAAACTTAAAGTTTCGTAGGTTTCGGAATGTCACTTAACGGTCTTTTCTCAGGCACTTCTTTCACGCGCGCGCGAAGATCTTTCGCTTCTTTTCTTCTCGAATTTGAAAAGAAAAACGAAAGTGAAAATCTGTTTTTAATATTTTTGTTTGGTTTTTTGTTTATTGTTCTACAGTTGTCTGCAGATTTTCGCTGAGTTTTGCACTTGATTTATTTTGTGTTTGATTTTGTGTTTGATTGTGTGTTTGCTTGTTGCCTTTGCGTCTGCTTGCTGCCACGTTCGCTGCTCGAGCGCAAATAAAGCTGGCTGGCGCTGTGGCCGTAACTGATATACTCTCAGTCGGCCAAACAGCGTTGCTGCTGCCGCGCAGTCAACGTCGCTGCTCACATCGACGTCGTCACTAGCGTCGACTTCGCGTTAGTTTCTTGTCGTTGTCGCGTCGTCTTTTTTTGGGCTTGGCGCGCGACGGTTTCGCGATGGTTGTTAAAGGATTGGGCCAGCTTGGGATGGGATTGGGAATGGGGACTGTAAGTAGTAGTAGGTGTGGAACCGAAGGGGGTCGCCCTTATGACTTAATTAGCAATTCGCTTGCCATTTCCACAATTTGCATGCCAGTTATTAATACCCTGTAGATGGGTAAGGCTGAGGTGAGGACGCTTTTTGCACTGCTGATATCATTGGGAAAGGCCAAGGGGAAATTGTGGAAACTTTCTTGGATGGGACTGTTTGTGAATTGATAGAATATACTTATAATACAGCTACAACTACTACTATAACTATTACTACTACTACTACACTACCTCTACTACAAATACTTTTACTATTATTACTATTACTTATACAATTGATGATACTTATACTACTGCTAATACTGCTGCAACTACTACAACTATTACTACTACTACTACTGCTTCTGCTTATACTACAGCCACTACCACTTCTACTGCTAATACTACAACTACTACTACTACTATAACTACTAGTAGTATTACTTCGCCTACAACTACTGTTGCATATAATACAACTACTACTACTACTGCTAGTAATACTACTATTAATACGACTTCTACTAATACTCTTACTACTACGACTACTATTACTACTAATTATAACTACAATTATTGCTGCAAGTTTCTGTAGATTTCTAACAAGACTTCTTCTTAATTGTTCCAACTGCTGCCCAGGATAACCGCCAAGTCCAGCAGTGCCTACCTCACGCACTTTGTAAAATATCTTAAACTTTTTTTCAAGTCACTCTCTTGACATTTCGCACTCCAGTAGTGCCACAAAGTATTACCCGAGCTGATAAACGCACTTCAATCCCTAAAACCTTATCACCTTGGGCAACTTAGCTTGCTTAACTGATTACCAGTAATCCGTGGGGCGAGCTCTGATCAGCTGCGCAATGCCCGATGGCTTTGCTGCCAGGGAAAGTTTAATGACAAATAAATGGAGGGAGTTTTTTCTCACTCCACTCACCTCCGCCCCCTTTCCGGGCCTAATGGGTTATGCTTGACGGACGCTTATCGCACTTTTCATATTTCACTATTTCAATTTCCTACAATTTCCCTGACGCTTCTGACGGTTCCGCTTTAATATTGATTATTATTGCACATTAGAGTCAGTTTTTTTTCGCCATGGTTAATGGGCTACTTATAAATAAGCGCAGGGGGAGTCATCCTCCCCCTCTCTCTCTCTTCCGGCTATCCCAGTGAACCTTGTCATATTTATTTAAGGCCCAAGCAACAGTTGCAGTTTCAGTTTATTGACAAAACAAATGATAGAAAGGCGAACGAACATCAACAATGGCAAGTCGCAAAAAATCGTATCGCGTAGATACTAGATATATCTGTAGTATATAGTATACTTATAATACCCGCACAGACAGATGGGCGGATCCAGTGTATTGAAAGCAAGCGATTTGGCGGGCTCTTCTGCGCAATTATATGGTTAGTACTTGAAGCCAGACGATCATTAAAGTGGCACGAAAGCAGGGACCAAAGATTGGAGGAGGGAATTACCCCCAGGCCATAAGATGCGATAGCATTATGTGACCAGTTATCATCACGATAATTTCGATAATTCACTAACTTGACCATTACAGTAGGGCGGCAGCTGCCGTAGGTTCTATTCTTAGTACTCGGCGTATCAACTAGTTAAATACCCATTAGTTACCCAAGCAACACTCTACATCAAAGTATTTGAAGGTTTTAATTTTCTAAAGCGTAGCTTGGAAGCATTTCTCAAACAATTGTGCTACTTGCGAGTCATTGTGTCTGAAAGTTATTGAGAGTTCTGAATGGAATACTTTGTTGGCTTTGTTCCAGATTTCATTTGATTTCTAGAGTCTTTCTTTCTAGTGATTTAGTGATGTAATTTATATATGTAGATTTCTAAAGATCATAAAACTGTGTATTTGGCCTTGCAATTTCCTCAGCTAATAAATTAGATTTCCTTTTGAGTAAAAGTTTGCTGAAATTAGAGCTTTGTATACTCTGTAAACATGAAGAGTGTAGAATGTTACAGCTAAAAAAATATATTTTTCGACTGTAAATAACTATTTATCGATATTTCTACATCTTTATCGAAATATTTATCGAAAATATGCTTACCTTTCTTTATTGAATGATTTTCATATATTCTTTTTATTCTACGATAGGTTCTTCACTTGTATATACCCTGTATTTACATACACTTATATAGGGTATTTCAGTATTGTGCACAAAAGGTAGCAAAATGTGGTGAACAGATTGTGTTTACTTTGTTCAATTAACCCTTTGGACTGCACACAAAAAGCAAGCATTAAAATTAGCCATTTCTTGGAGTGCCCGACTAGCAGTTACCCTAGATATAACAAATAAAACTCTACAACAGTGCATAGAGTAATAAAAAGTGTATCAAATTATGTATTAAGTACCTGCATCAAGATTGTTCCCCATTAACTCTTGTTAAGCCCAGCATACCCCAACTGCACCAATTTACAGGGTACAACTGCGAGCATTTCGCGGCGTGTTTATTGTATTATGAAAACAATTTTTCAAAAATCATTCAATAGCCAGCCCCGCCCCACACATGCCACCCGCCCACCTTGGCCAGGGGGGCGACATTGAAACTGTTTTCAAGCCAAAGTTATAGCCAAAAACAACAACAACGGCAACAACAAAATCTAGCTGTAATTGTGCGCTTCCAGACAAGCCAAGAAATTGTGGCTTGAAAACGAATCCGCCAAACTGTCGATCAGGTCAGGTGTTGTTGCTGTTGTTGTTGTTACTGTTGTTGTTGTTGCTGTTAGGACGGAATGATTTACAGTTATTGCCGGTGCTAATCATGAAATGAGTTTTGCCAACTGCCAGCGCGCAATAAACGCACATGAGTCGCTGCAAATCGAGCCATGAAATGGCCAAAAAATCAAGCTAACTTGATCGAAACAATTTAGACGAAATTGGTTCAATTTGAGGCTCGCCCAGTGCGTGAGGGAGGAGCGCAAGTGGCACGTGCAATTCGAGTGTTATCGAACAATCGGACGCGTGATTAATTTGGACTCTGCACACCCGCACACACTCCCGCGAATAAAGGTCAATGTCATCTGGCGTTGCCAACTCAATGCTGCGCTGCAGCTTTGACACTTGGCGCAGCTTCTCAGCATCAACTTGAGCTTCATCCATCAATCTTCGCGCGAGTGTTTTGTTACCTGTCTTTGTACCTGTACCTGTATCTGTTTCTGTGCCAGTATGTGTACCTGTCGCTGCCTGTAACTCAGTTTGTCCAGATGCAAATGCGTTAGCGCCTTTTTATGGCCAAGAGACGCCCCCATCTACCATACTTCCCTCTTCCTCTTTCGCCTCTTTCTATAAGGCCGTCAGCAGCTTGCGGCTATAACTAGCTTGTTTTTGGCCAAAAAGCACTCGTACTGCCTCGCATCAGTTACTTCTTTCTACAGCTAACTGTATCGCCCTCGCCTGAGCCGCTTTTGTATTGGTCCATTGACAAATGCCTGTTCAACTTATCAACTGTTCAACTGTTCCACGGTTCAATCATTCAATCGTTCGCCTGTTGAACATTTTGACTGCTTGCCTCTATTGACACACGCAGATCGTGGGAAATTCTGACAAGTACCCGAATCTCTGTGGGGGCGTATGCCTCGACAATGTACTCAACCTCACACACACACACACACATAGCACATGTGTGAATACGTATCACGAATTAGCAAAAGAAACTGGTATAATCTACGCATTAAAATACTTTGCTCCGCTTTACAAGCTCCACTTTGAAGCTGACATTGTCGCGAAGCCATCGAGGGACTATCAATATCTCAATACCCTTACAAGACTGCGTGAAGATTTTCAAACTTAAACATGATAATGTATATTAAATAGATTACAGTGGAACTCGATTAACTAAGTTCTTAGTTTATGCTTTTATTCGACACGTTTCGTATTGTTATCTTATCCCTAACTAACTTTGGTTAAGCTTGTTCTCAATTTGTTACTTGATTTGTTGTGTTATAATAGCGCTTTAAATGTTTGCAATCTATTAGCAGCTACTCCACATTATCTAATCGCATTGCTTTAATGTAGCTTACCTTTTTTTGCCATTTTGTAAGTACTAGTTGAAAGAAAAGAGAGTTTACTATAGGAGCCTAACACTAGTAACCAAACTAAGGCAAACTTACTAGGAACCTAACTAGAAACCTAAAAAGTAACCTTACTATAGAGGAACTCTTGGAAGGACCTAATCTCCAAATTAACTTGCTTCCATTTGTACGGGAAATTACGCACCTCCATTCGTCACATCTCGAGCATGGTACTCTTCATAGAGTGTACCCTCAAATCGCATAGGTCTCTGTCTCTGATCGATGGATCGTCTCTGTCGCCGTCGTCGTGGGGCACTTCCTGTCATTGCGAGGCGCGTGCGCAGCGAAAATTGCAGGCAATTAACCCGTGTGGTTTTTTGTTCGCTGTTCCCACTTCTAGCCTTTTTGCCGCCAACACACACGCAGCAGAGCAGAGTAGATCGAGAATTGATTGACACACTCGACTCTCGAGTGCGTGTTCAGCTGCGAACTGCGAAATTTGCCATTTGTGTTTGGTTAATTGTTGTACAAAAATACGCGTAATACCGAGAACAGCATTTCGATTTTAGCTCTTTTTTCTCTCCGCCTTTTAGCTGGTCAGCTACTTTAGCTGTTTAGCTGTATGTTTTTTCAGCGGTTCACTTGCTTTTGTGTTTGTAACTTTGGGCACGGTCGTTGTATTTATCGTACGTGTTCGTCGCCAGAGCCATTAAGAATCAGAATCAGAATCGGAATGAGAATCGCAGCGAGCGAGGAGAATGAGTGAACGTTAAAAAACCGCAATAGATGGAAATATGTTAGCGGCAGCTGATAAGCGGCCAGATTTCGCAAGTGTTCCCACAAATCGCCAGAAAACGGCCAACTGCAGGTGACTTTGTATTGCAAACTTCCGCTACTTTTTGTGTGTGTACGCAAACTTTTAGTGCGCACTTGGTGCGGATTCATTTGCTTAATTGATACGTTATATCCGTCCGGCCTTTCATTTGTCATTCCCGTCCAGTCATTCTCAATGCCCGCCCTTCGCCTCGACCTTTGACACTCATCCCACTCGTTGTTTGATGAGTTAAGCTTCACAGTGTGCGCTAGCAGTTCCTACTTTCTACTCAGGAGGGTGTGGAGTGTATTGCAAATGGTGTTCGTCGTCATGCTGGGCCTCAAAGTTCAAGGACAGCGCACACAACTGGGCGTGGTCCCAGTCACATGTCAGAGTGAACTACTCCATGTGGGCCACATAAATTTGAATAATGAAAAGTCACCTGTAGGTTGAGGTAGGGGAGGCAAGTGGAATAATAATTGTGAGGGCGAGATTTGCCTAAGGATAAGCCAGGCTTTCTCTTTCTCTTTCTTCAGTTGGAATTCTTGGGGCCTTGAGTTCTCCCTAGGTTGCTCTGAATACTTTTCTTTTTAGGTAGCCATAAATTAAACTTATCTAACTCGAGATTACATATGTAAGTATCTTATCGTGAGCATATTATCATTTATTTACATTTCTCTTTCTTCTTGCTTGCTGCTACAAAACAGAAATAAATACATCGAAGTAATTAAGTAATTAAAATTAAACAAACGCACTATCACACGGTAATTAAGTTTGTAAACAATATCAAAGACACAAACCAGCCAAAATTTTATGGCAGCCTCATAAAAGTATGCCGCATTTGTTTAAACAAACAGTTTAAGTAAATAAATAAATTAAAAAAAATTTATGATTACGAATTGGAGGTTTAAATCAAAAAAAAATCAAAAAAATATATTTATTAATTAACACAAATTCAACATATTTTTCTCCATCCCTCTTTAGTTAACTCCCTTTAGATGTTAATTAAAATCTGCTAAAAATTTAAACAGTTTGCAGTCTAAACGAGAGAAAACCTCATCCACAACAAGTGACAGTAATGTGACGCACTTATGTGCGGGGGCTTGACGGTTTGAAATTGGATAGTTCGACTGAAGAACGCCCACTTTATAATGACGATGATGTTGCCGGGTCGTAAAGTAAATCGAAAGTGACGGCCAATTTGAATTTTTACTATATATCATGGGGCATAAATAAATAAACCGTTTGCTGGGTGGGCACAGTGGAAAACTTTGAGCTGTAGTAAATTAATTAGAGAATAAAAATCAGAGCGAATTGCACGAATTGTTTGACTTTTGTCGGTGATAAGCGACAATGAAAATTGCACTAAATTAAATGGAAATTTTTGCACAAACGTCACGCGAGTCGAGAAGTTGGGAGAACACGAGAGAGAGTGGGGAGAATGGAGAGTGGAGCAATCGCAGAATTGCGGGCGTTGTACCAATTTCATATTTGCCGTCGTAAATGTTTAAATATTTAAACAGATCATAAAAGTATTTTAATTCGTGGCCGATTGTACTTGGCTTATTTGCTCGCGGAATGGGAATGGGACTGGGACTCGGGACTTGTAGAAGGCACTGACGGTACAGTTAGGCATCTACCTTCGGGCAATTCTGCTGGCACGATCACGAACTTTTGATAAGAATTACAACATTACAATCGAGTGGTAGAAGTGGAAGAGGGAAAGGAGGAACAACAAGAACGACAACAACAACTAGCAATCCCACTAGGGTTCGGCATGGTCGCCCGCGCTCTTGCTCTTCAGTTTGCTTACCCTCTCTCTCTCTATCTCTTTCTGCCACTCTCCTCTCTATGAGCGTACAAATATTTTTACCGATTGTTTTCAGATCTCTGTTAATTACTTCGTGTGCCGTCGCAGCGCACAGTGGGTCGCCAGGAAATAATCATAAAATTCTCTTTGGCTTATTAAAATTTCATTTAATAATATTATATAATATAAAATAATTGGATTAGCTGGAAACATTGTTGTTTACAAAGGTTCTTATGCAATCTTAGCGTAACTTTAATTCTCATTGCAGCGCTTAATGTCTTAAGCTATAAAATCCCGGCATGCCAGGGACTTAAGTATGGATAATACCTTCACAAATATGCCGGGTTGAAATTTTACAACTGCCATAAAAAAGATAAAAACGCATTAGCACCCTAAGTAGTTCAGGTTTTAAATAACCCTGCAGTTAAAACTCTTTTTATCTACTTGTTCTATGTAAATAATTGCTTTTACTTAATAGAAAATAAAAATAAGAATATTATTAATATAAAAAATAAAATATTAAGTTCTATTTTGAATATTACATAGAAATGTAAATCATTTTTTCCCAAAAATAAGTATATCCCCACATAGAGTACTCACAGTTTACAACTTCTACGAACAATGGATTATCTAACTAGGCTTAATCATAAAAAATGGATAAATCCCAGCCCATTGTTAGAGATTAATAATGGAAACCCTTGCACCTAAATCAAATTGAAAGACAGTCATAAAAAATACTTTGAACTGCAATTATTTAAGATATTTCAAAATTAATTAACTTTAATTAGTCATTAAATCTTTTGTACGATCAAAAGTGACACTGAATTTTGCTTTGATATTTATTATGTTTGTTTATTTCACCGTGCGTGATTCACCTCGCAGCCCACTGTGCGAGGCATCGCGCGCTTGTCGCTTGTTGCTTTTTTGCACCGTCTTCAAGCTTGGCGCTTTTCGCGTGGCGCGCAGTATTTGTTGTCGAGCCAAAGTGCGCGGATCGCTCAGAAAGAGAGGGGAAAGAGATTGCTCCTGTATGTGTTCCTCGTAATCGTTTCGTATTTTCGTACAGTGTACAGTGTGTTTTACTAAGTATATATAATCCGTCAAGAGGTGGCACTTATTGCATGTTCCGAGGTCTCTCTGAAGTCTGAAAGTCGTCAAGTCGATTACTAAAAAAGGTAAATACAACAGCCTAGAACAAGGAGCTGACGATACGTCAATTAACGAACGTATCCACATATTCCACACATTCCATCTTCCTCTCGCTTTAACCTCAGCTTTATCACTCTCTCACAAGAAAATGATCTCAAGCAAAGACACAATTTGAATTCGAAACACACGTGTCATTAAAATGTATTTTTTGTGAAATTCTGGCGAATCATATATGCTACAATTAAAAAGATAAAGCGATATGCTTTAATTTGAAATGCTGCAGTGCTGCCAAAATAGAAATTACTGTATACATAGATATATCATATATGGTATATTGTATATGGCTTGTGGTATATTAAAATAAAAACAATTTGTTTTTGCTCGGAAAGCGCCGATGCGTGAAATAATGCGCGCATTTGTTATGGATCCACAGAATGTACTATATAGTTATATAGTTAGATTAAGTAGAGTTCTATTGTGCAGCTAATTAAGCAGTTCACATGGATGGATATCACTGAATGTGGGGACACTGCTTGCGGTTTTGACTCCGGTTTAATGGCACTTTTGTCGCTTCATTTGAGTTCTGTTTCGAGGCCCCATTTCTGTGATGCATACAAATTTCTATTTCAAGTGGGTTTTTTGTCTTTTTATGTGCCATAATATCAAAGCATGTCATCAGCCTCTAGAAATGCCTGCGAAAATGGATGTGGACTCTTTTCGCACTCAAACTGTTAGAATTGAGAGAGTCTTGGGGTGTGTGTGTGTGTCTTCTAAATTGATCTAATCCCGCCGACATTACATCAGCTTCGCAATTGAAATGACACCTACGCAATGTCTATGATTATTTTTATTTTTCCTGTCTTATTTTCGTTGTTCTCTTCTCATTTGAATTTCATTTATATCGTCTGAGAAAATTGTCATGCTGAGGTTAGTCATCTTATAGAATACTATATATATGACATCAGGATTTTATTATAATGCTCAAAAGTTAATTAAAAACTTAAGAGCACAAAACACATTTGGGCACTTGTTGCGATAAGATCTCACAACAATGAGGGCAGTTCATGAACCTTGTGATTATTGGGAATTTCATTCGAGGAATTCAGTTAGTACCGCCGCTATATGGGAGCATTAGCAGTTCGTCACGTTCTGATCGATACGAATAAGGTGTGAATATTTTGTAATTAGGACAAAGAGCAAAAGTCGGGCACGTGTGTGTGCGAAACGACAAAGGGTATACGCAAGTTTGGCACTGCATATTATATGTATATATCCCCTATTCTATATAGGTGTCAGAATGCATTGTACGATTCGAGTATTGTACTATTGGTTTCGTTATTGGCGGCGTCTTTGGTTGCATTGTGTGCAAGAATTCGCTTAATTTGTGTGTTTTGTTGCGAGCGTTTGCGCCAATTTGTTGAACAAACATTTCAATCGCAGCCGATTTTATGGTAAATATCACGCACGACCCTATAGCGAATACTGCGGCACATACCGCACACTGGGTGGGTGTACAGAAGTAATAGAACAAGCGTCATAAACACGGATCAGTATTGATTTGGCAAATAAAACACGGGGACTATCAGCGGCAACGATTTCATTATTTACCCAAACTAATAATTTACCCATATCAGCTTAGTCCCATGAATTGCTCTATAACTGGTATATAGACTGGTATACAGACGGGTATACTGGTATACCTGGTTTATCTTGCTTGTTTTTATTGGTAACACTTGACGGGGGTATACATTGTTTATGGCTCTAGTGGGTTACAGGTGTTACGCCTTCCTCTTACCTCCCGTTCTTGGTGTCTCCCTCGAAATGTCGTAGTGGGAATACCGTGGGAGAGACTCATTCCAAGTTGATAATGATTCAATAATCTTTTCAATGTAACAAATTGAATAAGCTAATCGACATTTACATTCCCATTCGCAATGAATAAAGCCCGGTGCCGATATATGTATATTACAAACGACAAACTTGTTTCCGCCGCATTAATCGAAATGTAATCGAGAATTCTCTCTCTTGATTTATAGCGGGTTCGATGACATCACAGCGAGTGTTGAGTTGAACCTGAAATGCGAACTCGAATTCGAATTTGAAAGTATTTCGTTGTATTTGGTGAACTTGGCCTGCTTCTATCACTGCTACGATAGATCTGCGGCATTGCTGTGCGTATAAGGCGGCAGCGCCTTCTTCACTTTGGGGCAATTAAATTACAATAACAATTTGTCATTATTTATGGCGCGCCTGCCAAGAAAGATGTCACCCCGGGCATATTTATCTATTAAGTGCCCACTGTCAATTGAGCGACCGATCCCCCTGTTATGGCTGTCGATATCAGAGCAAAGCACTTGAACTCGTTCCATATTGATATCGAAGAATCCTCCACTCGAAAGAAGACAAGTCAGATACGGGTTGAGTGAAGAGTTTTAACATTACTGCAAATATTTCAAACATTCGAGAGATATTTCTTGAGTTATTTAAAAAGTTTTCTTACACAAAGCAAGTGGTTTTCCTTGAGCTTTCATTGCGTAATACTTGAGTGATATTAATGGATTTGCAAGCCAGACACAGGTTCTACAGTGCATATAGTTGTTGTTGTTGTGGTTGTATGGGGGCATGGTCAACTGCTTATAACCCATTTTTGGGTTGGCAATCGCACTTGACCGCGTTGCAGTGGCCAAATAAGCTGCTCGTTCTGGCCATGTGCCGCAGGCCTGTGGCAAGTGGCAAGATGAGACCTTGCCTGTTACAAGTGGAGGCGCCTCTTTCCCCTCGACTGTTGCAACTTGAGTAGTTGTTTTTGTTATTTACACTGATTTTATGACTTGTTGCGTATTAAGTGTGTTCCCGCCTGCTGGCGTTAATAACTTTATGGCAAGACCCGTTTGCAGTAGGCTGAACCAACGTCAGCACCGTGATTCTCTCTGGACACAGGCCATTAAACTTGGCAACTCTACGAAACAGAACACTTGTCGAATCTGTTAAATTGGCCATTTACATAAAGCCTTAAAATCAATTTTAGTAAATAGTTTCTTGAGTATATACATATATCTATGCTGTAAATCAGAGCTGAAGTATGGTACTTTCTAAATGGGCTATAAAAGATATAGACAAGTCGAAATATTAGATTTACAAAGTGGAAATTGATTTTTTTAAATAGCTTTTAATATTTTTATATTTAGCTATTAATGGAATCTGAACAATTGCTGTAAAAGAGATCTCAAGTACTTTTCCAGTTTTGTTTGATACGAAATACCAAATCAAATGAGCTTTTAAAAAGGAATAAATGATTTGTTTAGTTATTGAAAAGTGTGTCTGCAATTTTTAATGTTTTTCATTGAAAAGGTTTCAATTTATCTGGGGAAAATATATACTAAATTGCTTTAATCTCCAGTAATATTTTGCAGTGTTGTTAACTTTTCACAATAAAATCGAATGGGTTGTAAAAAGATAACTAAAATGTATTTAATGTTCAAATGTACATTAAAGTATTTTAAAGCACTATTTAATTTAAAAATAAAATAGAATGAGTTATAAACAATTAATAGAAAAATGTTTAAATAATATAGAAAGTGTGTTTCAGCATTATTAAATAGTTTTATTACTTATCTATGGAATTCAGTAATAATAATTATTTTGAATAAGAAATAAACCGCAGTTGGATTGACTTAGGTCAATTATGGAGCTGTTGAACAAGCAATTGGTAACCTTATAGAGTGTGTCGCCTAACGGAAGTGTCTATTAGCAGTGCGTCTTGTCTGCCATGTCTCTGATATGCAGTCCATGTCCATCAGCATGCGAGACCCGCATTCAAATGCGTCGCCCACTTGGCCGACAGCGATTCATTCATTTGGGGCAATTGCTCACTTCCAAGTCGAGTCGAGTGTAGTTGATTAACCGAGGCTTCTCTTGTTGCAGTGCATCATTGCTAGGCGGATCGTCAGCTGAAGAAGATGGGCAAATTCGAATACTCTCTGGGGCTCAATGAGTTCAAGTCCAAGGATCAGCGCTTCTGGCAGGCGCTGATTGGTGAATTTATCGGGAATCTCATTTTGAATTTCTTTGCCTGCGGTGCCTGCACACAGCCCGAGAATGGACTCTTCAAGGCGCTGGCCTTCGGACTTGGTGTCTTCATGGCCATTACGGTGAGTGGGGAAGATTGAAAGACAAGCACAGTTGACTAACCAACTCCCTTGCAGGTTGTGGGCCATTTGAGTGGCGGTCATGTTAATCCCGCAGTTACCATTGCCATGTTGGTAGCAGGAAGGATTAGTCTCATCCGCGCGGTGTTCTACATTATGTTCCAGTGCCTGGGCGCCATAGCTGGCACTGCAGCAGTGAAGGTGAGTCTGGGAAGAAGAGTTTCTTCATAAGATCTTGAGCTAACCTTTCTTTTCCCCTTGTAGACCCTCATTGATGTGGAATACCACAATGGATTGGGTCACACCACGCTCGCCCCGAACATCACCGCGCTGCATGGCTTGGGCATTGAGTTCTTCCTGGGTCTGGTGCTGGTGCTGACCGTGTTTGGTGCCTGTGATCCCAACAAACCCGACTCGCGCTACACAGCGCCTCTGGCTATCGGCATGTCTGTTACTCTGGGCCATTTGGGCACCATTCGTTATACTGGTGCCAGCATGAATCCTGCCCGCACAGTGGGCACTGCCTTTGCCACCGATAACTGGAGTGATCATTGGGTCTACTGGGTTGGCCCCATACTGGGGGGTGTGGCTGCTGCTCTGCTCTACACGCAGGTGCTGGAGGCCAAGGAGTTGCCCAAGCACAACGAGGCTGCCGAGAAGTATCGCACACAGGCCGACGAACGTGAGGTGAGAGCTTTTGCGGCTTGGCATGATAAGAGTTTCTACTGAAACAGAAACCACACACACACACAGACTCATATGCACCCTCATACACACACACACGCACTTACATACCGATGCTTGTAAATACCCGTTAAATAATTAATTTCCCTGAATTGATTACACATTAATCACTTTCTATTTCTTGCACCCTTGCCACAGCTGCGTAAACTGGAAGGATCACGGGATTATGTCTAAGTAACCTGCATATCATCTTTATATATAGCCAGCCACACACCACAGAAGACCTCTCGAAATTTGAGGTTAAATTTAAATGCTCACCCACAAGAATCGCGAGGGAATGCATAGCCCCATCCCCCGCCAAGTCCCTCTTGTCGATTCCGTATACGTGTTAATTATTGTTCGTACGAGACTTTATTTGTATTTATTTATGCGCGAGTTCATTTTTTTAACTAATACCTGTTAAATGCATAGTCTAAGCTGTGCTTAACACAAACTACTCTACAATTTATTTATGTGTATTCACAAAGAAAAAATAAAAAATGAGTTTACAATAAAGATAAATGTCATAAACAGAGTGCTTTTTTAATTATTTTTTATATATTTTTTAAGTTATTACAATAAACATATACATAAATAGATATATTATACATGTGTATATGCATACATTATTAGTTTAATATGTGAGAAGACAAACCTAACCTCACAAAGAGAATTAAAATAGACCACTCTTGATAAAATCGTATTCTAAATCGCTTTGAAAGGTTCGATTTATAAATTCTTTTCATAAATCTTTTTCCACTAGCACTTCTAGAATGATCGAGAGATGGATTCGATGACTTTTAATAAATCGTTTGCTAAGAACGTTAAAATTACAGTTTCCGCAGCACTTGAAGTGAGCTGCGCTTTGATTTAAGAAGGCTGCGCTTGACCTGTTAATTAACAGATTTCAGTAAGTTGACAGTAAAATATAAATAGCATAAGGTGCTAATGATATCGATAGTATTTACATGCAATTTCAATGCTATCTTTAGTATTTTATCTTTAATATCAATTGCAATTCATATTATTACTATCAATCTTCATCTGCTGTTCATCTCGGCTGCTGCCGACGATGCGTCGTTGACACTCTCTTGCTTGCTTGGCCAATCAGCGCACGCTTCTGTGAGAGAGCTTGGGATGAGAGAGCTTCAAGGCGAATTGTTGTTCTCTGTCAGCAACTATCACTCGATGAGAGATGCGCGTAGCTTCGATATCGTGCTGCACTGCGTGACTCGCGAATTGCTTTCTACTTTAAAACATTTTATACCAAACTTAAATTGAATCATTATTTAAAACAAAATAAAACTATAAAAAAAAAAAAAAAAACAAACATAAATATTTAACTTTGCTGAAATCAAATATAAAATAAATTTTTAATTTTCAATTAATTAAATTTCTTTGAACATATACTCATTTAAAAAAACTGTTGCCCACTTTCAGGCTGACTTCAAAAATAAGATGAAATCCGCAGCCAAACAAACAAAAAACCGGTTTAAAGCTCACATAAAAAGCTTTTCTAGCCACTTCCCAACACTGCAATAGCTTGGCGCCAAAAAGCTGCTAAATGACAAACATCTGTTTTATCGTGTATACGCCAAAACAGTGTTGGAAATCGAGCGCTTGCGACATGCGCCGCGCGCAGCAGAAACACAAGGAAAATCGGAAAAGTTCGGCGCACAGCCTCAGTCGATGTCGTTGCGTGCGTGTTGGCTGCTAGCGTAAGAGACACACAACACACGTAACCTTCACGGGTTGACTCTGCCATCATCGAGAGAATCGCACATGAAACGAGAAATTAACATAATTTGTGTCAAAATAGAAGCAAAGAAAAAAGGAAAAAGTGTGTGAAACATAGCAAATTAAATGGATAAAAATATGCACGCAGTGCTGGCGGCGACGATGGCGACTGAGCAGAGGAGTCTCTCAGTCCCTCAGTGATGATATATGTAAGCGCCGTGCGACAAAGAAGAAAATCGTGCAATCAATAGACGGCGACAGCAGTGTCAAACCAGTGTAGCCGTGTTAAACCTCCGAAAAAGCCTTGCAAGAAAAGGCCGAAATAAAAAACGCGTGTGTGCGAGTGCAGTGTGTGTGTGCGAGAGTGTTGTTGTTTTTGTGGTTGTGGCAGCAGCGAGTGTAAATTGCATTAGAGGAACCCCCACTGGGTTGTCCCACTTTGTTGAGCTGCTAAATCGATTTCCACACTCTTACATATTATGAAACACCTGCGCGACGACGACGACCAGTGTGACCTCTGACCAGGCAGGCGTCGTACCCCACAGCACTCAGCAGCAGCAGCAGCAGCGCACGTGACGCTGTCTGTGCAACTCCTTGTGTGGCAAGTGCAAAGGTGTAAAAGGTAATCAAAGTTGAATTTATCCCCAGAAAATCCCATTAAATTGCACTGCAACAGAAACAAATAACAACAAAAATGTGTTAAATGCGTCGTCGACAGCGACGCCAGCAGCGAAGGAGGCAAGCGCAAGTCAGAGAGAGAGCAGGAGCGAGAGAGAGAGCAGGAGAGAGTTGGCAACTGAGAGCGCCCTCAAAATGAGAGCAAACGCATTGCAGCACTGTCAGTCAGGCTGTCTGTTTGTGTGTGTGTGTTGGAGAGAGTGAGTGCCTGCCTGCGTATGTGCGTGTGTGTGTGTGTGTTGTTTACATTGTCGCCTGCTCCCATTTTGGCTGCTGCTGCGTCTCAGTTGGCGCTTTTTTAATAACCGGCAATCAGAAGCAGCAACTAACGGCGATTTAACTGCACACTACGCAGCGACAGGCAAATAAATGACGAGCACTATTAAAGCTTCTCCGATAACCGCCAATTAAGTGTGCGTATGTGTGTGTGTGTGTGAGTGAGTGTGTAAATGGCAAACACTTGTTGCTATAAATCACACAGTGTCCATGCGGCGAACAGAAAAGCAGACCAGAAGAGGCAGCAGGCACAACTGGAAGAGGCTGTTAAAGCAGCTGCTGTAAATAACTTTCACTTCGACTTTATTTCTCTAGCTCGGTTCTTAAGGTTTTGTGGGGAGTTCTTTAAAAGCTAAGACTGAAATCTCCCCTTTCCTATTAGATTCCTTTTAATCTATATAATCTCAAGACTAACTTTATTTTACACTAATCTATTTCCATACAATAGATTAAAGATTTAACTCATTCATATACATATAGGAAATGAAGAAAGACTCAACTCAGTCATGCATAAACAAAGTATATGATCTTCAGTTATCAGCTGCATAATAGCATAATAAGTTCTTTCTCTCCACTTATGCCACAATACACCCCTCACTCCTTGTAAAAGGGTATACGAACAGGCCTTCACCCGATATACTTGTACGCTATCAACAAAGTGTGCGACATTCTTGTGCAGCTTCTGCTTCTTCTTCTTCTACTGTGAGGCACATAAAATGAATACTAAAATTTGTTTATTTCTTTTTGGTTCAAGTATTCGGCGCATGTTTTGACAACTTGCCAAAGTTCATTGCAGACGAATTTCTCAACTTGTAATCAATTTTAGTGCAAGCTGCCACAGAGACAAGTTTCAGCTAGATTAGCAATACAATATTGATGGGATGCAAGTGTACCAAATACTATATATAGTATCTTCTACATATGCGCATCTATAATTTAAAACAGGCACGAGTTCAATGCACACACACACACATTCACTCAGCTGCTCATCGATTGGGCACACTCGATTGACAAGCAGCCGTGACTCGCTCTCACACATTGACCTAGAACACGCAGTAGAGGTTGTGCGCCAGCTATTAATAGTTCACTCTCCATTTGTCCTATCTATATATTTATATATCTATTTCTATACGCCTACATAAATAATATTGTGACGTACAATGCATAGAAGAAATTTAATAATCATCAGGGAGATTTCTGTTTCACTGCGTGTGCTTTATGATCTATAAAACTGTCAAGCTATCTGTTGGGGAACTCATCTTGCACACCTTCTATGAGGGCCCTTGAAACCAAAGGGGAACCAATAATATGACCAGTTGAGAGGTGTTTTGCATGTGTAGAAAGAGGGAATTCGAAATAATATTAGAGTCTTTGATAAGTAGACTCTCTATATGAAGAAGACTGTTTGAATAGATTCCTATTTCCTGTTAAGACTTATTTTTTTAATATATAGCCTCAAGAACATGACAAGTAGGAAATGTGTAAAGCTTGTGTATATTATTAGAAGATATCCATGAAAAATGAAGGAATACGAAATGATATTCAAATCTTTGAGCTGGTGTACATTTTAAGATAGTATTTCTAGAAACGGAATTACTTTGAGATGATGTTATATTTGTCTACCATGAGAAGAATCTCCGTTTAAATATAATTATATTTACTATTATAATTACCTTGTATATTTACCAATAGATATTCAGCAATTCATAGTTTTCTTTTTATATTATCCTATTATATTATAATCCTTACTAACTTCTCTTTCTCCATCTACAGAGACGATGGCGCTATAAACGAGAAGCTATGAAGTTGCGACGTTGCAGCTCTTAGCACAACAATCTGCCGGAACGGCCTTAACTCTTCCAACGCATAATCTAAATCATATCCTGTACCAAGTAGGAGTACCCAAACAAGACACCTTCACATCCCACTTACCCTATCACGAACTGTCTTTTGCAGAGAAGAAGAAGAAGAAGGAGAAGAAGAAAAGAAGGAGAGAGAGGCGTGCAAAGTCTTCGCCAAGATGTGGACGGGGGAAAATGCAGTCGGAAAAAAGCTGCTGGCCTTGGCAGGTAAACATTCAAGATCCACAGACTTCACCCTCAACGCGAACACACTGTAACTCCCTCACGCATAATTGTATTAACATTTGATTTGGGGCCCGTTGGCCAAAGGCAGCTGCTTTATGGGTCACATCAAGTTTTATTGGCCCGGCCAGGGCACTTCAAAGCCGGTGGTGGCTGTGTTTGTTTACGATGCGTCTAGTAATCAAGTCGTATACTTCCCCACAACGACGACCGCCCAATACGCCCGCGAACCTATACTAGACTCGTTTACAATAATCGTGGACCGATTTAGAACGTGTGAAGTATATAAATAGCCCAGCATCGCCGCACTCACATGCATACTCACACCCATACTCACACTCACAGTCACACTCATTTATTCGCTGGGGTATTTGCGAAAGAGAAACAAACAAAACTGACTGAGTGAGAATTGAAATTATCATAATATTGCTTGTTGATATTGGGGCCTGTTTCTCGATTACGTGTCTCCCCCACTCTCACACTGATATACGATTTACGATTTACGATATTCGATTAACGACATACAATTTATACCACATACGATTTACATTACGATTTCATTTCACATATTTTCCACGCGCGTATTGAAAATTGAAAATTGTTCAAAGTTATTTTGGCATTGGCAAATTTCGCGACGGCCGATAATTGTTTTCCAAGTAAGTTGCGTTTTTCTGTTTCCAAAATTGCGAGATTTGTTTAAGTTTGATTTCCTTTCCCTGAGCATTTTAAGTTTGTACTAAACTGTTTGTCTATTATATTTAGTTATGTATTCGTACTAAACAAACTAAAACTACGAAAGTATCTGTGGCTCAACGGAGCTCAAGCAAACTTGCAAGCTAAAATAAATAAATTATTATAATATGTACTAAAATATAATATTATATACATATATATACATATCTGTATATGTAAAATAGATCCAATTTAATGATAGTTCATTTTAGTCATCTCTCCTGCCAGTTTGCTTCAAGCGAAGTTGGTATGCACTGATGCAATACCCTGTAAAATAATCGTAATACGTAAATGCCACCACAGTTGGTTGTGCGTTCGTTCGTTCGACTGCGTTTCGTTCGTTCCGTTTCGTACGGGGTCGTTTGATAAGTCCGGACTTTTTGAATAAAATATTTTTTTCGTCAAAGAAGCGTTTTATTTCTCAACATAATCTCCTTTTAGCTCTATACATTTAGTCCAGCGTTTTTCCAATTTTTTTATTCCTTCCAAATAATAGGTTTTCTCAAGGCCCTCAAAATAGTCGTTTGTTTCTGTGATGACCTCTTCATTTGACCCGAATCTCTTACCGCCGAGCCATTTCTTCATGTTTGGAAACAAAAAATAGTCACAGGGGCTAAATCTGGAGAATATGCTGGATGGGGTAGCAGTTCGTAGCCCATTTATGAATTTTGAGGGGGATGGAAGACTTTTTTTTCGCCAAATGCGGTCGTTTCTGCTTCAAATCAATATCGAATCTGTCCAAAAGCTCTGAATAATATTCGCCGGTGATCGTTTTACCCTTTTCAAGGTAATCGATGTGAATGATACCTTGTGCATCCCAAAAACTGTGGCCATGACCTTGTTGGCCGACAGACCCACCTTGGCCTCTTTGGTGCACGTTCACCCGGAGAAACCCACTGTCTTGATTGTTCTTTGGTCTCTGGTGTGGTGTGGTGGATCCATGTTTCGTCTACGGTAACGAAACGGCGCAAAAATTCGTTTGGATTGCGGTTGAACATCGCCAAACACTCCTTTGAAATGGTCACACGGTTGCGCTTATGGTCGTGTGTGAGCAATCGCGGCACCCATCGCGCGGAAAGCTTTTTCATGTCCAAATATTCATGTAAAATGTGATGTACCTGTTCAGTTGAGATGCCTACAGCCTCAGCTACCTCACGCACTTTCATTCTCCGATCATCCAATATCATTCCATGGATTTTGTCGACGATTTCTGGCATGACGACCTCTTTTGGGCGACCTGAACGTTCGGCATCACTTGTACTGGTACGACCACAACGGAACTCAGTAAACCATTTCTTAACCATTGAAATTGATGGTGCAGAGTCCCCATAATATTTATCAAGTCTTTCCTTGGTTTCGGTGATGGATTTTTTACGCAAAAAATAATGCTTAATTAGCACACGAAATTCACTTTTTTCCATTTTCGTTAAAATTCACGAGATCGTCTGCTTTCAATGCCTATAAAACGCAAACTAAGAAACGCAGCTTTCTCAAAATTTTACAGTCAGCTGTTAATCGATAACTGCTGACAGGAGCAGTGTTGTATTTAGAGCAGGTGCGCGGCAAATACAAAAAGTCACGGACTTATCAAACGACCCTCGTACCGTAACGTTCCGTTCCATTCCATTCTGTTTTGTTAAGTTTTTTTGGTTTTGGTTCGTTGCTACGTGCTGCTGTTCCTATCGATACTCATTGACACAGTCGTCTGTAATCAGTTTGGTCACACTGCATACTACTTACTCACTACTTACTCGTACACATACTCGTCCTTCATTGCAAGTGCGATTGGTCACACTGTGTGTCGTGCTCTCTCTATCATGTCTTGCATAAACCACATACACCCTGTAAAGTGGAGAAGGTTCTCGTTTCCAATAACACTGTAAAAAATGCATCAACAACAACAACAAACAACAGCAACAACTAAACATGTGTATAATAACTTTTAAGCGTAACTGTGTAAAGACCCTTTGCCCTCATCCCCTTGATACCCTCGCCCTCTGTCAGCTGCTCTACCCAACACTCTCGCTAACTGTAGGTCCAGACCTAACCTAACAATTGTTGTGTGTGGCGCGCATTCTCAACCCTAACAGTTTGTAGTATGTTCCTCTCCGAGTCCCCTTTGCATGTGCGTCGTCTCTGTAGAATGATCAAGTTCTGCAGAAAGAATGTAAAGAAACTTATGGAAATCTCTTTTCCACATTTCCCCACTTAATTTCCCTTTAAAGAAAGATTCCTTATCAACTGAAATGACACTCCAAATTTACGATATTATTTATTCTTAACCCAAACGAACTTGATCATTCTCTCGTTCGACAGTTCGTGCTTTTGGGTGCTCTTCATCTTTCTCTCTCTTTCACTCTGTAACTGTGTCTCTCTCTCTCTTCCACCTTGAACTTCATTATCATTTTCCTCTTCTTCTACTTTTGCTCTCCCTTTCATTGTTTATTTGCAGCCATATTCGGATTTCTAACTTTCGTATGGATTCCATCAGCCTCAGCCGAATGCCAAAGTATGAATCCATTGATCCTTTGCCTATAGTACTATACCCAATGCTTACATATTTTATACGTAATAACCTTTTTGCAAAAAACGAAAAAACAAAACCAAAAACAAAAAACATAAAACTAAAGTCATGCATAAGTACAATATATATACTTTACTTTATGTATTCTGATTGTAACTCGAATGCAAAGAGTCGAGACTTTTTTCTTATCGGCATTTTGCTCAAAACAAAAGGCTCTGTGAATACGCAAGAATTTGATTGTTATGTGTTTTTGATATCAACTTCAAATCCATCACTCTCTGTCTCTCTCTCTTGGCCTTCTCTTTTGATTTATGCCTAGACAAATGACTTTTTCAAAATTCACAAAGATTTCATAAAAAGAAACCGATTCGATCTTAACTCTTAAGTGTTCTTTGCAAGCAACAAATTATCTTTTTTAAATCGAACTCAGCTCGAAATTCCACATAATAATGATAGACCACATAACCTACTTGACTTGCCTTGAGTCTCCATAGACTTCATCCATGACGTCATCCTCCTTTTCGTTTACTACTTTGCAATTTCTTATTTATCTCCTACGTGTTTCCTTGATATCTACGAGAATGTATGTGTGTGTATATGTATTTTGCTCTACTTTAGACTATCTATGTGTGTGTGTGTCTGCATGTCTAACAACAATCCCCAGCAGCATCCTTCATGTCCACACGGGGCTAATCCGAACTTTGCATGAAACACTTCCGAATACAAAAAGTTGAAGAACACTTGGATATTCTGTTCTTTACTCAATGTGTTTAATATTTATGATAGTTAGTGCATGTTTAACGTTTGCTTTTTGAATGCAAAATAGTATTTTATTTGAAATAACTTAATTATTTTTAGTATAATTAGGAATTTTTATATTAGGAATCAGTGTTCCAAGAACAATTTCATTGATTATCACGTGTTAAGATTGAAGATTAGTCTTTCTGCTTGTGTCAGAGAAACATGTGCTAAATATGATCTTAACAAGGTTGGCGCCGAGCAGTCTGATTCAATATAAACAAAAAAAATCGCACGTGGTACTCACTGGAACAGTGCCTAGAACAGTTTATGCTAGAGTTTATAGTATTAGAATATTTCGCCCCTTTTCACTGAATGCGAAGTGTAAACAATGATTATATTAATATTATTTCAACAGTATTTCAATTGGAAATATAATTTCCACATTCTCACCTTATTTTCTGCTAGTAAAATTGTCAAACAATATTTTGTATTAAAGTTTTACAAATAAAAACAAATGCTTTGCAAATATTTTTCATTCAAGAAGATTTTTTATTGATTTTTCAATTTGTTTAGTTGATTACTAATGTGAATTTAAATTATTTATTTACTGCATTATGTGCCCACCGATTGCACTGTTCCCACTTAATGTAGCTTAGTTTTGTAACTGTTCCCACTTGGCTTGCGTTGTCGGTTGTACTGCAGAAAGTGTTGCCTACTTATGCGCGCTTGTGTAAATAGAAGTCGATCCTTGCAAAGAAAAGAAGTGACAGGGCGATAGAGAATGCGATAGTAATCGATATATTGTGTGCTTTATACTGCAGCGCGTTCGATCTACTGCTATGAGTGTGACTCCTGGACGGATGCGCGTTGCAAGGATCCCTTCAACTACACCGCCCTGCCGCGCGACCAGCCGCCCCTGATGACATGCAACGGCTGCTGCGTGAAGATGGTGCGGCATCAAAGATCACGTGAGTACTACCCCGACGTGCAACAGGGATGCCATGTATCGTTTATCGAAGATCATATTGATATGTCTCTCTCTGGATTGTTCTTCCCTCCTCTCCCTCTCTCTCTCTCTCTCTGTCTTACAGCCTACGAGGTGGTGCGACGCATGTGTACGTCACAGTTACAAATCAATTTATTCATGGTCGATCACGTGTGCATGATGGAAAGTTCAGGCAATGGACATATGTGCTTTTGTGAGGAAGATATGTGCAATTCTAGTAAAAGTTTATACGGTCACGGTTACCAGCATCTCATCATCCTCATCACAATGCCATGGCTAATACAGCTCGTAGTACAGTTTGTGCACAGATAGATCCGATCAGATCGAGAACTAAATCAAATCAAAAGCGTTAAAAGTACATTCAACCAAGCAGACACTTCAGATACATCAAAAATACTCCCCCCACACACACACACACATACACACATCTATCTACTCGTAACTTCAACTTGTTTTGTAGCTTAAACTTCAGATTCATTGAGTAGATCAGACACACACACACAAAGATACACCTAGACACGTATATACGAGTAGAGTCGGGAATGTCAATGCAAAGGAAGCTTCCACAGACAGAAGTCCAGCATATGGCAAAGTTATCGAAGTTATCGAAATGCGCGCTTGTTGCACTTGCCACAAACACAGATAGACACACACACACACACATATAGACACTCGTAATTAAGTACTGCGAATGTACGAATACTCTATGAATACTACTCGAATTGCATGTTGTTAATGCTAAAGCATGTAGCGCTTAAGTAGGTACTGGAATCGTATCTGTAGTTACATTTCGTTACATTTTGTTACTTACATATATAGAAGTCACACGAACACACACACAGACACATTTGTACCATAAGTTAGCTTATTTATTTACCTGATGGGACAGTCAAGCAAAGCAAAGAAAACCAATGTAAGCAAGCGATGTGAACTCGTTCTGTATATATCAGAGTGCAATCGAGAAGGAGAAGGAATCAGAATCGGAATCGATATTGAATCGTTATCGAAATGGGAATCAAAGTATTGGGCAATGTGCAAGTCTGCAGAAAGCTTGTCAGTTGCCGCCTGAACTCAATGAAATGAAAATTGCTCATCACGTTTATATTCCAAAAGTCAAGTACTTCACAATGCATACTATATCGTAACTATTTCTTAGCTAGCGTTATATCGTATATACCGTATATCGTACTTCCTATATATGCGTAGTCATTAAGCTAAGCGCCTCTCTGTCCAATCATATCACGATTACTTTGAAAAACAAAACAAAAAAAAGAGAGAGACAACTCCAAATCGAACTGTATAAAGAATCCCCCCAAAAATCGTTTCCTCCCTTCCTCCCACTGCCCCCTTGGTTTGTCCTTGAACAAGTGATAATTAGCCAGTAAGTAGTATCCCCCCATCCCTCGCTCCATCACCCCATAGACATTGTACACCCCTTAATGTCATAGCTTGTTAAGTTCACCGATTGGAGAGCCTTGATTTTAGTGTTATGTTCTCAACTGTACAGGGTAGTGGCAAGTCGGGCCAGCCGACTGTAATAATCTTATTTGTTATTCATGCTAGTGATAGTCTTAAAAAAATGCAACAAAATGAAACCCAAATCATTTGTGTACATCTTATCTATCTTTAACCTGTAACTGTAGTGTTTTCATTTGATATAGTACGTACTTATTACCGTTATTTTAGGCATAATAAAAAGGAATTTGGCATTTTGATTTGATGTAATCGATGAATTATGAATTATTAATTACGAATTACGAATTATGAAAATTGGCTAATCAGAAATAAACATTTTTACCACATACTTCATTCTACGTATCTGTATTTGCTATATACCATATACATATGTATACTATATGCTATATACATATCTATATATATATTCTTCTTCCACTCTTACGCTACTCTCTCACTCGACTTTCCTCAACTGCACCTACTTCCATCTGTAATCTGTAATACCTTACTGTAATATACTAACTACTCTAGTGCTGGCTTCTTAGTTACACCAACTTACTATGCTAATCACTCTTGTATAAATAACAACAACAACTCGAACAGGTCAGGACATGCTTTAACCTCAATCATCTCTCCGTCCAAGCGTGGCGCATGTTGTTCATCTATACATATATATAGCCCAGTTAAACCTTCCGATCTAGGCCTAACCCAAGGTAAGTTCAACGTGTTCCAAGCTCTTCGACAGAATCTCTCTCGGCCTGCCTAGTTGACATTATGACCACACGCACCGATACGTACTATATACATGATAAACTCCACCTCCAGACTTCACTGGAGTCTTGTCTTCCACACCCCACTCTCCCCTTTCCACACAAACACTTGGCAACCCCCCTTTCAGTTCTGTTTTAATTTGATTTCTGTTCTTAGTTTAGTTGCTCTGTTTTCTGGTATGTTGGTTCATTTGATATGCATATAATACTATCATATACAACTACATATATCTTATCTATCTAACCGATTTGGGTTTGTGAATGTGGACAATATTCTTGTAACCAGTATTTGATTGAAAGTTAATGCGTTACGAACTTCTTAACAATAATACAAAAACAAAATTCACTTAAGAAATGCAATATCACCCTATAAACTCACACGGATTGTAGTGCAAAGTGAGAATACAATATCATTTTAGTTTAGTACTTTTTGTAGTTAAACATTTCAACGAATCTATCTTTCTCTTACTTTCTATCTCTCTCTCTCTCTCTCTATTCTTTATCTGTATACATACGTCTTTCTCTTTCAAACTCTCTTTTCTTTAATGATTCTTTTACTCTTCTATACTTCACAACAAGAACAACAAAATAACAACAACAAAACAAACATAGAACTCTTCCACACCACGTTCCATTTTGGGGATATGCACAGGAAGGGAAAGGGGGATGTACATACTATATAGAGCATGAGAGGATCACCCTGTAAAGCCATTCACGAATGTGTATATAACTCTTTACTACCATAGGTATTGAGAATGTTTGATCCGCTATATTAGTTTCAAGTGCATATCCAGAGTTACAACAAAAAACAACAACAACAACAACAAACTGTTCTACCAGCACAACAACAAGTTCAGTTCCCATCAGCCTAATGTAAATTTTTACTAGTTCAGTCAGGCGCGATTCCAAAAGTACTCAATCAAGGATTCTCTCGATCCTTAACGAGATATCCAAAAAGAAACTAGTACGATGATATATGCCACAGTGGTGCAAATTTTAGAAAAACATGCATAGATTCCTCACAATACAAAAAGCACTAAATTAATATCAAAAACATTACCAATATAGGCAGTTTGATATCCGTAGAATATTGGTATTGGTTGTTGAATATTGCAAAACAAAAAAAAAAGAAAAGAAAACCAACTCTAGAAAACCCAAACCCAACCCAAACATTTCCCTTATTCCATTTTGAGTTGCCTGAGTTGAGTTCATTCATTCCGTATCCCAAGAACAGCCTGAACCACTCGTGATCTCTTTCGTTCCTTTGATTTGGTCAAGCACAACAGCAACAACAACAACAACAACAACAAGATCTCCATTATCTCTCTCACTCACACACACACAGAGACACACATACTAAGGCCTGTTTACAGTTCTCACCATCATTCGTAAGCAACCGTCGCTAGTCAGCGTGGCAACGCAGCGTGGCAGCTGCACAGGCGCCTCAAGCTCTCTCTTTCTCTCTCGCTCTCGCTCGTTCGTACGCTATGGTGCTTTTTCACATACGCCACCACTGTCTGACTTAAATTTTTTTCATCATGTACGCCATCGCATACCATGACAGTCGCCGCAATGGCGCGACAGTGGCTCCCACACTCCCCCTACCACACACACATGCACATGCACACAGTTACAACTGTGAGTGTGTGTGTGTGCATGTGTGTCCATGTGATTGGGGACAAACTGCGCGCGCCCATTTGCGAGCAACTGCAGCCGGACGGCGCGGCCCTGTGCCTGTGTGCGTGTGTCAAGAGGTCAGCGCACTCTGCCACAGGGCCAGCCGCAATTTCTATGTAGCAATGTGTACGTCCTTGCGGCAGCAAAAACAACTGCAACACCAAAGCAACAACAACAACAACCTCAGCAGCAGCAGCAACAACAACAGCAGCAGCAGCAGCAACCAACGATGGAATCGAATCGAGTTCAACACGAGAAGAAAAGCTTTAATGGCTTCCAAACGCTTTTCAGGGCAAATTCAAACACCAATTTAGCTTTTCAATTTTACTGCAAATATACAAATAACATATATAATTATATATTTATATATATAATACGCTTCATTTTCAAGTTCAGATTGCTCAGTTTTTCGTTTTTAAGCAAAGCCTTAAAACATCCAAATAAATTTGCGATAACCTTAATTAAGCCTAAATTTAGAATATATTAAACATTATGAATCAAATACATATTGTTATTCATATTGAGATGATAGCTTTCTAATCCATATTCTATAGACTAGTTAAGACTTTATCCGAAACTGAAACAGCAATTCGATTATTCTATAAGCGTTCCTCAAGGCAAAAAGTTAAACAACAGACAAACAAAAAAAAAACATTTTTATCAGGTTACCTTATAAGCACCTTATACTGATCTTTCAAAATAAAACTCTAGATTCACATCGTTCTTTGGATATATCCAGTTCAATGAATGTACCTTATAACATTTTAGTAGCATAAATTATATTAAATTATATCTGAAGAAGTCTCAAAAGTTATAATAAACCGAAGACATGACAGTACATCGATTTGCCTGCTACAATTTTTTAATATTTTCTAATAAACCGCATTTAAACTGAATTATATTGTTTCATTTTAACTGATTAGTTTGTTTTTAGTACGTTCAAATGAATAAAAGGAATAATGACAGCATTTAACAGCTTTACTTTATCGAAATTTCGCACTATCGACTTGCCACCACTTTCCAAATTGGTCACACTGTAAAGTATTCGCGGGCAATATGGCAACACTGCATTGCACTGATATGAAGTGAATGTGGTGGCAACGCTGCTAAGGTAGCATCTATAAGCTGACGGCTATGTCATTGTAAAATGTACTAAAATGGTGCGGGCTCTTACGTAGTTTGCGCTGCAACGTAAGCGCTTACTGCAGAAGGAGTACGTGGTCGGGTTTGTCTATGAAGTATATTTGAATAGAGATACATACATTCTGTATATAAGAAACAACAATGCTTATGCAGAGCAATCTTTCCTCTTACTTGCACACATACATATACTTTCGACTTATCTCTCGCTTAGAGCATTGACTGTGCACCATTAAAAGCTCACACTTTCCGCACAATTTACTGTTATTTGAGCCGCAGCTGAGCTGTGCACAGTAAATGAAAACTTTTTAGTATTCATGGTTTTAGCATTAACGACGCCAATTATGGCAGCATTTTATTTCATTTTACTTTATTAGCTCTTAGCATTGGTGGCGAGGCTACGGCAACGCTAGCAGCATCAGCAGCAGCAGCGCCAACGTAAACAGCAGCAACGCCAACGTCGACGCAGGGCGTGGTGTTGCCATAGCGAAAAATGGAGCGAGCAATGGCTCCAAAGTGAGCAGCCAATCAGATGGCAGCTGAGTGTGAGTCTGCGCGTGAGAGCAAGGGCGTGAGAGTGGCTGCAAGAGAGAGTGGGACAGAGAGTGAAACTGTGAGAGAGCAAGTTGTGCAACTGAGAGAGCTTGCATAAAAATGGCCGTCTAAAAGTCACAATTATAGGCACTTATTCATTGCGGTATTTGATGCGAACAACGATGATGCCGACGCTGGCGTCGCAGTCGCTATCAGTCGCTGCTGCTGCTGCCGTTGTTGTTATTCTCTCTCTCTCTGTGTCTCTTTCTTCGCCTTGTTTCAGGTGTTCGCGTTGCGTTTAATCAAAGCGGAGCTAACGGGCAATTTGACGAGTTAACAGCAATTAGACGCTCCGCTTTGACTTTATTGCAAGTTTATCGTGTGGAATGTGACCCCGCACACACAAAGCATACCCCCTCCCGCGCACCCCCTTCCCCTTCCCCTTTGACCCGCCACAACCCTGTCTCGACTTGTTGTAATTGTTTCTGCACACACAGACACGGGGTTGGCCTCGCTCTGATTACTGTTGTTGCTGCCCTTGTTGCCCCCCTGCCCTCCTACTCCCTTTGTTGCTGCTCCCGCGCTGACATTAATTGGCTGTGTACGGTGCCGAGTAAAAGGCGCAAATTGATTGCTTGCGGTTTTAATCGATGCACATTCATTCCAAATCACGCACATTTATCACCATCACCTCCCACGCCTGCTCCCTCTTCTCCCGTGGATGCGCCACATCTGTGCAGTTTATAATTGCCCAAGCAATTGACGGGCCCGAAGGCAATTACCGTTCGTTTCTGGCCAAAATGGCGAATCCTTCCATTCTTCCTTCTGCGAGTCGATGCGAGTCGCGGCATTACCCGTTATATAACCCGCACGGTTGCGTGTTTATTGCGAAACATTGTTTGCTTTTTACCTGCCCCTGCCTCTGCCCCTTTGCCGCATTACGCGGAAGTGTCGGCTGTTTTTTAGCCAACGGATTGGCAAGAGGTAAGCAAGGATAAAAAGGATAAGTGGTTAAGGGAACGGAGAGAACGGAGGGAACTGCATTGTGCATCTTCCGCGAATGAGTTGCGACTTTTACTCCTCCTGCGTAGGGTTATGAAATTTTACGCAAGCAAGCCTCGTCAAGGTCCTTGCACAAAAGGATTGCTGAAAGGCTTTAGCGGGAAACTGGCTGCGATAATTGTGCGCAATCAACGCATAATCCACGGCATAATCTACGCAATTTGTGGAGAAAAAACAGCTAGAAAAAAACTGTTGAAAATCTGTTGACAATTTCTGCTTAAAAAACTTTTGACTTTTGGGCCTTGAAGAAGCAATCTAGCTGGACGCTGGCTGAACTAGCTGGCCTCTGGCTGGTGAACAGGTATGGTGCGAATTCGCTGCGCGCCCGCCCCCGTCAACGTCTCCGCCCGCCAACTTAATTGCCAGAAATTCTCAAAACAAACGAAAACAAATAAACAAACAGGAGGACGCGGATAAGCTGGATACGCTTGATGAGATTGGGAGAGGAGAATTGGTCTTCTAGCTGTAATTAGGCACTGAAGGGTAGATTGACTTCTGCGGATCATCTGGGGTAATCGCAGTTAATCCCGTTTTGCTAGCATACACAACCCGTTCACCTCTTTCTCTTGCGATTGCTCGTCTGCTACAGCTGCGTTGCTGCCTGCTCGGGCGGATTAGGCGCAGACTTAGTGCAGAAGTCACTCGCAAATGCGAAAGGATTAGCCGCCTTGGGCGTGTCCTGCTGCCGGTGCAGGTCAGTCGCAGTCTCAGTCTCAGTCTCAGTTGCTACTGCCAGTGTTCTCGGCGGTTTCTGGCTGCGGGTAACGCCCAGCGAAGACGCCCTAATCCGTTTACGCCTCGAAATTAATGCAAACATTTAGAAGGATTATCAGCGTGGGCAGGCAAGGGGTGAAGGAGTGAGCAGGCATGAAGGCAGCAACGAGGGAAGGCTCATCTACTCTGTATGCAAATCGAAGTTCGTGCGAACTGCGTGTGGTCATAAAAGCATGATAGGATTCATGATTCGCCAGCTACTTGTTCGCCATTCTCTGCGCATTGTCAGGAGAAAGGATTTGGCACTTGGCTGCGGGCAACTCTTCCTCCCAGGCTCTGCCACTGGGCAACTGGGCAACTGGATAACTGGAACAGGTCAGACCTGCCTGGCATTGCCTGGCACAATTATGCGCTTCGCGGAAGTGATTAGAGGCAGAGATTAACACGAGATTAAGGGGCCAAAGAGTTGAAAATATTTGTGGATTTAGCATTGACTTTGCACAGTTCGCACGATCAAGTCAAGGACAGGAGGAGGAGGAGAGGCAGGCAGGGCGAGGCAGAGCAGGCAGGGCAGGCAAGGCAGGAAGTGCAGCAGGATCTGGAGAACTTCCGCAGTGTGTGCAGTGTGGCTCAAGTGGAGTACTTAAGGCGAGGAGGCTTGTGGCGCCACAAACACGACCGACCACCACCAGAGGGCGCAAGAACATGAAAGATACAGATACAATTTGGGCTGTGGATTGAGATACATGTGTTGCGTAAGTGTTCGCTGTGGCCAAGAAGTGTCGAGCAATTATGCTGTCGTTGCCTTCGCTTTGATCTGCGGCCACTTAGCGAGCGGGGCATCTGCAAATGTATCTGCATCTTTAGCTGCCTCTCGAGTTGATTTCCTTGTTTAAGCATCTTTTAATTGTATGCTAATTGATTGCATTGTCAAGCGCAGGCGACGCAGGCATCCATGAGATACTCTATTTTTGGGCAGCTCCCTTCCGCTAATGGCAGCTGTCTTCGGATTGGGGAGTGTATCCCTCTGCCTCTCTCTCTCTCCCTCCTTCTGTCTGTCAATAAAAAATGCATGAGATGCATATAAAAGATACATATATATAAAGATACAGCTACATTTACAGCTACAGATGGGCGGGGAGGGAGATTAGCGCAAAGCGCTTAGCGTTTTATTGGCCAAGCATTTGGCTTTGTAGATGACTTTTCGAGCCATAAAACTGGCCTTAATCCGGCTGGAAATTCACTCGAAGCAGATCTCGCGATTTTTAACGTGCTAAAAAGGATCTGGCGGACAAGGGACGGACAAAACAGACGGCAGCCGAAACCGAACCGAAATTGCCTGTGAAAAAAATGCCAGGCCCAACAATAGCTGCGACGCAGCGTAGGTCGAAGGTCAGCGCGGGCAGGCAGGCAAAACAACAACAGCAGCAGTGGCAGCCAGAGCGTACTGAGCTAATGGGCGTGACAGCCGCCGCTGCTGTTGCTGCCTCAATTAATCTGCCTAATTTGCATGCTCCTCTCTCCCTCTCTCTCTCTCTTCCTCTCTCTCTCTCCGACTCTCTCAGCCGGCGCAGTTCAAAAAAACTGCATCAAATTGCTTTGCATCTTCGAGGGAATTCGCGGCGGCGTGCAACATTTGAAGTTTGGCATTTCCACCTTCACTGCTTGCGGTTTTCCACGTAGCCAATGGCCAGAAAAAGGCTTAATGGGGGACACTTACTATAGTTAATCAACCCGTTTGCACTGTGGTTATCGCCAGAAGAGAACGTGTTAATGTGGTCGGTAAAGTTGTAAGAGGCTTTTTGGGAAACGTTGGCATTGCAAATGTAAGAAATTGGCAATTATTTTGAACTAAAGGTATATAAGATTTATGGAGATAGATAAGGATGTGGAGACAGAAGGACAAATGTATGTAAAAGGAGTATGAGAGTATTGCATGAGGTGCATGGATTAGAAAAAGGCGAAGCAGTTTGTCAAATGAAAGTTTATTAGTAACTTGGAAAGAGAATGAAAAGAATTAAAGTTTTATACAGTACGCGGAGTATACAACTAGAAGATTTTATTGTTTAAATATATAGATAATTTTGGGTAATTCAATAGCTTTAGTTTCTTTATATATGTTAGAAAATAACTCATATAAGATATATCCTAGCTAAGAGTTTCTTGTGGATTAAGTAGGAGCTTAAAAGAATCAATTTTCTTTTGTAATATTTAATAATATATATAGTATATATATATATACATATATATATATATGTATATATATATAATAAATAATATTCAACGATATACACGTATATTTCAATTTTCTTTACTTATCTGCATATGAAGTGCTATTCTATACCAAGGCTAGACAATCGCAGAGAATGTCCTCCTTCTCATTGTCATCATCTTCTTTACATAGTTCTCAATCAATTCAACTTCTTTTAACCATTCAAGTTCTCTGTTTTCTCTCTGCATCTCCCCTGCCCAAACACTTCTACAAAACATTTTCATTCTGAAACCTTCATTAAATGCTCTCTCAATAGAGATCTGCACTCTTAACTGCACTGCCCTGCTCTGTCCTGTCCTGTCCTGTCCTGCCCTGCTCTGCTCTGCTCATCTCATTCTGTTCATCTCATCTGCTCAAATGTCTGACTTTTGTGTTGACTTCTTCACTTTTTTAAGCCAAATAATAAAAAAATCATTTCCAGCAAGATGCCGTTGATATTTTTTTTACAATCTCCGATTACAATTGACCTTTTTCTTACCAAAAGTCATTTGAAAAAAAACGAAATTTCGCGCACCGCAGCGCAAGTCAATGCGGATTCTGATTGTTCTCTCTGCGCTCCGACAAGGTCAGTTCCATCTCGAGGATCTTTGCACTGGTTCCGCTTCCGAATTCCGCGAAAACTACGCGAAAAAACGCACTGCAAAATGTGAAAAAAAATGTGAAAAACTCTGAAAACCTAAAAATCTGAAACTAGAACTAGAATTCCAATGCAGTTTTTTTATGCCCACCTAATTTTTATGGCCTAAAAAACAGAACCAAAACCTAAACCGAATATAATCGCTGTCGTTTGTTTGGCCCACAAAAAGGTCGACGAGGAAACGCGGAAGGAAGGAACGAAGAAGGAAAGCAGCGAAGGCAGAGAAAAAAACTGAACGAAACAATGGAGGGAAAACGACCAAGGCAGCGTGGAATTCATAAAAACTGATTTCATTTTTTAGAATCAGTGCGCGAAACTTGGTCGACTCAGGCCCACTGCGGCTTTACGACGGGTCCATTAGCGCCCTAAAAAAATAACGCGAAAAAAACGAGTGCTGTAAATCATGAGAGAAAAATGAAGAGAGAAGCAGGAGAGAGGGAGGAGAGAAGAGAAGTGAAGACGCCGAGGAGCATTTTGACTTTGGCTTTGGCTTTTCCGGCTGCAAAGTCAAACCGCAATAAAAGTGACACGTTCAAATGCGCAGGACCTGGACCAGGTCCAGTCTCTGACTGTATATAGAGTGTGCTATATATATAGCTTGGACTATGTGCAGTCCAGGCATGCGCACTGCTCAGCGGCCGCCACAGCCCTGTCCAGGCAGGACAGCAGAGAGAGAGGGGGAAGCAGGAGTCGGAAGCAAGCAAGCAGAGGCAACTTCGCCACACCAGTGATTGCAGCAATCATTCTAGTTTCATTATCTTGTCTGCAGATTTATTACCACGACCAGCTTCCCCTTCTCTCTGCTCCTTCTCTTTTCTCCCTCCTCCCTCCCCCTTTGCCCTCTCTCCCCTCTCCTTCCCATTGCCTGCCTTGACTGACCCGCAATTGATTTTTATTTCGCTTTATTTTGTTGCCTTCTGTGCTGCCTTTGTTTTTGATTTGCTGCCAAATGCCAATTGCCCTGCAGCTTATCACGCATCCTTAATGCCCACAGCCTCCCTCTACAGACTCCCTTCCTCCTCTACCACCTCCCTTTGCCCAGTCTGCCCTTCTCTCTGCCCTGCGCGTGCTCTTCCACTGCCAACCGCAACGAATCGCATATGGAAATGCGAAAATGCGGAAAACTGCAAAATGCTGACATCACTCTGCCCTTCCCTCTACCCACCCCCCCTCTCTCCTGTCTCTCTTCATCACTCTGCTGCCCCCCTCCCTGATGTTTATCGCGATTATCAGTTGTTAATACGCATGAAAATGATGAGACCAACAGAATCGCGAACGCGGGCAAAGGGACACGTTAATGGCCAGCGTGCAAATTGGCCAACTGCCAGAGCAGCTTACCCCCTCTCCCTACTCCTCTCCCCCTCTTTCTGTCTCTCTCTCTTCTCCTTCTATCATAAGTTATATCGATGACCAACGACATGTTTTATGCGCAGAGCGCAGCCAAAGCGACAAGCGACAAACGAGTTTCGCTTCTTGACTAATTGAGCATTGGCAAGGGGAAGGGGGGGAGGGAGAGGAAGAAGAATTGACTAACTGACTGACTGATTGACGCAGTGTGTGTATGCTGTGTGTGTTGTGTGTGCTGTGTATGCGGTAAATGTGTGAAATTATTTGTGCGACGGCATCATCTTTTTACAAAGATCTTTATTCATGGCCTAAACGCAGAGACGTAGGGGCAGACCAAGGGGTGTGAGGAAGAGGTGAGGGGGAGAGGAATGAACACTCTTTGGAGTGTGTAGAAACCGCTAGCAGTTGCAAAAGCCTCAGTGACTGAAAGCCAAAAAAGAAACACATCAGCAGACAATACAAACTACAAAACTGGCAATTGGCATCTGCATAAAGTATGCTACTTACACTGTGCAACACAACTGGTAACAGGAAATGGATTTTAGTAATAACTAGCTAGCATATTTGTAAATAATTTTTAATGAAAACACACTTGCCTGTATACTCTCCGACGAACAACTTTTGCTCAGTCAAGTAAAGCAAATTGATTTGTACAATTATACAAATGTCATGGAGAAAGTGTCCGCTTAAAAGGGATGTCCGCTTAATAGAACTGTCCATTGTGGCAGTTTACACTGTAGTTGTATATTGGAAATGTAGTACACACATACATATACTTATACATATACATTTACATATACATATAATATATACATTAAAAAAACATAAATTGTACATTTTATGGGATTCGCTTATTATTAACTCATTTAAATTAAGCTGACAGGGAAGCTATGAAAAATAAATTACATAAATCATAGATTCATTCATTTGTTATGTTTTGTATAGACCCATTTTGTTAAAAACACATTCACTAATGGTTTCATTTAAATTTCATTAGAAACCCTATAAATAAAAGTGATAAATTGAATGCGAATTTAAGTTGTTTTTAGAAATCTTTTTAATATTTTTTAGTGATTTCTTATAATTTTATTCGTTGGTTTAGGGAGTTTAAAGAAAGCTGAAGCAAGCAGCTCTTTTAATGCACGAGGTGGCTTAGACTTGGTTTTATTTTAACTTCAAGCAATGCATTTCATTAATATTGTAGTATGTTGTATTTATAATTATGTTGTATGGTGTACTGCCTTCAAACTTTTCGCATTGCGTAGCAAATATGTTGACAATGAATGAAAAGCTTAGCTGAAGAAAGAAATAAAGACAAAGCTTGAGAAAGAGAGTGTGAAAAGAAAAGAGGAAGACTTAGAGACAAAAAAGGAGAGAGAGATAAGTACAGAGATAGAAAGAGAGTGAAATAGAGTGTGTGAGTGTAAGTAGTAGAGAGAGAGTAGGAGCAGGGGGCTTGGGAATAAAGACTATTGTATAACACACAAGCGGGGGCTCTGATCTGCGATTTCAAAGCAGTTTCAAAGAGATTTCCCGTTTTCGGGTGTCAGCCTCCAATTCGGAATTGGAAACCGACGTTGCCTCAAACTGACTGACTGTGCCTCTAGTGTGTCGAGTGTGCCATGATCACTTTATATTCATTGACGCTTAGTGTGAAATTCGTACATCATAAAGAGGGGTAAGCCGCGAGCTCTATGGGCAGTGGAGTGAAGGGGGAGTGTGCAGTGTGGAGAGGAGTGTAGAGGGGAGTGTAGAGTGGCGACTAAGTGTGGATTGTGTCCAAATTGCGGTCGCCTAGTCACACACAAAAGCAACCTTTTGTGCAAACGCCGACGGAGATGTAAGAGGAGACGAAGGCGGGAGGCAAACATGCTGCTGTGGTTGGGAAAGTGGCTGCGGCAGCAGAGCAAACATAACAACAACAACAACGGCAGTTGGATAAACTCACAGTTGGACACTCCAGACAGTTGGCAACTCGCATAGTTGGCCATAAAGACGAGTCAAGAGTCAAAGCAGGCCGACAATGCTGGAGGTGCTAATTCACCATTAAAAGAAATCAGAGAGTAAAGACAAAGCACAAATCCTGAGCAGGCAGTGTGCAGGGCAGAAGGGGAGTGGCTGAGGGAGGGAGGGGGCCAGGGGTATACCTGGTCTCAGCTGCGCTCAATTTCCCACTCATCATGTCATCTCTCACGCATCATCGCGGCGGCAGCGACTGCGCACCAATAAAACTTAATTTTGTTTGCACATGGAAACGACAAAGGAAGGGGAAAAGAAGAGAGAGAACAAGAGGGAGTAGAGAAGGAGTGAGGAGAGAGAAGAGTAGACAGAGGAGTGCATAAGGAGGGGCGTAGTATAGACTTCATAAATGTATCTTGGGCCCGTCTGTCTTGCTTGGGCCTTGAGCTATTGAATTATGCATTGTTTGTCTCTGAGAATTGTGGGAGAAGATTCTCATGAACCGCGCGCCATTCATCGTCCATCGATTGTCCCAATAAAAGCCCGTAGATCGAATTAGCCATGAGTGACTAATTGATAATAATGCCGCATTTACTTTCGGCAAAGATATGTTAGCTCTATTAACTCTTCTTCAACTTGAAACAGGGCGCAGCTGCTGCTAAGCTGCCGTGCCTCCAGCTCATTCTCTCTCTCCCATTCCCCCCTCCTCCTCCTCTTCTGCTGTTGATTTGTGCATTTGCAGTATGGTTAATCCCCGCGTGATTAATTATCAACCTGTTCCCCGTTTATACACCCCCAAAAGAACGGAATTAATCGAGTTGTTACGCCTTCCCCCTTCATGCCTGCGTTTGCCTTTTTTAATTTACTCCTCGAGCGCAGCATCCCCAGGGAGGGCAGGGGGAACGGGCAGTGCCTCAGTTGGCAGTTATCGCTATCTGTATTATCAAATCATAAAATAAAATGTTGCCACTTGGCAGAGATTCACAAGGAGTCGAGAGCTCGAAGCATCCCCGAGGAGTCGAAAGGGGTGTGCGAGCATTTTTTATGCCCTGCCTCGACCTGCCAAGTGTCAAAACATGTTTTGATAGAGCGCACACAGAGTCGAGTGAGGGTTGAGGCGTGAAGAGGGTCAGGCAGGAGGCAGGGGGGGCAGGACGGGATGAGGAGGAGCTATTGACACCCTTTAAGCCAGTTCTGTCTGCTGCCTCGACACATGTTTTCGGCACTGGCAATTAAATTCAAATTTGATTTTGGGCACAGTTGTCCCATTATCCTGCTGTTATCCTTGTAATCCTTGCCAGAGTCCGTCTCTCTTTCTCTCTCTCTGTCTCTCTGGCCTCCTCTGGTGCGTCCTTGCGCCTATGATTTCTCAATTATGACAATTGCCGAGCAAGCAAACAAACAAACAAAGCGTGGCAGGAGGAGTAGAGAGAGAAAGAGAAAGAGAGAGAGGGAAGGAGGCAACTGTGACAAACTGGCGACAATTAATTAGCAGCACGCGTGGCAGGAGCCCCTGACTGACTGACTGGCACTGGGCTGAGCCTGCACAAGGCCAGCGGCGCAACGGGTGACAACGGGTGACAATCAATGTGAGGCAGTGTGGCAGCCTCGTTCGCTTGCTCGTCCTTGCCTCGTCTCCTCTGCGATCTGCTTCGATTTGCTTTGATTGCATTAATGCACAATTTGCCAGGAGAGAAATGGAGAGAGAGCGCCCCGCTGTTGCCCCTAGTGGGAGTCGAAGGACAAGCACAAGCGTGCCACATGCCACACGAGACTGACCTCGAGTGCGCCACACGCAGCTGCCCCTTAGAGAGAGGCAGGCAATTGCCACAGGTAGAGGCAGCAGAGTAGACTAGGCAAGGCAAGACAGCTGCAGGAAAAGGCAGGGAGAGGGAGTGAGAGGCAGATAGGTAGAGAGAGAAAGAGAGAGAAGACATTGCATATTTCTTTTAAATGTTCATAGTTTATTTCGATTGAGTTTGACTAAGACTAAACTAGGATTAACTAAGTTCTTAACTAGTTTACACAATTAAATAAAGAATTCTTTTTTCTTTGCTGCGCGTGATTCTACACACTGAGTGGGGGCGGGGGCAGGGGTATGGGGTAGAGAGGGAGGCTTAATGCTAATTTGTACAATCCATTTGGGAGCACGCGGGATGAGTGAGCAGTGAACACAGGAACAGAGCGTTGCCCCTCTTACGCCTCAGTCTTGTAGGGCTTGAACAGCTTCGGCTTGGGCTCAGCAATCATGGTGGGCGGCGGCGACATGTCCGAGGCAGGACGCTTGGCACTGGGCATGAGCAGACCAGGGGCAGGCAGTGGGCTGCTGGTGGTGGTAATAGGAGCGGCGACGGCAACTGGCACTGACACTGGCGCCACACGCAGCGGACTCAGACTGCGATCGAAGACCTTGGTGTGATCCGAGCCGACGGGACTGAGCGACAGCGTGGAGGAGTGCGGCGACGAGGAGGATTGCAGATCCAGCGGTGGCGTCTGTGTCTTGGGCACATGCAGCTGTCCAGCATAGGCTGCAGGTGGCATGGCAACATTGACGGCGGCAGCAGCACCCAACATGGCAGCAGGATAACCCATGGGAGCAGCAGCAGCGTTCATGGCAGCCTGCATGGCCGCGGCGGAGTGTTGCGCATGATGCGTATGTGGATGCGAGTGTGCGTGCGGATGCATGTGCGGTGCAGGCGGTGGTGGGCGGGCGGGAATGTGATATGGCGCATAGCGATACTGGGCGGCATAGGGGGAACCATGTCCCGGCACTGGCATCGTAGGCATGCCAGTGGCCAGCATGGGATTCGCAACGGCAGCGGCGGCGGCAGCAGCAGCTGGTGCATAGGGAGGATACGGCATGCCCACGCTATTGGCAGCCGCTTGCAGTATGGAAGCGGCGAAAGCGGGGTCCGAGTAGACGGCGGCGTAGGGCCAAGCGACGGCAATGCGCTGGCGCTTGTCCTTCATGCGGCGGTTCTGGAACCACACCTTGATAGTGCTCTCCGGGAGATTGAGCTGTGCAGCCAGTTCGCAGCGACGTGGGCGCGACACATAGTTCTCCTTGTAGAACTCCTTCTCGAGGCGTGCCAACTGATCACGTGTGAAGGCGGTTCGGTAGCGACGAACCGACGGATCAGCGGGAATCTCTGAGTTGCGGCTGCCGTTTAATGAGTTGTCCGGGCTGGACAGGCACTCTAAAGAGGAGGGAGAAAAGAGGGGAAAGAAGTCAGTTAGTTAAGTTGTCACTAGGTGGGGCAGGGGGGGTGTGAGGTAACTTACCATTTGGCGACGGTGGTGGCGTTTGTGGTTTGCCGTAGTGTGTGGAAATTAGATCGATAACGAGCGGCTTCTGATCGACGCTGTTGCTGCTGTTATCATGATGATGGTTCTCCATGTTGTAGCTGCGGTATCCGTGCATGTTCGTGCTTGCTTAAGATGTCTGTATGTGAATGTATATGTGTGTGTATGTAATAGGTAAACTCGGGAGTTGTTGCCTCGACGATGCTAACAGCTCAAGTGTGCCGCTCTCAGCCACCACCGCTGGCTTTTATACCAGCAGAGAGCGCAATGGCCGCCGCAGGCAGTCGCTGAGCCAATGAGAGGGCTGCCTGCTGTGTGAGAGGGAGACAGCGCTAGTGCTATTCTGTGCCTTGGCCTGCGCATGCTGTTGCCGTCCCGTTCTACCTGCCTGTGTGCTGCCTGCGCTGTAGGGCAATGATGTTTTGCGGTGCTGCGACGTCGCTGCTGACTGCGGACAATTATGCGACGATGAAGGCAATTACGATGCCGGAACAATGAGGCGCATAAAAAGCGAAGGCACAGCGAGAGAACAGAGAGAGAGGCTGCTCCAGCTGCGCTGCTAGACATAATCAAGTTATCATGGAGCAACGGCAGGAGAGTGATCCCTCTCTCTCGCTCTCTGTCTCTCTCTCTGTGGAGTGCAATGCCATTTCATATATTCATAGCGTATGAGCGAATCTTTTGTTTCGCTTGTCCGCAAGCGGGCGCACAAGGGGGTGCAAGCGAGACGCGTTGGGCCCCCCATAATAATGGGATTTTATCGTCTTCATCAGGCACAAGCATGATATGGCATAATGCACAGAGCTGGAGAAAGAGAAAGAGCAAGAGAAAGAGCTGCCTGCTCTTGTCTCCCTCTCCCTCTATTCCTCTCTTGGGGAGAGACTTGGCCCGATCGATACGGCAGCCAAGCCAGGCAAATTATTTGCGCTTTTATGAAGTCTTAATATTATGCCGCACGTTTAACGGCCTCACACATGCAAGAAGGAGACGGGGCAGGAGAGAGGGAGAGGGGGAAGTGGAAGGCAGCCTCGTTGTATTAACAGTAAATGAAGTTTATCTCTTGGCAAATAAAGGAAAAGTTTTAGGACAACGCCCACAGAGCGGCGGAAACAGACTCCACACAGACAGAGGGATACGCACACACACAGACAGATATTAACATTAGTGGGGTTAGGTTGAGTTAGTTGGGAGTGTAAGGCAGTTTATGGGCGCAGTTGTTGAAACTTAATTTGAAAAGTTTCAGTTTAGTTGCGGCAAACATTTATTATGATGATATAATCATGCTGTGCTGCCTGTGGCAGAAGCAACTGTACCCGGAGAGAGAGAGAGAGAAGTGAAAAGAAGGCCCAGAGGGAGGATAAGGCGAAGATGAAGAAGGAGGAGGAGTTGGAGCATTATAAGTAGGAAAAAGAGGAGGAACTAAGGAAGGAACAAGATAGAGTAGAAGGCATGAGTTGAAGGAACATAGGGAGTAAAAGGAAATGGAGTAGGTGAAGAAGCTAGAGAGGGATCAGGATCAGGACTGAAGGTGTAAAAGGAGATGGAGCAGACAATATTATAATTGAAGGAGCAGGGATAGGCGAAGGAAGAGGTGAAGAAATAATTGAACAGTAGCCGAAAAAAAGGAGTAGAAGTAAGAGAAGTTGAAGGAAGAACAGAGGAAGGAGCAGCAGGAGATGGAGCCAAAGAAAGTGCTATCGTGCGAGCAGAATGAGTATCAGGAGATTGACAAAGAGATAGAGTAGAATAAGTAGCAGCAGGCGAAGAAATCGGTGAAGAAACAGGATCTGAAGCAGGATGAGGGCAACTAGAATAAGTAAAATATGTAGCAGCAGTAGAAGGAATATAAGTTAAAGGAGGAGGAACCGGAGTAGAAGCAACAGCAGTAGGAAGAAGAGCAGCAGAAGGAGGGAGAATGGGAGTAAATTTGCTAGACTGTTTTCCAGGTCATTTGCCAGGTAATTTTCTCTTGCACCTCCCAACTGTCGCTGCCCTCACCCACTCTCTCTACCTGCTCTAGGGTTACTCCCGGCGGTCCCGCCTGGCCTGCCGCGGCTGCTTAGGCCTAAGCTAGTGCCGTAAAAAAGCAACGGATTTAATAATCCGTTAATAAGTTTATGCGGCTAATCCGTTTGACTTTCTAATGAAAATCAGGGCAACGCGGATCAGCTGCACTCGAGCCCCTTTTAATCCCATTAATCCGCGCTGCAATACAAACAAATAAACATACCAGGCAAGCAGGAGGACTGAGGACTGTGTGGAAAGTCCGTGGCAGGCGCAGGCAGAGAGGAGATGAGTTGAAGTCGAGGCAAAGTCAAAGCGAAGTCGATGCGAAGCTGAAGTCGAACACGGAGTCGAGTTTAAAGTTAAAACCGTGGGTTAACGCTAACCCCGCTAGGCTAACCCGATGGGAGCGGAATTCCGGCTAAATCAGGCTGGAAACTAGAGCAAAGGAAAGGGAGAAAGGAAAAGAGATCGAGCACAGCATGTGTCCTAGCCAAGTCTGGCAGCCAAGAACGATTGTTCAAGATGCTGCAATAAAATCTAACTCGCCGCAGGCGAAAGTGAAAAGCAGGAAAAATGCAGGGAGAAGAAGAAGCAGGAAAAGTGTTCGGGCGAACACGAAATTGACTAATAATGTCGCTGATGGCAAACGGATTAACGCAAGCGGGATGCGTCCAGTCAATGCCATGCCAGGGAAACCTTCAGGCCGCATCTCCTTCTACTTCCCCGTCTCCTTCTCCTGCTACGTTTGCGCCTTTGTTATGCATTACTAAGTAACTCTGCTAGGCCTGCTCTGGTTTCCGTGAGTTAGTTAAAATTATTGGGTTATATTGCGCGCAATTTGCATTAACTCGCCCGAGAGTCCAGTCTCTCTACCTGCCCTAGCTGATGTGCCTATTCCCAGCCCAAGCCTTGCCCACCGCCGAGCCGAACCCTACCCACAACCTTGCCTATTGTGCATTCATGCGCTTTTGTCCACAACTCGCGGTCCGCTATCCCACTGTCCACACTATCCACACTGTCCTGCAGAATGAGGCAAAGGCAACGACAACGACAACGCGACACTGCGGCAGCGACAGTAAATACCCTTTATGGCACCTTCGCTTCTCCCTTCACTTCCCTTTCAACATTTCACCCGTCAACTCTCCTGCCTACCTGCCCAGCCTGAGCGACCCTACCCGATCACTTTGCATTGTCATACGCGAACACTTTCGCCATCATCGCGCAGTACAGTGAGAGAGAAAGAGCTCCGAGCTGCGCCGGAATACGTGGAACGCCCTTTGTGCCCCGCTCCGTTGTTGCCCTTTTGCTCTTTTATTGCCATTTTGCACGCACAAAGCGCCGATCTCGCTGATTATGCTGATTATGGGAAGTACACACAGACACAGACAAGCACACACACACACATACACATACTCATTCTCTATAGAGGCACAACACTCTCCTGGACATGTCCCTGCAATCCCTTTGCCAGTTACAACACATTTCTTTGGTAATATTACACTGTCATTATTTGCAAAATTGGATCGGCTTTAGTCTCGTTAGGTGTGCGAAAAAGTTCTATGTGCAAAACTTTGAACGAAAGATCATAATGAACTCATGAAAAAGGCGTTTACCTTTGTTTATCTTGTATAAATGGTTTTACAATGGATTTTTATGATTTGTTTAAGTTGCATTATCGATTTTTGTTAAAAAACAAAAACTTAAAAAATTGCACAAAATTTTTAAAATTGACATGTTAATTTGACAGGGGGTACCATAGAAAAGTTTATAATAATATGAATTAATGGTTTACAAATTATAAAATGCACATGCAGTACTTATCTAGAGGCTAACCCACAAATAAAATGCTAATACAAATATAAATAGAAAGATTTGTAAACAAAGTTAAGAAGTTTGGAAGTTCGGTCGGAAAAAAAGTCAGGGAGGTGGCATGCAAAAAGGCGAAGAAAAAAACAATATCTTTAATATACAAAATTAATTCCATTCCATTAAACAATTAACAGATTTGCTGAAAACAATATCACAATGTTATTCCAAGTGAAATTTGCAATGTTTTTATAGAAATTATTAGTTTGAGATGATGAAAAACAAACTGTAAATTTTAAAAAAGAGGGCTCCATCAGAAAAATAACTACAAAAAAATATATAAAAAACTATTTAAATAAATGCCGAATGATTTTTGAATAAATTATGAGTGTAGGGTGTCTAGAAAGCTAAACAGTTAAGAAAGAATCCTTTTACCTTCAAAAAACAGTAACTCTCTAGCTGAATTCTATCAAAATCTTTTTAAGTACATCCAAAAATCTAAGTTTGTTTGTTTGGAAGTGTTTTTATTTCCATTTCGTTGCATTCACAGTTGCAGAGATTTACGATCTTAGCCATATATAGAGCACGCCCTAATAAAAATATGAAACAAGAACGAACTCTGAGTGAACTGTTAAAAACGAAGCCAAAGACAGAGACGGGAACGGAGCCGAAGTCCGAGTTTGCCCTGAATTATGGCCACAATTAACAGGTAAGTAGGGCCTGTGGGCGATAAATGGTGCTGAGTAACCTTGTGGAAAACGCTCTCTCGCTCTGTTTTTCCACTGTTTTTCTGACGGTGGCCATAAAAACCCGTGAAGAATTAAAAAATTAGAGCAGTCGTTTTTGTTTTCGGGAACGCAAGCGCGTTCGAGGAAAAAAACTAGCGCAGTCGAAGAAAAAATGCACAATGGAAACAAAAAAGTTTGATCTACTTTCCTAAATATCGCAGGGTCCTCGGAACCTCGCGACAGGAGATGCGCTGTTTTTCTACGAAGGAAACTCAGCGGCATTCCATAAAAATCTGCATACACCATATACCATAATTTTTGAGACAATTTCTTTGCCACAAACAATGAAAAACGGGACCAAAACGAACGAACCATAAAATGTTCCAGCAAACAATGCGCAACCAGAGCGAGGCGAAAGAACCCAAGTATTTTTATCTTTTTATTGTAAAATGAATATTTTTTAATTGCGCCTAATAAATGCCTATTTAGAGCGAGCTGCGTTGTATTGGTGGAGGAAAGAGAGCAAGCGAGAGGGAGACAGGATTATAAACTTAAGTTAGTTAGAGATCTTACAGTTTCGATTTTATTCTAGAATATTGAAGACATTTCGAATGATATACTTAGTTTATAGCATTTTAAAGCAATTCTCTAGTTTTTTCAATCAAGTTCAATTTTTTATTATTATCCAATTCCAGATAGACCAAGCAGAGTCCAACGAGGTCACAATTCCCGCGAGGACACGCTGCAGGACCGCGGTGGCGGCGCGCAATATTTCGCCGAAAGTGCACCAATAAAAAGACGCGTCTACCTAAAGCCAAACAACGTGTCCGGGACGTAGCTGGAAAAAGGAAAAAACTGGCACAACTTTTAGTGGAAATGCGAGCGCGCAATAAAAATGAGCCGCAGGACGCTCGGAACAAGGACTAACTGCCGTAATTAGGAGGTTTGTAGAGCAGCGGACAGTGGAAAAAATGCGTACAATGGAAAAAACTCATAAAAAGAGAAACAAATCGTTTAAAAATTGGCTCTCTTTTTGTCGAGTGTCGGGAGGAATAACAAAAAAAGAGCGAGAAAAGAGAGCACGAGCCGCTTACAATTGAGGCAAATAATTAGGTGAGCCATTGTCGTGGATTGTGTAGCCGCATGATTAGCGGTTTCTTTTTTACGGTCAGGAACAGAGAGGAAACTTGCACTGTTTGTTGAATGAGCCCACTGCAAGAAGAAGCAGACACAGGCGGACGTAATAAATACGTTTGCCGTAGTACAAAAAAGAGTGGACACTGTCTGTTAAGTTAACATATATTAATTATGTTGTATTTAAAGCTAAGCCTACTGCTGTTGAGATTATGTTGGCTGTAGTCACAGTAATTAATTTTCTTAACATCAACACAGTTGACCTTTTTGTTGTGTAATTTAATAGTTATTTAGTATACACATATATACCATATTTAGTATACACATTCACATTTAACACCTATTTAGTATGTGTAGTAACTTTAAGCCCAGTTAATCGATCGTTGTTTGTTATATAAATTAACATGTAAACAAATGATACACATCTGTGCCACATAGCTTTTGACAGCGTTGCCTTTTGCCATTGAGCTTATGTACAAAACAAGTAATTAAGCTAAAGTATCGATTATTTATTTAGGTATCGATTTGTCTGCTAAGATGCACTTACTGCTAATAAAACAGAGTTGAGCTGATGAATTTGAATATGTAATTTGCATTTTATTTAAATTTATTCTGCAATATAAATATCAAACATATCTAAAAGTGAAAATAAAGCAGTTTTCCTGCTCGCAGCGAGAAACTTAAAGCGTAGATATCTTTGGTTAACCACGCAGAGTCCTTGGGAGAAGCAGAACCGCAAATGGTTGGCAATCGATCGGCTACGTTTACTATAAATACAGCGTATTGCGGTATGCGAATCTCCGGGGGGTCAATACCGGCAGCCATGCCGAGCCTGACGAATGGCTCTCCAGCAAAACAGCAACAGCAGAGGACAACAAACAAGGCGACTACGCCAACAAACGCTGTTGGGAATCCGTAGAAAAATGCCAGAGAAGATGCAAAAGTGTCCCGGTGTCGTCGGGAGTCCAGCAAAGACCGGAGTCGGTAGCCGGTAGTCCACCACACTGACGAATCACATCAAAGTGGAACACAAACTCAGGGTCAAGCGCCCTGCTAACAAACATGTCAAATCAAAGCGACGACAGAGCCGCCAAAGAGGCCTGAAGAGAGATGAAACACGAGATGCGAGACCCAAAAACAGCATCGACTTACCGCAGCAAATTCGCGCTGACTGTGCACGAACAGCGGGGAACACCATAATATTTTGGTTGAAGAAGCAGCCAGAGACGCGACGAGCCAAGCCAAGGAAGACTGCAACTGTGACTCGGAGCTGGGCCTAGGCCTGGGCCTGTGTTTCGATGGAATTCTTTACACTGCAATTTATTCATGAGCAATTAGCCACGGTGAGTGGCGGTTTGAGTGCGAGTCGGAGTCTTCGAGTCCGAGGATCCTGTGCGCCGCAGGACCAGCGCTGCAACGGTGGCGGCAACGCTGCCTTTTTCCCTTGTGCCTTCGTAAATTTGTGAAAATTAAGTCGTTCCGGTTAGGCCTCTCTATCTTTCCCTCACTGGCTGGGGCGAATTGCGCTGCTACGTTTTAGGTGGTACTTCTGTAGCAATTTTATTTGTATCGTAGGTGTTGTATTTGTCAACATTTAGCCGGGTTCGAGCTCGTCCTGTTCCAGTCCCAGTGGCAGCGGATTAAACGATTTGTGGGCACGCATTCGAAATGCCTCCTGCAGCACTAATTGGCCTAGGGAGAGGGAGTTAGTTGCAGAGGGAGATAGCGCGAGAGAGCATGGAATTATCATTCAAAGGATGTGCGCTGCTTGTGTTAAGGATGTGTTAATTTTTTACTAAGCAGAGAGCTTGCTGCGACCCAAATAGAACGATGAGCTCGTAAAATGAACTCATTATTTGGACCGAAAAAGGGAAATGGGTGTAATAATATGAGAGTTGTTGGAGAAATTGTGAAATGCCTTAGAATTAAGCTATTTTCTTATAGTACAATTAAATATAATAATAAATATTAGAATTCCCCTATACCCTTATATTCTTTATAGATTAAAAACACTTCAAATAAAAGCTTTTGGTAATAGAAAATAAATAAGGCAATTAATTTCGTATCACTGCACACAAAGTATTCTTCGTTCATTCACCCAAACATAAAATACAAAGAATCTCAAGCATGTTCTCTTTATCGATTTTTTTAAGATTCAAAAAGAAGTCGCACCCATTTATTTTATTATCTTTGAGCAACCACCCCAAACCAGCTGCATACGTGATTACGTTGCTATTGCTATCGTAACGTAACATATTTTTAGTACATTATACACAGCGCTCCCAGCAATCAGAGTTTGTCAGTGAGCTATTTTATTTTAGGCAGCTGGCAACATCAACGGCTCATTAAATAGCTGAAATTAAAACTGACGTCTGGCAACGCCTTTTAAACTGTCGCCATCATTAGAATAAGAGAAAAGGGCAATAATTTAATATTAAGTAAACAGTAAACAAAATGTCTTTATTTACATAGTCATTAATAGGGGTTTTTCTTGTGCGATTTTGCTGCCTTCGATTTACTTTTCAGCTTGGCACTGTTGCCAGTGTTATTGTTGTTCACCGCCTCGGGGGTCCAGACTGTGATAATGCCGCTCTCGCCTCCTGTGATGAGCAAATTACGCTTAGCGTCGTACAAACTGTCCCGCACTATCTGTTTGTTGCCCACAAAGTTGGTCAGCGGCTTGAGCGTATCCTTGGCAGGGGCACTGACCGATCGCAAAATCTCTCTGAAAAGGATAGGGGGAGAATTAGAGAAGGTTCTCTTCTGCAATAGACACCAAACTTACCCTCGATTGAAGTTAGTGCCGGCGAGAAGGAATACCCCGTCATCCTCTAAATTGTGAGCATTGATCAGGTTGAAATTGCCAGCGTTCTTGCGATGAATGCCAGCTACGATAGCGGAGCGATCAAAGGAGATCACTTCGTCGCCCTCCTCGCACTCGTAACTCTTGAAATCGTTGGTGTGCGTGATGCACGAGATGATGTCCTGCTCGTTTACATTGCGATGCCAGTTGAGACGGTGCACGCTGCTCTCCGTGTTGATGGTGTTGAGCAGTGCCTCATCTTCATCAGTCTCTTTGATGTCGAACACATTGATGAGGCCATCGGTGCCGCCGGTGCAGAGGAGATCGGGATTTGTTGCATGGAAACGCACTGAGGTCACATCGTCCTCGTGACTGTCGTGATAAACACCGAGCTGCCTGCGCTCGCGCACATCGAAGAAGAGCAGATACACATTGCCCATGTGCTGCTCCGTGCCACTGCAGATGATACGACTGTTGGCGTTGCGATCGAACGTTGTGATGGTCTTGGGCACTGGTGGCAAACCCGCCTCGGGATCGGATGAACTTTTGTATTGGAAATACGCTTGTTCTCCTTCGACGCGCAGATCGAACAGACGCACCAGGCCATTGGTGGTACCCACCAGCAAGGAGTCTCCTCCCTCGTCGAGGAAGCGCACACCACAAATGGTGACATCCTCCGACGAGTTGCCCGCAAGGGGCACGCGCTCTTGGTGAATGGCTGTGAGTGATCCCGCTGCATTAAGATCGTATATCTTCACTCCTGTATTGGAAAGACCCGCTGCCAGTCGCGTGTAACCACTGTCCGCACACAGACCCAGCACATAATCGCGCTTCAGTGACAGTGAAGATTCATCTTTGGGAAACTGAGAACGAAACGCGGCAGAAAGTTCCGAAGCGCTACAAGTGTCTGCATCCTCGATATCTGCCTCATCCTCGGAGCTGGGCAGCGCTGTGGACTCTGCTTCTGCAAATTTAACTAGTTTATTAATTTAAATTAACAATTTAATAACAATTAATACCGGCAAAATAATTATTTAAATTGTCCGTCATGTTTTTGTTTGGCAGAACAACAATAAAATACAACACGTGCTACTAGTTGCAGGCGTTGCCACCCAGTCGCCAGAGTTGCGTTGCAGGGCTAACGAAACAAGGTTGCATGGTGTACTGACGTCACAAACGCAGTCAAGTGAATACCAAGTCCAATCCTTTATAATTGCGAGAAAATAAATAGACAAATGCAAATATTCCTTGAGCTTGTTTTACAGTTTAATATCGCTTTAAAGTATTATACAAAATTGAATTTACAAGAAGCCTTCTCCATGTACATAATTTATCTGGATTCTCTTCTGTGTACTGACAAAATGTTCGTTGAGGTTTCGTGTGATTGCTTGCTTGACTTGACTTTAGTTACTTCTATTTAAATATATATATATTATATATTCTTTACATGTATGTATATGTAATGGTGTGTGTGCTGTCATACAAATATATATAAATACGTATACACATTTATATACATATGTCATTATATATATTAATATGGCGCCTATATTAGCTCTCATAATCAACAAAAAGGATTCAAATTCCTGCGGTTTCCTTAACAACATGAACTATCTTTCTCTCTTCCTCTCTCTCTCTCTCTCTCTTTACTACTTTCACTTTATGTCCACATCTCTTTGACTCTTCCAACAAGCAACTATATATAATCAATATAATATATGCGTGTCTGTGTGTGTGTAACTATATATGCTCTTCACATAAAATCATCGTAATCCTCGGTAAAATCATTTCCATACTTCTGATAACCGTCAATATCCTGAAAGAGAGGGAAATATAGAAGATAAAACATGTGTATGTTAACGGGTTTTAATCGACTTCTTACATCGTTTTCTGTGCGCAACGAGACTTTTCCCTTGTTCTTGGGTGCTGGCTTCTTGGCATTCTTCTCCATCTTTAGCTTTTCCGAGTATAAACTCTCCACGCTCATCTTGACCTTTTTAATGTCAGCGGCGCTCACTTGATGAGGAAAAACATAGATTAGTACATGTGTTATCTCTCTATCTATAATCATCTCTGATCTCTGATCACTTACAATTCACGCACAGGGTGCGCACCAGATCCTCAATGAACTGGGGGAAAGTGAGGAGACTCCCGGTACTGTGCAACCTTCCAGCTGAGTGTGGCACCAAACTCTTTGAATTCCTCTTTACTCTCCGGATTGAATGCGTCGAGGCCACCGCCTATACTCGTCACGCCGAATGTGTCCAGGGCGCTCTTCAAATCGGCTTCCTCCTGTATTTTCTGCAGACGCAGCTTCTCTGCCAACTTCTCCTCCGCACTCATGTTGGCCAGACGATTCTTCTCCTCCTCCTCATCGATACGCTAAAGAGATTATGAATTAATTAATAATATATTTATTTTTTTGTTAATTTGGACCCACCTCCTGCTCGGCTAGTTTAGCTTTGAGCGCCTTGTTGGGTTTAGTTTTAGCTGGCGCATCTGTTTTCTTTGTGGGTTTCTCCTCGTCCTTCTTCTCCTCCTCATCCTCCCAGCTCTCCTGCAAAACAACAGCAACAACAACAGCAAATGCATTAGGTGAGTCATTCACAGTGTCATTCACAAAGTGACCACGTGTACAGTGTGAAATGAAAGTGAAAAGTGTTATGCACAAAAAGAAATCGAAAACGAGTTTCGACAATGTGGCAACAAACAACAACTACAACAACGGTAGCAACAATTGTCTACATCTTCAGTACTGCCAAAGTTCATAGTGTAATCCTTACCTTAACATCCTCGTCATCATCCTCGCCCTCCCACTTGTTTATATTGTTGGCTGCATTTGGACGTAATTCCAGTTCACTGTCGGCGGCGGATTCTATGGAATTTTATAATAGAGGAAAGCAAAACAAAGTTTACAATTAATAACGCGACACTCTTTCTCGACGCGAAGCTAAAAATAATACAATTTATCAAGGTTGGTGCACGCGTCTGGCTGCCTCCTTTCTTGTCTCATATGGTAGCAGGAATGATGGCGGGAGTAAGGTAAGGGGGTGGGGTAGAAACGGGTGCTCGCAACGACCGCCACATGCGCAGCGCCCACGTTAGTTTTTTTTCTTCGCTTTTGTTGCTTAAATGACGCATCCACGTGCACTTACCCCAGTCGTCGGCCATTTTTACAGATTTATTAAGTTGCTTTCTTTGAAATTTGTGTTCAGACGAGGAAATTCGTGTATATTTTACGCGACTTTAAGCAACAATTTCGTGTGATTGACTATGTAAAAAAACATCGAAACTAGTGATGTATTAACGTCGACTCATTGAATGTTCCACAGCTACGTTTGCAAATTTAAGAATCGATAACTATGATGAATGTATCGATGTACTCATTGAAATAACTAAATATATCAGTTATATAAATATTAAATACTCCGATGTTTTTATTCTTATATTTTTTTATTCTAAATAATCGAATTTAAAATATAATATGTAATTTATTTACACAAATAAACAATGTATTTATATTTAAGCCTAGTACTCGGATCCCTGAATAGTTCATCTCGTCTCTATTGTATTTTTGAAGTTGTGACCAGACTGTCAGCGTACACTTTTCGTTGATCTGAGTACTAGCCTTTAAGAATTTGACCCGGGATTTAAGTTCAGTGCAACCCAGTAGGAAGGTAGCACCTCCGACTCATTTACTTCTTCTAACAGTTCATAAAGGAGTGACTCTTCCTCTTCCGCCTCTATTGTATCCGAATCCAAGAGCTCTTGCTCATCATGCTTTTCGTTGGGTATAGTTTCCTCTGTTTCTAAACAAATGATGGGTTCAATGAGCACTGTCTCTGTGTCGGAATCCCAACGAAGATTCTGCACCAGATTTTCGAAAATCTGCTTAGCTGAATTGGGTTGATCCTCTTCACGGGCCTTTCGTCTGTGTTGCTCCATGTGGCGTCTTATATTACGTTTCCACTTCGTAACAAACGGGCATTCGGGACATTTCACTGCAGTGCCGTCCAGTACTCTCACTTTCGTGTGCCTCCGCTCATGACGTCGCAGATCGAATCCCCTCTTCGTTACATATTTACACTTGTCGCATTTGAAGAGTTTTTGCACAGATGCTTCGACTTCTTTTACCGGACTGGGACTTGGGCTCGCAGGGGGGTCTGACGCTGCAGTTGGTTCAGCCTCAGGCTCAAGTTCAGGATCTATTTCCGGTTCCATCTTCGGCTCCTTCTCCAGTTCATGTTCAGTTTCAGTGCGTAGATCCTCAGAATTTATCATTTCCACAATGACCTCTTCGCTGGTGAGATCATCTTCATTGGCAATCTCGAATTGCTGGGTTAGTTGAACGTGCCTTGCCACATGCCTCTTTATGTTGCGTTTATGTTTTGTTGTGTAGCTGCATTTGTTGCACTGAAATGCGATGCCCTCGATGGGTTTAGCCCTCGTATGCGATTCCTCGTGCCGACGCAGATCGAAGGCGCGGGAACAGGAATAGTGACATTGTCCACACACAAATACTTTCAGTCGGTTCTCTTTCCTAGGTGTGTAGACTAGTTCGATGGGAGATGCAGCTTCTAACGTTGTATCTCCATCATGCTCTGTTTCTGTATCCTCTACAGATCTCGATTCCGTTGCTCCGATGAGCTCTACGATGATCTCCTCACATGCTTGCTCCTCCTCGCCGTCCTCATCAGCGGTACTTTCTACGTGGATTCGCATGTGCCGTCCTAGATTTGATTTAAACTTCGTGGTGAACGAGCACTCACTGCACTTGAAAGCATTCTTGATGAGCTTCACTTTGGTGTGACGCTGTTCGTGGCGTCGCAGATCGAAGGCACGATTCGTTGCGTATTTGCATTGGTCACACTTGAAGGGCTTGTTTTCCGGACTTTGATGCATCGTATAAAGTTAACCGACTATTAGAAGTATTCTATGGTAAACAATCCTTGATAACATTTACTGCGTGTTCGCAAGTATCCCAATTGAGCTCGAATACTTAGCCTTAGTTGTAATGGCATAGCGCGATTGAACGTTTGGAACGCCCTCTCTTTCTAAATTATTATCGAGGTCCTTAATTGCTTCTATCTTTCTCTAATTTACAACATTAATAAGCAGTATAAATAAAATGCTTTATTTTGTTGCAAAATTCTTACTGCATATCGATAGAATGCTCGATTAGCTATCCACGAGCCACAAAACATCGATGCTTCCAGCCATATTCTATGTATCGATACCTATTGTACGAATTTCACAAGCAAAAATATCGATGTTTACTCATCTCTTTTTGGAATCTATTGCAGGCACCTCGTGGTGTTTTTCTGCTGATTCCCATTTATTTTCCTTTTTTGCGTGGAAAATAAATATATTAACTGCCAAAATGAGTTTGTACAATTTCAAGAAGATAATGGTGGTTCCGCCAGCAAAGGTAATTATAAGAAAATATCTTATATATTGTTTACGTCCAGCGGAGCACCCGCTGCCATGCGGACATAACCTCGTGCCACTGTTTACAATTGCGCAGTATGTAAATAATAATTGTTATTTATCTTTTTCCAGGACTTCATAGACATTATGCTGTCGAAGACACAGCGTAAGACGCCCACAGTGGTTCATAAGGGTTACAAAATCTCGCGTATTCGTGCGTTCTACACGCGCAAGGTGAAGTACACTCAACAGAACTTCCACGATCGTCTGTCGCAGATCATACAGGATTTCCCCAAGCTGGACGATGTGCATCCATTCTATGCAGATTTGATGAATGTCTTGTACGATAAGGACCATTACAAACTGGCGTTGGGTCAGCTAAACACAGCCAGGCATTTGGTGGACAAGTAAGTTAATTGTTAATCTATCAACAAATGGGAGATTATTAAAGATTTCCTCTATCCACAGCGTTGCCAAGGACTATGTGCGTCTGCTGAAGTACGGCGACTCCTTGTACCGTTGCAAGCAGCTGAAGAAGGCTGCACTTGGTCGCATGGCCACAATAATGAAGCGTCAGGCTTCGAACTTGACCTACCTCGAACAGGTGCGTCAGCATCTGTCTCGTCTGCCCACAATCGATCCCTATTCGCGCACCATTATCATCTGCGGTTTCCCCAACGTGGGCAAATCGTCGTTCATCAACAAAATCACTCGCGCCGATGTTGAAGTGCAGCCTTATGCCTTCACCACAAAGTCCCTGTATGTGGGACACACAGATTACAAATATCTGCGCTGGCAGGTGATAGACACACCCGGAATTCTGGATCATCCACTGGAGGAGCGCAATGTCATTGAAATGCAGGCAATCACAGCTCTGGCGCATTTACGTGCGTGTGTCCTGTACTTCATGGACATTTCAGAACAGTGTGGTCACTCGCTGGAGGAGCAAGTGAAACTGTTCGAGAGCATTAAGCCACTGTTCACCAACAAGCCACTGATATTGGCCATCAACAAAATCGACATTCTGACGCTGGAAGATATGGCCCCAGAGCGCCAGGCTATTATCACCAAGCTGCAGGAGGACAAACAAATCCCCGTGATGTTCATGTCCACAGTACAGGAGACTGGCGTCATGGAGGTCAAGACAGAGGCGTGCGAGCGTCTGCTCTCATACCGTGTGGACCAGAAGATGCGCACCAAGAAGGTGGACAACATACTGAATCGTCTGCATGTGGCAATGCCAGCACCACGTGATGAAAAGGTCAGGGCTCCGTGTATTCCAGAAGCAGCGTTGGCTCGCCTGGAACAGAACGCCGCCAAGGCTGAGCGTAAGCGCAAGCTGGAGAAGGAGATCGAGGAGGAGATGGGCGATGATTACACACTGGACCTGAAGAAGAACTACGAGGAGATACCCGAGGATGAGCGTTACGATGTGATACCCGAGTTTTGGGAGGGTCGCAACATTGCAGACTATATCGATGCCGATATCTTTGAGAAACTGGAGGAACTCGAGCGTGAAGAGGGTCTGCGTGAGGCAGGAGGTATTTACACTGTGCCCGACATGTCCATGGACGAGACCCTTAAGGAGATTCGTGAAATGGCCAAACAGATACGCGGCAAACGTTTCGAGCTGCGCGACGAGAAGCGTCTATCGCATCGCAAGAACAAACCGATCATTCCGCGTCACAAGCAGCCCAAGGTGCGTGATCGTTCGGTCAACAAACTGGTCTCCACAATGGAGAGTCTGGGTGTGGATATGTCTGGCAATGAGAATGCCAACTTCACCAAATCTGTTGTCGATATACGTCGTAGCATTGTTCCTGTGGGCAGCAAGGTCATTCCCAAGCAGCCACTTCTGGACAAAGAGGAGTCTGCAGTGGTCAGGAAGACCGGGCAGCCCCTTAAGCGTGCTCCCACACGCGATACACTGGGCATCAAGGATCTGGCCATTCGCAAGAAGGCACAACAGATGGCCAAGCGCGATATTGCCAAGAAGGTTACCCGCATGGGTCTCAAGGGCGAGGCGGATCGTTTCATTGGCACCAAAATGCCCAAGCATTTGTATTCCGGCAAGCGAGGCACGGGCAAGACCGATCGCCGTTAACAAGTGCCCTAGCTTTACGAATATAGTTTTATCTTCTAATTATGAAATTGCTGTAAAAATCGAACCACAACTTTATAAACATAAATACAATTTGTATTTAACAAACTCACGAGAGCCGTGCGAAGTTTATTCAGTGAAATCATTTGGGGATATTAAATGGAAATTAAAAGAAAATTCTATTGGGAATAAAATGTACATAAAAACAAACTTCGATGGAAGCTATAACGTTTAAAAATCTGCCTACAGTCTGCCCCGCCCACTTGCCTTGCAGTGCGTGTATACGGGCGTGCAATAAACTGTCCTTTTGCGTTTACATTTATCTCTGCATCATAAATATTGTTAATTTATTATGCTGGCAAAGAGCCGTCTGCAGACGGTTACAGCCTGCCTGTGTGTGCGTGTCTGTCTGTGTGCGTGCATTTAATACACCTCTACGCACTCTGGCTTAACTCTTGAATCGCAAATTGAGTGTGGGCTGCAGAGAAAGTAAAGTGCTAATGTGTTAGAGAAAGGAACTTTCGCATGAACTTAAATTTATATGAAGACTATATAAATATTTTTGAAGTAGAAATATAAATAATCAAGAATTCTTTGAGATTTATTGCGACTAAACAGTTATTTGCAGTTTTATATAAAGGGATCCCACAAAGAACTTCAATATCAATATTATTAAGGTGTTATATTAAAAACAAGGAAAATTTAGAATTTACCATAACTAAATTTGTTTATTTTACCATTTATTTAACCAATTATTTTTAGTTTATTTCATTTCACTCATTATATTTATTTAGTAAATTTTTTTTAAAGATTTACAATTATTACAATTATTTTAATATTTATTTCTTTGAGTTTTTTCTTATTCAAAACGAATAATACCATACATTGAATTAGCACTAAACTACGTTTATTTTAGCCCCAACATTTACAGTTTACAATTTAAAATTGCTGCCCAATTTTGCTCAGTGTCTGTTAATGAAAATTAATTTTTAACATTGAGATTCCTGCGCTGCGGCAAAGCACTGCAGCTGCATAGTGTAACTGACCTATTGGCCAACTTTCTGCTACGCTGTGAGCTTAACAGCGCTGCTAAGTTAACATTCAAGGCTCTCTTCTGCTGTTAATATACTGAGCCCCCCCTTCGTATTTGCCGCTTACTGTGTGCGTGCGTGCGTGGGAGGCAGAAACAGTTGATGCCGAGTACTCGACACGTTCGCAGTTGGCTCGGGTGCGACGCGGACACAATTCGAGAGTATATCTATCCCCCTTCCCCTCACTCTCTTGAACGAATCCCAGCCAATCTGTTGGGCATATACTATGAAACGATCGAATCAAATGAAAATAAAGAAAGAGCGTGGCGAATGCGCCTTGAAGTAGGCTAATGAAATGGCGCGCGTGTTTAGCAACAACAGCTCATAATGCGTACGTGTGCGTGGGGAGTGTGTTTGTGTGTGCGTGTGTGTGTGACTGTGTGTGGCAACATGTGTATTCCCTTTGTGGCAGAGTGGCAACAACATCAATGTAAGCACACAGCTCCATTAGCAAAGTGAAGTCTCGCTACGCGTGTAATTGTGTTTGTGTTCGTTTTACGCACGCCGCCGCTTACGACGCGTTACAATTACGACAACAACAACAACAAGAACAAGAGGAATAAGAATAACAGAAGTACCGTTAGTGGAGGCCCCAGTGAAGCTGCGCACGTCTGCCTTGCCCAGACAGGGATATTTTTTGGGTTCTGTTGCTGACTTGGCTCATTTCTTTTGGCTTACTTGGCTAAGACAGCTCGACAGCTTGGCTGCCTCTTCCTTCTCTCACTCCAATCTCCTCCATTCCCTCTTCCTCTCTTCCTCTCTCTATAAATCCCAGTTAAAACTTGCGCTTTTTACGCTTTCTTTAAACAAAACGCATAAAAAATGCTTCGCATTAGCAAGAAGCGCATGCACGAGTGACGACTATCATCACTACGAGATTACAGCAACAACAGCAACGAGAGCACAAGCACAGCAAGAACTCACAAAAGCCATTTTGCATATTACGCTGTGTCTGTGTGAGGGGGGTTTTTGTAGTGAACATTTTTCCGCTCGGCTAACGGAAGCAGTGCCATAAAACGCTTCCAAATCCAACGTGTTCATAAGCGTAGACACACTCACAGACACAGGCGAGAGGCACACAGGCTAAGGCAAACACACCGACACACACACACATACACATACAGCGGCAGCTAGTCGTAAAACGTTCACAACAAAGTTTTTGATAGAAAACAGATGCTTGGGCTAAAACATGCAACAGCATCGCATAAATAACAGACTAAGGCTAGCCAGACTGCTAAGGTGAGAGAGAGAGGGGCAGAGAGAGAGGCAAAAAAGAACAAAAAACAATTTTGTCGCAGTTAACAGGCGTCTGTCCCCGCTAAATAGTAACTACGTTAACAGTAACAGTGTAAGTAACAGCAACAGGAGCTACAGCAATGGCAGAAACAAAAGGAACAGCAGCAATAACAGGAGCTGTAACAGTAACATCAACAGCGACAGAGGCAATAACAGTAGCAATAACAGCAGCAGCAGGTGCAGGTGTAACAGAAACAGCAACAGAAACAACTTGAACAGTAACAGCACCTAGAGAAGGAGCAGTAGCAACAGCAGCACATGTAGGCAGCCGCAGCAACAGTCGCTGTTAATACTGACCTATTGCCCGCATTAGGCAGTGCTGTGAGGTAGCCTTCTCACTGTTACCGAGAGTTAACAGCGTACTGTTAAGCGTTAACAGCCAGGCTACAGTGCGCTGCTGTGGCTCTGCTAGGCAGCCTCAGTGTTGGGCGAGTTTTGGATCTGTGAGCATCGCGTCGGCAAGGCGCGTTCTCACTCACACACAGCGCGAACGCCAGAGCAAGCGAGCGAGCGTATAATACACACGTACAACACGTATACGAATACGTATACACGCACACACACACGCAGGCAAATCGACAGAAGCAGCGACAGTCGAAAACTGCGCGTGGTCGCCCCACGGGCTCACTGAGTAAGTGTGCGAGTGAGTGTGTGTGTGTGTGTCAGCGTTGCCAGTGTGGTTGTGCCAGTGAGTGTGTGTTAGTGCCAGTGTCAGTGTGTGTGTTTGTGTCGCTGTCGACTTCATAAAAAAATTCAACAGCCTACGAAAAGAAAAACAACAACAACAACAACCTAAATTCCTAGAGGAGAATTATATACAAAAAAAGTGAAGAAGAAGATGAATATAAATAAATGTGCATAAACAAAAGTGCGATTAAAACACAACATTTTAACGGTAATTTAAACAACACAGCATCTGCGTTTAGTTAGTATTTTAAACGAAAAACTAACAAAAGTTGCAAAATAAAAAGAATATATCAAACGGAAATTTGTTTAAAAATACGTTGAGTATTTGTGCGATAATAAAACGAGTGTGGACGGCGTGTAACGGTAACTCGGCACGAGGAGTATAACGGTGTGTTTAGCTTTATGCCTGAGGGTCTCACACACACACACACACACACTGACACACTCACACACACATACAGTTACAACTGTTACATTCACGTACTTAAAACTGAAGTTTGGCAGATTTTGACGCACTTGTGACTGCGCTGCCACTGCGCTGCCTAACGCTTAACTTCGCTGTGTCCCTTTGCCTCTCTGTCTGTCTGTCTTTCTCTCCTTCTGTCTGTCTCTCCTTCTGTGTGTGTTTTGCTTCATCTTCAGCATTTTTTGTTTGTTTCGTGCCATTTATTTGCTCTTTAACGTTTCATCACTGGCTCATTCGCTCCACTGTGCACTCCCATGCGCTCCACTGTGCCTCTATCTGTGTCTCTGTGTGTGTGTGTCTCAGCCGTGCTCCATTTTGGAGCCTTGTCGTTCCGGCTCTCACAGACACACACACACACACAGGCAAAGGGCACGCCGCAAACGGTTTGCCCAGCACTCGACAGGCACGTTCATGCACGCCTCTATGTGTGTGTGTGTGTGAATGTTTCGTTTTTACATAAAGCGAAAAAAGTCCGACACACACACATTGATAGATTTTTATTTGTATATGCACACACACAGAGACGGCGCTGTTACTGTGTGTGTGTGTGTATTGTGTGTGTCTGTACATTCAACAAATTGTTGAATCCAGCAGCGCCTTGTGATTTTTTCCCCCTCGCCGCTTGTGTCCCCCCGCTGCCAGCGACCCTTGAAGCTGCCCCAGACTCTGCCCGCTGCCCGCTGCCTCTGCCTGCTGCCTCTGTCCCTTCTCTCAGCCCCAACGTGTTGCCTCCGCCTCTGCCCTCTTGCCTCAGTCTCTGCCCTGCTGCCTCAGCTCTTGCTCATTGCTACAACATGCTGTCTTTGCCCGCTGCCGCTGCTCATTGCCTTTGCCGTTGTCCTCTTACTCCCTCTGCTTGCCCACTCCTTCTCCCCCCCTCCCTGCTGCTCACTCTGCCCTGCCTTTTGCCGCCCACTACTTGCGGCTGCTTCCGTCGTCGTCAACAAGTTGAAGCTGTTGCCGCTGCCAGAATTTCAATTCAGCTGTCCCTGCATGCATGTGTGTGTGTGTGCTGCTCTCTCATTGTGTGTGTGTCTCTCTCTCAATGTGTGTGTGTGTGTGTGAGTGGCGCCTTGAAGTATGTCAAAATTCGGGTAGGTTTCCCTCCCCGCACACAGCACAGATAAATTATGAGTGTAAATTGCCGTTGTTGCTTCGTGTCTGCGTATTGGCAGCTAGCACACACTCACACACAGACAAACACACACACACATACTCAAACAGTCATACACACACTCAAACACACACATACATGCAGACTACTCTATAGTATTTGCTTTTCGGTCTGCTTGGCTACTTGATTTCTTTCACATTCCACCGCAATGTGGCCAATTGCAAGCGCTTTTCTGGAGCCAGCCGAAGCCAAAGTCGTCTATTAGCCTGCAAGTGGTCACACATATACACAAACACAAACACACGCACATACACATGCATATACTATATATATGTAGCTGTAGCTCTAACGTGTCTAAAATATATCGAAATGAGAAACTTCTTCAACTTCCGTAAAAACTAAGAAGAATTTTGGTGAATTCAACTTATAAAGACAGTTAGGGATAAGCCATAAAGTATCTGTATAGTATGTATATATATATCTCTGATATATCTGTCTATATAAGACCTTACGCATCATTTGCTAATTGAAATGTTTTGTGGCTCGTCTTTGTTTGAGTTTAGTTTTTTTTTGCTGCTGAGCTCAGCACAAATTTTTTGGGTTCTCCTTTTTGTAATTAGCCCCGCCCCTGCCCTGTGTAGCGTCTCTGTGGGCGAGGCTTGGTAAAAAAGAAGTATTGACATAATTAAAATTAATGCACAATTAATTGTCAGCAAAATGCTGCGCCTGAATCTGTGCACCCCCTTTGGGTGCTTTGGTGCCGCAATAAATAAACAATACGAACATTACGTATACGTACTGTGTGTGTGCTCGTCGTCCACGCTGGCCACACATGTGTCTGGCGAGGTGTACACTCTATACTATATGGTATATAGTATATACGAGTATTCCTGCTAAGTTTGTGTTTACAATGAAAATCGAAGCAACTTCGACGGAGAATTCCCAAGGGACCGAGAGAATATTTGTGCACACAAGTTTTTTGGGGGCCATGAACTGTTCACAGCACTGTGCATAGATTGAGCTTGTGCGTTTTGGGTTAGTTGAGCTGGAAAATGGGCTAACAAGTGGCGAAAGGTTGTGGGGCCACAGAGGAATCAGTTGAATGGAAGTTGAGCAAGGAAGATTTTGATTTGTTAAGGCAGAAGGAGAAGTTCTAGTAAGTCCTTATAGATAGTTTTCCAAGGGCATCAACTAACAGTAAAGTTGAGCTGTATATGAAATGTTTCTAGAGTCAAGAGATTATAAGATTCTCTAGGCTAATGCGACAGTTGAGCTCAGCTCTTATGAGCTTTGTAGTTGTCAGTTTGTTCAACTTCATTATAGCTCGACTCAGAATTGACTTCGTTTATTTGCTTCTCAATTCTCCTCCCTCTCTTTCGCTCTCTCTCCCCATCTCACTCTTGATCTGCCTTCTCTTTTTATTTTCTGCACTTCATTGTTAACAGTAAATTCTTGCTCTTCCTCTGAGGCTTAGCTTTGGCTTGGACGAATCAAAATTTAACTTTTTGAAATCAACTTAGCAAGTTCAAATTGAGGCTTTGCTTCGAGTTGTCTTCGTTGGCTTCTTTGGTCGACAATCTTAACTGTTTTTCAACTTGTGCAGCTGTTGCTCAAATCTTGGCTAAGTGTGTGTGACTGTGTGTGACTGTGTGTCTTGTTAACTGTGTCTGTCTGAGTCTGTTTGTGTGTGTCTCAGTGCGTGGCTATGAAGGTGTCTCCCTCTCTGTGTGTGCTAAACCTCTGCCACAGTCTGCAAGCTGTAGTATTAGCCACAGCTTAGGCTGCACACGTACACTCACAAATACCAACACAGCCACACAACACACACATAACCACACACACACACATACAGCAGCGCATACATTGAAGCCAACATGACGTATGAGTAACGTGAAAACAAAACTTTAAAACTTTTTCAACTGGCGCAAAGTTTCAGCCACGCTTGCCATTGTTGCTGACATTCACACACACACATAAACAGAAAAACACACTCTCACACACACCCAAGTACACCCCCACACACGCAGCTTTGTAGATAATTGTATGTGACATGCCTGACGTCTCATTTTCTGCCTAACAAACTTGCGACTGAATTCGCCAATCCCCACAGCCTGTTTCTCTCTTTGTCTCTGCTGCTTACTCTTCTTCCTTCTCTCCTTTCTCTGCCTTATTGTTGCAAGTGTATTTAAAAGTTTGTCAGATTTATTCTGCATATATATTCAATTCCATATCCCAATCTGGAGTAACCGAAACCGAAACTGAAACCGAAACAGGCGAATTGTTTATTGTGCCTCTGCCTCTGCCCCAATGTGTATTTTGGTCGCGGCGTGTTGCCTCGTTTTGTGGGAAAGCAGCAGCATGAGGCACGCACAAACGCAGGCCACACTGTGGCAGGTACCAGGCAGAGGCAGCAGGCAGCAGCTATATGCGATGTGCTGTGGCAGCATATTGTGTTAGCAGCATAAATAAAACAAATCTGCTGGCATTGGCATGTGAATTTGGCGACAGAGATACAAATAAAACACATAAATACAACACACATATACCTGAATATATATATACATATATATTATATGCATACATATGCACATCAAGTATATCGACAATTTGGTCGTGCAGCAAATCATAATTCATAATTATAGGCCCCAGTTTATTGGCCATTTCAGAGTGGAATGGAAACTGTCATCGATTTTATTGCAACCATTTAAAAGGGGAAGATTTCAAGTTGAATATTATAGAGATTTATGGTTCAATGGTCAATTGTAGTGCAGGCATTAAATGCAAATGTAATTTGAAGCTGCTAGTTTTGCCCTTTTGACCTTAGCTAATCATGTGTGAATCTATTTGAATGAAGTTTTATTGCGCTTAGCTTGGCATTTCATTTGAAATGAGCTGTATATAAGGCAATTAAAGAAGCTGTTTAATAACAGTAATTACAACTGTGACTAGTAGCTATGACTAGTTGATTAAAGCCTTAAGTTAAAGCTCTTGGTTATATCTCTCTTGGATAAATGGAATTGGCCAAGGAGAAGTTTGTTATGTGTTCTTAGAGTTTCTTCGGCTTAGAGAAGACAGCGAAGTTCATTTGCTTGAAGAAAGTTTTATTTAAAGATTTGTTGATTCCCTATACATTGCTTAAAAGCTTCTGAATAAGCTCTTTTTGAGCTCACATGTCGTCCACCTCAATGTAGCTGCAACTTTCACAGCTTTATCAACTAACTACTTTATTACTGAAAGTTTTGATTATTTTTGAATTCCTTTTAAAATATTTATAAAATTTCTTCCAGAGCTTTTATATTTTTTATCTCATACAGGTCTAATATTAGCCAAATCTTTTGCTAAGTTTACTGCCTCAATTTCTACATACTTCTTTTGGAAAACCTCTTTAAAAAGCGCACTTAAAGCTCTGTCGCTGTCTTTCATACCCAACTCAAGCTATTACTCTGCAACTGAGTCTGCTTTCTTTATTTAACTTCTACCCGATGCTTTTCTTGCAGTGCAGCAACGTCTGCTACTTTGTTATAACGCACAAGGACAGTCACACACTCTGACATACACATACACACACACACGCAGATGGCACACAGATGCCAGTGCAGGCAGCAAGCAGCAGCTGAGGCAGAGGCAGCCGCACAAAGGACAAAACAAGCCATTGTGTGTTTGTTCGCATTGTTGCGTGGGCGGCAGATGACAACTCCTTAATCATCGATATATGTCGCGGCATATTTATGGCATAGACACACACATGCACCACACACACACACAGTGCCAACTTGGGACATATAACGGTACATGCGAGGAGCGACAGCAAATTTTGTTGCTGACTTTGACGGGGTTTCATTTTTTTCTCAAATTATCAGAGAAACAGAGAGAGTGAAAAGGGCAGCAGACACAGGCAGGCACAGCATATACACACATAGTCACAACACACACAGGTCACACACAGGCACAACACACACACACACACACACACACAGTGGCGACGCCGTGCACTGCCTGAGGGGTGCCAGGGTAGCATTAAATGGCAATTTCCCGTTTTTCGGTTATGCTGCGGATGCTGCACGACCAATAGCCCCCCTCTCTGTCTCTACCCCTCTCCCCCTCTCTCCCTCTCATCTCTCCCTCCTCTTCTCTCTTTCCTCTCCTGACTGGTGCTTTCTTTTACGGGCATTTTTGGCCCGTCGCCGTTTGTTGTTTGTGTAATTGATGAGCTTGTTAATAAATTACAAACGCGCCAATCGCAAAATGCAAGTCATAAATTCAGCTTGATCTGCTAATGCTCCTCCTCCCCCTGCTGCCCCTGCTGCACCTGCTGCTGCTCCTGGCAATTACCCAAAATGTGCAATGTGCTGCAATTGGTAAATTTGCTGAAATTTCTACAATTTTGTGAAATTTCCATCTAATTAAATCAGTTGCAAAGCCAAGCTGAAGGCACAATTGGCTTGGCGTCTGGACAGGATGCGACCACAACAACAGTTGAAGAAAGAGGGGCAGGAGATGGGGCAGGAGGCACAGTAGCAGTGGAAGAAGAAGGAGCAGCTGCAGCTGCCATTGCTTTCGTCTCTGCTCGTCCCTCAATGCAATTCAAGTTTTCTTCAACTGTAAAATGCCCCAGGCGGGGGGGGTAGAAGAAGCAGAGGTAGTACCAGAGGCAGAGGCTCATAAAATGCAATTAGCAGACAGTTGAGGGGGCGTGTAGTAGGTAGGGAGGCGTGGCCACTTAAGTATTTTGTCGAATTTCCTTGGGCAAATGCTCATTATGCGCGGGGTGGGGAGAGAGAAGAGTTGAAATCTGTAATAGAAGGGGGAGGGGGGAGAAGAAGAAGTAGTAGATTTAATGTATAAAATTGTAAGGATTAGATAAAGATTGTATGGCCTGGAATAGCTGTAGATCGCTCTACGATAGGTCTATGTTGAATAGGTCTAGCATAGGTCTAGCGTAGGTCTATGTTGTCTGTGTTAGTTAGACTCTGCGATAGATATTGCCTGGTTCTGGGTTAACAAGGTACCAGGACATTAAAACAAACTCATCCTATACAGACAATCTTTTTAATTTTCGAATTGCTTTAAGAAAGGCTCTGAAGTTGCTCTACGAGCTAGAGATCCTCTTCATTGGGTGCAAAGAAGCTTTTCATTGGCAGCAGAATGGTTTGAATGGTTGGCTCTTGATTAAACCTAAGGTTAGCACTGTTATAGTGCGGGAATGAAACTAGGATGGTTCAGCAAGCCCTGGAGGGTTTTGCATAAATTTAGGTTGGGTTAAAAGTAGTTGAGAGTTGGTTCTCGGATAGCTCCTGGTTGGCTGTAGGGTAGCTGCAGAGTAGGCTTCAAAATAGTAAACTCTAGAAGTGCCTAGACCTATTCCATCTATACTATCTCTATGATAACCTCTACCATGACTCTTAATCAGTCCTAGGACACCACAAAGTTGGTTCTACAATTGCTCTTCTTCAACTCTGGAGTAGCTCTATGTTAGTTCTAGCATAACTCACATACTTCTGGCATAACTCATGACTCTAGTTGCGCTTCGTTGTCTCTAGGATTTACTTTGGACACTTCTAGCTTACCCCCAAATAAGCTCTTGACAAGCTTTAATTCACCAAAGCACCTTCCATAGTATATCATATCGTTCTCTCTTGCAGTCTTCCTTCATCCATTGCCAGCTCTCCAACAACTAACCGAATAATTGAAAATGCGACCACAATTCAAACAGAACCCCCTCTCGAAGGCGATTATCGTGAATGGTAAATGAAAATTGCAATTAAACTAAACCAACAAATTCGGCGCTGACAAAGTGACACAGTGAAAAATGTGAAAATTGTGAGAGTGTGTCTGTGTGAGTGTGAAAAAGCCAAATCGAATGGAAAAGTCAACTTGCAAAGAGGCGAAATAGAAGAAGAAAGGAATATTTCACAGCACGGAACAACGAAATATAAATGAATGAATAAATCTCTTAAAACGGAAATTAATCGAATGTCATCCGTCGCTTAGGTAAGAGAGAAAGAGAGAGAGACTCTAATAAATATTACGATATAACATCATATAGTATATGCCCCTATATATAAGCCACATATAACAATAACTACCATGTGGGCAGCTCGGCTAATGCGGCTCGTTAAGCGTTTATTGTGCCATATAATTTTAATAGTTGCCCCCGATTTATGCATCCTGCTTCAGTTGCAGTTGTCAGGGGCAGCAGAAGGTTCTTTTTGGAGAGGTCTGTTTTGGTCGGGTTTTATTAAAAAACTTTCGAAGGGAAAAACAAAGTGCAAAGCGTAGCAAACATTTGCCAAATCGAGCTACGCCTAAGCGAATCATTCCGCTTGGTTAAACTTGAGGCAGACGCGGAGGGGAATGTTTCGGAATACTTTGGTGCCTAAAACGGATTGAGAAACAGTTCAAAGGCAAATTAGGACAGGGAGATTAGCCAAGATAATTAAAAGTTGAGGGTTTGTTTGCAGTTTCACGAGTTGCTGAGATATTATGTTCATACATTTGCATACCATTAATATAAGACGATAGTTGGCGATATACTCTTGAAAGGTTAAGTTTCTTATGTAAGGAATTCTTGTCAGAGAGAAACATATCTAACTATAATTGGGAAGAGTTAATAGAAGAATAACGATATCTTGAGTTAGTATAGATAACAGAATGGAAATACTTAGTTTTTCCGTTTATGTTTTAAGACTATACGATAGTTTGACGATACTATTGATAATACCAAAATACAATAAGGAGGGATTCTGGCAATTATTCATGTGTTTAGTGCTTATTTTAGAATAGGATTAACATGCTATTGAATACTATCGATACCTTCAATTTAAAGGGCAGCAGCATGGAAATATTTCAGTTTATTTTCTTTCATACGTTACTATCGAAAGCAGAATGGAATTACATAGTTTCTTTCCTGCATTATTTACAACTATATTGCGATAAAATAATAATATAATACAGTTTTTTGTGGGATTAATTCTTGTAAATAGGTTAAAATTATATCAAATACCTTTGATACTTCTAGCAGAATAGATAGAATTCATAGAAGTACATTGATTCTTTGCTTGTTTGCGATACTATCAATAACACCTTGTTTATATTTCGATTTATAAATAGTATGTTCTTTTGTACGCATCTTACTCATCACGCAGACCCAATATACGATCGATTGTGTAATCGATATAAATCGATAATCGATATGTGTCTGCATATTACAATTTATAGCTCTTTTGGTCGTATATATCGATTCATTTGCAAAGGTTAATCCCGCCACTAGACTTCACTTTGAAGTATGAGATGAAATACCAAAATTCTAAGTCAATAAACCTTTTTGAATCTCACAACTAACTATATAACTCAATATACTTTACAATAATGTCTGCTCTGACCTTGTTGCACCCTTCTTTACCCCCCCTTCCCCTACGCCCCTTTACAGCATCATCAATAACAATTGAAATCTTTTGGCCTTCAAGGAACTCTTGCTCAGCACGTGCCACATTTTTAATCATTAAATGCAGAACTTTAACACGAGAGCAGAAAGAACAAGAAGAAGAATACAACATATATATGTTTGTATATAGCACATGATTGTTTTGACTACCTCGATAGGGGGAAGAGGGGGGGAGAGGGGGACAGGGAACTGAGTGTCGCCGTCTTCGCACTAATTTGTTACTGTCCTGGCGAGCTGTGCCTGAGCCCGAGAGAGTAATTACAGCAGCACATAAATTGCTGTCCGTGAGCTGCAAACTTCATGACAAAGTTATAAGTACCCCGTGTTGAAAGGGGAGAGTGCGAGAGGGAGAGACAGACAGAGAGAGAGAGAGGGGAAGATGTGGAGACTGAGTGAGAGAACGAAAGCAAAAGTGACAAAAAAAGCGAATGTCAAAAAAGCGAAATGCCAACAGCGCAGCGAACAAATACTTCATATCTGCCACACACACACACACATACGTACATGGACACAAAAGCCACAACATGTTTGCATGCATATGTATGTGTGTGTGTGTGCAACAACATGCCATTGACTAACGTGCAACGTGCTGCGTGCTGTGGCACACACATGCCACAACAGACCGCAGGCAGAGGCACATAGACAGCACACACACACACACATTTATGCATAGCACACACACATACATGTAGACTGCACTACACATACATACACAACCTGCACACACACATATTTTGCAATACACTTGCAATTTAGTGCAACACGAACAATTTAATTCAATTTCAATAGCAACACGCAACTAACTGTGCCTGCCTCTCCCTCCCTCTCTCTCCCTCTCCCTCCTTCTCTCCCCCTCTCATTCTGTATTGCCCCCTCTAACACCTGGCGTGACAAGTGGCCATAAAAATGCGCCCATGTTTACATGCGGCACGCCGCAATGCCGCGGCGATCTCATCTCATTTAATCGCGCAACTTTTATTTTAGTTGCCTCCGCTGCTGCTGCTGCTAATCTGTGGCACATAACGTGCCACGAAATGAAATGCAAATACAGTTTGCGATAGTCTGCGGCAATCTAAATAGTTTTCGTTGCGTTTCCGTGCAGGGGGGTGGGGCTGCGTGGCATGCAACACTTTTTTGCCGCGCTACTCAATTGCATTGAATGAGGAACACGAAGGAAACACGGAGAGGGGGTAGAAGGGGATGCAGGGAGGTAAAGGGAGGCATAGAGGGGGCATAGAGGGATAAGGAACTGTTAGGTAAAAGGGGGCGAAGAGGGGAAAAGGCAGTTGAAGGGGGCATGCAGCATGTATAGAGGGAGAAGGCAGCTGCTGCCTGCCTCTGCCTGCAGTCGTGGCTCGTGCTACACAAGGGCAAACACAGCTGTGTTTACGTTTGCGTGTGCACTGTGTCACGCCCCCTCTATAGCCTGCCCCCCCCTGGCACCTCTCTCTATCCTTCTCTCTACCCCTCTTGCAGCTCTTTCTCGCCTGCCTGAGTTGCTTAAATGTCAGTTTATATCTCAAGGATAAGTCGCTTTGCCTTTCACCTGCCCCTCCCCCCTGTCCCCCACCTGCCACGCACTGCGACTTTTCTTTTGGTGCCTCATGCAGGCAGCGTATATATGCTGCATCAGGCATATATATAGTTGGGATATGCAGTTGATATAGCTTAGCTAGGCCACTTAGGCAGCGGCAGCAGAAGATTTGCATTTGGGTGCGACGCCTGTAATTGAGATTAACGAGCGACGGATTTGGCATCGATTGTGCCACATGACACGCCCACTAGGGCAATTAAGGTGCAGGGGAACAAGGGAAGGGGGGGGGAGACAAAGAAGAGATGGAGGTGGGGTTAAGAAGAGGAGCTCAGCAAAGGGAAAGCAGGGAAGAGAAAGAAAGGCACAGGAGAAGAGAATCTTGAAAGATATTGAGGGAGAAGGTGAAAGAAAAGATTAGAGAATTGAATGATGGATAATATGGAGTGAGAAGAAGGAACAAGAGAGAGATTAGTGTGAGAGAGAAAAGAGAGAGAATATAACGACAGAAGAAGGTGAAGGGAAAAGGAGAAGGACGATGGAAAGTGAAGAAGAGAAAAGGATCGAGAAGAGAGACACTACGGGAAGACAGCCTTAAGAAGAGGCAGGCAGAGAAAGCAAACAAAAAGAAGAAAAGTAGAGGAATAGAAGCGATTAAGGTTAAGGCAAGAAGTGAAGGAGGACAAATAAAGGAAAGTTTAAGAAGAAGAATATGAAATGTAGAGGAATAAAGAAAGAAAGGTGCAAAATAGGTGATATTAAAAAGTAAGGAAAAGAAAACCATAAAGAGACAGGGAAATATATTCAGAAGGCAACGCAAGACAGCCTAAAGTAGAAGGAGACGAAAAGCAGACAAGAGCAAAAAAGAAATGAGATGCAAATGAGAAGCAAGGGAGAAAAGAGGAAAAGCCAAAGCAATGGCAAGCGAGAGGGAAAGGCGAAGCTAAAGAGAGGGTAATGAGTGCGATTGGCTACAGAAGAGGAGAAGAAGGGAAAGCTGTAGAGGGAGGGGAAGGGTATTCGGCATCCGTCTTTATTGCCACATTAAGTTTCAATGCTGCCGCGCGGCAGCAGTGTCGGCAAAATCGCATCTAGATATATTCTCATACGCCACGTTGTTTACACACACAAATCGCCCAGTCAGGCAACATGGCCAGCAGCACTGGCAGCAGCAGCAGTGGCAGTGGCAGCAGCAGCGGGTCGTAATGAGCGCCAGTTAGCGGGAACACGAGATAAACTTGTTGCAGCGATAAAAAGCAATAAATTTGCCATTCACTTTGTGTGAACGCGCCCTCGTCTGCGTGTGCGTGTCTCTGTCTCTGTGTGTGTGTCTGTGTGTGTGTGTGACAGCGCCTCGCTGGAGTCTCTCTCTAATTAATAGCTTAACGCATTGCGGCACGCCCCCCATGACGCCCATTTTGGGCTAAATGTTTTGCAATTAAATTGCACTAAAATTGCGTGTGAACACGACGGGGAATCAAATGCCATCAATAGTTGAGTGTGTGTGAGGGGAGAGGTGTGTGTGTCAGGCAGGGAGTGTGTCAGTGTGTGTGTGTGTGTGTGGCATGCGTGAGCTGACAAGCACTTTAAGTGCAGCGCGACATTTCAATTTTCTCGCTGACTTTTGCAATCTTTTGCTGGCAGTAAAATTTTTATTTGCGGTTAAGCGACGATTTCGCACTTGGCCAGACAGCAAAAGAATATATAGAAATATATATACAGTATGAAGTAAAAACAGTAACTGATATGTTAAGCATTTTAAATGCACTTTAAAGTCGAGTTCCTCAGCTTGGCTGGCAAGAGAAAGGAAAGAAAACCCTTCCGAATTAGCAGCTAAAATTTCTAATTTCCGAAAGAATTAGCTGTAATTTTTTGTATGGAAATTCACTGTGTATGTGCATGTGTGTGTGAGTTAATTTAAAACGTATACAAAGGAAAAGAGAAGAGATAGAGAGAGGGGAAAAGAAAGGAAGGAGGCTAAAAGCTATTGCAAATTGAAATTAACTCGACGAGAGCAAAAGACAATAAAAGCGGCTTGCTTTGCCAGCTTGAGTTGGGGATTTTTAGCAGTTTATGTGTGTGTGTGTGTGCAGGGTATGTGTGTGTGTGAAGGGTATGCTTGGCAGTGAGTACAGGATATAACTGGGTTAGTTAAGGTGCTTACTTTTATATTTATTGCAGGTTGTTAAGTTGGTAATGACAAAGCGCATAAAAATAAGAATAAAAACTTCGTAGATGAGGCTGTAGTTAAGTGCAGATACCCTGTAAGCAAAGTAGCAAGGGGCAAGCGAAAGTTGTGCTTGGCTAGCAGATACCCTGTGCACAAATGAACTAAAGAATCAAGGCTACAACAAGCCTGTGCCATTGTAGATGACCTGGTTGAGTGGCTGCGACTAGAAATTGACTTGGTGACAACTGTGAGTTCTCTATGTACCTAATATAGTTGTATATACTATATGATATATCTACTATATATGCTATATAGAATAATCTGCTAATGTAGTCACTTATCCCTTCATTAATTTTCTCTTTTTACACTCTTTTTATACTTCTTTTTTACTCCCTTCTTATAGTCCCCTTTCATGCACTTTTTATCTTATTCTCAATCCCCTTTTCTCTTCCTCGCTCCTCTATTTCTCCACTCTATTTACTTCTCCTATACTTCCTCTCATCACTCCCCTTCGTTCCTCCCCACTACAGGGTATCTAACGACCTATTGATTTCGATAACATTGGTAATTCAATTTCATTGCATTAAAATGTAAAAACAAAACTAAATTAATGAGTTTTCTTTTTTGTGGCCGCTTTCATTTTCTCATTTCCCATTGCCCTTATTGCATATGGCAAATTGATAAATTGTTGTTCGACATTTGTTTTGGCCCTTCTCTGTGGTTGACCGCCTTCCCTCCCCCCTTGTAAGGGTCCCCATGTTTATCGCATACATCACACACATATCACACACATTTATCGTGTCACATGAATTTTCAATTTATAATCTGTCAAATAAATTCATCGATAATTGTTAATTGACGATAATTTGTTTTTGTTGTTGTTGTGGTTGCTGTCGTTAATATTCATTGGTGTTATTAATGCCCGATATTATTGTTATTTGTTGTTATTATTTGCTGAAGGTTGACTGATTGATGAAGACAAGTAAACAAAGCAAAGAAGGAAGGGAATGCTTTAGGGGCAGTAAAGCAGAGCGAAAGGGGGCTCATTACACTGTGAAAATGTGAGAAAATTAGACAAATTTCTGATTTTTGAGATTATACCAAGTTTCTCTTAAGGTTTTATAAAGTTTAAAGTAGGATTTTTGTGGTTTTTTAAAGCTAAAGAATTCAAATTCATTGAAACCTTTGACATTCTAGACGTGGAAGTAAAATAGAGCGAAATACACTGACAGGCAAGGGAATGTGAAAAACTTAGGGAAACTAGAGATATAAGGATTATAATTAAGTTTGCAAGGAATTAGTGATATTTTTAATGGCGCTGTGAAGGGCTTTTCAAACCATAAATGAAGTTCAGTTGAGTTCTTATTAAAATCTGATTCATTTCTATTGAAGATAAAGTTTTCTACAAACTTTCTAAAAAACTTCCCTTATTTATTAATAAACTGTACTGCAAACTATCTACCAATATTCAGCGCTTTTTATATGCTCAAATATATATCTATATATATATGCATATATTTATATTTTATATGTTTATATTTCCATATAAATGTAACAATCTCTTTATGCTATGCCAACTTACTTATTTTCTTTTCCCAGCTGAAATTTTCTTTTTCCTTACTCATTTTGCTTGCTTAAACTGTCATGTAGCATAGAGTAAAACTTGTTAGCTGCCTTTGGCTGCCTTTACAAGCTACTTCTATCAGCTGCAGCCTGTCTTCAGCTCAGCTTAGTACACTTTTTCTCTTCCCATTGCCCCTCGGTCCTTGGGTTCGCATGTGGCTCGAAGAAGTTTCGAGTTCCAGCTGTGGTAATGACTACACAGGCCTCTTTGCATGTGTATATGTGTATATGTGTGTGTATGTGTGAGTGTGTATATTTATGTGTGTGTGCGAGTGTTTGCGATACTGTGAGTGGGTGTATTTGAGTTAGGCAACTTTAACAACGGCAGCAGCTGTGCAAGACCTTCGTGAAGTGATCTGGAAGCGAACGCGCCATTAAAATTACAAGTGTTTGTGCCGGAAAATGCCGAGAAAAACAGCAGCAGCACCAGCAGCAGCAACAACAGCAACAGAAGTTTGCCAGGCACTGCCAGAAGATTAAAGAGAGGGGAGGAGAGAGTGCTGGGCTAGGGAAGGGGAGGGTGAGAGTGACCTGGACGGGGGTCAGGGCCTGGGCAAAGCCTGAGCCTGGACAGGCCAATTGTAATGCATATTTGATTTGTATTTACGGGCGAGGATGGGTGGAGAAGAGGGGGGGAGGAGGTAGGGAGAGGAGAGAGGGGGCACGCAAATCGATTGTCATTCGAGTGTTGGCTGGGAGCGTGAACAAATGTTTTCCCAGTTGCCAGCAACAACAATAATTGCAATGACCGAGCGAGGGAAAACTTTAAACAACAACAACAGAAGCTACAACAACAACAACAACAACAACAATAACAACAACAATAACAAGCACAAGAACAGCAACAACAACAATTACAACAACAACATTGTGAAGCACTTTTCGTACATGATTTTCCAACAGAGCTCGGGCAAATTAATGAAACTAATGGACGAGCTTGGCTGTGGCGGTGGCAGCGTTCAAGGGCGCCTACGTTGCGTATACGCAATGTGGCATGGAGTGGCAGCAGCAGATAGCGAGGCAAATTAAACAGTAAATTAAGCGGAAAGATATTAAATGCGTTGCCAGCAGTAAGCAGTGTTAATGTTGTTGTTGTTCTACTTGTGGTTGTGTTGTTGTTGTTGTGGCTGTGATCGTTTCCCATTCATAAAAATGCCAAACACAGCTGAAGCACCAGAGGCCAAAATGCCCCAAAAGCCAAATGCCAAAAGCCAAATTCGATAGCCCCATTGGCACTCACACTTACACACTCACACACGCACTCAATATATTCACATGCGTATTCACACTCGCCGCATTGGTATTCACAATCGTATTCGAAACCGAATCAAAACAATACCTTGTAAACATTAACCTACCCCTTCTCCTGCTCCTTCCCTCCTCCTCTTCGTGTGTTTATGCCAGCACACACAGTAGTCTGAAAAGGGGTAGGAGAGCATGGTCAAGCGGGGGGGGGGGGCATTCCCTCGAGCTAATGATGATTGGCTGACTGACTGAATGTGACTGCAAAAAAGGTCTATAAATAAGCAGCACAAACAAACAGCAGCAGCACGCAGCGTAGTCTGCCAGCACTAGAGATCAACAAACTTCGTTCCCAATCCTCTCATTCCCTCCCCTTTTGCCCATACACCTTTCCTCTTTATACCTCTATTTATTGCCAATACTCATCGCCTTTGTATTCTTTCCATTTTGCATCTTTCTTTTTTCATTTATATCGTTGCAATTTAATTGAAATCTCTTCTCTTATCAAATTTGACAGCTCAGTTTGCAGTTTTGCTGCTGCTGTTGCTTCTCTTCCTCCTCCTCCTCCTCCTCCTCACCTCTTTCTACACTCCTGTTCTACTCTTCTGGCGTGCCTTGCACAAAGTGGAATAAATAATTTTCAATTGGTTTGCTTGTTCGCAATTTGTTTGGGAGGTGAACAAAAAGTTAAGCTACATGTGCAATTTGCATGGGTGTTGGCACTAGCAAAGCCAGCGAATTTGTATACCCTGTGTCAGTGTGGCATAGGTGGGGTGGTTTGACTTGGCGAGTAGAAGAAATGAATATATAATATCCAGAGAGAGGAAAATAAATTACGATATATTTTTACTGGTGATATAATCGACATAATAAGCTAAGGTATATATAATACTTTTTCCATTGTATATCAGGTGAGAACTATTTTTAGATATTTATTTAAATGATGAACGCAGCTGCTGTAGGTGATACACGGGGGAATTACTGCATAAACCGAACTATACAAATAAACTAAAATCGTTGATGATGTCGGAAATCGAACATAATAAAAGGTGTTGTCTGCTCAAAGGCAAAGAGATTAATGTACATTAAAACTGTTTCCGCTTTTACATTTTAACGGTAACAAGTTCCGTTTTGGCAATAGTTTTTATGGCTACAGAGAAATTGGGGATATATTTATATATGCGTGTGGGATATAAGTAGAATATTTATAGCTGTACAATACATATATACATTACATAGAAGATATACAATATATATAGACTTATGCTTATGAATCTTAAATTTAAAATATATAAGATACATTTACCATTTTTAATATCCATTAATTTACAGCAGAGATTAGGAATGTTAAATTTATTTACAACAACTTCAAATATTCATATTTCCCCTGCCTTCCCCTTAGTCTTTCCTTCTCTGTCTTATATACCCTCATTCCATACTAATTTCACAGAGTATTCCCTGCGCATAGTTTCTGTACAATTTTTGCGCCCAAAACTATGCTACAAATATTTACAAATTCTGAGAAATTCAACCGTAAGTGGGTCACAGTAGAATGTGGCTCATGTAGAATGTTTTCAGTGTTCCCCCAAAAAGGAAGCAGCATGAAAATCTTTTGGGGATTTTTAATAAATTTGCTACAAGCTGGCGTTGAAGAAGAGTGAGAGCGAGAGAGGAGGAGAGCTCCCTCTCTAGAAAGAGAAGAGAATAATTTAAATAATTCTTCACTCAGAATCGTTTGCATTTTCGTATTCAATTTGACATTCAACTAATTCGTATCTGCATCTGCTCGAACTGCTCGTGTTGCATTCACATGCATTGCGCATCGATACACTGCGAGAAATGAATGCCTTGTCCATTCCTACCTCCTCCCCCCTTCATCACCCCCTCACCAAAATGATGATGAGCCTGCACAGTCGTCGTCGCATTCCTGTGAGACGAGAGGCGGCAACAACAAAAACAACGGCAAAAATAGCTGTCAGCTGAGCTGTAAATGTTACAACACACTCACAGACACACACACGCACTCACACACACACACACATACAGGCACATATACACACACATTCTCATTCTCACGTGTGTTTGCATTTGTGTGTGTCAGAAAACTGTCAGGCCGCATTTCATATGGCTCATCTGGACGAAGGCTGTCAGTAGGCGTGGCCAGGGGGAGAAGAGAGAGTGAGGAGAAGAAGGGGAAAGGGGTAGGGGCTACGGGGTCGTCGGTGACATTGCCGTGGACGTGAACGTGTTGCCTCGCACTCTCGGACACGGACAGACAGACTCTTCTTCACAGACAGTTTTCACTAATTATCTGACACGCTGTTAGGCCCGACAAGGGAGGGAGGGGAGGTGAGGTGAAGAGAATGACAGAAGAGGGGTTAGAGGGAGACAGAGGCTCGTATGTAACTTGGGGACCGTGGACACATTCTGATGCCGCTGTTGCTGCTGATGCTATTGGTGCAGTTGCTCGTTGCGGCCAAGGACTCATTTTGAATGTGCCGCGTTGTACACACACACACACATGCAGAGACAGCCCGCACACACACACTCCCCGCATACACAGTGGAACTTTCCGTGCGCATCTCAGAACTCTAATTTCAAAGGTCGCCTCAGTGCGGGACTAGAAAAAAAAACTGAAAGCGTTTTGTAACTTTTTTTTTGTGTTCTTGTTTTCCCTGGGCCTGCAATCGAGACACGCAATAAAGAAAGAGCAAGAGACAGAGAAAGAGGTGATAGAGATAGGAAAATAAATAGAGAGGCCGCAAAACATAACACAGACACACATGCACTACCACACACACACGAACATACAGCTGCAATGCAATTAAAAATTTGTATACGAAAAGGCAAAAGAAATTTTCAGTTTCAGGCTACGACAAATTTGTTTATCTTTTTGGGCAAACATTTTGATTGTAGAAAGGTAAAAGAGAGAAAGAGAGACTGAGAGAGAGAGAGAAGGTGAGATATGGATATAGCTTGATATTATGTACGAACTATACTTATTTAAATTTGAAATGAAAGTTGCAAACTGTGGAAAGTTTAATTGGCTAGAGGAGAGTAAGCCACATAGATAAATATGTGAATGCCTAAAGTTCATATATGAATTATATTATATCTGTTATACTTCACTTGCTATAGTGAACATATATAAATTATATTTTATGTCTTATGCTTTAAATTATAACTTGATAAGGTTCTGAAAAAGTTTCTAGCAAACTCTGTTTGCAGATAAGTAAATTAAAGAATGAAGGAAAGACAGAGAGATAGATCGTATAGATATTTATCACATATTATATATATTATAACATACATACTTTAAATTTAAGCTTGCAGTTGAGCTTTAAGTTGCAGCTTGAAGTTCCTCATTACAGTAAAAACTCTCCACAGGTTTCCGCCCTGGTCAGCTAAGTGCACTTAGGCATTACTTCACTGTCCGCACTGTCCGCTCTGTACTCATTACTCTTCCCTCTCCTCCTCTCTCATCTTCTCTTCCCTCTTATTTCCCCCACCCTCTCTCTCTCCCCTTCCCTTTTCCGCACTCGTTTTGGTGTCATGTGTTTTAAGCCATGTGCATGTTTTATTTTGGCATTCGCCTTTTGTGTGTGCGCTGCATTTGATTCCGCGAACCCTTCACGCCTGCTGCCACTCTCCCCACACCCTGCACCCCCCTCTCACCCGCAGCGAATTGTGTGAAGGCCGTCGCGGCAAACAGCGGCGTCAATAATTGAAGAGCCAGGTTGAGTGCTTCAGCCGGCGCTGCGGAGTTGATTAAATTTAAGCAGATTCCACGAATGCTTCCCCCTTCCCTCTACCCCTCCCATTCCCCCCCCTCTTCGATTCCTCTTGTGTTTGCCTTGTAGAGATGCCAACAATTGAACGGGATCACAAATTAAAATACACATTATGTATTAGCACAGCAGGCCGCAGTGTTATGCTCTCCCCCTCTACCTTCCTCTCTCTGTCTGCTCTCACTGTTAATTAAGTTTGGTTAATGCTGCCATTGACATCTGAAACTGAAAGTTACTCGAGAACAACAACAAAAAACTGTCAAGTGCTTGGTCCGAAAAGTTCTGTTGACAAAAACAGTCGAGACACACACACGCACGCATGCAGACATGCTAGCCTGCTCCCTTCCACTCCCACACACGTTTAGCAAGAAGCAACAGTCGGCTGCTAACAGCACCCACCTTAACAGGCAAAACGTTAACAGTCACCTGGCGACAGCTAACATGGCTTCCCCCTAGCGGTAGCTAACAGCGTTTAACGTTAACAGTTGCCTTGCTAGTTAACATCAAGAGCAGCTGAGAGAGAGCCGAAGTTAACAGAGCACGAGGCTGCTTGCCTTCGCTCTCTGGCTCAACTGTTGAGCGAGCTCAGCCGCTCTGTTATTTACATAGGCAGCAACAACAACAGCAACAGCAACGGCACCAGCGGCAGCAACAGTTATAATTTTCGCTTGCCTTCCCTTTATGTCCTCAAATGATTTATTTTTGGCGTGGCAGCGACGCCAGCAGAGGCTGCCGAGTTAAGGCATGTGGTTTTGTTTGGATTTATGCGTGCTGCCTCTGCCTATCTCCTCTGTCTCGCTCTCTATCTGCCAGCAGCGCGCTGCTGTGCTGTTGCTTCTGTTTGCACGCGTCGCTTGCTTGATATTGCCTGTGTGTGTGTGTGTGCGAGGGAGATAAGATGCTTAGGCAGCGAAGTATTCTCTATGGTAAACGGTAAATGGCAACGGTAAATGGAATGGTAACTTTGGTTAACTCTGCCCGTAAATTTATGCAACTTTCTCTGGCTCCCCTTCCGTCTCTCTATCTCTATCCCTCTCTTTATTTTCTATTAGCCCGTCGTCATATTGTTTAATTAGCACTGCGCCACGCTGGCAACTCTGCCAGGGTTGCCAGGCAGGCGGCGCCGCCTTTTGCATGTTTTTGCATTTAATCATTTTTTGTTATTGCTTTTATGCTTTGTGCTTCTTATTGTTGTTGCTGCCACGTCGCGTGGCAGCTGCAGTTGATGGCGCCATTGTTGTGACCCTTATTGTGTGCGCCATTTGCATCGCTGCCAGCGGCAGAGCAGGCCTATAAACACCACTCTCCCTCTCTCTATCCTCCCCACTCCCTTTCTCCCTCTCTCTCTCTCTCTCTGTGTGTGTGCATATTTCAAATGTCGCCGTCGACATGCACATGACTGCGACTGCGGAAATGAAAACAATATTCATTTCCATTGTATATTTTTTTATTTGCTGCAAACGACGACAGCGACGACGACGGTGATGGTGACGTTGGCAGCGACGTTGTTAGCGACAGCGACAGCAACAGAAAGCGCAACGCGGCCATCAGGGGAAACCTGTCGCAGTTGCAGTTGCTCACGCTGGCACACGCCCAATGGGTTCCAGTGTGCACAGTGTGCCACAGTGCGCCCTTGTTGGGTCTGCAGGGACTGAGCAGTTCACTGTGTTCTTATGGGAAGGAGGGGGAAGGGTTTTACTGATGCGCTGAAGTCCATTTAGTGCAGATTTATATAGTTATATTCCGCACAGAAATTAAACTGTTTTTTGAAAGATTATTACGTTGGGAGATTGAAGGTGGAAGAAGTTGAGGAAAGAGAAGAAGAGTTCTTTGATGGATGATAATATTTATAAAAAAACACTACTAACAAACTAGTTTAAAGTATTATATACTGATACAATTTCTGTGCCACCTTTAATAATAATAACAATAGCAATTCCAGATATCTCCACCTCAATATCAACATCATTCATGTTAAGAGTAAACCGAAGAAAGTTACAACTTTCTTTGCTAACCTTAAAAATTGAACTTCATTGGCTTATAATACAGTTTATATTGTCTGTTTATATACACAAATATCTGCAATACTTCCAATAATAATAACAGTGCCAATGCCATATAATACCTACCTCAATATACACATTACCACTTCGACTATTTCTACACGACAAATGCCTTTTGAAATCACTGTGAAAGTTGGAAAAGTTCTGCCCCCTTTCTTTTCTCTTCCTTCTCTTTCTGTCTCTGCCCTAGCTTACCTGTTGTAAACTACACCTGTGCTAAACTGCAGCTGTGTTAGTGTGCGTCTGCCTTGTGCTTCGTGTGTGTGTGTGCAACAAGTAGGAAGCTGCAACTCATGGATAATGGGGAGAGAGGCGTGAATAGGAATGTGAATCAGAATCCGAATCTGAATTTGAATTTGAATTTCAAGCTGAATCTGAATAAAAATGTGCAAAACTATTGGCAAACTGTTGAGGCAGCTGCTTCAGCTGTTGTTCTCACAGGTAGTTAAGGGGGGGAGGGGAATGGGAGGGGAAAGCAGCTAGCTTGTGTGACTGCGTTGCGTCCTTGTCTATTGGCTGCGGGGGGCTATTGAACTGTCGCCACTACTGTCTGCTCTTCTCTGTCTTTGTAGGTGTTGCAGCTGTTGCACGAGTAGCAGGCAAAGGTGCAAGCTGGTGTAGCTGCGCCATTTGCCCGTAAGCGGCACTTGGAGCCACTCAGGCAGCCACTTCAGCAACATCGAGAGCGGCGCAGCAGAAGGCGAAGAAGGTGAGCAGGAAGTAGAGCGAGGAGGAGGCAAAAACAAAGCGAGAGCGGATGATGCGACGCGGCGACTTCGGCAAGGCGTTGCTGCTGCCAGCTAGGGGCGTGGCATGCACATGACAAGCGTGTGGCATCGATCAACGTGCCACCACAGAGGATGCAAATAGTTCACGACGACGACAACAGCGAGAGCAAGCACCAGCACCACAACAACAACGAAGACAATTGGCACAGGCAGAGGCACAGGGAACTGTGGAGCAACTGCTGCAAGGACCAGCACTTTGAGAAGAGCCTGAGCAGCAGCTGGGGCAGCTGGAGCAGCAGAAGGTGGCAACATGGCGGATGCAGAGGATAGCAACAGTGGAAGTGGCTCGCTGCAGCTGCTGACCAAGACGCAAACGCAGCTGGACAAGGCGGTCTCCACCAGTGACGTCATGCTGGATCTGCAGAGAGCACTGACCTACGAGGCAGTCTTCAGTTCGCTGGTGGAGCACAAGATGCAGGCGCTGAAGCGGGACTACGAGGAGCACAAGCGAGCGAAGCGCAAGAAGCGCAAGAAATCCTTTGGCCGCATACTGTTGCCGAGGAAGCTGTTCGGCACCCGACGCTCCAGCAGCAAAGAGGAGGAGGAGGACTCTCCAGAGGAGGCAGAGGGGGAGCCACAAGTTAAGACTGTCCACACGGAGCCTGCTTCCAGTTCGAAGCCATTGCCAGCCGCAGTGGACGCGCAGCTGGAGGACAGCGTAGCCAGCACGTTGAGCAACTCGTCGGGGCGTCAGGGTGCCCACGTTGGGCGCCACAGCCATAGTCTGCTAGTGCAGGCACAGACACACACGCCCGTGCAGTTGCAGACGCAACGCAGCAGCTCATCCAGTTCGGCAGAGGAGTTGCAAGCGGTGGCAATGCCTTCCCCTCTCTGCCCGCCCTCCCCCCGAGCCGACACAACATTCCAGCATGCGCAGCACCGCCACGACCACGCCCCTCGCCTCCTGCTATGACAATACCTCGCTGGCCACCGCCACTGCCACAGCCACAGCCAGCGCCACTGTGGTGCGTGGCACGGGCCAGCACAGCTCCACCATGGCCGACGACAGCCTGACGGCCTCGTTGCGCGGCAGCCTCGAGAGCCTTTCCTACTCCAGTTCCCGCTGCACTGTCAGCTTTGGCGGCGCCGAGATCATGGCTGTGGGGCATAGCGACGCAGACACCAGGGAGAGAGCGCGTCTTGCCAAGAGGCTACGCATTCTGGAGGCCAAGTCCATCAGTGCCCAGTGCAGCCCCATCTTCCCGCGCAGCCTGGTGCGATCGATTCCGCTGCCCGTGCCGCAGCAGGCGGTGAGTGAAGCTCAAAATAAGAGTAATTTTAAGTTCCACAAGGGCAGTAAGTCTCCAGAGTAGGTCTCCAGAGGAAGACAGTCTTCAGAGTTATTCGATTTTCAACAGTCTTATAAATTGAAAATGAAGTCACGCTTAACATGACTCCGAAATGGAAACTCTCCAAATTTAAAAGTCTCCAAATCTACAGAAGGCTCCAAAGTAAAAAAGTTTTTAAATCATAGATTAGTTAACTTTAATTGCAAGTCTCTCAAGTGGAAACTCTACAAATGTTCAAGTCTCCAAACTAACAAAAGTCTCCAAAGTAACAAAAGTCTTTGAAATCATACGTTAGTAAACTATAGATATATTCCTGTAGATGGTAAAGGTTCTAAAAACGAAAGTCTACAAAATTTACAGTCTTCAAACATTATAAAACACAAAACAAACTTTTATGATACAAATCTGGTTACATTTTCAAAGACTCTAGATTATTAATTTTATAGTCTTCAAAAATTAAAGTCTTCGAAACTTAAAATCTTCAAAATTGTAAGTTTACAAATGAAAGTCTTGAAAATAATAATAAAGTACTAACAAAAAAGTTACCAGAGCTTAAAATCTAAAAAATCTAAGCTCTCAAAAGACTTGAAAACTCTACAAAATGTTTTATAGCAAACAAAAATGGTTCATCTCCAATGTTATGTAACTCAAATAGTCTGCATTATCGAAACATATACAAATTCGGAGTCTAAAAAAAGAAAAACTCTACAAAATCTTCAAACATCTCTCAGAGCTCTTAACTATCTAAGGTTAGAAGAGCTTCTTTAATATTTATAGATTAAAATAACCAAAAAATACAGAAAGTATCCTTATGAAGTGTTCATCTTCTCCCTTCCGCCCACAGCGCCTCCACATGAATGTTCCCTCCAGCCTGGCCAAGCCACCAGCGCTGCTATCGCATCCTCCCCACGTGGCTCTGGAAATCGAGTCGCTGCCACTGCCCGCACCCCCCTACACAGCGCAGTCACTGCAGCCGGAGGCAATGCCGCTGCCACAGCGCAAGCGTCTGCTGCCCAAGCAGATCTCCTGCACCGAGAGCTACTCGGGTGGTGGCAGCGAATTCGAGGGTGGTGCCGCCTACGCGCGCTACTTCTCCAGGCAGAACACGTCGGAGGACAGTGCCAACGTGACGGTGAGCACGGTGCTGGCCCAGAGCGATTCGCAGTCGCTGCACGCGCTGCCCAGCTATGCCAACACGCCAACAGCCTCGGCAGCTGGACGCCTCAAGTCACGCAGCACCAGCCTGCTGGCACCGCATCCCGCACACACGCCGGAGACAGTGACGATTCCTATGGAGGCGGAGGATGATGAGGAGGAGGAGGAGCATGAAGTAGACGACGCTGATCAAACTGGGCCACCTTTGCCTGCACAGCTGGTGGAGAAACTGCATCGCATGACCTCCACATCGACAGGTTCCAGTGTGGCCCCCTTGGGCTGCTGCAGTGCAGCCAAATCGACGCTCAAACCGAGAATCCAACAGAGCTTTAAGCCAACGCTGCCCACGCCGAGCACCGGCAGCGATGATGAGTACCGACGACGCAAACGGAAGTACAGTAAGTCCACTTTGAGTAGTTCGCTTCTCTTTCTCTCTGTCTCTCTCGCCCTAATCCGCTAATCCTCTCCGGTTTCGTTTACAGAACGCCATCATCGCTGCTCGGATCCGGCACTTGTTTACCCCACGCCCAATGGACTGAAGCAGTGTGTGCATGTACTGGGTCTGCCTGGCCACGTACAGTCCATGTAAGTGAAGAAGAACCTCCTTCCCCCTCTGCTGCTCAATCCTGACCTGGCTAATGCCACAAAGGCTTCGTCAAGCGGCGACTAATATCATTTATTACCCACAGACAATGCCCCTACGCGGAGGACTCGCCCTGCGACCTGCATCTGGACATGGACATGGACACGGACGCGGATAAAATCGACGACCTTGAGCACATTGTGCCTGCTGGTAGTGGCAGCCTAGCTGGTGCTGGTGGTGGTGGCGGCGGCGGCGTTGCCGGTCATCAGCGACATCGCAGAAAGCATCGGTAAGTCGCTTAGGCTATCTTGACGTGTCCATCGGAGCGAGGAACCTTCAATGCCCTAACCTATTCTAGACTGTAGTTGGGCACAGTGGGGTAGGCAGGTTGTGCACACTGGGAGCTTAGTTTGGTTGGCTTTAAGTGATGATAAAGTGTTGATTAAGTTTATCAATGAATATACCATAGAAAGTTTGTTTTATAATAGTGACATTTAAGAGAAACATTTGTTGTAAATTTGCATATAGTTTCCTGATAGAAATATGAAAATATTATCGTCATACTATCGTTACTTCATTAAAAGTTATCCAATTGAAGATATTTTGATTACTTTTTTAGCTAAAAAAATATAATATATATATGAAATAGTCCCATAATATCATAATTCTGAAATATTTCTTGAACGATTGTAATATTTTAACAAATTTTATAATAAGAAACTATTTCGCAATATGAAGATGAAGTTTAATATACAATATAATATTTCAGAGAACAAGAATATATCATAAAAAACGATCTAACGTATGAAATAATTTTTCAATATTCGACAAAGATACAATATACTGCAGATAATTTAACAATATAATAGGACCTTTTCCTAGGTCTATATATTGTAAATATATTTTTAATGAAGTTTTCTTTTCTAAGTCTTTTTCATTGGTTTCAGTTTGTAGATTTATATGAAGGACAGACGCAATAATATTGATATATAGTTTGTATTGTAGATATAGTGCATTTATCCATATTATATTTTATTCACTACACACCCATTGTAAGCCCACTGTCCACAACTTGTTGTAAGAAATGATTAGGAAACATATAAATGATGGCGCATTAGTTGCCATAGAGGGAACAACGAAATGCTCGACTAGTTGGGTCCAGTTGCAGTCACAATGGGCAGCCTCATTCGCTTTCCCTTGCTCCATTGCCATGCTCATCCATTCTGCAACGCCCGGCTAGGGTTGTCCTTGAGCTGCACTAATAAATGTCGTTCAGCTGCAAAGCGATTGTCAAACATTGCCTAATGCGTTTCTCATTTCTCTCTCCCTCTCTGGCGCAAAACCGAAAAACGCAGACAAAAATTGATTGACAAGCTTTGTGTGAGCTGCAGGGGAGCAGGGGGAGAGGCTGGGGGAGCAGCCGGTTGGAATGAGAGTGGAACAAAAGTAACGGCATGGCGTTGTCACCACCTGGCTGAAACGTAAACCCCCCACAACGACAACCAGCCCTGAGACTGCCTGAGTACCTGAAACTGCTGTTGCCGTCGCAGTTGCCTCCGTTCGGCGTTGTTTTTTTTGTGTAGCTCCACCAGGAGGCACTTCCGCTGCGAAACGAGCAACGGCAACGGCAGCTGTAGCAGCAACGGCAACAGCAGATGCTGGCGGGGGTGCAGCAAATTGTGGCAGCTTTGTAATGCGGAAGTTTTGCAAAACCCAAACGGAAATAGAGCAAATATGTTTAAGCTGCTCTTGCTGCCGCTGCCGTTGTTCTTGTTGTTGCCTCGAGATATGCTTACTATACATACATATGTGTGAGAGTGTGTGTGTGTTAGTGTGAGTATGTGTGTGTGTGCTGGCCTTCGGTTAAAGAGTAATTGATTAAGCACCATATTGATATAATCGCCCAGTTGAAATGTATCCACATATGCTATACTGCTGCCTATCGAGCGAACTGTGTCTAAGGCCAAAAGAGGGTAAAGCTCTAGTGGAACTTTGTTTGGATATCTTTAGAGGTTGAAGGATTAAAAGATATATATTTGAGGAAGTTCTAAGCATGAAATTCAAGTTGAGAAGCTTATCGAATATTTTATTTATTATTTATTTACTGTATAAAAACATTGACCTTTCTTTCTCAGTTTCAGCGTACTAAAGAGATAATTATTAATCTCTCTGAACTTAATCCTATGCCTAATCCAATGTTAAGCTTTCTAAATATTACATACAAATATTTATCATAATTTTCTAATCTACAACTCTTTCTCTTTCCATATCTCTTTCAGGCATCGTCACAAAAAACGACATCGTCATAAAAAACCCAAAATTCTGGTGCAGGATTTGGATAACGATGTTGTTAAGGTGCGTCCAGCAGATAACCCCTTAACTGATCTACAATATATGTTAAGTAATTCTATATACAATTACATACTCTATACTCCCCTTAGGTGATGGATCCCCATGATCTCTCGCAGCGCGCTCGCTGGACAATCATTGCAACTGCCTGCCTTCTGTTGCTGATGTGCCTCATGTTGATTGGGGTCACACTGCGGATGGCCCCCATTATAGATGATATGGGTAAGTGCAAAGAATTGTTATATTATATTATACTATATTACTATATTATCAACTGCTTATTGGACTGTGTTATCCTTGAATATGTTGAGTCCCTTGCCTGCCAAGCAGTCTCCTTTAATCTTAAGTCAATTTGCAACTCTAGTGGAACAAGTTCATTGTGGATCTCATTAAGGATCTGCATATACAATATATAAAATAAATATTCAATAAATGTTACCTATTATGATATATTATACCCGCGCTTTTATCCTTTGTTGTGTGAAGCTCTATAAAGGTCTGTCTATATATAAAAATATACATATATAATACTATGTTTGCGCTTTTATCCTTGTAAATAAACCAAAGCAAACATGACTGTGAAGTTACAATATCAAAACAGAGTTTTATATAAAGCATTATAATATATTAAGTTTTTATTCAATGCGCACAGTAAGTTTTTTTTTTTCAGAAGGTGTATATATAAATATATATTTAAGTTAAATATAAAATTATATTTGCGTTGTGTTCAATTCAAAAGCTTTCTTCTGTTTACCGTTATGACTGAAGAATTTGCTCAATAATATGATTACCGTTAATGTATAATTAGTGCAAGCTTTTGTAGTGTCAAAAGCTTCCGTTGCGCTGTTATGTCATGCTACTGCAAAGCTTTTACTGTTATTATCCTGCAAATGGAATTTGTTATAAAGCTTTCTTTCCACAATTTACATTACACGCTGAAGCTTTAAGCTCACATGGACAACTTGAGCCTCTGCTTGCTGGAGTGAACTGGCGAGCTTTTACTCTAGCTTGAGCTTTGGCTCACAGTCTCTGACTCGAACTCATGGCGCCCGCGTGGCCCCCAAGCACACACAGATACACACACATACACAGAGAATCACTCACCCACACACACACACACACTGTTGCAGGTTTATGTGTGCCATTGTGTTGCATAACAGGGCAGTAATAGCCGCGGAACTAGGACACGGTATCACATGTTGCATTTCGCATAGACTGCACGCTGTCCCTGTCCCTGTCTGTGTGTGAGTGAGAGAGTGTGTGTGTGTGTGTTTTTGGCATAGATTTGCCTGCTATTCGATACCATTTTTGTAGTTTTATTGTTGTTGAAAGCGAAGCTGCAAAACGGCAAAGTTAGTGAGGGAGTTTTGAGGGGAAGGGAGTGGGATGAGTGTGGGCGTGTTTAGGAAAGCAGCCGCGATAAGCATGTTTTCTTTTTGACATGAAACTTGACTTACACAAACTTTGACATATTTTGTCTACATTATTTGAGTATATACTTAAAGTTGATGATGATTGAATAAAGTTTATGGGGAACTGGAAATCTGTGGTGTGAAAATTGAGGGATTAATATTTAGAGATAATTTATTTAAGGTTGTTTCTTATTATATATGGTAATAGTTATTTTTTGGGTAGTTAATCATACAAAGCACTTATAATAAGGTTTCTTACTCTTCTTATTGTTTCTCTCATCACTAAAAGAATAAATGATATTTGTTTCTCTTAACTTCTGATGCTAAAAAAGATTTCATAATTCTCTTTTTTGTTTAATGTTAGGAAGATCTTCTCGATAAGATTCATAATATTATATTTGGTTCAGAAGAAGAAAAACTTATACTTAACAATGTTTCCAGTGATTGACTCCTTTGAATCTCTACTGATAATTTCAAAGAGATATCACATTCCCCTTTCTAGTTTACTCTTAGAAGGTTCTTCTTATCAAGTTTTAAGCTAAAGATCTCTAGAATGTATATATTCATTTCTAATGATAATTTGGGCTAGATTTCTCAAAGTTTTACTGACTTTATCACTGGAAGAAGTTACTATGAAGTTCATTAGTTAAGAACTCCACAATGAATGAGCGATATGTGTTTCTTTTTCTTTTTTCCTAACATTTTCACAAAAGAAGGACTTAAAATAAAGCTCCAATCATAAAATCCTGGAAGAAATATATAAACAGAGTTTATATTATGTTTGCCAAACGAATTTCCTGTCAAAATTTGTTGCTGTTGCCAATTTGGAACCCTAACGAAACCACTTGGTGTTCCCTATAATAAAATCTGCCAGTTTCTTTCAGTTTTAGTAGCCTGCCTTCCCCTTTACTTGCAGTTTCTTCCCTTTTTCCCCTCTCTTTCTCCTTTCTTTTCCCTCTCTTAGCCCTTGTTTCACATCAATTGTCGAAACTAGTCCAAAATTAATTAGAAACTGATTAGAATTGGGATGAGACCTGGTTGCAGCTGTGGCTGCTCCTGCTGCCTTTGCTGAGGCGACTCCTGTCGCGGTGTGCCCTGAGTGTCAACAGTGGCGTCTCCTGGGGAGAGGGCAGAGGGGGTTGGTGGTACCATGAGCTAGTGGCAGCACAGCTGGAGCCGCCACTTAATCGGCAACGAGCAAACCCATCAGGGGCGCCACAATGGGGTGCACCACGGCGTGACAATGCCTGGTTAAAACTAATTTGTGTGTTGGCCTTAGGGTGGCACTACAGACGAGGCACACACACACACACAGGCACACACACACGAGCAGGCTGCTGGTGCATTGTGGAGAAAGGAGAAAGGCGAAATGCAGTTTTGCCATTGCTCGAGACAAAGCGACAAAAGCGGCACAAAGAACGAGAGCGAGTGCGAGTGTGTGAGGGTATGCCTGTGTGTGAGGGTGTGTGTGTGTGTGTGCGCTGGTGTGTGTGTGTGTGTTTGGGGGCACTCAAAAATGCAAAGAACCCAGCTGCGAAAATGTTGAGCTGATGACGTCGCTCTTGACTTTCCACGCGACTCTGGACAAGGCAAGCAGAGGCAGCTAGCAAAGACAAGAGCGGGAGGGGCTTAGCTGGGAAAGGGAGGGAGGGGGTATCGCCTGGCAGCTCAACTGTTTTTTGAACACAGTGCACACAATTTCCGTCCGCCATATTTTTGCGACGCTGCTCGCCCGCGGCTGCTGCGGGTTGCTGCGTTGAGTGCGTTGTCATTTTGGTTGGCAGCTTTTGTGTTGTTGTTTCATTACTCGCTGCGGCGCGGGCATAAAACAAATGCGCATAGTTCCGCTAGTTATTATACACTTGCTGAATAGGCAGAAGGAGAGAGGGGGAGGTGGGAGGAAGGAGGCAGAGTTGGATGAGTAAGAAAACCACAGGGAGGAGAAATGGGAGGAAGCAGAGCAGGCAAAGCAGAGGCAACTTGAGGTACAGCAGATGCAAGAAGTGCAAGAGAAGTAAGGGGAGGAGGAAGAGAAGGAGGAAGATTAAGACTAGGAGTAAAGCAGGAAGAGGCGCAGAGTAAAGCGAAGGGAACAAAAGAAGGAGAAGCTGCAGAAGATATAGAAGACGGAGGAGATGTGGGAAGAAGGAGAAAGTGTAGGAGATACAGCAAGGGCAGTGAGGTGTGCAAGGAGAACGAGGTCCAGAAGAAAAAGGAGCGAGAGAAGGATGTGTAGAGAAAGACGGAGCAGTAGGTGTAGAAGAAGGAGGAAGTATAGAAGAAGAAGGAACATGAGGAGGGACTGCAGTGTTTTAAGTAGAAGTAACAGCAGGAGAACGATCAGTAACAGCAGTAAAAAGAGGAGTAGCAGTGGGAGCAGGCGAGGAGCAGCAGGAGGAGGAGGAATAGCAGCAAGTGGAGAGGAGATGAGAGGAGCAGAAGCAGGCCAAGAGCAGCATCTGTAGAAGCAGCAGCAGACCAGAAGCAGTGGCAGCAATGACAGCTAGAGGAGGAACAACAGCAGCAGCAGGAGAGTAGCAGCAGCAGTAGCTGGAGGAGCAAGAGCAGCAGCAGAAGGAGAAGGTATAGTAGCAGGGGGAGCTGCAGGGGCAGCAGGCAAAGACCCAACCAGTAGCTGAGTAAGGGCATCCAATAGCAGCTCAACAATGTGCCCTGTTAGCCCGTGTGCCTGCTTCTCTCTATGCTCTGCTTTGTTTTTTTCTCGAGCTTAATCAACACGCTATCGTCAACGTTGTCGTCTGTTGTGTAGCTGTGCCAAGTTGTTGTTCATGTTGTCATGTTGTTGTTGTTCTCCAACTCTTGTTGTTGTTGTTGTGCGCTGCTCCCCCGGTTGTGGACCACAAAAAGCATTCCGATTGCCCAGCAAAGCCGCAAGTATTTCAGGACCAAATTATTTTCATAGCTTTAGCTTAAAAGCTGAAATGCTCTTGCCAAGCAGAGTTTCACCCCAGCTCCAGCCCCCCTTGCCACTCTCCCCCCTGCCTGCTGCTGCTGCTGCTGCTGTAGCAAGCGCATTGCCATTGCCATTGGCCGCTGGCGCTGGCAAAGAATTAAAAATATTTACAGCATTTTGCGAGCAAAGCCAAAACAGACGAGCGCCAACTGGGCGCAATCTGCATGACTTGAGCGAAGTCGTAGCTGGAAACGGACCAGGAGATGGAGCTGAAGCTGCGAGCAGTCAAAGGGAATGTCCTGTGCTCTGTGCTCTATGTGTGTTTGTGTGTGTCCTGTGCTGTGGTTAGCAGGGGGGCAGGCAGGAGGAGCAAAGACACATGCCCAAAGCATTCCCAAACAAATATGAGAAATATAATTTTATGCCGCACAACCACACATACATACACTCCTCCCCCTGCCCCCCCTTTACACACATACCCCTCACACACACTCCTGCACTCAACATACACACTGTGCCAAAAAATAAATATAAATGTCTACTTAGTTTTTTCTCTACTTCGCTACAGTTTCTTAATTTGAGCAACCCGACAAAACAAATATCGACAGCGTGCTGCAGGCATGCCACGCCCATTTCGCCCACTCATCGACAGCCCAAGGCAACATCGACATCTTGCCCTCCCGACTTCGTCTTCATCTCCTTCACTCTACAGCCACAGCTGCTGGCTTAGCTCTAAGGCTGTCATGGATTAAGTCCTTGGTGAACTTGTCCATGATTAATGATGCTTTGAAAACTTGTCATTACTTTCCCCACTCCTTCTCTACTGTCCCCTCTTCTTTCCCCTCTCCCTTCCTCTACACATTCTCCTCCCTTTTCCTATGCTAAGTTGGGATTTGCTTGTTGTGGTGTTGTTTGTCCCTTCGGTCAGGAGTTCATCATTGTATCTCATCTCGACTCATCTGGCTATGAGCTTATGCCGTGCACACTGTAATTAAATAATCCTTTGGCAACTAATGCAACTGCATGCGAAAGTTAATCGAGCCAAATTATGCTAAGATGCAGCAGGATTTAGCTGAGAATTGAACGCAAGAGTTAATCACGTGAGAACTATCGATAGTTTTGTTGGAAATACTTTACTTTACATTCAATTGTTTTTCTCTATCTTTCTATTGAAAATTTGCTGTGAATCTTTAGAAAATTTACTATCGATAGAGGTGGTAGACCATCGATAACTTTGCAATTATACTATACAGTCATGCAAATTAATAATATCGATAAAGACAGTAAACTATCGATCTTTTCTTGGCCCTGTATAAGCAATTTTCTGACCCTCATTCCATTTTAATACTTTCCTTGAACGATTTTATTGACAATATCGATAAATTGGTTAAAATATCGATAGCTAGGTGATTTTACCTTTGATACGAAACGTCTCCTTTTTTTAAACCTCCTTTTAGGACCACTGTCATTATTTATCATGTGCTAACTATCAATAAATCTATGTTCTTATCGAAAACTGTATGGTTCTCTGGTATTATGTATAGACCTATATTTATTTCCTTCATTTCTATATACATCTCCATACAATCGATAAATCTACTACTATCGAGAATACAATCGATTACTCTATGCTCGTCAAATACTTCAATATCAACACCCTGCTATCATTACAACTGTTGTTTACCCTCAGTTCGTCTTCACTTCCAGTTCCACTCTCAATAATGAAGAGGACCCTCCATTCTTAATGAGTTGACATTCGCTTTTCATTACCCCTAAAAACCCATTTATGAGCCCGCTAAGGAAAACTCTTTGGTTTTATTATTCAAATAGTTTTCACAATGTTTGCTGTGAAACTATTTAATGCTCATCTCTATGAAAAGGTCTTGCAAGTTCCTTGACTTTCCGCCTCGCAGCATACAAAATGGCTTCGTGCATCGGTTTCATTCTTATTTTGCAGCGCTTTTAATTGCGTGGTCTGGCGGAGAGGGGAAGGAAGGGGAGTGGGAAGAAGTCCTGGACTGGCCGAGTCGATGTCTGGCGCGGACAGCGGGCAGTTAAGTGCGGAAAAAGCAAATTAAATTAGGCATATTTAAGCAGCAACGTTTCGGGTGAGTTTCCTTTTAAATGGGAAACGAAAATGTTGAGAGAAACTCTGAAATAGACTGACAGACTCTCTCTCTCTCTCTTTGTCTCCCTCCTGCCTCTCTTGCTGACCAGGTGGGGATTTATTTAAATTTAGCCGACTAATGAGACCGAGAGGCCAAAAAACCTAAACCAAAACCCCAAGCCGAGCCTCAGAACCTAAACCGAACTGAGGCGAAGCAACCTCAGTCAAAGGGAGACTATGAATACAAAACGATTGAGGTTCGTGTCAGTGTGAAACCATAATGAGATGAAAAACTCTCAGCAAATATTTGGCAATTATTTAGTTTCGGTTTTTGCCCAACTATGTTGGACAGTGTCGGTTGCTATAATGAATAACGCGAGTAGGAGAATGAGAACAATGATGATGAGTACTCGACAGGGCGACGAATAAAAAGTTGCTGTCCGCACGTTCTGCGGGCTGACTGTTTACGACTGGGCGGGGCAGAGGGGGGGAGGCGTGGCCAGCAGCTGCGCGTCGGCAAGTTTCAGTGTATTTTTAAATACTCATTACAAAATGGCATCGGCAACAGAGGCAGAGTAAAAAGTTTTGATAAAAATCCTATTATAAACATAAATAAATAGACTGGCAGGCAGAACAGAGCTGAGCTAAGCAGGGCAGGCAAATGCCATACCCGCACACACACACACACACACACAAAGACAGAGAGTGCCAGTAAGGACTGTGCAAACATTATGAGCTGCTCTCGACTTGTAGCCTCTGCGAGGCGAAGCGTGAATGCGGCAAAGTCAAACAATGAGGCAGCCAAGCCAGCTGTAAAAGGACGAACCGAAACTTCATTAGTGCGTCCCACCTACTCTCATGCACCTGCCCCCCCTCTCTCTCTCGTTCACGCTTAGTGCCTCTTACCTCCACTATCCCCTGCCCTTTGCGAGTTATCCCATCTCATCTCGGGAATATGTACATGTATAAGTTGATGCTAGCTGCAGGCCACACACCGTATACACAGCTCACATACGCGTACACTGAGAGAAATGGCTGGGCCTGAGTTCAGTTTGCAATTAAAGTCAGCTTAGGCGAGTCTCTCTATCTATATAAATCCTTATCTGAAATGATAAACATCAATCTCTATTTCAAAGGGTAACACGCCATAAATTACAAAGACTTTATTTTACGATGATACGCGTAATAAATAAAAGTCATAAAGTCCCCCTCAATACGCATGTCATCAATAAATTGTATATGCATAAATTATCAGAGTGCGTTCTGCTGATTTCATATGCCTGATTTGAGTTGAAAGTGATTTATATAACATTTTAAATATGCTTTAAAAGTGGTTAGTTTAAGTGAAAGGGTTGGGAGTAATAGTTTATAAGTTTTCTAGCCATAACTATTAATAGTTTATAGTAATTTATGCTTTATGATATTAGTTCGTATTTCAATAACTTATGGTTTTGTGTGGAACATATTTCTTAATGCTTTTAGAACTTCCACATTTTATTTGCTATTCACTGCTATTAATTTGTTATGTTCTGTCTATGGTCTATAGCATTCACATTATCATAATATAATAATATAATGATTTCTCACATTACGTTTCCTGAAGTTATCCCATATTATCAAAAATATTCTTAGTCAATTACATTATTTTCTGACTCTAAGATAATTTAGTAAAAGTAAACGTATTGCAATTATTCAAAAATAGGTTATGTTAACCTTAACTAGTAAAAGCTAGGTTATGTAGAGTATTATGCAATTGGTTAATTTTCTATTATCTCTATTTAACATCTTTATGTTTAAGTGAACTGGTTAGAATTACAAAAAATACAATTTACTACCCTCATCTAGTTGGTTGTGCTTTTAATAGGGTGTGCCAAGGTCACAAACTTTGCAACCTATAGATAAATAAACTATTTTTTTTGTCTTATTCCATTCATTATCCCTTTTACGCACCCATTGCATAACTAAGCTAAAAAACTAACTTAAAATTGGTAAATCCCTTGTGATTTCTCTCACTGCACTCTCCTTTCTGGACTCTTTTCATTGGAAATTTAAATAAAGTAGTCTTTTCGCTCAGTAGTTTTCCGCTCATTGCTAGCCACGCCCCCTTTTGTACCACTCCCCCGCTGGTGGTTCATTCAGCGTGCGGCTTCGTCTTGCGGTTTATTATGAAAACGCCGCACTGTGGGCATATTCAATATTCATATTTCGCAGCGAAAGGAATATTTATTGCCTAAGAATACTCGCACACACACAAACTCACACACACACACGTGGACATGCACAAACATGAGCACACCTGCTTATGCATGTATGAGCGTGTCTTTACACGTGTGTGCATTGTGTGTGGCGCGCTATGTTTGCATGTGAGTACAACGATTGGGAAATAGGCATAGAGACAAAGAGTGAAAGAGACAGGGTGAGATAGGGGGAGATACAGAGGGGTATAGTGGGTTTGGGGAAACCTTTTGTTACGCTCTCTCCGTTCTCAAACTAGAAATTGTTTGTTTGGCAAACCGCTGGCGAAAAATTTAATCTCAAACTGAAGACATTTTTGCCAGTCTGTCGTCGCTGTCGTGGCGGCACTAAGCGAAATTGCTTTGCCTGCTGCCGGAGGTGACATTTTCAGGGCGTAGCAGGAAAAAAAGCCAAAGTGAGTAGAGTGGGATAAACCAGTGGGAGAAGTTGTGGGAGGGTTGTGAAATCAAGTGACCGTAAATGGCACAGACTTTGCGCTTTAAAAAGTCAATTTCCACGCCAAAAGCAACACAATTTCGAACTAATATTTGTATTCGCACAATTTATGACTCATAAATTGAGTCTTCTATGACTGTGTGTGTGTGTGTATGACTGTGTGTGTGTGTGACTGTGTCAGTGTGTTTGCCGCTATGTCTGGCTTGTTTTTTACTTTCACTGTGTCGAGAGAGAGCATTAGACTAAAAGCTAGAAATTTATGTAGAGCAGGCACATAAATTATTCTCAGAATTATTCACAACAAAATAACGCACAATATTCCGTAACTTTTGATTGCTGCATTTTTCATCATGTCTGTGAAAGGTTTTTAGAAAGTATTTATCTTTATTCTAGCTATTTAACTTTTGTTTGTTGTGGGAATCTTTTGGCGAGAGTTCAAAGAAATATTGCTGCAATTTGTTCTTTGAAATTAAACTTATTTTTGTACAAACAGGTTCCAAATAATTGAATGATGAATTTCAATACTTTTTCAATACTTAATATATCATTTTTAGATATATTCTATGTGATAACTATTAAGAATGTAGCAATACATATTGTAACAGTTGTTCTTTTAATTGATAACCTTAAACAAATTGTTTTTTATTGGTTGCCATTTGGTTTATTAAATATGATATAAGATTAGTTGAAAATTGTATTAAAATGTTCATAAAATTATTAAAAAAAAAGTTTCAATAATTAAAGTTTTATTACAATCAATTGAATAGGTTAAATAACTGCAATCTATTTTGCATTTCAAGTTCAACTCTTTCACACAAAAATTCATTGATATTATTTATGCAATATATAGCAAAAATAAAGTAAAGAGTGTTCAGTTTATCGAGATGACAATTATATAACATGCCAACCTATAATTAAGAGACTACATATTATATACAATCCCAACTTAATTACACTAGTTCAACTCATTTGTTGACACCAAAGATCATCTATAACATTCAGTTTGAGTTCGTTTTGTTGCCTCGATGATTGCATGTGAATTGCTGCGATTGTTCCGATTGTGCTGCCATTGAGGAGACTCTGCCTATATAACTGCAACCACAGTGCCCTGTTGCAGTCAGTTACAATTGCAGTTGCAACAATGAAACAGTTCACATTCTTTGGAGTTCTCTTCTTCATGTTGGCCGTTGCCCTGGTGAGTGTGGAGAGGAATCTCTCCTTAAGTCCTTCGTATTACTCATGAATACTCACTTGTGCAACTCATCGTAGGCCATTCACGTGCCCCAAATGCCGCAACAGGCTGCTGGTGGCAGTCAGATACTGAGCTCCTCGGGCTTCCTCATGCAGCGTGCCGCAGGACAACAGAGTGGCCAGCAGCATGGACAGGGTCCACCTCCAACCCATGGACAAGGACAGAGCGGACAAGGTCAGAGCGGACAGAGTGTCGGACAGAACTAAGAACTTTGCAGATACTGAAAAAAAACACTGAAAGACCGAGAGGAATTTGTCGAAAACTTGCATTGAAATTTTGAAATTCTACTGTAGATACAATGTTAGTTCACATAGTTAGGATACTGCACATGAGTTTAATTAAATCTTGAGCAAATGCGGGGGTGTTTCTATCGGATAGTTGAGATGTTATAATGGGATACCTTTGATAAACATCAAAAGAAACTGTGTCTTAAATTTCAGCTTTGTTGCGAGACTTGAACAGAATTCGTGAAGAACTGAGTTGATTTTAAAACTTTCTTTAGTATTCTTAACTTCATAAACTATTATGGCATATGATGAGAGTATTTATTCGATAAGAAAGTCTATTATTAAGCACGTTCTAGAATTTCAGTTGTCAGTCTTCATAAAGTTATTGATGCAGTAGACGCACTGTCTTAAAGGCTTCCCCAGAGATTTCTTAACTTGTTCTAACATTTTAGTATAAATGAAAACTTTTTCTTGAATTCTAGTTTCGAATTATTAAAATATTCCACACTGAAGTGAATTCTCTTTAAAATTTCTTTAACCTCTTCTAACTTTTTAATATGAAATGAAGCTGTTTGCAGAACTTTAGCTTAGTTGAGAGTTTTCAAAACTTATGTTTGATAAAGTGAGTTCTTCTCAAGAGCAGCCCGAAGCTCTTCTAACTACTCAGTAGCTCTACTGCCACCGCTAGATCATTACTTCTAATATTAAGCTCAAAACTGCTTAAAACCCACGACCTTCTCCCAACTGACAACTTCTTCAACAACTTCCGCTAAGGTCTCTTAGTAAACATAAGAAACCCTCGACAAAAATAATCAATTATTGCCATGAGTATTTGTATTCGTAAAAACAGACATTCTACAAGTTTCCCCCACCCCCCTCCTTCCCTTTCCTAAATTTTGAGTGATTTTTTATGGGGAAGGCAGAGGAAAAGTTTCTGGCTAAAGTTTTGTTTCACGAACCTCAGTTTAAAAGTATACAAAACTTTACATAGTTGCCTGTTTCCGTTTAAAGACCAATCGGCATATGCAGCACTCACACACACACACACAGGCACACACAGGCACACTGATGTATGCATATGTATGTGCATATGAATGTTGTATGTTGTGTAGGGGGGGCATAAAAAAAGGAGGCAAGGCTAGCGCTCTCGCCGCACATGATGCCACAGACAACTGTGGCAAGTCCGAGCTGTGGGCTGAAGGGAAAGGGGGATGCAGGGAGGGGGCGTGGCAGCTGTAAAACTTTATTAATAAAGTGCACAAAGTGAACGAATTACGAGCATCAAATTCATAAATAGTCATGGTACATTGCCGTCGGTTCATTGTTCACTCAACTCGATGAGGCAAATAGAAGGGCAACAGGGGGCAAGTAACTAGTAGAGGAAAGGTGATAGAGCGTGGTGGAGAGGAAGAGGTTAGGAGGTGATATAAAACTAGCAACTGCAATTTCTTCTTGTGTGACTTTACTTCATTTCGTAAATTGCAAGTGCTTATTGCCAAAGAAGGAGAGCTAGAGGAATGAGGGAGGTGAAGAGGAAGGCAGGAGAATAGAAAAAGAGGGGAAGGTGCAAGAGAGGAGGATGCTTTGCCTAGCAGCGTTTTATAATTGCATTATGACGACTCATAGGTCTGTCTGTCTGCCCATAGCTCTCTGTCTGTCTGTCTATCTATCTCTCTGCCTGCCTCGCTCTCTCTGGCTCTCTCTCCTCCTGCCTGTGTGCTGCTAACTGTCTGCCTCTCTTTTCCCCTCTATCTCTATCCCTCCCTCTCCCTCTTTTTCATCTCTGCATTATTCTAATTTCTGCAGCACGACGCGCTCATGTGTAAATGCACCTGTGAGAATATCCAAAAAGTTCGCTATCAGTTGCCTAGAGATATGCTAGAAGAAGGCACAAAGAGAAAGGCAGAAGAGGGGGAAAAGGGAGAGGAAATAGTGGGGATATAGAGAGGGATATAGACAAGGGGAGTAGGCAGCTGCCCCTCTCGTGAGTGACTGTCTTCAATTACCAAATGCCGATGATGAGTTACAAAAACTGTAGCAAAGCAAGAGGAGATTCCAAGAAGTTCAACTGACTTTATATGCGCCATGTTAACCAGGCAGATTACAGTTAGTCAGTCGGCCCAGCCAGTTCGATATCCCATAGCCATATCCACTCCACTCCATCCACATTCATATCCACATCCAGCTTGCACCATAACCATGTTGCGTGTATCATCAACATACATAATTTCCGTTGTAAGATTGCGCCACGGGGACAATGAGATGTGTGAGAGGGGGAGAGGTGTGGAGACAGAGCAGAGTGAAGAGTGAAGGCAGGGGAAGGGAGAGGAGAGGAGAGGAGTGGCCAGCGCAGCTTACACTCTGCTACGATGTGCACGCCCTGCGCTACATTAACCAAAACAAATGCAATGTGCCACGCCACAGTTGAGTCGAGTGAGAAAGGCAAAAGACAGAGGGAGAGGGAGAGCAGCAGAGGGGAAGCCAGGCAGAAGGAGAGGATGAGCCAGGCAGAGCGAGCGCCAGGCAGAGTGAGTGCACTAGGCTAGAGGCAGAGGGAGAGAGCAAGGCAGAGGCAGAGGAAGAGCACAGGCAGACGCACTTGCAGAGGCCGCGGCACAGGCAGAGGGAGAGTCCCAACGAGTGAGTGTCCTTTGGATGAGCTTTCACTCAAACAGTGCAAGCAACACGTGACGCTATGAGTTGAGCGCAATAGCAGCGCGTCAAGGATGCTGCGCTGCCCACTGCGCTGTCGACTGCGCTGCCCACAGCGACTGTCAACTGAGTCCAACATGTTGCTTCCTCGGCTCGACGTTGTCACAACTTCGTGGCTGAGTGAAATGAACTGAAACGAAGCTCAACACGAGGAACACGAGCATAAACGAAGCGCAGCAAGGCTCGGCACGGCTCAGGTTCGCTGCCACTGCCAGCCGAAGTGCAGCGAAGGCAGCAGCCGAAGCCAGAAGCGATACGAAGTGATAAAGCCAACGAGGCTGACTGAGGCTGAGCGTGGCAGACTGGCGCTTGCTGCGCTCAGTTGAACATTTTCCATGCTGTGATCAAGTTGTCTTTTCCTCTGAGCGCCGAGCGCCGCCGCCTGTGCACGCCTTGCCTGACTTGGACGCCTTCGAGCCACGTATCCGAGAGAGAGCAAGACGAGCTGAAATTCTCCCAAAGAAAAGAAATTCGAAACCACAAAAAAATATATTAAATTAATGGCCGAGCATCAAGTGCAGTGCGTGCAGCAGTATGTGTGCCAGTATGTGTGCATGTGTGTGTGTGAGGCGTGCTTAATGGACAGAGAAATTGCTGAGTAGGCGTGGCAAGCTGCTACTGCTGCTCCTGCTGCTGTGACTGCAGTTGCAGCTGTGTGTGGCAAAAGTCGCCAGGAAATGGGCAATAAGCAATACAAATGGCGCCAGCAGCGACAGTCTGTGTGTGCCTGTATGTGTGTGTGCATGAGAGAGTGTGTGCCTGTGTGTGTGTGTTGCATTTGTTAATGCAACTTGGCGCAAAGTGCAACAATTCAGTTGCGAATTTGTTTTCAATTGCGCTGACTAAGTTTGCCTGAGTGTGTGTGTGTGAGAGAGTGTGTGTGTGTGTGTGCCTGTATTTTACAGTTATTGCGCTCATTGCAGTTGCAGCTCAACGGCAAACAATTTGTGAAACGACGGACTGACTTACATGCATTTTATTAGTACATAATATCAACAACAACAACAACAACAAAAATCAATTCAATTGAAAAGCAACAAAAACAAAACGAAACAAGTAACCAACAACAACAACAACAAACAAAGCAAACAACTCGAAATAACAAAAACAAGTAGAAGAATTTTTTGTAACTTAATTACAAATTGAACGAGCGAGCGAGATAGCAAGAGCCAGAGCCAGAGAACGAGACAGAGACAGAGATACAAATAATGCGAAAACAATTAGCGAGCGAACGAGCGAGAAAAAAAGAAAACAATTAAAACGGTTTCCGCATCAACAAAAAACGCACAACAACAAAAAAGCCGAGAGGGAATAAAAAACGTAAGAAGCAAAAAGCGTAAAGTACGTAAACACTCGGCGTAAAATAGTGAAATGAAGTGCCGAAAATCGCCAATAAATAAATACGAGAAATAAACGAAATAAATAAATAAAGAACTAAACGGAAATTTCAATTGGCAAAGCAAACAAGAAAGGGAACTCAGTGTTATCGTTATCGTTCTCGTGTAATTAACACAGACAGTTGAGGCGAACAAAAGAAGAAGAAGAAGTAGAAGAAGAGGCAGCAAAGCCAAGTAGAAATTGAAAATCAGCAGAGGCAGAGAAGCAGCAGGAGAAGAAGGAGCAGAAGAAAGAACGGGACTCAGCTTAATGAAATCGACGAAGACGACGCACAAATCGAGCATGGAACCAAAAATTGTAATGTACAACAACAGCTAATGTCAAATAATAAATACACACACACACTTGCACGCACTCACACACAGACACACGCACTTGAACACTCGCACACACACAGACACAGTTATTTATATTGAAGAATTTGCACACAGAAAGTCATGCGTCACTTTTCTCTCGCTTTTCACTTAAATATTGATCAATATAAATAGCATTTCATGCTCATTGTCATTCACACACACACACATATACACAGTTACACACTTACTGTACACAGTCATTTTTCAACATTCGCCAAATGAAAACGCTTTTTCTGCTTTGTTTTTTTGCTCCATTTTAGACGCAATTTCTGCGCCATTTCACAATGACTTTCTCTTTGTTTTCTCACACAATGCAATTTGTTTAATACCCTATATAGTAATTTCTATATATCTATAAGTATCAGATCATGAAGTAAGTAAAAAACGCATTTATTTATATGAAATTCTCGCAAATTGTGGTGAATCGAGGGAAACACAGGCAGGCTTATTTGCTTTCGATTACATTACGCGTATTTGTGCACGCGCTCTCGCTCTGCGGTAATCATGCAAATCTAATGCATATCTATATATTTCTATACATACATATCTACACATGTATCAATAACGCGGGGGCCATGGTAAATACAAATAACGCACTCGATGCGACGTAAGCCAAGCGCAAAATTGATTTACACCTATTTCAATAGCATCCTATTACAAAGGTTAACTAATCGCATGCAGGGCAGGCTGCAGACATACCCTGCGGATAGCCTGTGTACCCTGCATGCACGACCTCATGTTTAGACTATTGAAAACTAAGTTGTTCTCATGGCAAAAGTCGCTTAAAGCTGTTTACGTCTGCTCCTTATCAGTTAAAAAAAATGTAGCATACTTTGCAGCGCTGGCTGCAATAAGTTTGCATTTAGATTGGGGAATTTTTTTCCTTTTTAAGTTGCTATTCCTCTTTGGTGTTACGGTATGCAAAGCATTCTGCTAGAGCTATAAAATATCATAGTATTTTTTTCGAATTTCTAACAACAAAAGAAAAGCATTTTGCAGTTAGAATGCCATTGACTTTTGCGCTTATTCAGTTTGTGAGTCACAATCAGGTTTTTTATAGAAAATGTAGCACAGTTTTTAGCGCATTGAAATTTAAGCTTTTAAGAAGGACTCTCTTAACTGACCGTCATTAACCCTATGTTATCTCTGTTTCAATATAGAAAGCACAGCAGAATGTCTCTCAATTATTTTACATTGACATATGAAATAACAAACACACGTTGTCAAAATACCATTGTATCTTTTCTAAAATAAGCGATAATTAGAATGTAAATTCGTACGTTTTTGCATATTATCAAAATACCAGAGTATTTCTAATGCCCTCACCTTTGTCTACCCTTCCATTCACACCCTCTGCCCACAGGGTATTGAAGTCACACTACAAATTGGGAACATTTCGGGCGCAATTCGCTTAGTTGTTTAATAATCAATTGCAAAATAATGAACTGCACTCCAGTCAACGTGCCTCAAATGAAACGATATTTAATTATGCATAGATTACCAGGCATAATTACGGTTGTCGCCGCGACCGTGTGGCCGCAGGGGCGTGGCCGGAAAAGCAATTAGAAATCAACACACAGTCACGAATAAAAAAAAACAACAATTGTTAGGTGTGTTTAATAATTCAGCATGCAAAGCAGACATCAACAACAGCAACAATGCAAACTATGTGAAATCTCATGCAAATGATTTGAATAATTATTCAGCTTGACAGGGTTTTTTATACCACGCCCTAAATGGGCTAATGAATTGCGTGCAATGGAAAAAAATTAAAAACCAAAAATACAAAATCAAATTCAATTGAAATTCCAAAAATGTTTTTTATTCTCGTTACTTGCAAAAAGATGCAAATATTTTGAACATGAAGTGAGCTGACAAAACCGGAAAATTATTCAAAATTTGCATACAGCACTAAAGTAAAAAAAGTATTTGTTGTGCGAGTAAAACTATGAAAAATGGAAAAGTATTTGCGACAACAAAGTTTTCCCTGCTTTTCGCCTCGTCAGTGCCCAGAGAAAGAAATTTGCGCTCACAGTTCACAAAGCAAACACAGTTTTCCATAAGAAGAACTTAGTTGGCAATGTGGAAAAACTATTTGAGAATTCTTAACATATTTTCAGCAGCTACACAAGAAGAAAAGCTAGCTAGAAAGCTTCATATATTTTAACAATTTTGTAGAAATATAATAATTGCAATTTTGAACTGATTTTAATGTTATTTACTGCATATTTTACAGAAAAGAGTTGTTCGTATGTTTTCTATTATTACTTTTTGTTAAAGAAAGGGTCAATATGCTGAATCACTGTATCGATAACAGAACTAGACTTTAGCATAATGAACTAGCAGTAACATAACATTAAAAACATCAATTTAACATAAGAGAGACAGCATGCATGCCCTTTTTATCGATAACTTTAGTTTGATAACATAACTTTAACATAACCAAAATGAGTTAACAGTGAATTCAAATTCTAACAGAAGAGCAAAGGCAATCGCACATCAGCAGTGATCACAGGAAGAACAAACAAATAAAATGAGTAATTAAACTTGTTTTTGTTTTATGAAATATATAAAAATATTCAAGTTATATTATAGATATATACGTATCTCAAAACATTAACATTTAGATACTTTTCTTAACAAACTTATTATGCATAGATAGATATGTATCTAACTAGATCTCTGTTGCAGCAGCTGCAGCTGCCTTCATGCAACATGCTTATTCAAAGTGCATGGCTAAGCAGGTCAGCAGAGATGCAAACATGTCTGTGAGTCCGTCTGCGTGTGTGTGTGTGTGTGCTGAGCATAGTAATACATCTGATTTGCTTTGCTCATTTGCATATCTCATCGGCAAATTGGAAGATTGCATTACTTGCGAGGCGAATCGCTTCGCCAATGGGGTCAGCTCTGAGCAGCTCATTGATCAAAATTAACATATTAGATAAAGCAGCAGAAGGAGTGGGAGACAAGAGGTATAGACTAAGTGTAGTGTAGTGTAAGTTATAGTGTGGGAAAGTGCCCAAATTGAAGCAGCAAGTCGTAGCAGTTGCTCACATGCTGCGAGGGCAGCATAAATCAAGCTGCCGCCGGCAATTAAGTGGACTATTTGGCGGGAAAACAACGCAATTTGGCGGGCAGCCAAATGGCTGCAATTATGCTAAGTTCAAGAAGGAGCAGAGAAGGGGGGGAAGAGAGAAGAGAAGAGTGTGAAGAGAGAAGAGTGAAGAGAGGCGAGTGAAGTGAAGAGAGGGAAAAGAGAGAGAGTCGCACTCAGTCAGTTCATCAACGTTGCGTTTCGATTCGCCATTGGCGGCTTTTCAATTAGCCAACTTAACGTCAAGGCAGACAGGCACACACACAGACAGACAAAGACATACGCACACATACAGATGCACACACACAGAGGCACACACATACACGCTCACACTGTCTGCCTGCCCTGTGTATCTTGAGCTTTACTCTGCTCTCGGCACGTTCTGCTGTTTGCCAAGTGAACTGTGTGTGTGTGTTTAATTTATGCATAGAAATTATTTAAAAATTAATTAATGTAATTTCTATTAGCAAGAGTTAGTCGAAAATGTAGCTGCCACGCCGCCACAGCCTCCCCCCCATTTTCTGCTACATTAGCAGCCTGGCATACAATTTTAATTAGAAAACTTTGGGGCATGCCGCCTATTGCCACGTGCTGCCTTGTCACCAAGTAACATACTAAGTGAGTGTGTGAGGGAGTCGGTAAGTGTGTGTGTATGTGTGTGTGTCAACAGATGAGTCGCCAAACATTAATTGTAGCAGGTGAAAATGTGCATGTAATTTAAATATTTTATTTAAATTTTCCATTCGCAAATCAACGAGGCGTGCCTGGCGCAACACAAGCTGGGCCATTACTCATACGCCCTGTCGTCCACTACACAATGCAGCTGTACAGATAGTGAGGGGGAGGGAGCGGAGGCGCGTGGCAAGCTGGGGTCAGAAGTGCCGACGGCATTGCGCGCTATCTCTGCCAGCGCCAGCAATGCCAGCGCTAAACGTTTTTGGTCAAATATTTTGTTGTTGTTGCTTTCAGTTGTTGCTCTCTGCTGCTTATTGTTGTTGGTGTGTAGAGTGTTGTTGTTGCTGCTACTGCTGCCTCTGCTCGTTGGCTGCTGCTGCTGTTGATGGAATTATTATGTGCCCAACGAAGCGCAAGAGGAAAGAATCTGTGCGCTGCCCACTTTTTCATTTGCCACAGCTTTTTAATGCACACACATGCGGCACACACCCCGCTACACTCTCTGTGCACCCTCTCTACACTCACTCTACATCCCCTCTGCACCCCTCTACCTGCCCCTGCACACCTTGAGCTATAACTAGCGCCATTTGTTGTGCACACCTTTATCTCTTGGCCAAACAAAAAGCAAAACACGCTAAATATTCGATAACATTGTGGCCAGGCAGGAGGGAGGGGGCAGGCCAAGAGGGGGCAATATTAATCAGCTGCCATTTATTTCAGCTAGCACACACACATTTATATACTTTTATGTTTGCGTATGCCAGGGTTGACCAGTGGTTAGTCAGTCGTAAATCAACTTCTGGCCGCGGGCCCAGGAACAAAACGAGAAAAACAACAAAAGCTGTTTGTAATTTGTTATATAATCCATTTTGGGCTACCTGATGATGGCTGTAGAGTACTCTCTGTGTGGGTGTGTGTGCCTCTGTGTGTGTGTTTGCAAATTTGCGCAATTTAATAATAAAATTCCAGCCGGAGTTCGAGTTCGTTTGACACTCTGTTGCTTGTTCCGTAGCTAAATCTCGGCAGTTGGTTACGGAAATTCCGCAACACGTAAAATTCCAACAAGCCCCACAGAAAGGAGGTGGTATGCGGGGAAGTTAGGGCCACATTCCAGGCCGCATGCCATAAACGTAACGGTACAGTTACTCCTCCTGGCTGCCATTCTTATCCCGCATAAGCCAAGTCATCTGCAGCCGGAGGCTAATGGCTGCAGCAGCAGTGCCAGCCCCGGCAGACGGCATCGCACATAGCTCTGGCCATGTTATTTTGCCAGCTTGTTGTCTTACTGCTACCCCCTCCTATCTCCCTCTCCTGCTTGTTGCATACTTTCAGTTTACAAAATTCCAGCGTTGCATGAGCACGTTCGCCTATTTTATGGAATACCTCATGAATTTCAATTACGCGCTCCCTCTGTCCAACTTGGTGGATAAAACCTATGCAATTCCAGCAAATTAGTGCATAATTCAACTAAACCTAATCCGAACGTGCTCCCTAATTAGCGCTCCAAGGTGCGCAGCATGGCCAGAAAGGAGCCTGTTGTCTTGAGCACCTGCAAAAGGGAGAAACAGAGAGAGAAATAGTGAGAAAAACACATATAGTTTTATATATAGTCATATATATGCACACTTTTATTAGGGTACGACTTGCTAAATTGTATTGTATGGTGCATAAAAATGCTTGTTTGCATGCACAGACATGTCAAGAGTTGTGCCTGCCTATCAAATAACAAAACAATTCGCCGCCCAAGCTGCTCGAGGAATTCCAATTTTGGCAAATGAAAATTGTTTGCTGAGAGTACTTTCTTTTTGTTTATTTTTGAATAATTTTGGAATTTCTTCATGTCGATTTGGTTTGCCAGTAAAGTAAAAGGAATTTCATGGGAATGGAGGTATGGTTTTTGTTTTGGGGATTTATGTGCTTATGAAGTGCAATGAGATTATCGATTGAATGAGCATATGTAGGTGAATATATGAAAAATATGTTCATTTTATTATTTATAGTGAGTTAAGCTTGTTATGCAGTGCAAAAGTGAAAAATGAGTTGAAGAATTCTAAAGGAAAGTCATTCATTACTCTGTGCGCTAAAAAGTATGCTAAGCTATCTTGTAGTTTGCAAAGGGCAACGTTTCTGGCTAAATTAAAGCATGTGACGAGAATTTATTAGGTTAAATTGAGTTAGAATGCAACAGAAAATAGTGTAAAATAGTGAAAACTATTTTTAACTGTACAAATATATACAGCATTATATTAAAAAATATAGTCACCAGCCTTCATTCTACCTTCCATTTGAATCTATTAAGTTATGCGCTGATAAGCATGCTAAAATATCTAACAGTAAGCTGAGTTAACAACATTATTGAGTTGTTGAATACTTTAAACTATTATAAAGCAATGCAAATTAATGTAACATTGAGGATTCCCATCTCTCTCTCTCTTCCGCTTCGCCACCCCTCTCTATTGCTTTACTCACCCACATCAGCAGTGGCCTGTCAATGCTGAACATAAATCCTGTCACCTTAGCAGGTCGTTGTGCGCGCAGCATCATCAGCTGCAGCGTGCGCCTGCTTCTTGGTGGCACTGTCTGCCATGCGTAACTCGCGTAGATCTCGTCTGCAATGCGCAGGCTCTGCTGCTTGATGTGCTCCCCGCCAAAAGCAATACGCACTTAGCTGGGCAAGCACAACCAGCAGAAATGCAGCACGAAAGGGCAGTTCTGGACTCCAGCCGCCACGACTGAAGCGATAGGTGAGCGTGCAGACCTGTAGATAACTCAGCGTGTACTGCACGAAGCCAATCTCCGCATATATGTCATTCAGCTGCTGTGCAAGCTCCAAAGCAACGCAGTGTAGCTTCACGCATTGCTCGAGCTGCTCACTTGTGCTGCAGCTCTTGCGCAGTTGCCTCGCCAGTAGCTCAAATTGGATTATTACGTTCCGCACCAGCCAAAGGAAAAGCGTATCCACGGAGATCACCACTAGAGCCACCGAGGCAGTGGCAAATACGCCCCACACATACACGGGCCAGTAGTAGATCCACAAGGTTGTATCTAACCAGAAACTAAACTCCAATGGAGTACGTGGTTCGAAGCTGCCACGTAGCAGCAGCGCAGACAGACCCGCAGCCAGCGGCATCACGGCCGAAATCAATACGGTGCCGTAGGTGCCATTGCGAAGTATGCTACACAAGCGAGCATCCAATTGATTCTCCCTCGCAATCAGTTCCCTGCTCTCGCCGGGCGTGGACATTTCCCGCTCATTGAGTCCATGTAATCGTGCGAGGAGCGAACTCACGTGGCGTCTTTTGATGATGAACATCGTCACCTTAAAGGTCGACAAGGAGCTCTGATTGACATTGGCCAACAGATCTGTGACGTGTATGAGATCACTCGCATGCCATAGCGTCTCCACCAGCATTGGCAGAATATGCGAGATTATCGAGAACAGCACCACTCCCGCCCACACGGGATGGCCAAGGCGGAACCTTAGCTCCTTTCCCACGCCGGGCAGCTTGAAGCCGAGAAGCTCGAATGCGCGACGCTGCACCGCAAAATAGTTGGAGCTGTCCTTGTTGGTGTCCAGTGTAGATGTCATTCCGGCACTGTGTGATAGTCCGGCACGCTTCACATGGCTTTATATATACGGGAAAGGTTACCCCTCCTCCCCTCTACCTCTCGCTCCAATCCCTGCGGTCTGATTGTGCAGTTAGCGGACTTAAGTGGATGTGTGAACGCCCAGGAAATTGCGCCTGAAATATTTATTGCAGGCCTTAACAGCGGAACGTGATATGCTTACCGAGAGTTCCCTCCTGCTCTGACTTCCAATCCTCTGCTGGCTTTGTGCCGGGGGAAGCGGTGTTATGTTTTGATTGGAATTGCGTATTTCACACAATAATAGACGGGTGGAGCAGGGCAGGGGCGTGGCAGAGGGGCGTGGCAATCGAATAAACGAAAACACGCTCGAAAATAAACATGACCTCGGGCAGGAACACCGATGGCAGCAGCGGCAGTACTTTTATTTTAATTAACGTTTAACAAACGCCTGCAACGCCCTCTACAGTTGGCCTCAGCAGCACAGTGGGGATAGTGGAATAGTGGGATAGTGGGACAAAGCGGCTGCGGTTGCACTTTAATTGGAAATTTATTGTGTGCGCCACATTACTCGCATTCCAATGTGAAGCTAATGCGCTGCAAATAAATCCTTTAATATAGCGAAAAACAAGCCAGATTGCAGCAGGAGAGGATGGCAGTGAAAAATGCATAGTTTCTACTAAAATAATAGGAGTCTCGTAGTATTTTACCTATTCTATATAAAATACGTATTTGTTTAACATCACCACTGTTATGCTTATGTTATGCCAATATTCTGTTATGTAAGTTCAAATTTAAATGTTATGTTATGTTATTCGCTTCTACTGTTAATCTTTATATTCTGTTAACTTTATCTCCTGTTATGCTCATTCAGTTCATGGTTATCGATATTTCGTGCTGCTTCCTATCGGTCTGTTACACTGCCCATTACAGATCTACTGGCTGCACTTTGGCATTGTTCACAGCTTACCAAATCCTATAGGAGTCTCCTCTGTTCAGGCAAATGGAGTCGGATAAAGCGCTCATTACTTGCTGCAGCATAAGCAGGCTTTGCCTTGCCCTGCCCTACGTACAGCTGGTATTTTTCATCTCTCTCCTTCTACCCCTCTCGCCCACACACATACACACATTCTTGCCCAGAGCGCTGACACAGATAGACAGTCATTGCCATTTCAGTTGCAATGCCAACGGCAGCAGTTCCTGCGGCGACTCTGGCTGTGTCAGTTAGTGCAGCACACTTGCAGCTGCCGCGTTCAGCCGATAAGCAGCAGCAATAGCAGGAGGGATGTGCGGAGATGGAGGATGTCCATAAGGAAGTACGTCTCCTCAGCTGCGGCTACAACTCAACTGGCAATGCAATTCAACTCTTTTACAGGCGATTTCCACTTGAATTTCAATTTGGCTTTCAGTGTCGCAAATGTTTGGAGACAATTTGCCGCAACATGGAAAACCTATTAGTTGGCAATTAAGCCTGTCCGGTTCGGGTCCAGTGCCAGGAATGTCGACCCATCGTGGGACCCGTCACTGAGGTTGTTGTATCCCCCCGTCTCATTATGCGTGCAATTTCCCCAGCTGCTGTCGAAATTCATTACGCGCCCACTTTATGCACGCGTAATTCAATCGGGCCCCATCGTCCAGACAAAGCCAAATCAACAAGTTTGGCTAAGCGTGCAGAGGGTTCTGCGTGTTCTTCCTCTACTTTTGGGGCATCTATATCCCTCAGTTGTCTGTTCAGGGCAATCGTGTATCTTCTTCTTTGCTCGTTTCTTTGGCTCAACCTTTTTTCGGCTTAATGTCATCGTGGAATGTCTTCAATTACTCTTGTCCTGTGTCGTGTGACCCCATTTGCCTGCGAGTGGGCGCAGGGGCAAGGAGGCGTGGCGCGTGAGCAAGGCCGACGGCGCCTGTCGACGGTTTTGCCGTCTTTGTGCCCAGCTTTGAAGCCCTAATTTACATGAGCCACGCCCTGTTCCGGCCCTAGACACGCCGTCGTCTAACGGCGCCACAGATTTATATAAATTTGTTAACCGTCGCCCAAGGCCTAAAAGCCGAGGTACGCCGCACAGTGGAGCGTTACAATTGCGTTGCCTCTTTGCCACGTTCGATTTATTGAAGTTTCTTTAATTTTGAAGACGTTGATGATAAAATACTCTTTTCTAATTAATCAAACTGTTTAAATAATAATTAATTGTGGTGATAGAACGATAGGCATCTTATGTGCGTTACTCCTTCGATCGAACTATCGAAATACTGAGTAAATACTAAGTGGCGGTGAAACGATAACACACTGTCTTTGTAGAAAATTGCCTTTCTACTCGATCGAATTATCGAAATACTAAGTAAATACTAAGTGGCGGTTGAACGATAACTTGCTTGCTTTGTTTCTCAGTTCGTTTACCCGTGTTGCTTATGTTAAATAGCAAAGACAATAAACTTGATTACACGCTTACTAAAAACTTTAGCTTATTAGTCAATTTATGTTCATATAAATTTTCATTTTATTGCTCGCCACACTGTGCAACGCCCCCGTACGCCATCCGCAAAGCACATTAATCACAGGGCGCCTCAAGTTATGCAACGAGCAACAGAGGAAAACAAACGCGGGCGAGCGCGCGAGAGATGAATGTCGTGTGTAAGGCGAACACGAGAAAAGAACAAGAGCAAGAACAAAACGAAACTTATTAAACAATTTATAAAGTTTGCATTTTAGCATGTACTGCCCGCGGTTGGGGCGTGGCAGGCAACAGCTGGAGTTGGGGCAGGGAGGCTGTGGTTAGTCGGCATAACGATTTCAATTTCATTAAGTTTAAAGTCGGACGGACGTGCTTATGCACAATGTTCATATCCGGCGTTTACATATGAAATTGATATTTTATGCAAAAATATTTACACAGTGCGTGGAGGGGGAAGAGTCGCGGCAACACACACAGGTGTGTGCTCGATAATTTTGACAGCGGTTCACATAGCCGAGCAGAGCGGCAAGTCCGGCGTGGCAACAGCTGCCGCTGGCAGCACCAGCAACATCACATCCTGATCCCGATGCCGAATCCCGTGGCCCGCTTAAGTCGTTCCCGTTTTGTGGCTTTGTTTATTTCATTGCTGCGTGAGCTTTGCATTGTTGTTGTTGTTGCTGTTGCTGTTTTTGTTGCTGCTGCTTCAGTTTTTGTTGCTGGTGTCGTGTCGTTTCCCGTTTGGCTTGCCTTGTGTCGTGTTGGGTTTTATGCGCTTGTTGCCGCCTCACAGACAGACACACACACACACATACACACACACATACACTTGCACGCGAGTTTACTAAGCTTCTGTCAGTCCGTTCTGGAGCTGTCCGTCTGCGGTTGTCTCGCCTCGACGGCTTAAACAACTACCAAAATGTTTCACTTGATGTTGCTCATTTGTTGCCATTGTTGTTGTTGTTGCTACTCCCTTTTTTGCTGCTGTTGTTGCCCCCCATTGCTGTTGCTTGTGGCCGTCGTAAGTACATGCAATTTGTTAGCCATTTTACACGGCAGCTCATGTCAGCCAGCGCACACTGACACACACACACCTGTATTAGAGCTGTACACACCTCGACACACACACAAAGCAACCACACGAGCTGTGTGTGAAAATTGAATAAAGTTGCCAGCGTAGCTGACAGCCTTGTGGGAGTGTGGGCACCAAAGAGTCAGAGCGATAAGTGCTGCTGTGAGTGAGAGAGTGAGATGGCAACAGCATTCAATAAAAAATTAATATGAGAGCGTTCAATGAGCTGCGGCACAAAGGCACCAGAACAGACAGTCCAGTTATGAACAACTCTCTCACATAAACCCCTCTCTCCTCCTCTCTCCTCTGCCGCTCTGTCTACTACTCAACATGCTTGCCTGATTGCACCGCAGCACAGTGGATAAAAGCGCTACAATATCAAAGCTAATTGCATTCCAACAACTAAACGAATTGAAATTTTATAAATGAAGTATTTTTTTAGATTTTTCATAAATATTTCATAAGTGTTTTAGGGCTCACTAAGGATGTGGCGGTAGCACGATAACAATTTAATACTCCTTACACTACTCAATCGAACTATCGAAATACTAAGTAAATACTAAGTGGCGGCTAAACGATAACACGAACTGTTATCTCTCTGTTTACCACTTTTGGTTATGTTAACAATAACAAAAACAATGATTGCACACTTATGTGAACTTGTACTCAATATGCAAAGTGAAATATTTGATGCAATTTTGCCCACTGTGCACTGATAAAGCGAGGCTGTTCTGCTTGGTTTAGTGTGTTAGCGTAAATCACAGGTAATACCGTTTTATGGACGCTGCGAGCCATCACACGCACACACACACACATACAGTGCTGTTTATATGTATAGATCCACCTGCTCAATGCAGTGCGCCACAAAGCGTGCTAATAAAAACATATACATATATACGTCATATCCGCTGCTTTCTTTGTGTAATGTATGCCAGTATGTGTATGAGTGTGTGTGTGTGAGTGTTTGGTTGTGTCATGTAAGCGGATATGCAACACTTTTTGCAACGCCAACGTCGTTGATTATACTTACTAAACTTGTTTACTTATGCTGCTCGTGTCTGGCGCCTGACGATGCTCAACGCGTGCGGCCTCCCCCCACTTCAGCAGGGTGTGTGTGTGTGTGAGAAAGTGCAAATTTCAGCATTACCAAGCAGCAAGCACTCAGCCCTGCACAGCACAATCGAGGGAATCAAGGGAAGCCTGTGTACATTTTCGACTTATCCGCGCGCTGAGCAAGTGCAATGCAAACATCTGCCAGGCGACAACAAGCACGCACACATACAAGCACAAGCAGGCAAACTCACACACATACTCGCACACTCAGGCACATCTACAGTATGCAACGCACAGTGTGCCGAAAATGCTGCGCCATTAGTGCTGATTAGTCGTGGTACAAATGAGGCGAAGAATGGGAATGGAAGCGAATGTAGATGCGCCAGTTTTATTTATAGCTGAAACAGGAGCACAGCTCACTACAATCTGTGCGAATTAAGGATTAGCCTAATTAAGCACACTTCAAGGTTGTATGTTATGTGTGCCAGGAGGGGCATTTCGAGTGCGCAATTCGACCAGGGCTATTTATAGCAGAGATACAGAGAATGGGAAGAGATACAGAGAAAGATCAAAAGAGAGAGAGGTTGAGAGATTTTGGTCAGAAATTGTATGTGATATGTGAGATAGCAAGAGAAATAGAGAGAGAGAGAGTGATCGAAAGAGAGATTATTCTAAAACTTCAGTTTTATATGTTTAAATCGGTTGAATTCTGCATAAGGTATATCTGTTCCTGATCTATAGGATATAGAGATCAATAGAGAGATAAATACAGTGGAAGATTGCATGTGTGTAATAAACATGTTTATATAAAGATAACATGTAATAAATATAAAAGTTCTTGATCTGCATGATTATGCTCTTGACTTGAAAGACAGAAAAAGATAGATTGAATAAAATAGCGACTGTATATATGGTAAGAGAGAGATTGTTTTTAAATTTAAGTTGAAGTCTTAAGAAATTCATTACAGATATATGTGTGTATGTTCTTGATCTGCATGATTTTCGATTTCTTTGTCATTTTATTATCACTCTACTCCACGGAAGAGCCCACTTTTGCATAACAACTTCTCTATAGTTGCTTTATATACAGATGTGCATATATATACTGCATCATTCTGTCTATGAAGGAATCATGTATATTCTTGTTCCGCATGATATATAGTTATTTTCTTTAAACCGTCGCCTATGATTCTGTATTGCAAGCCTGCTCATCTTATAAACTCTACACCACTTAGTCTACTCATTTAATACTGCCCTCAAGTTGACCCACTAAAATCACCATAAACTTCCGTCTTCTAATCAATAAAAACACAAAATAGCCCCCCGCAATAACCACCTCCCCCCGCCCAGAGTTGTGTACCTTGCTGAACTGTTGGAAAAACTAATAAACTAAAAACCAAAGCAGGAAAACTAGGAAAATATGCTGAAACTTGCTGCCTCCTCTGCCAAATAATGCCAGCAAAATTGAGAATTAAAAATTGCCAGATTATAGCAGGTTTTAGCTCGTAAATTACGCATGCTACATGAAGGGCTTTTTCTGAGGCGGGGGTATGAGAAAGGGAAGGGGGGAAAAAGCAACTTGATGTTGGCCAAAAATTGCGAACATTTTGCAACTAGTTGCGGCATTAAAACCACAAGCAACTCGTTGTACTTCTCCTGCTCGCTCGTTGTTGTTGTCGTTGCTTGTAGTTTGTTGTAGTAGTAGTAAGTTGTTGTAACTGTATGTGTGTGTCGGGGGGGGTGAGGAGGGGTGTGTGCAGTGCAAACAGCGCTCAAATTAATTTTTCGTTGAGCTAAGTAAAAAAGAGGAAGCTGAAGTCGAAACTGTCTGTGTGGTTTGCCGATTTGATGATGATGCGGCAACTGCTGTCAATGGGGCAGCAGGAAGGAGGCGTGGCTGTTGAGCCATTGAGCATGCATTGAAATCTGCATTGAGTGCACTTGGCGATTGCAGTTGCAAGTGGAAGGGGGAGAGAGAGGGAGAGGAGGCAGCTCAAGTGTGGCCCATAAATAAATAAAGCCGGCTAAGAGTCTTGTGCTGTTGCACTCGTTTGCAATTCAATGAGCAGGTGAAGGAGGCAAGATAGAGAGAGGGAGATAAGAAGAGAGAAGGGGGAAGGGAGAGGGTGAGAGAGAGAGAGAGAGGGCGAGGGGGAGGAAGACAGAGAGAGGAAGGCAGTTGCAGAGGCAGACAGCATCAAAGCCACAGGCAGAGGCAAAATGAGTCTGAGCCCAGTGAGGGGTCTTTAAGCTGCCGCTGACTGCATTGGCTGCCACTGTCTAATTATAGATAAATAACTTATAATTGACTGCCTCAGCCACACACTCAAACCCTCTGTGAACCCCCCTGGCTCCCCCTCCCTGTCGTTTACCGCTGAACAATGAGCTAATTTGGTGCAAATATTTATGCAGCAATTAAAATGCTTCAGCAATGTCGACGACGGCGTGTTGGCGCCAGACCTAAACTAACTGAATAATCTGCAAGTGCAGCGCGCAAATCAAATACTATATATATACCACTCTATACTCTTTATATATATATATATATATGTATGACTGCTGGCTGAGTCTGTGCTGCACAAACAAAAGCTACGTTGCAGAAGAAAATTGCTTGGCATGAAAGATGAATGTGCTGGCAAGTTTGTCTAACTTTGACAGGGTAAAGAGGGAGAGGTGAGGAGAGGGAGCAGCTAAGCCACGCCCCCTGACTCCTTGCTATTGCCTTTCTGCTCTTTAGAGTGCCTGCCATCTCTGTTGCATGTCTGCGGTTACTTTTCAAGTTTGCTGCTAATGCCAATCAGCCTGTGCCACAATCCCCTCCCTCCTCTCTCCCTCTGCGTGTGTGGGTGCAAAGTGCAAAGATGTATTGAGACTTTTGCCATTAAGCCTGGCCGCAGGATCAGCATCAGCTGAGTCAGACATGAGGGAGGGGGGGGCGAGAGGGCAATCGCAAGTCAGATTAGACGGCGTTAAGTCACTTCAGGCTCGGCTCATGTGTGAAGAGTGTCAGAGAGACGTCTTGGCCGGCAACTGCTTAAGGCTTTGACTTGGCAACACTTTTATCTGTGCTCAGCCAGGAGAAGGGTGCAGAGGGAGGAGGGGCAAGGAATTGCCCCACTCATCTGCCTAATTGAATTCCTTAACGTCTTCGTGCTGGCATTTCTTTTGCACATTAGGGCAAATCTCAACGCAAGTTTCCGCCTGCCTGGCAACTTCGACATGGGGCACCCTGCTGCGGCTACTTGCTATTGCTGCCACTTTTGCACGCCTGTCAGCTGGCATCCGTTGCCCTCCCCAACCCCCATACTTCCCTACTCTCCCTGTCAAGCTGTGCCCCTAAGTATGTCGATGTCGAAGTTGTCGCCCGCATTGCTTGAATTCCATTTTTAATAACTGTGTCAATGTTCAACAATTGTGGAAGAGGAGGGGGGGAATAGGAGGGTGTATGTATATGGGTGAGTGTGTGTGAATATGCAAGAGTGAGTGTGTGTTATGCCTGCATGTGTGTGTCAGTCTCTCTGTATCTTTCTGCTGCCCTATCACATAACACACTGTCGCTTATTAACTGCGGCTCTGTTTGCTTAAAAACTGATTGCAATTAGCGGCTACACACACAGACACACACATGCACACACACAAATTTGCATTTACTTTAATTAATTGAAACTGTCACAGCTGTCAATACACACACACACACACTCGTACACACATACACACATGTCGCACACTGTAACGAGTTCTTGCTAATTGATCTAATCGACTTTGGGCTGCAAATTAATAATACATTTTGTGTGCGGCATAATTGACCCAGGGACAATTTCCACTCTTTCCACTCTCTCTTTCTCACTCTCTCTCTCCTTCCTTGCTTCTTCCTCCCCCTGCTGTGCTGCTTTCCAGGCGACTGTTCATCGATTTTCCTGTGCTGCTGTTGTTAAATCAGTGTCCAGATTTAATTGAAATTTCCAATTATGCCAGACTTGCCACGTGCCACATGCCCCAAATGACCTGCAACAGGCCAAAAACTGTGCATTAGTTCATGTATTTTTATTGCTCACAATATCGCATAAATCAACAGATTACAGATTAAGGTCTCAACTTATTTTTTAAGTCGCGAAAGGATTCCAAGGATTGTGTGGCTTGTGAATTGAGAATTGTTTATGGCGCCATTAAAAATAAATTACGATTTTTAAAAAATTTTTGTTTACGTATTATACTGACTGCTGTATACTCTGCACCTAGTAAAGACTTATAAACACTGTTTTATTTATGTTCGCTACCAGATAATTGCTTACATTTATTGTTTATTTACATAGATTGCCACTTTTTAAATGCTTAAGGTTAACATATCAACTGGAAGCAGCTGTTCTAAGCTGCAGCTGTTAAGTCTTATGCTAAGCAGCTGTTAAATCTAATGCTAAGCAGCTGTTAGGCATTTAATACAATTATGCAAATGTAAAAAATAAATTAATATTGCATAATTAAAATAATATGATTTTAATATAATTAAATAATATAAAAATTTATTTTAACTTATAAATCATTTTAAATATATCATGTTTTACATATGCTTTCAAACAAAACAAAAGTTAAAAAAAAGATAATTCAAATAAATTCACTTGTTTTTAGACAGAGCAGATTTTTTTCTGTTTTATGTTTGATAAAATTAAAAAACCTTTTCACGCGTGAGTTAGCACTTTATGGCAATTTGAGTTGGCTGTCAAAAAACGCTCGCTTATCGCGGGCGCGTCGTGCAATTATCAAATACTTTTTTATTGCCCTTTGCTGTTCCCCTCTTTGCTCTTTTCTCTCAGCATCAAATTAGACAATGGACGCAGTGACAAGCTGCAGGTATCGTCGCGTGCGCTGCCGTCTGTCTCTCATTCCATTTGCCATTTTCATTTCCCATTTCGGTTTAATCGCATGTCAAAAGCGGCTGACACGCTCCCTCTCTCTTCTCTCTCTGTCTTTGTCTCTGCTTCCCTCTCCTGTTCTTTTTTTGGGGCCACTGTGAAGGGTCGTCTGTTTACTTGGCAAATTGCGAGAAACAGTTTTCATTATCATGCCTCGATAGTCGCCTCCTCGTTATTTGATGGTCTGTTCCCAAGGCCTTTGATCTTTTATGCGGTCTGTCTCTATGCGCCGCTGCACAGCAAGGAAGAAAAGAAGAATGGCGGACCCACGGGTCGGCTACTGGCCTTGATGTTGCCAGCCAGACGCGCCAGGCTGTCCTCAGCAGAGGCCACGCCCACCCCAGGCCACAGGCGAGCTGAACGTGCATTAATCCCATAATAATGCGCTAATCTCGGGCTCAGATTTTATAGAACTGATTATGCAAAACAACGATGCGATGGCATGAGCTGGCGATGAGAACAGCCCAGCGTCAGTGTACCGAGACACTTGTCAAATGCAACGCGGGCCACGCGTCGTATACGCGATGCGATGCTGATGTGAATGTGGATATGGTTGAGGCTTCTGTGGTTGCTGCTGTGCCTGATGTATTGTACGCCTGATGGGGTTCTAAGCACAGTCTCTCTCGCTCTCTCTCTCTTTCACTCCTCCTCTTTCTCCCTTCCCCTCGCTAAAGTGCAACACTCAGCGTTTTCTTTTTTAATAGTTGACGCTGGCAAGTGGAGGCTTAATTAACATAAGGGAGCACATTTCAAAATGCCCCGCACCCCTCACTAACCCCTGTCACTGAGTATGTGCTTGAAAGCTTTTAGCCAACCCACACACACACACACAGACTTGCAGAGGCAGATCATAAAATCTGGGGAAATGTGTGTGTGGTCTGAAGATTTTCAAGTGCGAATTGTCAAGTGGGCCACCAAATGCAAATGTTGCCAGTTTTTGTCAAATGTCAATACACATGCATATGCATATGCATATGTGTATATGTACAGTGTGATCTCGATAACGTGTACTAAAGGAATGTGATGAGATTTGATGAAAAGAATAGTTTGTTTTCTAGTGCGTTATTGATTCTTATTGTGAATACGTTTACAACGATTACTCTCCCTTGTTAACAGACCTGTAACAAAGCCAATTTGAGTTAACATATCAAAACGAGTCAGGATCGATACCTTTCGATTGTGGGCACAACATAGCTTTAAAAGTACCAAATTGAGTTAACATAACAGTAACAGAACAGAAGAGCGGAGTCATGCAGCCTCCAGCTGATCACGAAAAGCAAAAGGCTATAAGAGACATAACCTTACTTGCGTGTGTTTATTTACACAAACAACTGTTTCGCTGCTCAACTAAAAACCATATCTGTTACCCCCTCAGATTTATATTTACAAACTTAAATTACTTTGAAAGTGGAAACTGAGCAAGCTGTAACTGAAATTGAGCGCGCGCGTAAATCGCGTGGCAACGATTGAACTTTTCGCTTTAGTGAAAACGGAAGCGATGTGGGAAGAAGCGCAAAAAACTTTACAGAAGTTGAGATTAAGCGCGCTTCCTTTGGCTCAAATCTATTTCTGTCGAAACTGAAAACGGAAACGGATGAGAAAATGCTTTTGATGCGATTTCCTGCACTCAATTTTGTTGTCTGCGATATATGTTCCCCAACACTGCATCGTCCGCTATAGCGACTCTTTACTGTACTTACTGCGGGAATGTAAACAGCGGTTAACCGCTGTTTCAAAACTGCGACTTTTGCAATAACTGCGCAATGTGCTTTATGGGGGAATGTGATTACAGTGACGTCTGCGACAGCGCACAAAACTGGCACAATGTCCTGCTGCTGCTGCGAACTGCAGCTGCTCCCGCTACTGCCCATGTCCCTACCCCCTGCTCCTGCCTCTGTTTCTATCCCAGTCCTTATCCAGGCCCAGCAGCATGACCAGCGGCAGTTTCCATTTCCTTGACCGAAACGCACCCGAAGCAACAACGCGTTTTCCTGCTTCTCCACCACGGTTCGGATTATTTACGGTCATTGTTTAAGTGTGCGTGTGTGTGTGTGTGGTTTCGGGTGTATTAGTGTCTGTGCAGTAAAAATAGCTGGCCATGTTTGTGGTTTTTGTGTAGAGGATAATCGTGACGTCAGCTGATTTTTATCCGCAGCCTGGCGAAGGGAAGAAAAGAAAAGGAAAAGAACAAAAAGCGAAACCGAAAACGTAATAAAAACAAAAACAAAAGCTGCGATTATTCGTATAATAAATGCAGCAAAAGGAAATTTTTCGCAGGGTTCGTTATGCTGCTGCTGCTGCTCGGGCCTTCTTCCTCTTCATTGTGTGTCTGTTGGGAAAGTATGCTAAACAACAACGACAGCAGAGACAACAGCGACGACAGCGAGCGAGCTGGCATTGTGAGTGGAAGCTGGGAAAACAATCAACTTTTCCTACTTTCGTTGTCGACAAACATTTGCGCGACATGCGCGGCAGGAAATCGAGTGTGCAACATTTGCCTACCTGGCACAGGGCTGCCTTCACCTCTCTCCCCTCTCTCTCTCTGCACATCCCTCGCGGCCCCACCCACGCTGTGGCAACAGAACTGCAGCACATTGTTGCCATTGCTCAGGTGGATAGTCGTCCTTGATGCTGCAGCTGGTCTCCATCAGCCAAAGTGGAATAAAGACAGTGAAAGAGGCAGAAAGAGAGAAACGGAGAAAAAAGGAGAAAGAGATGGAAGCAAGGGGGAAGGGTGCGGGAATGGGGGCATCTTCAATCAGTTGGCCTATCATGCCCACTTGGGGAGGCCACTTTCGCTACACTTGAACCTTTGTTTATGCAAATCAAAACTGTTGCCCATGGCCCACTTCACGTGCCTTTCCTCCCCACCCCCCCTCCACACCTCATCTTTTCTACTCATTCTCCGGTGCTTTGTTAGTAACTTGTCGACTATATTTTCGACCAGCGCTTTTCATCAGCGTCAGCCTCAACGTTAGCCGTCATCAGCATCATCATCATCATCATCATTCTTATCCCCCTTTCTTTCTTTCTTTGCCTTGGCTGACTTCCGTCTTCATTCGAAAAAAAGTGTTGCCTACTTTTAAGCTTGCCTGCTGCGCCTGCTGCCAGAAAAGTGTTGCCTACTTTTGTACGCCACTCAAGGCAACTGTCGCCCAATTTACCCGCGCTTAGTAGTTGCTTAGTTGTGCGTGTGTACGAGTGTGTGTGTGTGTGTGAGTGCGCAATTATGCTTTTGTCTTGCTAAATATTGCGCTTTGTTCCAGCAGCTTTGTGCAGCAGTAGCAGCAACAGCAACAAACAGCGCGTCTTCCAGCCACGGCCAACAGGTCAGTTGATGGAAAAGCGAACAGAAAACTTTGTCTGTGACTTTTTTAATTAACTGCCCAAGTACACGCGAAGAAACACAGTGCCACTTCGTTAACGCTCAACACTGTTGACACTGACAAAGCGGCTTACGAGACAAGCCCGTGCCTGCATTGTCTATTTGTGCGTGCAGTATTTGAAAGAAAAGCGAGCAAAGCATTTTCAGTGTCAACACAGAGAGAGAGAGTCAAAAAGTCACCAAAGTAGGAGATGAACAAGAAGAAGTGCCTCAAAACTTGCAGAGCAAGTTGATGCTCACATTTCCACTTTAGATTGTCGGGCAATTCTTCACAACTGTTTAACTCAATAAGAGTTGCGCAAATACACAAGGACGAGTGCTGAAGGAGCAGAAAAAAAACGAAAAGAAACAAAAGTAAAGTTGCGCAGGCAGTGCTCGTGTTTGCCACCCCACGCCCCTGCCACGCCCATTCATTGTAATCGGACATGCTGCCAAGCTACATGTATGAGACGAGAGCTAAGCAACACAAAAAAGCGAAACTTGCGCACAACTTTTTGAAGAGTAGCCCCCGCCACGCCCCTTGTGCAAAGTTGAAAGATATAAAGAAAGAAGCGAGCGAGCAATAAGACAATTTTAATATGCATAAATCAAAGGAAATTCCCCTCGGCAGCGAAACACGTGCTGCGCTATCAATTTCCCTCGACTGGCTGAACACACATGGCAAACTCTGCAACACGTTGCAGGCAGTGCTTGCCTCTCTCCCTCAGTCTGTTAGTCTCTATGTAGGGCAGTCTCTGGCTCAGTCAGTTCCTGCCTCAGTAAGTCAGTCAGTGAGTCTCTAACTTGCTCAGTCACTAGGGTAGTCAGTCAGTCAGTTCCTCTATCCATCAGTCAGTCTCTACTTTATATCTTACTATGTTAGCCAGTCAGTCATACAATCCTTCACTCAGTCTTTGCCTTAGTCAGTCACTAAGGGAGTTAGTCTGTTCCTCACTGTCTACGTGCCTCTGTCAACACCTGCCCTCAGTCAGTCCCTACTTCAGTTAGTCCTTGCTACAGTCCATCTGTGCTTTAGTCAGTCACTCTCTGCTTCAGTCTGGCTCTCCCTTCACCAATCCCTATGTCAGTCAGCTCTTTAGTAAGTCAGTCACTCAGTCAAACAGTGGATTAGTCAGCCTTATCCATCTTCAGTCACTAGGGTAGTCAGTCAGTCATTTACTCATTCAGTCAGTCCCTCTCTCAGTCAGTCAATCTTTCCTTCAGTCATATAGTCTTTCCCTTCGTCAGTCACTTAGAGAGTCAGTCAGTCAGTCTCTATGTTAGTCAGTCTCTGCGTCCCTCAGTCAGTCACTAGGGTAGTCAGTCAGTCAGTTGCTCTCTTTCTCAGTCAGTCTCTCCCTATATCAGTCAGTCCTATGTCAGTCAGTCCTTCATTTAGTTCCACAGTCAGTTCCTCAGTCATACTCTACCTACTTTGCATGTTTGTCCCTCACTCTCTCCTTCAATACCTCCCTCCCACCTTCCCTACCTCACTCCCTGCTACCCCCTATCGTTCTCTCACAATTCACACAAGTCAGAAGTCAGAACCTTCCGCCGGGACTGGCGCGTTTCCTGCTGCAGCAAACAATACTCCAGGGTTGCCATCACGTTTGCAGTCAGCCAGCCAGCCAGCTAGCTAGCTAACACTGACATCTGTCAGCGCACATCTGACGAGTGCTGTCAATTGATAGCCAGTGGAGGGCAACAAAAACACTGAACCCTTACCCGATATCAATTTGTGGTCATCAGCTTGGTGACGTCATCTCAGCTGCCCGTCAAGCTGAACATTTCCGCTGTTGGGGTCCGAAACAGACGTCAGCGCTCATAACATGCCAGAGATTTGAAGCGAACGGATGGCGAATGGCAATGGTATAGGCAGGATGCCGCTGACAGGTCATCTAGGCGTAGTGCGAGGGCTGTTTGGCATGTTTGGCTCAATCCACAAGATTGGCAGTAGCTGAAATTACGCATACGCAGCGTGCAACGGCAAGCAGCAACAGCTCAAGCAGCGTGAAGAGCTTTTAATAGACGCCATAAATACACTGCCACACACACACACATGGTGGCACACTTCTGCACACACACACACTGCCACACACTCCTTGCCTCGGCTTGCCCCGCTTTGCCTCGTCTTACCCCTGCTTAAACGTGCCAAAAGTCACGCTACACAGCCTAATGCCATTTGCATATTTATGCGCCGTTTGGCTGCGCTCCAGCCTAGACAGCAGTCAGCATGTTGCCCCTCTGCCATGCCGCCCCCCTACGCCTCTGCTTTGCCCCTTTTGGCTAGCCCTTTTTACTCTGGGCTACAAATGCCATTTTTATTGTTGTGCACGGGCAAATATTGAAATTAGAATACAAATTAAAAAGCTTTTAATGTAAACAGCCGTAAAGGTTTCTCAACTCAGCCCCCTGCCCCTGTGCCCGCCCCTGTCGAGGGCGCCCCTTTGCCAGGCCGTTGACGCTGTTGACTTTGGCCTTGGCAGCCCAGCAGCAATTTTTGATAAATATCCAAGTTGAAGGCAAGTAAGAAACTGAGGCAAGCTCAGACACACACACGCATACACAGGCATACACACACATACACATACCTATACTTACTAATATGTACATACCTTTGCTTTCACTCACTCCTGACAGCTCAGTCACTGTGGGCGGATCAAAACGATGCGCTGATAATACTTAATTCTGCTGGAAACGCGGCCACGTGCTGTAGATGCCGCCCTCGCACTTAAGTGCGCCACGCAAAGCTATAATCTCTGTATATTTAATTGAGTTATTAAGGCGCAGCAATTGAGGGGGCGTGGCTTCCTTTGATAAAGCCAAATTACCATTGAACTGCGGGCAGGAATTGAACCGAATCGAATTGTGGGCAGTTGCTTGCTATAGTTCAAGCGGAAATGTTTAACAATACTGCCTTTAAGTGTTGTAAAATTCCGCACAAATATGTGCTCTAAATGTTTCATGATTTTTATCAATTTTAACCTTATTTATAGCCAGTTAAATTTATCTCTCTCTGTGCTCTCTATTTGCTTCTATTTGTTCTTCATTCGCTAAGCTTTTTGCATTGTATGTGGCGCCATTATCAGAGGCTGTCAAGCAGCAAACACACTTTCAGAGAGTGTACCCCCATTGAAACACAAGAGTATTGGGCCTAAGCTGCCATACCTCTCAGTGTCCTTCCTGCCGCTTCCCCCTCTACCCTCCCTCTTCACTGTCAACTGGGAAAAGTAAATTCTGTTTTTCGAAAAATGTCAGCGACCAGAGAGAGAGTCGCATGTCATACAGTGACAAACAGAGCTATAGATACGGCTACAGCTACAGTTACAGAGGCAAATACAGCAACAAAAAAGACGAAATATGTCGAATATGCTGCCAGTGTGTGTTTGTCAGTGTGTGTGTGTGTGTGTGTTATGCTTTAATTTTGCATTTCACAATTTCACTTTACCTAAATGTGTTGTAGGTTTTTGGGCTGCACTGCCCTCTGCCCTCTGCCCCCTGCCACGCCTCCTCCGCAAAACAAACAAGCAAGCGAAGCGGGCCTGAACGACTGAATAAACAGCAGAACCCAAACAGGACAGCAACAGCAACAACAACAACAACAACAAGAGAAAGGAAGGAAAAAACAATTTTACTTTGTGTCTGTGCAAAAAAGCGCAGAGAAAAAAAAAGGAGAATGGAAAAAAACGTATTGACCAGTTCTGCTGATATATATATAGCTAAATATATACTTCACATTGTGTGTTGTGTATGTGTGTGTGTGTAGGCCTGGCCAATATTTTGACAATTTTTGAGGCAGCCAGCGAGGGGGCAGGGGGGGACAGTGCGTACGGGTTCAGCTTTGGCTTCGGATTCGGGTTCGTTCGGGGTTCTTCCACGGTAATTGCGGAGTGTGTTTTGTGTTTGTGCTGGGTCCAGCCTATTGGCCCGCAGCGCTTTTTGTGTATAATTATGGCAACACAAACAACAACAACAATATGGCACACACACACTCTCCCTCTCTCTCTCTCTCTCTCCCTCTCGCAACTGAATTTGAGGCAATTTGAGTTGCTGCGTGTTAATGGATTTTGTTCGCCTTTTTTTGTCTGCAGCTCTGTTGTTGTTATTGTTGCTGCAGTTGCATAATTGAAAATTAATTATTTACAAATTGTTAAAGTGGCAGGCGCCTAATGAGTACGCCGTCCCTGCCTCCCTGCCTGCCTGCCTGCCCCCCTGGCAGGTCATAAATCAAAAGCCAATTGAAACGCGGCGGAAACTGACGAAAATTCTACTTGAATTGAAGCGTTGCTGGCTAATTCACTCACTCGTGCCATTATTCATGCTCTCATTCATTCATTCACTTGATTGATTAATTCAATAGAGCAACGTAAGCTACGCCCGGCCGGACTGGGGCTGGGGCTGGGGCTGTGCAAACAAATCGGCCGATTGAATGAAATGAATATCCATTTGAGCGATTGCCTTTTATGCAACGCCTTTGCACACATCACACTTTGTGTGATTAGAGTAATGTGCAGTGCAGCTAAGGAGCTAAGTATATGGCAGGGGGCATGCAACAAGGGGGCAGGAGGCATGCAACGGAGGAGGGCATTAACTATTTACAGCGAAAATCAATTTGAGTGCAACACGAATGCAATAAACAAGTGCAGTTTGTGACACTCCACACACACATACACGTCTGTCAATATGTCACACATCCACACACACAGGCACACATACATTCACTTACAGCATGCACTGTGTGTGCATCGTGCGCAGTCTTTAATTTTCTCTGGCCAACAGAAACCATAACAATAAACATAACTCAGACTCGGCATGCCCTTTGCCCTCGCACTGCCCTTCCCCCCCTGCCTCTCTTTCCCCTCTCCCCACTCTACCCTTCTCTGATATGCTGTGCCACCCGGTTGCTCTCTATCGCGAATGAAAAATGCCATCCGAATTGATATTGATGCAAATGAAAAATGTCAACTATTTTCGCGCGTGGGCAAAGAAAACCAACTGTACGCGCACTCGAAACAGTTCGAACATGAATATGAATACGAATGTGAATATGAGTGCTACACTTGACAAAAAAACAGAGAGAGAAACCAAGAGAGAGAGAGAAAGAGTAAGAGAGAGAGGACTATCGTGCTGACGTTGTCAACTTTGAACTCATTCAGCTTCTGTTTTTACAGCCGCATTTAACATTTGTTTGCAGCTCGCTAAATGAACCAGAAATCGAGCGTAATAAAAGCGCAAAATATTCTCAGAACATAAAAAATAGCAGCAGAAAAATAAAATAAAAAACAAATAAAGTGCAGTACCTATTTAAGATATAGAAAAAATGCTAGAAAAAAAGGAAAATATTGTGGGGAAAAAAAGGGAAATATATTTTTGTTGTGCCTTGGCAAAAAGTCTTGCAGGCAATTGAAAAATATTTATGATAATTGAAAAAGGTACATAATATAATCTGCAAATATTAACTATACTTGGCTATAATACCTAGCATACCCTTACAAATATTAATAATTATTATTCACATAACTTTATCTGCAATTAAACTTTTTTCGTTGCTTTACAAAAATGTTAGACAACTTTTGCAAAAAAATAAAACCTAACGAAATAATTAAAATATTCAACAGCTTGTATTTTCCTCTTATAAGTCCATATCTTAAGTTTATTTAAAAATTCAGTTTCTGGCATTTTGCGTCAAAGCAACTCTGTCATTATTTTCAGTGTACAGTGCAAGCGCGTGAGTTGAAGTTGGCGACTTTGTGCGGTGCCATGTTTATTTATTCATTACAAGTAATATGCGCACGTTTCTACCTTCGTCTCCCCCCCGCTCCCCCTTTCACTTACCTTCCCCCTGCCTTGGGGCAACCCCCTGACAAACCCATCCAGCGTGTAATGTAATATTTTTATACATTTTATATGCATGTCATTTGGCAATGTGCATTTTTAAAAATATTTACAACACGTCGCGCTGTTGCTGCGCTGCGAGCGTGTTGCATATGCCAACTGCCAACAATAAGACAGCTGAAAATATGATTAAGACGGAGTGAGGCAGAGAAAGATAGTGAGTGGGAAAGGGAGAGGGAGGGAGAGAGAGAGAGAGAGGGGAAGCAGTTGGATTGACCGAGTGGCGAGGGCGCATTTGTAATTACGCAAAGAGCATAACTAACTCTGCGTTTAGCTAATGAAAAGCAGCAGGTAAGATAGATTGGACAGAGAAAGAGAGAGAGAGAGGGGGAGAGAGAGAGAAAGAGAGAGAGAGAGGGGGAGAGATATCACTGAGCTTTATCTGACTGCTGACATTCTACCACAATTTTTGGTGTCAAACTCAAATTCGAATTCGTCTACAAAATATGAAACTAAAATAAAATGAAACAAAATGAAACAAAATGAAACAAAATTAAAACAAAACAAAATCAAACAAAACGAAATAAAAAGAAACAAAACAAAACCAAATGAAACTCTCTGCTGATTCTAAAATGAAATTTATCACAAAATATTGTTGAATGCGACTGAAATTGTAAGTTGAACTTTATTGTGACGATTTCAAAGAGAAAACTTTCACCACAAAGTGTTTAGACAGGTGGAAATTGTTGAGATAAGTTGGGTTAGAATGAGTAAGAGTGGGTGGGAGTGGGTTGGAGAGGGTTAGAGTGAGTAAGAGTAAGTTACACTGAGTTGTACTGAAGATAGACTGAGTTAGGCTGGGTTAGACTGAGTAAGACTGAATTAAACTGGGATATACTGAAGTAAGACCGATTCAGACAGATTTAGACTGAATTAAACTAAGGTATACTAAGTTAAAGTGGATTAGAGAGGGTAAGACTGGGTAAGATTTAGTTAGCCTAAATTAGACTGGCTAATACTAGGTTTCATTGCCATTGTCCAAAGTATAATAGTACATGGAGTGCAGCTCTGGATTAGTTTATCCTTTAGCTTTTAAGCTTCACTCCAAAAACAATTTAAAAACCTTTTTATTGAAAAAACTTTGAATTAATAACTATAATTCATTATTCTATCACATATGAATACATAAAACTCTTAAAACACTCTTAAAATATTTAAAAATGCATAGCGAAGTCCCTGAACAATTTCCTAATGACTTTCTAAATATCCCTGCAGCATTAAACAAAACAAACAACTTTTGCATTTGCTTGAACTACTTTCCAACTCAACCCAGAGCATAAAGTTAAGGGAAAACTTGAAAATTTCCACTCGCACATTTTGCAGTTTTCACTCTCTCTCTCTTTCTCTCTCTCTCTCTCTCTCTCTTTTGTCTCTGCTAGAGATTGAAGAGCAATGCAAACTCACGAGTCGAGAACGAGAGCGATTTAACATTCATCAGGTTATTCATGTGCGTACTTAAGTGTGTGTGTGTGCGAGTGTGTGTGTGAGCCACACAGCTGTCGATAGCGTGTTTGCGGTCTGGCATATCTCGTCGTAAATAACGTTGAGAGGGAGGGAGGGGGGAGGCACTGCACGAGAAGCCCTCGCATATTAATCATACGCTCTGTGTGCCGCGGCATAAGCCAAGGCCGCAGTCAAACAAACAAAATAGACAGCCCTTTGAAGCGGACAACCCTACTCCTCCCCCTGCCTCTTCCCCTGCCTCCATTGCATAAATACACGCATCGACAAACATGTTGATCGACATTTTCCTGTGCGATTTAACCCTCATTTTCCATGGAAAATTGTTGCATTTTTCCCTCTTATCAATTATGCAACATACAAAAAGTTGTTGCCCAAAATGTAATAATAAAATTGCACAAGCATAGCGATTTTAATTGCATACCATGTAGACCAACAGGTGGCGCTAGTCGAAAGTGTGGTTAGGTTGCGTTTTTAATGGACAAGAGGAAAAACTGTTCGGGCTTCCTTTCTGAACCATAAGTTGAATGTAAACAGGCAGTCAAACACACACCTCCTCTCTCCCTCTCTCCGTCTCTCTCTCTTCCCACTCTGTCAGTGAGCTTGAATTCGGTTTGACAGGCTGCTGTAGACCACAAGCCACAGCCAGTGCAGAGACGAGCAGAGAAATTCATGAATTTTAAAAGCAACAACAGCAACGATTCTCCCTGACGACCTGACGGAGTTGACCACTCGCACTGGACTCGGACTGTTGCCTGCTCTGCACACACTGATGTCCATTAATATGCGGCACACACACACCCACACACACACGGACAGTAAACAACACTGGTCGAGATTGACAACTGTGCTAATTTTCAACTCAAATGTAATTTACGCTCAAATCACATTTGCAACTTTCGCATCACATTCCTGCAGCTGCCTTCGCTTCCTGCCCGCTCCAAATTGTATTACCAAGTCTAATTTATTTGTCATTTAACTGTTGCCAATTCCGAACAGGAAGTGCCTCACACACACACCCACAGTCCCCCTTTTATGCTTCCCCTCAGTCTCTCTCTCTGGGGTCTAATTTGGCGCATATGACAGATATTATTGATGGTCCGCCTGATTGACGCTCAAACTTGATGCACGACTCGCTAAAGTGCCTCGATGGGAGAGAATGAATTCCAATTGCTTCGTACTGATTGAATAGAAGCTGCTGCAAGTTTTGTGATTATCCTTAGGGAACAATTGCGCAAGATAAACACAAACAGCAACACAAATAGAAGCTGAAGCTGAAGCTGAAGCAGAAACTGCAACTGAAATGGAAGCGGAAACCGAAACGGAAATTGTTATTTGATTATGGAAAATGCGTAGGGAAAAGCACGCGGGCTTAATGCAATTATGAGATGTGTTTTAAGTGAAGCATAATTAAAGAATAGAGAGGGGAGCAGAGAAAAGAGAGAAGTACAAATAGGAAGAATTGTGTGGAAGGTAGAATAAGTAATTGCAGTTGATAGATTGTAAGTTAGCGGGGTAGAAAGAAGAGATGTACACGAGAGAAAACATAACTATAAACCTCAAAAGAGTCTTTACTAAGTCAAGAATATATATATTATATAGTATACTAAGCATTTCACACCTCTACCAACAAGTTGGCCTTGGCAAAGCTTTCATTGTACAGTTCTAACATAAATGTGAAGTCTCATTCATTTCCACGTTTAAATCTTTTCAAATAACACACATAAAACAACTAAATCTTAGCAAATTATATTAATATCCAGACAAAATGAATACACATTATAAAGAGATTGGCAATAGTTTCGTTGAGAATTATTATAGCGTATTCGATGATCCAGCAAAACGCAGTAACATCGTTAACTTCTATAGCCCCAATGACTGTCTGATGACCTTTGAGGGACAGCAAATGCAGGGTACTGCGAAGATACTTGAAAAGATACAGACTCTCGGTGTTCAGAAGATCAAGCGCATGCTAACCACCATCGATTCTCAACCCACTCAAGATGGTGGCGTGCTAATCACTGTCACTGGACGTTTGCAATGCAATGAGGAATCGTCAGTGCCATTCTCTCAGGTCTTTGTGCTTAAGCGCAATGAAAGCCCTAACTTTTTTGTAACTCATGATATCTTTCGACTTACCATAAATAACTCAGCCTAAAGGAGGAGGGAAATGGCAGTTCTTGACCATCAACAGCAAGACAAGAGCAACATGCACTAGCACAACTTAAATATGAATGTTTTTTGTATTTAGGTTAAATACGTTGCTAAAGAGAAGGTTATGCCAAATAGAGACCCAAGGGCAGCTTAAAATTAATTGAAAATAAATTGATATATGTCATATAATATAGAATTATCTATATATATTGTGCTACTGCAAAGACTAATACTTATACTAGCCCGTAGCGAGGCGTGTAGCGCACAAGGGCACAAGGGCACCCGCCTGCCAGGGGCACCCAGTTACCGGTAGGCAAAGTTATTGTTTACTGAAAGCTTGTCGATTTTTGTGCCTTTTTGTTTTAAAAATAGTTGGGATGCCAACATTCTCATATTCAGTCATTTGCTAAATTGAGCGCTACGGATACTGAACAAGAATATATATACTTTGTGGAGTCTGTCGTGCTTGGCTTCTGTCAACCTTGTCAACCATGCCTTCTTATGCCCGTTACATATATTATTCTCTAGCTAGTCAGAACATTCTTGTGCCCTTGGGTATAATATATAATATTTCCACACCTTTTTCCACACCTTTGCCCCCTGCGCTGCCCTAGAGCCTTCACTGGCTTCGTTTCTAAATTTAACGCAAAGCAAAGCAAAATCAATTTGCGCTCTCACTGCGATAATAAATAGGCAAATATTTGCCTGGCGCTGCTTGCCAGAGATATTGATATATTGATATATTAATATATTGAATAATCACAAACAGAAATGGTAAATGGAATAATAAATCTGTGACTATTTCGGGCTTAATTCGCATTGCTTTGTCATTTGCGTTGTCATCCCCGACGACGACGACGACGACGACGTTAATCCCCTTGAGCAAATATTACGCGCACGATACGCTTGAATTGTAATCAGCTCAGCGCTGCTGCTGCTGCTGCAGTATAGGACTGCTCTCATAGAGTAAGGGACATGGAAAATATTACGTATACGCAGCGTATTATTTATCTATGGCTACAGTTTTTTCTTTTCACTCTCTGTATCTCTCTGTCTCGCTCTGTGCTGTCGTTGACAAACTGCACACGGACGTCGGCATGGAGTTTCGCATCATTGCCATATATCCGTACAGTGGAGGGGCGGTGCTGGGGGGAGAGGGCGTGGCAGCAACAAATGAACATGCGCGTATGATAGAGCACGCCAAATCGTTTCGCATGAGGCAGCGCCGTGTGCACATTCGTCAAAACTCGGCGACATTCATCACGTCATTCATGTCAACCATGCCACATCTACCCTCATCCCCGCCCCTTGCAGGCTGCCCCTTGGGCTTGCCACGCTGCGTCATTGCGTTGTCTTCAAGCGGCGTTTAGAATGCGTTTACTTTAAGTGCAGGTCGAGAAGGAGGTGAATGAGTGTGAGTCTCAGTGTGAATGTGTGTGTAAATATGAGTATGAATGTGTGTGAATGTGTGTGTGAATGTGAGTACTTGCAGTGCCAAAAATAAGATTAATTAGCTCAAGCTGAAGACGAAGCTCCACTGACGGCTTTAACAGTTACCTGAGAAGGCGCTCGTAAAACGAAGCTGACAATGATGAAGTTAACAGAGAGAGAAAGAGAGCAGGAGAGAGAGAGATGATGATGATGTTACCTGCTGCCTACGCTGCTCTGCTGCTCTGCGCTTTATGGCAAACACAAAGCAAACACCTGAGATTTCCGTTTCCGCTGGGACAACTGACGTTTCGCCTTTCGCTCTTTTGTCTTGCCTGCGCTTTGTTCCCACTTCCCTTCACTCGCTCCCTCTCTCTCTCGCTCTCTCTCCTGCTTGTTGTGCGTTTCCTGTTGCCTTGCCAATATCCGCTAACCGTTTTACCAGTTACCTTTGGCCCTGCTGCCCCGCCCCCTTGCCCTCTTCTCTCTGCTTGCTCCTAATTTATTTATGCTGTCAAATTATACGACATAAATGAATCAATTGTCCTGCCCCAAGGACGCCACTACACACGACCCTGTCTAAGTGTTTGTATATGTGTGTGTGTGCCTTGCTTTTTCAATTTGTACTGCAGCAGCTGCTGCTGACTTGTTATGAAAAATGGGGCGTGGCAGGCCGCAAAAGGAAGCCAAAGCAAGCTGTACGTGCGTGCAGCGACTATTGCAATTTTGCGTCACATTTAATCAGCAGCTTGTATTGCTAGAGTTGTTGTTGCTGTTGTTGTTGTTGTTGCTGCCCGCAAATTGGCAAACTCTTGAGCACATAAATCAATTAATTGCGACTGTCAGGTTACATTGTAAACATAAACAAGCAGCAAAGGCAAAAAGCACAAACACAAACGCGAACTGCGAACGACAACTCGAAGACGTAGGCGAACTCACAAATCTTGATCAATCTCATTGCCCAAATAGACAGCAGGCAAACACACAATCACACACACACACACAATTACACACACACATTCAAAGACTTGTCTCTGTGGATATTTCTACCCTGCGACCTCCGACAGCTGCGACCCAGCACGACATTGTATAATGCGCTGTGGCATAATAAACTCGAGAGCTGCGAACAACTCTCAAAATGTTTATTGGCCCTGACAGGCCACGCCTACTCCGACCCGCCCCCATCTGTTGCCTCTCCCCCTCTTTCGAGCGAGCCCTACACGCATTGTTGTGGTAGTGCTATGTCATGTAATGAAGCGTTTTGGATTCTTATTTACTTCGACTCTCACAATACGAGGGGCCTTTTATTAATGGCTCCTTGATGGGGGGAGTCTCGCCTTGTCTTCCTCCGCACGTACTGTAAAGTGTCTTTCCTGCCCTCGCCCTGCCACCAAACATACTTGATATGGCAATTTATAGTGATGGGTGTCTTTGGCAAGTGGGGTATGGAAAAACCATTCGTAAACGATAGTTCAAAGGATTTTCTACAGATTTTTTAGTGCTAGGGGAAAGCAATTTAAACGAAAGTTGAAACTGTTTAAGGGGAATTGAGGTCAGACAGGTGAAAAGAGCCACAATTGGAAGTGAACTATTTGGCTATGCTGCTCTTGAATACCCTGTAAGAAATACGCTTGTGTACATAGATTCTTTGGTTTCATATATGCCAAATTTCATAACTGTTACAGTCATATCTATAGATTTCTGCAGGAATATAGCAGGTTCGGAATATGCTTGCATGCGATATTACATCAAGATCTTATACACCAAATTTCTTAACTCCATATGCCATAATAACTGAGATCTGCGCTTTTATCGACATAACTATAGAGATCTGCGCATATATAGTATGAAAAGAATACAATCCCATGAGTAATGTGTTTAAGAATATATACACCAAATTTCTTTACTCCAGCCACCACAATAACAGAGATCTGCTTATGAATAGGTTGCCGAACGACCGTAACTACATATATCTGCACGAATATAATATAAAAACAATACAATCATATTTGTATTATCTACAAGATCAAGCACGCAGAATTTCCTTATTCTCGATAGCCTAGCAACAGAGATCTGCTTATAAATATCTTGCCGAACTGCCTAAACTCAGCCAAGCTTAATTATCCTCACTCCATAAGAACAGCACACCGTCTCTTATCTACTTTCCTAAGGCATGCGCCTTAATTAGTCACAATTCCAATGAAATCTAAGTGTGTTTACAGTCTGCAAAGTCTGAGTTTACCTGCAAACCAAATACTCCACATTTGCCACATCTATAACTTGTCTTATTAGCCAAAGGCATAAGCTGCAGCACACGCACTCGCAGACACACACTCTCACACACACTCACCCGCGTATTTATATGTATTTATGTTCTCATATTGTCTGCCAGTCTAATTGAAAGCGGTATTAAACAACAATTTGGCATAATCCATTTGAATTTCTCGAGGCAGGCAACATAAACAAGGCAAGCCAAAGTTTTTGGCGGAAATGTGAGAGAAAGAAGCAGCAGAAAGAAGAAGAAGAAGTAGAAAGACAAATAATTATACACACACGCGCCAGGGAAACACACACACATGCACACGCACACACACACAGCAGAGCAGCAAACAGTCAATAGCAATATCAACAGCAGGACTGAAGATGAAGCTGAAGAAGAAGCTGCAAGCCGCCAGCTGATAAAGCGGCTGTCGACCTTGTTGTTGTAGTTGTAGTTGTAGTTGCTGTTGTTGTAGTTGCTGTTGTTGTTGTTGGTGGGAAATGTTTGCACAATATGTATCTGGTCAAGTGAAAGTTTATGCCTCGCCTTTCATTACCCATTTGTTCTTGTGTGACCACTGGCCCAGGCGATAAGTGAAATAAAATGAGCTTCGACTCAAGTTCCAGCAGGCCACAGGGGGCAGCGGAGGCGTAGTAGTTAAGGTAAAGGGGCAGGGGGAGGGGGAACTCCTGCACGCCGTCGGCTAAGCAGCTTTTGTGGTCCTGTAAATTCATTTAGCAAACTGACTAAGAATGCTTGCGCTCATTTTGCTTGCGAAAAGTTTTCAGATTTACTCGTAGTTCCGGCAAGGGGTGTAGGTGGGCAGTGCGAGCAGCAAAGGGGAGTTGCTGGCCTTGCCAGCATGCTCTCAACTTTCCCTAGCTCGACAATTCATCAAAAATGCAGCTTGTACAAAGAGGGTACAGGCAGGGGGCGCTGGCAGGCGTGGCACTTCCCGTGCACTTCACTTTCACTGTGCTACAAAAATGTTGGAAAAAGTTTTTCACTTTTTTTTTTGCTGTTTTTTATGTGCAAAATGACAGCGACCAGTGCCGTAACGGACACAATACAACACACACAGCGCACACACACACACACATAGTGTGCAAGTGTGAGTGTGTGTGTATATAAATTGTTGTCAAACTGTTGCGAAGGCATTTCAAGACGTTGAATTTTATGTTGTGCAAACTTTCTACTCGGTTATTTAATTGAATTTACCACCCGAAGGCGTTGCCAGATTCTCTCAAAAATACACACAATATATTACAGATTTATATACTGTATATACTGTAAGTATGTGTACAATTGTACATGGACTAGATTTGTCCTTGCCTTGCCACGCCCAGCACATTTGTTGCTGCTTGTTGCTGCCATCGCAACTTGAAAACTTTTCTATGATTGTTTATTAAATAGCTAAGCGCACTTAATAAGCTTAGGGGAGGCTGGAGGGAGGTGAGAGGTGACTGAAGAGAGGGCACAACTTTGTTAAGGGCGTGTCCTTTTGGCCAGTCAGAGCAAAAATGTTTGCCATTCACAGAACAATTGAAATTAAATAGAAACTCGCAAATGCCTCAGAAGCCGCAGGCAGCCTCGGCCTGCAGTCCTCGCTATTGTAGGCAGATGATGAGGGAGGGAGAGGGAAGACGGGAGAATGTGTTTTTAAAATAATATTGCATAACTGCAGCTAAGAAGCAAGCGTTGCTTTGTGTGTGTGTGTGTGTGTGTGTGCTGGCATTTTAATTGCACAAACATAAGCAGCGTGATACATGCCACAGCATTAGTTTTGCGAACTTGCTTGCTTATGTTGAAAGGGTACTTTGATTTTGTGAGCAGGTTGGCAACGTTAGTGTGGGGAAGGTTGCACTTAGAAGTCATATATTGATGGTGGCTAGATTTGAACAACTGCAGCTATGACTAGTGCAGTCTGTTAATGTTTTAACAGAATGATATTTAGCATTACTATGCTAATATGTACAAGCAATGTTAAGCTAAACTGAGTTAACAGCAAATTAACATAACATTAGCATAACAATAACATAGTTTTAATTAAACAGACGGACCACAAAAGAAGTTAGAAGCGTTCAAAACCTATTCTATCCTTCTGATTTATTTAGAACAAAACATAATTCTTCATACTATAATATCTCCAATATTTATACCCTTCGAACCTTCAAAATGATCTAACTTTATTATCTTCTTCTTAATCAAAATATTATCTTCTTCTTAATCAAAATCAAAATACAAAATACTCTAGCTCTACTTCAGGTTTTTACTCCTATCAATCAATATACAACTCAAGCGTACTGCAGAATGCATTTCTCCCACTCACAAATCTGTATTACAATTGAAATTTATGTAGTTCCCTCTCTTAGTTTAACATTAATTGCAGTACTCTATCATGTTGTTATCCACCACAAGTGTTTCGCTAGGGTATTCATAATTCATCAGCTTTAAATTCGTTGCTCAACAGTTCTGCTGCTGTTGCTGGCATTTAATCGGATTACAGCAAGTCTACAAATCAAATACAGAATTCGGAGTCGAGTCGAGCTCCAGTCGAGTCGAGTCCTTTGATGGAAGCTGCGCGCAGTTTTAATAAAGTTAAACGACATCGTCTGCCGCAGCCTTCACGCAGTACTTACCATAATGTCCTGGTTGTGGTCGTGTGTGTGTGTGTATGCCTGAATGTGTGTGTGTGTAAGTGTGTCGGTTTTTCGGGTTTGCCGTTAAACGCAATTAATTGCGTTTGCACTTCACGCCAGGACGGAGGCCGGAAAAGTCGCAGCAAGTCGTCAACAGTCAAGTGAGGCATGTAGGAAGGGGGAGGTGAGGACAAGCCACGCCCAATGCCTTCCAGCTACAGCCTCCAATGTGCTGCGTGTTTCATGCTGGATCTGATTCACGTACCGATTGCGCTTCCGATTCAGTCAACTGAGCTGCCTTCCCTTCTCCCTCTTCCTCTCCTTCCTTCTCTTCCACTATAGTCAAGTGGTCGAGTGTCAAGTGGGGATAAGGGGAGGGAGAAGAAAAGAAGGGGGAGTGAGAGGGTCGCTGTGGGGATTTAATTACGCACGTATGACTGTTTAAATTGCGTTTGCTGTCGGTTCGAAATGTTAGTTTTATGTTAATTAACCATTGTTTATGCCAATTAAGGCGTCTGCGTTGAGCTTCACCAGCTGTGGCTGCTGCCCCTTCTCCCCTCTCCCACTCTCCTATTTCTACTCTTCCCATTTTCCTATTTCCCCTCTCTGTTTACTCGTGTGGCATGAGATATGCCCCAAGTGATACTTGAACTGGCTCATAGATTGCTGGTAAATTCGAGCTGCGTGCAGCGCTTTTTGCTACAGTAAACACTGGCTGTGATGCTTTGCGATGTGAAATTTACTGCTAATTTTGGCAATTGAGTTTTGGCAACTTCTGGGGGAAATTGAGTTAAATAAATAAGGAGAGAATGAGGAAAGAGAGGGAAAGGATTGGATAAAGAAAACAAAGCAAGGCGAGTTTATCAAGCATTTTGATTGTTTGTGCAATCGAAGTGGTTTTCAGGAAAGTTGATAGAGGATTTACTACTGCAAAAACAGAGGGGAGAACAGTTTGATATAAAGTTTAGTTAGATTAATGAAACAAGTGGGAAAACTTGGGGGAAATAAAGGAAATATTGCACTTGATATGAAACGTTAAAAGAAACGTTTTTCAGTTTTTAGTCAGAAGAAGTAAAAGAAAGATCAGCAAATACTGTATCAAATAAACCAGAGAAGAGAAGATCTTTAGAAACTTAAACAGATGCAGGTTAAACATTAACATGGTTGGAAAGTTTGTTGGAAATTAAAGAAATGTTGCTCTTAATGTGATGAGGAGATTGTTATGATGAAAGATCTAACAAAGATTTAACAGAGTGACAACTAGTATCACTACATCAATAGCTATTTATAGCTTGCTAAGGCAAGGCTATGTAAACATCGTAACAGAACATTAACATAACATAAGTATAACATTAACATAGAAATCAAACGAACCACAACAGAAGATAAACACTTTCTGTAGAGATTGGACTTGACTTAGCAGTTAGTCTAGAGTTTAAGATGTCGATAAATTAAAGAAATTAAAGAGAATAAAGAAATAATTGTTTTTGATGCAATAAACAGATTGGAATATTGAAAAACCTAACAAAGAAGAATGGTTTTCCAGTTGAATCATTAGTTAAAAAGTTGAAAATATATAGATATTGTAAATATTTTATCCTTAAAGTTTTAAAGACACTTCTGAAGCGCCTGCGTCCCTAGACAAGGTCTCCCAAGTTAATCACAGACTTCTACGGAACTGCCAACAGCGATTAAGACACTTTGCTGAAAGAGAGGAATCCCTTCAAAAATATTAATAATTGCAGACAGGCATAAGCTGATTAAGGTTGAGATTCCCACTAATTACCGCTCTCTGGCTCACTCTCCCGCTGTCTCTCTCTCTCCCTCTCTATATTCCCCTCTTTCCGTCTCTCTGTTTTTCGCTGTCTCTTTCACTCTCTCTGTCACTCTGAATCTTAGTTGGGTTCCTACTTTTGTCAGTTGGGATTACGTATGCAGGAGCATACGTGCTAGCCCTGTCCTAACCCTCCTCCTCCTACTTCTCTGTCTCCTGCTCCTTCTTCCCCACAGAATTTGAGAAATTAAAATTCAACTCGTGACTGAAAATTAAAGTAAAGTAATATCCTTGCTCCATCTGTGGGATTATGCGTTATTTATTCTTTCCTAGACAACTTTTTGAGTCGCAGTCAAAAGAAATAAAACTGGAGCAGGAGAGCTCAAAGCTGCTGCCAGCTAAAATATACTGCAAAATACGAACAAATTACATACACATATATATGATATATACAATATCATGTAACCGACAGCTTATCTGTCATCAAACAGTTTAGAAACTGTTCCCAGAATTACAACAAGCATAACAAAATAATTTGTTGGGGAATCATAGTTTAACATGAGCAAGGAGAGAAGTAGGGGGAGTTGCCACACAAGCCTTCAAGCCGCAAGAACACAAAGCCGATTTGTCCTGGGCGTGGGACGGGGGGCGTGGCGCATGTGTGGGGCGTGCCACAGCAATGTGAGCGTTAGCATGCAGAGGGAATTACTTCACCTAATTCGTCTCGAATTCGAGATGTGCTGAGAAATTTGACAAGCGCAACTGGAGAAGAAGAACGTCAGCTGTGCAGGAGATGAAGACGAGATGCCGAAACAGTAGACAAAGGCCGCTGCAGAACGTGGAAACAGCAACAAAAAGGGAATAATGAAACGCCTGCAAAGACAAAAGCGCGAAGGGTATCCAGGGGCAACAGCAGGCAGGAGGCAAGAGGCGGAGGCAGGCGATGCTGGTGACGCCTCGCGCTGCCATCTGCAGACGCGCTGTCACACACACGCGCAAGGCCCCATTATACATTATACATATGTATGTGTGTGGGTGTGTGTGTCTACAAGTGTATGTGTGTGTGTGTGTTTAAGGCGCTCACATGTGCTTGAAATAAGGCCGCCACATTTCATTTGGCTTAAGCTCTTTCAAACATATTTAAAGTACGTGATGTTAAATGTCTTGAGAGCATTTCCCCCCACACACACACACTTAGGCACTTGCTATGCCCCTGTGTGTGTGTAGGCACTGCTCTCTCTCTCTGCCTCTCTCTGTTTGTGGGCGCTTGTCATGCTTTACCTTTTGCATAAGCAAATTTTAATATGTTTAACTCGTTTTGGAGAAGCACGAACAAGTTTCCCAGCGCGATGAACGTTAATTTTTGAACAGCGACAGTTTCCCCTCTCTCTCTCTCTCTCTCTCGACCTCCCCCTGCTCCTCATCTGTGGTCTCTTGTGTGTGGCCTAGGCACATAAATGTCAACCGGCGCACTCATCCATCAATGAGCTTTGAAAAATTAACACTGTGAGTGACAGTCGCAAAGCACTAGAAAACCCATCCAGCTAGGTTAGGACACACCCCTCCCCCTTTCCTACTCGCCCTCTTTCTGCTGCCCCTACCCTCTCTGCCACTGCGGCCTGTCGCCTTAAATTATGCAAAACGTTACAATTCCCCGACTCAATGATGAATTGTCTGTGCGGGAGGGTCAGAGGCGGAGACCCATGCGAAGGCAAGAGTTGCACGAGTGTCCTCTGTCGCTGCCGTTGCCGCCGCCTCCGTCTAATGGGCGTGGCCAATGGTGCCGGACAAACAACGTGACGATTTGCCTCGCAGCGCAACGAATAGATTCTATTCGATTAACCCGCCTCGCACGGCCATCCAAATCGCACTACGTGCCCAAGTGGCGCACGGGGAATAGTCGATTGAAAATCGACAAAAATGGCAAAACGATAAACGAACGACAAAACCGAAAACCGAAAACCGAAAGGGAAAACTGCAATTTGCACACAGTGCGGAAAATTGAGTGGAAACAGCGACAGCGACAGCGCTGCTGATGCGGATGCTGCTGCCGCTGTGGGGATAGTGAAATTCGTGATCTCTTCGTTTTGTGAATATAAAAGAACTTGGCGATTAGCTAATGGAAGGATTTTAAGTATTTACAGTGGTTGGTATTAGTGTTGAAATATTGATGAAAGTTAGTGAATGTAATCAAATAATAGAATGTTATGGAATTTTTGAAAAATTCATTTTGATAATTACATTTTGTGTATATTTGTAAAATAAATTGTAACATAGCATGCAAGTAAATCACGTCTCTTTATGTTATCATACAGCAAGATTAACGTTTTGTCCTATCAACTCAATTTTTAATACGTTAACAGTTTATCCTGTTAACTCAATTGTCTTCAATTTAACTTATCGTCCTGTTATATTTACATAGCGTTCTGTTAACTACATTTCTTACCATGAGGCTATGTTAATTAACTGTAATGTTAACTCAATTTGGCATAACATAATTAAATCGATAAAGGGATCCCACTTATCGGCCTGTCTGCAAACTGGAAGTGGTTCAAAATAGGTTAAACTTAGTGAAAAAAATGCTTGAATATTTAACACATATTTTAATTGTATTAAATTTGAAATGTTTTGATTATTTAACAACCTCTTTAAGCAGCATATTAAACATATTAGCATAACGTCTTAGCTCTCCCCCAACTCAAGTCATATTTCAGCCTTGTGAAATTGCCTTCTCGCTGTGTGTGGAAGAAAGATTTATGCGACTTGCAGCTGACCCAGTTGGTGTTACATCTCCATCTTGTGGTGTATTACAATGGCGAGCATATGCGGCCTTTTGCTTAAAAAACTTTTAACTAATTTGTTGCGCAATGAATTTCTAAATTGTTAGAGCGAATTTTAGGAAATATTGCAGATTAATTAAGTAAACTAAAATATTATTACAAACTATGAAAACAAACCGAAGTCAAAGTTAGCACTTAACCCAATTTAAAATGCAATCAATCTAAGTTGAGCTATAAACAAAATGTTAACTAAGTTTAAGCGCAATCAAGCGAAATCAAAGAAATTTACGCTTAATAATCGCAAAATGTTGTAGAAAGAAGGAAGAAGAAGAAAGCAAAAATGGTTTTGATTTACAATGAATGCTGGCAGTGCAATTCTGGCAGTTATTAGACGAAGATGAAGGGATGGAAGAGGGAAGAAAAGTGAAATAACAGCATTTAGAAGGGGGAAGTTGCAGTAGAAGAATGTTGCAACTGCCACGCTTCCTTAGTTCTGCCTCGTTTAACTCGATTTGCAACAATGTTGCGAGCATTTTCAATTTTCTATGTGACGTCTGCTTACGCTTTATGGATTTTCATTACTTTTGCATTGTTTTCATTTCTTCTTTTTTGCCTTATGCCATTTACAATTCACTTTGAGTTCGATTACAACACACACACACGGGAAACTTAACACACATATGAGTACAACTAGTTTCTGCCACTTGCAGCACCCACACCCGCACTTGCACCACCACCTGCACTACCAGCACCTGCACCACCTACACCCGCACTACCACCTGCACCCTGCACCTCCTCTGTCACACCCACATCCACAGCCTCCTCCCCCTCCAGCTTGCTAATACTTTTTTACGTATTTCTCTTGTCTACTTCTAGTTGTGCTTTTGTATTTGCCCATTTTAATGAGTGTAGCTAACAACAACAACAAATAGAACAACAACTAGAACAAAGTATACCCCTTAGACAACAACAACAACTACACAACCAACAAACAACAACAACAACAATCATCATCAATACACAATGTGACAATAAGAAACAGTAAAGAGTAAAGCGCATCAAACCAACAACAACAACAACAACAACAAATAAAAACGGATTTCAGTTGCACCACATTGAAAACAAACAACAACAACAACAACAACTAGGATAAACCAGCGCACAACAACAAGAACAACAACAACAGCAACGCACAAGAGCAAAAGAGACAAGGATAGAACACGCTTAGTCCAAAATCTCAATCAGTGTTGAATGTTCCGTCTCCCTCGCACCCCGTCCACGTCTCGCTGTTGTGTGTCGTGTGTGTGTGTGTCGTGTGTGTGCGAGTGTCTAGTCTAGTCGTGCGTGTGTGTATCTCCCCTCTCACTCTAACTCAAAGCAACCGCACACAATATCTACCTCTCTCTCTCTCTCTCTCTGTGTTTCTGCTCTACACTTTGTCTCTTTCTCTCTCTCTTTTTTTCTTTCTTTCTCTCTCTCTCTGTGTGTCACTCTCTGTGTGTGTGTCTCTATCTCTCTCTCTCGCTGTTGGGTGTCCAGCACTAAGCACCACCAAGCACCACCAACACCACCACCACCAACACCTTGAACCAACACCATCACCAAAAGCAAAAGCGCCGTGTAACGTGGGCACCACAGTCGAGTTGCAGCAGCACCACCACCACCACCGATACCGATACCGATTAGCGATAGCGATTACCGTTATTGTACTCACAGTTAGCCAGCGCACCCGACCAGGTCAGTGTCTGTGTGATTACCCCACTCCTGCTCGCCACACCCACCACATACCAGCACCACAATTGCACATTACTACCATAGATACCCACGGCAGTATTACTACCGCATGGAGCGCGGCACCAGCGGTGGTCAGCAGCATCAACAGTCGCATCAGCAGTCGCAGTCGCAGCACCACCACCAGCAGCAGCAGCAGCAGTCGCACCACCACCAACAGCAACAACAGCAACAGCAGCAGTCGCACCACCAACAGCAACAGCAGCATTCATCGCGGCATCAGCATGTGGTGGCGGTGCACAGCTACGATCCCTATCTGACCGCGGGCGATGCGGACGAGGAGCACACCTCGGGCACCTCCTCGTTCGACAACCCGGCAACAAAGAAGAAGCCACCCAAGCTGAAGCCGATGCATCGATCGCTGTCCATGGCCATCGATAACTATGCACCGATAGCGACCGATATGGAACTCGATTTGGATTTGGATGAGCCTTACTTATTACGTAGTGAGCAGCCGCTGATCCACCGCTCGGCGTCGCCGCTGCCCGTGCGCTCGTCTGCACCGCCGCAGAGTCTAGCACTACCAGCACAACAACAACAACAACAACTATTACAACAACAACAACAACAACAACATCTCCCCCCAACAACATACGCTCGCTGGCTGGTGGCGGTGGCGGCAGCGGCTCAGTGTCGCCGGCACTATCCGCACGCCAGCAGCACCACCACCAACAACAACAACAACAACAACTCCTCCAACAACAACAACACCACCAACAACAACAACAACAACAGTTGCATATGCACACCACTTTTCAGCAACTGGCCGCACAGGCAGCTGCTGCACGCCACCACCTACCGCATCCGCATTCGCATACGCATCCGCACCGACAGCACCACCCGCACTCGAGCTCCACCAGCTCACCCACCTCGCACGCGGTCAGCCCGATACTGGGCCAACAGCAACAACAACACCAACAACAACAGCAACAACAGCAGCAGCAGCACCATCTACAACAGCAACAGCACCACCTACAACAACAGCAACAGCAGTCGCACCGCCAACAGCAACAGCAGCAGCAGCATCAACCGGATATATATCTGGTCAGCAGCAGCAGCCTGGGCGACAATGTGGGCGGCCTGGGCTTCGGCATGGGCATGGGCATGGCGGGAGGCGGAGGCAGCGGCAGCACATCACCGATACAATTCATCGATGTCGATGATATGCTGCCACGTGCCACAGTGCAGGCGCTGAAGAAGAATCTGTTTAGGCGCAGCGACACAATTGACGTTCATCCGTCTACCAATTTTCAGATGAAGAAAACGCATTCCTTCCACGCACAACAGGATCCCGCCTCCATGGAGCAAATCCAACTGGCTGTGGCTGCCGGCTCGGCCAGCTCCAGTCGACGCACCAGCTCGGTGCGTGCCAATTTCCTGATGCCAGGTCCGCCAGCGGGTGGCAAAGAGATCTCACGTTCGCCCTCGCCAAGTCGACGTGGTTGTCGCTCCCATCGTTCGTTCAATGATCCGGGCAGGCGGCCCAGCAGTAAACCAGACTCTGTGGTGGAGTCACAAATCAGGCATCCATCATTGAATGATGATCTCATGGAACCACTCGATGCACGCGGACTCTTTCCACCCACAAATCTGTCGCTGGAGAATGAACTGTTTGTGGAGTCGCGATCGCGGAGCAATAGTCACACCAAAATGGATGAGCTGGGCATTGCGGAGCTGGCAGCGGCAGCTGTGGCCGTGCAGCGCATGCGCAAGACTTCTGGTTCGTTTGAGGAGCAAGCGCCTGGCCTGGCCGCCGGTCACAGCGCCACACATCCGCCCGCCGCCTCCGCCTCGAACAGCATCAAGCAGAAACGTGAACCGCATCCGCATTCGCGACAGCAGAGCACACACAGTCTGGAGCTGGACGGCAGACCCTCAACCTCAGCTGCAGCTGCGGCTGCCACACATACCATGCAACTGCATAGTGCGGCAGCTGCGGCCAGTGCAGCCTATCACTTCAAGCGTGGCGCCCAGCACGGACGCTCGCTGTACCTGTCGCCCAGCAATCTGGAGGAGCTGGCGGTGCACAGCAGGCCGGGCGTGCTGGCAGCTGCGGCGGCCTTCCAGGGCACCAATGCCAGTGCGAGTGTGAAGCAGGCCAAGGCGCTGCACAGTGCCAGCGTGCGACTGCGCAACTATCGGGAGACACTGAGTGCCACCAAGAAGTCGAAGAGCTTCATTGGCGACGGCAGTGGCGCTGCGGGCGTTGACGATTTCGAGCTTAGTTCACCCCACCGACGCAACAGTCGTCCGCTGTCGACAGCAGTGCCCAGTGCGGCAGCAGGTGGGGCTGGCGCTGGTGTTGCCACTGTGGTCAATGTGGATGAGATAAAGCGCAGCCCACGTCCAATTAGCGCTGCCGCTGCTGCCTTCATTGAGGAGAAGCGTCCATCGTTCGAGCGCAAGGCATCGCTCACCTACGAACAGGAGCTGACGGATGCGGCCTTTGCGGCGCAGGTGCTGCGTCCCTTTCACCACAAGCTGGGGGCATCGGGCAGGAAGGCCTCGTTGAGTGGAGGATCGCACAAGCTGAAGAAGAAGTCGTTGAGTGATGAGACCGATGAGGATGAGGAGGCCGATCGCAAGCGCAAGCGCATCGTTTGCATTGTCCTGGCCACGGTGCTGCTGTGCTTGGTCTGCGCTAGTGTCTTTGTGGTCATTGTCACCCTGACCTCTGGCTCCAGTTCGTCTGGGAAGAAGACGCACTCGTTCAGCAGGGACACCCCAGTGCATTACACGGGCATGCGACCGTCATGAACTACACTGAAGATAGCAACTTGGGTTTTACTTCTGTTTCCGCTTCCACTACGCCTTCCACTACTACTCGTACTACAACTACACTTTACTCTCTTCACCTTTATTTTCTACTACTTTCTTCTCTACTTTGGCTGTGTGTGCGTGCGTGTAATTGAACAGTGCAACAACTGCAACAAGAACAACAACAACAGCAGCAACAAGCGCTGCAGCCACAAGTGCTGCAGCCACAACAGCAACGGCAGCAACAACAACAGCAGCAGCAACAGCAGCAGCACCAACTAAACCGCGCCTGTAAGTAGGCAACGCTTTCGCGTCTCACACTTATTGCTTATTCACCACACCACAGCACAACACACAGCCCAGTGTTGGGCAACGCTCAACGCACAAAGGCCACCGCAATAAATTTTTAAAATCTTTCGCTTTCATCCAATTTTCATTTATTTTCCCCGCGCGCTGCTAAAACAATTTTTCTTCTCTTTTCCTTTTTTCTTTTCTTTTCTCTTTTTTTTCCTTTCTCTCTCTTGCAATCGTTCAACTTTTTTTGCCCCGCAGATTGTTCAATTGAATTTTGTGACTTTTAAATGAGGCAACTTTGAGCGCTGTTTGCCATGTATATATAGTACAATATATATATATATATCATGATGATATAGTATGCATATATGCACAGAGATTAATGTTGCAAAATGTCAACATTGGTTAAATTGAAAGTGAACAATTAAAGTTCAATATTGATATTGAGTGTGTAAGCAAAAAATAATCATAACTTTCAGCCTGCAATAGGTTTTCATTTCCATTTCCATTTTCCTTATGATTTCCAGCGTTCGATTTTGCGTTTTGTTTTTGCAGTCGCAGTCCCGGAATAAGGTCAGCTTTGGGTCGCCAGGGAATGTGTGTGGGGATGGGGAGGGGGGATTAATATGAAAGGGGTTCATCCATAAAGCCAGGCAAATACACGTCGAACCGAGGCACGAGTACGTATGGACCTCAGGTCCCCGATGGGCTGAGCCGAGCTGAGCTGCCTGACTGCCTGCCAGATGCTGCTGACTTTCGAAAATTGAGCTGGCAAAAGCTCAGCAAATCTCGAGCATTACATAACCGGCTAAATGACTAAGCCACCCTCCTTACACCCACACCCCCTGGCCTGCTTGGCTAACTGACTAACTGACTTGCAAACAGCAAGCAGAGTGCACACACACACACATACAGACAGGGCACACGCATGTGTGTGAGCCATAAAAAATGATACTTACCTCGACTTTAATGACTCTGGCGCTGACTGCAGCAACAGCAACAACAATAACAGCAGCAGCAACAGCAGCAACAGCAACAGCAACAGCAACAGCAACAACAGCAGACCAAAGCCAAAGCCAAACCAAACTAATCAGCACATGTGTGCGTGTGTCTGTGTGCCTCTTTCCCTCCCTCTCTCTCTACCCCACTCCGCCTCACTCTCTGTTCCTCCCCCTGTTGTTTAGCTAAGCACAGACAATGACAATGTGCTACGCCGTGACTGACAGACAGACGAACGAGACGGAGAGACTGAGAGACTGACGGAATGACCGACACAGGGCTGCGTCTGCAAGGACCTTTAGTTATCATGCTCACTTTTTATACTTTCGCTTAATAGTTGTGTGTGTTGGTTTGTTTGTTTGTTTACCAGTGTGTGTGTGCCTGTACGTCTGTGTGTGCGTGTGTGCGTGTGTGCATCATTACAGCAGCCTCTCTGCTGCTGCTAAAGCGGGCATCCTTTTTTATGGTGTGCGCCCACAGACATGCACGCTTATTTACACACACAACCACACACGCACACACACACACAGGCACACACAGGCAGGCACGCACACAGTCGTCATTTTACGTTTACGACATGAAACTAGGTTACTTTACCATGTGCGCGTGAGTGCAACAACAACAACAAGAACAACAACTACAGCGTGTTGAGGGAATTGTTTACTGCGCATCGCATCGCATCGCATCGCTGGTGACATTGCCCGCTGAGTTGGCTTCACGTCCTTGCCAGCAGAGGAGAGGAGTGAAGAGGCAAGGAGAGTCCTGTGAACGCCACTCGACGCGGCGAATGCCCACGCGACCGCAAATCGCATCAAAGGCGAATTGACAGCGTAAATCTCCTAACCGCCCCCACCACCCTTGCTACACCTATCCCTTTCAGATATGATAAGAATGTGAAACGGATGCGCAACAAATTGATTGTCCATTCAGCATGGCCACAGAAAATAATATAGAAATAAGAAATATAGAAAATAAAGCACAAATAAATTATTGATTAAATGCACATAAAAAGGGGCAGCTCAAATAGAAAACAAATTGCACATAAATAATCGAGTAAATAAATTATGAAACTCTCATCATTTACATATCAAATAACATGGGGAAAATTATAAACAAATATAAAAGTTAACGGCTTATCGTTGTGGAAGTAATTAACAGTTAAATGAGCGTGTAAAGAGCCTGCTTGCTTAATTCCGGTTAATGTCAGATCCGCAAACATGAAACAAGTTCAACTGAAATAATCTGAAATAAAATTAATGGGTGAAAACAGAGAATTTAAATCGAAAAAGAAAGTGAACATGATACCGACAGTACAAATATCATTTAATAATATCATCGTCAGTACTTAACTGCATTTCACTTGCCTGCCGAACGGAAGCGATGATATGTTCATTTTAATTAAAGCTTTCCCCATTTTACTTTTAACATCTGCATGCGGGAAATCAAATGCGCATTTTCTGTTTTCTTGCCAGTTTACGAAATTAAAAATATTCAAAATGGTTATGTTAGCCATAGCAAAAAAGTATCGATAAGAAAATACTCAGTGTCGCTGTGCATTAACATGATCGAGTTTTGCTTACCGCAACGCTTAACAGACTGGTGCTATTAACAGCGTGTGATATTACAGCTGCCTTACAAAGAAAATTACAACATTTTTAGTAAAACGTTAAATGAAAATCTTTTTTATTTATTTATTAATTTCTTAACATTTAATATACATTTCTCAATGCTCTCATCCTTCTGCATAGCCAAACCAACCCACCACTTGTGCAGAAATAGAATTTTGAGCAAAGAGAAAACTCTGTTTGTCCCTTGAAATTTAAGCCAAGTTATAAATAATAATTTTTCTTCAGCAAAAAGAGCTAAGTGCAAAAGCTTTTTAGTCCCTAAAATAGCAAAGTGAAAGCCACAACCAACAAGACTGTCTTTCTGACTTTGTTGACTATTTCAAGATGTTTTATTCATTTCATTTCATTTGACAAATTTAATTCCTACGTCAATGCTTTCTCTGCTCTGCTCTGTGCATGCCAAATAAGGGGAAAGAGCATTAGTTTTTTCACCCGGAACCAACTGCAAGCGAAGAGGCGAGTGGGAAAGGAGGGGGTGGGGACAATGGGCAAGGGGCAAGGGGCAGCCACAAAACTGCAACAATAATTTCAATTAAAGAGGAAAACTTCGGCAAGAACAGGCCTACCACACACATGCCCTGCCACACCCACTGAGGGAGCAAGGGGACTCTAATTAGTTACATAGTTATACAGTCGTCGGTCTTCATCCGTCACGATGCCCAGTGAGGAAGAAGGGGGTGGGGGGATCGGAGCTTGCCGTGACGTTGTGTCTGGGGGACGAGCTGTTGCTTTCAACGCCACATTTATAATTAAACAACATGAAAGACACAAAGAAGCAACACAAACACACGCATCAGGCACTTGCACTCAAACACACACACACACCGGCACACCTGGCCTCAGTACAACACACAAAACCGGAGAGAAAGTAAAGCTGAAAGTTACACGGCGGCATTTATGAGCGCCCTTAATGGCTGTTAACAATTTAACTTGTTTACCAGTGGGAAAGTTCTATGTTAATTGGTCTCAAATAGCCTAGAACACACACACACAGACACACACACGTATACACAGGCACACGCACATAGCCAGCAAGTGGGGGGGGAAGGGAAGGGGCAGGGGGTACTTTGTACTCAGTTACTGTAGCTATTCAGCGCGCAGCCACTTGCCAAGTGAATAATGGCAGGCAGCCACATCGTCACCTGTGCCGTGTACTTGCCCCCTCACCTCACACTCCCACAACGACACATTAACACGTTGCGCCTACAACATGCCCCACGCCCCCTCGCCACGTCGCGCACCTGCAGGACAACGATTACAGCCACAAGCCACGTCCGTGCTTTGCTCTCCGCCGGACCGTGGACCGTGGCCCGTAGACCGAGTTCATGTTTGAGTTGAGTTACGCTGTTCGTCGAGTCGAGTTTGGTTGAGTTTCGGTCGAGTTCGGTTGAATTCAGTTGTTGGCAGAGTTGGCGACAGGCAACGCTTTGTTTAACGCTTGTAATTTAAAGCCGCCCATAGTACACAAGCTTAAATTGTTGTCTGTATACCCTGCAGGCGGGAGGGACTGAAGGGGAATAATGCTATATATGTCTATGAAATATGTTTAATATATGGAAATATTATGTTGCTTTTATATATTAATAAATTGAGTAAAATTACCACATAAATTCACATTGCATTTAAAATTGCCTGTGTGTATGTTAAGCTAACAGAGGGTACTTAGCAGATGCTCTTTAACAGATGGTATTCAGCCGCAGGTTTTTAAACCAAGGATTTTAACAGAAGGTTTTTAACGGAATGTTTTTAACAGAATGTGCTTAACAGAATGTATCCTTTATTAAACACTTAATCAGTGATGCCATTCCCCTTTTTCTAGCTATATTTTTATACAAAATGAAGTTTTTTAGCTATTTGCTTAAATTACATATACTTCCAGTTCTTTTATAGTATCACTCTTGCCCAAATAAAAGTCAGCTTTTCTTTTAAAAAGTACAAGGTAAAAAGTACATGGTATTTGCCATGTCGACTACACAACTCTCACATGAACTTTGCACTTCCTTTTTCGGCCAATAAAAAAGTAACTAATTTTGCAATTAAATGAAACATTCGTAAATTACTTAAATACTTTGCCAGCCTGTGCGTTTGTTTTTTGTGTGTGCGAGTGTGTGTGTATGTGTGTGTGTGTTTGCGTTAGCCTGCAATTTAGGGCAAGTATTTTTTAATTAAATTTTCACAGCATACAATTTGTGCAACATACTTGCAAAATGCAGGCCAGGGCTGCAAAACAGACAGCTAGAAAGACAGACAAACTGATGATGTGTGCGAGTGTGTGTGTATGTGTGTATGCAAATGCCATACAAAGAAATAGGGGAAAGGGAAGGCAGCGTAGCCTAGGGGCGGTGTCACAGTTGCAGCTGCTGTTTTGCAATAACGTGTTAAATCTTTGTCATGCTGCCCCCAAAAAAACAAGCAACATCAAGTGAAACAAAAGGCAGAAGGGAAGAGGGAAAGGGGTCTAATACACACATACATAGATATAGTTACAAATACAAATACACACACAGACACAATCGAAGCTCAGAGCAGACAACCGAATCGAACTATGCAACTGGAGAGACTTTTCCAACTCCCACTGTGCGTGTGTGTGTGACTGTATGTGTGCGCACATGTGATTGATTGGCAAACAAATTTTGACACTTTACACAGCACCAATATGGCAGCTGCCACGCCCCTTCCCTCCTTCGTCCGCTTGTCAATTTGTTTGCCGTTAATTAAAACTGCTGTAAAATGCACAAAAGCGTCGCGCAAACATGACCAAACACGTCCAGTCAGTGCAAGGGGGCGTGGGCAAGGGCGTGCACAAAGGCGTGACAAGTGTGTGGGCGTGGCTCTTCAGTTAAAAAAGAAGTATGCGACAAAAGAAACGCTTGACTTTTGCGTGCCGAAGCTTAATTAGCAAGGCGGATCACCGGGGAAATGGGAAATATTCAAAGTCGCTTGATTTTAAGGGGGGTTTAATCTGGGAAAGAACTGTGGAAGTTGTTGGCTTAAAATTGCAATGATAATAGAGATGATATGATATAATAGAGATAACTTAACCTAAATTTAACCCTGTTCTGCTCCTTAACCCTAACTTAGTCTAAACTGTGTCGCGTTATAAACAATGTTGTACTGTGCTTAAAGTAAATAGTCTGGATTGATGAAAGTTACATAAAAGAATTCATCAACAGGCATTTACTTCAACTGCAGTTCAAACCAAGAGCAACAAAGACAAAGGATAATAAAAACGCGTCGTGCAGTGTCTACTGAACTTGTTCCACTAGAGTGTTAACTGTTAATATATGTTATATACAACATTATAAGCATTACAAAATACTGATCGCTCTCTCTCTTTCTCTTCCCTCTCTCGCCTTCCCTCATGTCTCGCAGTGCGCCAGGAGAACGAGCGCAGCATGCGCGAGAATCTTGAGCGCACAATGATAATGAAGAATCTAACGGAACAGAATCTGCAGCGACAGCAGCAGCTGCTCAATCAGGCGCAGCAGCAGCATCGCACGCCACACTAGCAGTGAGAAATGAAGCCCGTGCCACGCCCTCTGCCTCTGCACACCCCCCTGCTTGACGTCTTCATCGGCCGACACAAAAGTTATGCGCACAAATCAAACTACAATTATAAAGAACCGATGAAGACGAGGGGGCGCAAGCAGTTTGGGGCAAGTCTACCTAGGAGAACCACAACAACAACAACAAAAGAAAACACAATTTGTTTAATATAAGCGTAAAAACAATACGAGTATTTAGCAGAGTTGTATAAAAACAAAGAACGAAACAAAAGAAAACAAAATCAAAAGTGATCCAGTTTAGGCCCCGATTGGGGGGCGATTTAGTATGTTATTTATAAAGTTGGTTTGATGCATTGTAAATGTATTTATTGTCTTGTATGCTAAATGTAATTTGTAATTTGTCGTGCTGCCCTCGCGCTGCTCTCGCACACACCCTCACACATACACACGTTTTTGTACAGTACTCGACTAGTTGAGTTGAGTCGCGTCGCATTCTCCCCCCTTCCACAACATGAGTCATGTTCCCCCCCCTAGATCGGTGCCCAAACAAAAGGTTTCGCCATATCCGAGTCAGTTTGTTGTTGTAATTGGTTTCGCTTTATTAAGTTACGGAATTTACCTTTCCCTCCCCCACCCACTCCGACATATCTAGTGCGCAGCGCGGGGAGCAGAGAAAAGAAAAGAAAAACAAAATAAAACAAAACAAAACAAAAAATAGTTGAAACAAAGTTGTTAACTGAAAGTAGTCGTAAGTAAGCGTTAAAAGCAGCAAAGTTTTGGTAACTAGGCAAAAACAAGAAGAAAACATTAAGAGGAAATCGAACACAATTCTCATAATAACAACAATTGCGTAAAATAATTGAATAATAATAATTACAATAATAATAATAATCATTGTGAAGATGTTGCATTAAATAGACCGATTCTCACATTGTTTCGTGAAGGAATAGAAGAAGAAGGTGGTGAAGATGACGAATAATTGTTGTATAGCGTATATAGTGTATTACTCTAGACTCTAGTTATAAACATAAACAATTTAGCAGTTACTTAAGTGCAAAACGAGCTTGTTGTCGAATTAAATATAATTTTAAACTTAGCCTAAAATTAAGTTCAGCATTTGAGACAGGGAGAAAGATAGGGAGGAGAGAGAGGGATAAAGTAAGAGGTAGAAATGTCTATGAAGGATCTTTCTGCGTCATTTCGTTAAGTGTTTTCTCAGTTATATGTGTGTGAATGCGTGTATGTCTGTTAGTGTGCGTGCCATAAATCTGTTGCAATTATAATTGAAAATTAGCTTGAAGCAAAATTCTATCGGTTTCAGCCGCAAACAAGCCGCGCATCTCTAGCTCAATTTGCAAGCCCAGTACGCAGTCTTCAATCTGTTGTTCATCTGTTTCTTTCTTCGCCCAGTTTAGGTTAAAACACAAAAGGAGAAACGCAAGTAGAGAGAGAAACAAAGGAAAGCTGAAGACGAAACAGAGAATTTCAATGTGGTGAATATGGCCAAAAAGATTAACAGCAACAGGACTTGACGATTGTCAATCGATCGCTTAACAGCAGTCTGTTAACTGTTAACTGCTTAACAGCTGTCTCTTAAAGGACACGTTAACCCTCTTGTGGCCTGCGCCAAACAAAAAACAGCTCGAATTTTGTGTAAGATTGTGCCTAACCGAAAGTGAGAATTATAACAAGATACATATTAACGAAGAGTAAAACTGAGCAAATGCATAATAAATATATATAGATATATATATACAACATACTAACGGTACCCGCAGCTACCAGCGAGTTGCCAATTAAATTAGTTTTAATAGCCTAAATCAATGTCAATAACGTTAACTATTATGAGGCATTTTTGGAATACCAAGTTAATAGAGAGAAAAGAAGAAGAAAACAAAAGTAAAACCCATAAACAAAGTAAAAGGAAAGCTTTAAATTAAAACAATTTTCAGAAATCGAAAAACGACTAACTAAATAAGCAGAATTAAGTTAAATGCGATACAAGTACATACACACACACACATCAAAAAAGATTATGGAAGACACCTTTGACACGCGCAGACACACCCTGACACATACACACACACAGACAGCAACTGCAGCTCACATTTGTAAATTTTCATATTTTTGGCAGTTGCACTGCAGGACACAGAAGCTAAATCCTTATAAATCAACAAAGCATACTCAAAGTTCTAGACAAACACATAGACAGGTACATACACAGGCACTCAGAACCACAGAAACAGTAAGAAACATGCTTGAGGCTTGAAAATGAAATGGAATTTCGCAAAAACAAAGTACTTTGTAATTGCATTTAACATAGGAGAAACATGGAAAAATAAATACAAATAAATGTAATACATACACACATACATAAATACATATATACGAAATTAACTTAACTAACAACAAGAACAACAAAGAGAAAAACTTAATACAAAACATACAAAGTTAGCTAAGTGTATAAAATCTAAGCTGAATTATTATACAATCCAAAGAGAAGAGGGAAAGATTAAATGGAAAATGATACGAAGCATGAATAGAGAGAAGGAGAAGAGAACAAGGGAAATATAATAAAGGGAAAGAGAAAAGGGTGTTAAGAGAGTGTTTATTAAAAATCGAATTAGCCCTGCGAGAATCGTAATCGTAATCGAATATCAAAACGTTTTCCAGTTCAGAAATTCAAAGCGGCTCTCGAGCAATTTTTAGCCTTCGACGTGAGACTCTTCCGGTGCGCTGGAGCAATTATTTACAAAGTACACACACATACGAACTGCGGCACGAATTGTAAATAGAACAACAAACTAAAGAGTAAAACAAAAACGGGATTTAAATAAATATCTTAAATAAATGCTTGTGTAAATCGAAAGTTTTCAGCTTGCAGCAAAAATAAAACGCAAATTGTACATAAATAAATTTATGTATTCTGATTAAACAAAAACTTGAATAAACCAAAGCGTAGAGAGAGAGAGAGGGAGAGGGGAAGGAGAAAACATAAAAGAAAATTACAAATAAATGTGTGCAAGAATTCAAACTTAACTGTTAATTGTTGCTCGAAATCAAAATGAAAAACGAAACGAAAACCAAAATCAAATCAAACATTTGAACGCATTAAGCGTTTTATTCATCAAGCAAAACAAAAAACTAAAATGTTGAATTAAACTAACAAAAATCAAAAACCAAATTTAATAAATGGAAAATGAAAAACAAAATGCAAATCAAATTGTGTCACCCGTGTAGTATATCAGTATTTGTAACTGAAAGGTATTGAAATGCGAAACAAGAAAATAAAAGAACTTGGACAACAAGTGAAACCAATGAAAATAAACTGAATTTTTAAATGGAAAACAATAATGTGTTCATTGGCTTTTGTTTATTTCAAGGATGGGGTTTTTTTCAGGCCAGCTGGCGTGCCAAGGTTGTTGTCGTTCAACTGAGTCACTTTAAAATTCGTAATCCGTTTTGTCGCATGTGAAAGCTGTACTATTTAGTATTCAAACTTGGCGCCATAACAGGTGCTGCCACACCGAGAAATTCCAAAAACAGCTTACGCTCCACTTAACAGGGTTTACTCCACACAAAGCTTTACTCCTCCGCGATTCGTTACTTAACAGTAGAGTTGCTCACTTTGTTTTTGTTTTGGAAGTGAGCCGACTTATTACTTAAGATTTAAAAAACGAATAACACAATGTTACGCACATCAAATATAACAAGGATTCGTTTTTGAACTCGATACTTTGGGCATGTTTAATGAGGGATAAGGAAAATCATCAAACCTCATCAATGTTCTAAACAGAGCAGGTCAAACCTACGGGAGTTGTACTTAACTGCGGCAAGTTTGCGTACATGTTAACATTTGTAAACTTCCAGAACGATAATGTGTGTGCATGTTTTAATTATCAGTTTTAAAAATATCTTATTAAAAAATATTTAAACTGTTTGCTCAACTCTACTCATGAATTATCTCTTTCCAATTCGAACCTAACATATGTAAATAAGTTCCAATTGCTGGTTCCTTCAGTTCATGTGGAACCACTTGTTCAGTTGAACAGTTGTGCTCACCACGGCAGTTGCTCGTGTTTAACAGCTGTAATCAGTCTGTTGAGAATAGCCTGTTGCGCAGCAAATGGAGAAACGAACGCAATTAATTAACAACTAACGGCAGTAATTAAACTGCCTTACGGCACGAAAACAGATGCGTTTGCAACGTGAAAGACAAATAAACTAAACAAACAAAAACAAAAGTGTAACAACAACCGACAACGCAGCAGCAATTGCAGCCGCCGCCGCCGCCAGTAACACAGCAACAACAACAACAAAAACATCAGTTAAAAAGCAAAAGCAGCTGAAACTGAAACAGAAACAGTCACTGGAAACAGTAAAACAGAAGCTAAAGCTCGAAAGCAGAAGCAAACCAGCGAAACAACAAGCAAGTCGCGCGCAGCTCAATAAAAATTTATTTTTGTGTTTAGGCGCCCTCACTTCTCCCGCTCCCCCCGCCTTGCAACCCCTCCCTCTCTCTCTCTCTCTCTCTCCCCCGTGTGCAAACCGTTCGTCGTGCCCGTCGCGTGTAGTGTATATGAAAACAAATGTGTCGACGTGTTTGTGCGTGTCTATGTGCAAGCAAGCACTGTGTATAAAAATATTTAAACAAAATCTTCTGCGCAGACAACAGTCAAAGACGCAAGGGGGCACTGCGGGTCGAAGGCGAAGGCGAGACAATCATAAAAGCAAAAACAGACAGATAAACAACATCGTCGTCGTCGCAGCAGCCGAGCAGAGCAGCGACAGAGAGACAGCAACGTTTGTGCTCGGTGACGCGGCGCGAGGAGCTCGAGGTCAGTTCAGGCACATTTCGCGCACGGCCGTTTCATCCGTCTGTTTGTGGCCCCCCTACCCCCACCACCTTCACCCCTGTCCAGCTACCACCCGCGATATAATTCTCAACGGCGCTCAGATCAAATAAATAAAAAAAACAAACACACATACAAACACACACACAAACAGTGAACAAAGTTAACGAGAGACTCACGCGCAACTCTGTTTTATTGCTCAACTGATAACCCGTACGCGCATTTGGGGCCCTGATAAAGTGAAATATACAAAATATTGCAATAAGGCAAAACTGAAGCGCCCCACGAATGCGCCCCCAATTTGTATGCCATCAGCACTCGCTGTCGCTGTCGCTGTCACACTCCCAACCACACTCACCTCCGCACTCACCTGCACACCACACACACTCACATCCATTCTCATATTCACACTCGCATTCACATTCACATTTCCATTCGCATTGCCATAGCCGCAAGTCGCCTGACGTCAGTCAACTGGATCGTCGTTATCGTTATCCGACTATGGTGATGCCCGATATGAATAACAGCGCCGAATTGGCCGGCGCTGGCTTTAATCGCACGCCCTTAACGGCTCTCGGCCAGAATACCAGGAGCCAATTGGCAGGAATGCTCAATCGCAAGAAGGTGCTACGCTCTGAGGAGGGGCACGAACGGGATTGGCGAGGCATAGCCAACCTGGCGGGAGTGCGTTCGTATATGGACGATGATTGCAATATGCCCATGGATAATGTGCTCAAGATATGGAATGAACATAATCCCAAGACAGCTGAAGTGGGTCACCTTGAGCAGTTTCTGGGCATCATCGATCGCTGGGATGTGCGTGATGATATACAAGAGAATCTGGGTAGGTTACACATGCATCATCCACATCAATCTTCCCTCTAACTACCTCCACCTTTTTCGCAGTCATAGACACACAGCGCTATAGGGAAAAGCAACAGCAGCAGGAGGCAGCTGCAATGCGCTGCAGTCCGCCACCGAAATTGAAATGTCCTGAGCGGAACAACAACAACACAATGGGTATGCCCGTTAACATATTGAGCTTTGAGGATACCATGTGCCTGCAGCGTGGAGAACCGCTGCCCTACTACGATGCCTGCGTCTGGTTTGCCGATGCGGACATTGAATATGCTGCAGAGATTTTAGAGAACCTAGAGTCACCACAGTTTAATCTCAAGGTGAGTCTCACTTCCGATTTGCTGTCGTATTGTGAACTAATCTAATTGAATCTTCTAGCTGTTCTCCCGACATCGAAACATGTTAGGAGGTGTGCCGTTTGAGCATGTAGAATTCACGGAATTCATGACCACACGCTGTGGCTATTTGATAATTGTCATGACACAAGCATTTCTCAACAGTCCCGAGAAGATCTTCTTGGTGAACTACACACAGAAGTTTCAAATTGGTAAGTGAAGTTGGTAATTGAAACAGGAGAAATGTGTTTACTCTTCTTTTTTTGCCCCGACAGAGACTAATCTGCGCAAGATAATTCCTGTACTGTACGAGGATAACCTGAAGATTCCACCCACTTTGGCTGTCTACACCCACGTCAAATATAATAAGGATTCGATTTTTAATGTGACATTCTGGGACAGATTGGCGTCTTCAATGAGGGATATAAATGCGACAAGCAGTTACGCTGAGACGCCGCGCATCATGGTTTCTCCTCCACCATCTGCTCCTCCCATCACAGATACTCCAACAGTATTGAAGGAGAAACCAGCGGAGCTTGTAACAAATCAGAAAACCCTCTTGGATAAACCAGGGGCACAGGAAGCGAATCAGCAATCCTTGGCGAAGAAAGCAGAGAAGGCACAGAAGGAGAATCAGCAATCATCACTGAAGGCGACATGGAAATTATCCAATTTTCCTAAAGTTCTAAGCAGAAACAAATTGAACATGCAACATGCCAAGTCTTGCAGCGCCATCAATATCAGTCAGGAGGATGATAGAGTGTCCACCATTTCGGAGAAGAAGAAGAGTTCCAGAATTAAAAGCAAATTGATGAATGTCTTTTCACGCAGCTAAGTTCGCATTGTAATGCGTTGACCAGATAGTCAGGATGAACTAATCCATGGAGCAGCGAAATGAATATCAATGAATTTCTTCTCTACTCCCCCCTCTTACTTCCACCCAGTCGGCTGTCGCTCAGATCGAGCACACTCTTGACAAGAACCCTCCCACTTTATATAGTGATTTCGTTTGTAATCCTTAGCCTAATCCTAATCAAGCCAACTACTAACATAACTTAATGTATTTAGACGCACTTGTTAAACTAAACTGTAAGTCGACAACGAATAAAGACAATATGTACACGCACACCAATAGGGACACATACACACTCCACACATCCACACAGATAAATAAACAAAGCGAACGAGAGAAGGCAAACACAATTTGTAAGGTTAACTGTGCAATGCTTTGGCTGCTCTGGTAATCGAAGCGGGCCTCACACAATTAGTTGTTAGACACGCGTCTGATTAGTGACTTACTTAATTCAATTAACTTGGCAAACGCCCCTTAGCCCAGTCCCGCCCACAATGCGCCCACCTACCTGCCTCCCTACCTACCTCTTCCCATTCACAATTTGCATTCGTAGAATCGCCAGAGATGATGATGATGCATAACTTGTGTGCTTTGAAAATTGTGTGAATATCATGAATAATATACGTATCTCTGTAACTGTATTGTATACATGCTTAGTTAGATATATATTCTTATATAGTATATGCGCCAGTTAAACGATAAACTGAGCATTTCGTCACTTTGTAATTGCCATCGAAAGAGAAAGAGCCCGCGGGGCTGAGCAACGATTTATTTTGTCACACTGTTCCGCACTTTATCGTCTGTCTATATACTATACATATATCACACTGCTATATAAGTCATGCGCAATAGAACTCACACACATAGTATGTACATACAATACCATTTTATGAGTGCCTTACGAAGTGCCTCACGTGCTCATGCATACCTCGTACTTAATAAAAAGATTCTATGAATGAGTTTTGAACTCGGCTCAATATATACAACTATATATACCCCACGTATGTACTACATATACACCACATATACGATCTGTATATCTGCCGTATTGTTGATAACCTTTTGGCAAGTGCAGTTTCTCGTTTTGAATAATAAAATAAATTGTCTTTGCAAAAATCTTTTGATCTGATCTGTTCATGTCTCGTTCTATCTCTCTCTCACAGTGTGAATCCCCTTTCCGGTCGCACTTCCGTTCCCCGCGTTGTCAATAATTTACCTCAAGTTGGTTTTAAATTTTTTTTTTATTTATTTTTCATTTTATTGTTTAAATCGCTTCATAAATAACCTTTTTGTTTTTTTTTTTTTTTTTTTTGTTTTTTCGTTTTCATTACTTTTGTTCATGTTTTTGTTGTAATCGAATTTATTGTTATTTTGTTTTTGTTGTTTTTGCTTTCGCTTTTTTGTTTGTTTTGTTGTTTACACATAGTGAATGTTTTGTTGTTTACTTTTAGTCCAATTCTTGTGTGTTTTTTTTATGAATGTTTTAATGTTTCCTCTGTTAGTTTTAGTTTATTTGTTCGTTATGTATTTACTTTAGCATGTTTATGCATGTTTAATCGTGTCTCATCATGCATTACTCGTGTGTACCATCTTCTTTATCATTATTATAGCTCCTATTACCGTTTTGTGTGTTATGTTTTATGTTTATGTTCTTTATGTTTTACATTTACGTTTATTGAACAAATTTTGTTGTTTGTTCTCACAACTTGAGCCTCTCGTTCGTCGTTAAACTCTTTTCTTCTCCTCCTCCTATCTTCTTTTATCTCTTCTCTTTCTCATAATTCGCTTTTTAATTGAATTGTTTTTTTTATTTTGTTTTTTCTTTCGTTTTCTTGGTTTTTACTCTGTTTTGTATTTGTGTCTATGTATATTTTTTGTTTATTTATTAAGTTTTATTCGCATTTTTAACAAAATTAATAAAAACAATTCATTATTTGGTTTTCTTATGTTTTTGTGTGTGTTTTTTTCTCCGTTTTGTTTTTGCTTTTTAGTTTTCATTTGGTTTTTCATTTCATTTTTTTTTTGTTTTTGTTTTGTATATATGTTAATTGATCAATTTATTCGTAATTTGTAATATTAAAACAATGTAACGTATAATCTTGCTTCCTTCTTCTCAGAACGAGAACAACCCAGCCAATCTTTCACTTCCATTCCATTATCATCTTTCAAACTGCAACTGATTTATATCTCTGATCTGGGTTGGGTTTCTCTCGTGTTTCGCTTATAAATCTAACTGATTGCATTTATACAGAGTGTACGTGTTAAGGGTTTTTTACTTTTCTTTTTGAGTCGGGTTGCCTTTTCTTATAAAACGAATCAAACGAAACTTTGGGAGGATGTTGTGGGGTAAGGGAAGGGAATGGGGGGAGATGTCTACAAAGTTGTCGTCGTGTTTAAAGCGCAATTCTCTCTATAGTTAAGTGTTAACAATGATTATGATTATGGAAGTCAGTTGAAGAAGTCAGTATCGTTATGGAAATTGTTCGAGTTATATATAACATATATCTGTGTATATATTATATGTATGTGTATATGTATATATGCATGTACTGCGAGTTCTCTTATTATAAAGGTAATGCAATTTATTCGAGTATGTTTAGGTATTTCCTTTATTATTATATATATAAATATGTTAGTGCCGACACTTTTCGACTTCTTCTCTTGTTCTTGCAGCATTCTTCTTCTTGTTGTTCTTATATCATATATCATTCTTGTTGCACGACTTGCTTTTCTTGACTTACGAATAAATTAAAACAACGCTAATGAATTTCGTTTCGTTACGTTCTTCATATCGTCTCCTCTTCTCTCTCTCTCTTTCAGTTTACTAATTGTTGTGAGTTTCTCTGTGCTTGTTTTTACTGTTTATGCTTCTGTTTCTGTTCTTTTAACTTCTTTTTGGGTTTATTATCGGTTTAATCAATTATCAATTTGATTTCGTACATGCTAATGTTTGCGTTTCGTTTTAATACTCTCATTAGCTTTGTTTTTGCTCCTTCTCAATATTAGACAAACATTCGTCTGGCGCTTTAATCTTTTCCGGGAATTTTGACTGCGGTTGAGATGAGTTCACAATCGGAAGACGAGGGGATATAGCAAGCTGATACGGCATCCTGACAAGCTTACAAAATACATTCCAAATATACTCTATGTGGGTATCTAGAGTTAGGGAGTGGAGCGCACTCTGTCGCTGCTTATCGCACTTGAACACATCTGGGACTGGGGGGGAGGGAATCGATCAGTGCCGAAACATTTGTACAATTTCGCTTTAGTGTTATTTTGTTATATTCTTTATTGGCTTTATTATACAATAACATGTTATTTTAGTTCGTTTTCTTTGTTGTTGTTGTTAATATTGTTAGAACCTTCAGCTGTTGCGCTTCCCACTGGGAATCGAATTCGATTCGTTTGAACACTCGAGAAACAAAGGAGTTGATGAGTTACGAATAAACTAATAGAATGAATGGGAGTGTGGGGGATGTGAGTGGGGAGGAGGGGGTAGTAGGTGTAGGTAGCATCGTATTTTATAAACGTTTTTCTTTAACAATTAAACATAACAAATGCAGATTTGTTACGACTTTCTTGGCAGTGTTTCATTCGTTTGTTTATATATGTAATTTGGCTTCTCTCTTTCTCGTTCTAAGATAATACTCGTATAATCTCTAATTACACAATGGAATCCTCGCGACTTCTGATATTTTTTGGGAGGAGTATGTGCTGGGGGGGAGTGGGGAAGATTCTTCTTCTTGGCCGGTGGACAAGGAAAACCCAACGTGTTCAATTGCTATAAAATGTGTGTGTGTGTATTTGTCTGTGTATGGTAATTCTCTCCTTTTTTTGGGTTGGTTTTCTCTCTACAATTTAAGTATAACTACAATTAATTACGTTATCATCATCATCATCATCATCGTCGTCAAAGCGATCTTTGTTATTCGTTTATGATTAGTTTGTGCGCGACTTTTAACGTTTTACAACACTACAAATAACGGCAGTTTTGTCATTCATAACTCTGATGCTCGAGGGGATAACACGATATCACTTAACACATACGGATACAGATGCAGTTTAACATACAGATACAGATAGAGTAACAAATATCGGAATGCATAATAATACCAATGTGCTCTATAGAGGAATACGAACTGAGGAACTATGTATGTTATATGTGTTTATCGAATGTGGTCACAACAAAATCCCTTTTTGGCACTAGACTGGAAGAATTCGAACAATTTGAATACACATATTGATCAGCTGAGGAACAGGGAACTGTTTCGGCATTCAATTTCCGGTATTTCTATTTCCAATTTCAAAACATTCATAAGAATTTCAGCAGTTTACATTATTTTAACACTGTTCGAAATTCTCAGTAAGTGATTTGTAGAGGAACTAAGAAACAGTGCGATATGCAAGTGATTTACACCATTAAACATACTGCGGGAAAAAGAATGTCGTAAACGATTTCGTATAACGTTTTCTTTACAGAATCGTGTGCGCTTAATATATGTTGATAGTTCATTCTCTTTGTCTGGGATGTTGCAACTAAATAAGGCGTAGCGCTCTGGGCTCTTTGGCACACAAAATAACAACAATATGAACAAGTTATAATAATAATAATAACAACAGAATTATCTCTGGTTTTGTTTGCTTGTGTGTTACGATTCGGTTCCGTGCGCTGCTTATCGCTGCAATAGGTTCGTCGTTATCATTGGTTGCCTCTTAGCGACAATGTCAAAAGTTCGCTAAATGCTACGACTTGTCAACATTCTTCTGGGATCTCTTCTGATTTCGTTTAGGTTTCTTTCGCATTCATTTGCTTCCATTTTTCTTGCTTACTTCGCTATTGTACAATGTGCTGTTTTGCATTTTGTTTATTTATAATTCATATTAATTTATGTGTGTGTCTATGTGTGTGTGTGTGTGTTGTGTATGTGTCATGTTGCATGTTGCATGTTCTCCATGTTTGTTCTGTCTAAAATGCGCTAATTATTGATACCTTCTTCTTCTTGTTCATTGTTTTGCTTTTTGTTATGTTAATTTCTATAGCCCGCTTTAAATTCTATCCTCCTCGTCCTCCTCCTCGACCTCCTCCTCGCCGTTCTCCTCGAGCTCCTCCTTGTAGCCAGGATGCTCGGATATGGCATAGTAGTTGCCATTGTAGATGACGCCCAGTTCGCGCAGCGCATCGCCGCGTATTGTCGCCTTTATCGTCCAGTTGTAACAATCATCCGACTCGGACTCCCGATCCAGACGCTCCACATCGAGTATCTTTGAATTGAGACGCTCCAGTATGATTCCGATATCCTTGATGCTGAGATGACGCTTCTGGTCCACGGACAACTGATCTATGAGCAGCAGAAACTTCTCCGTCGTCGTCTTGTCGTCCTCCATCACGGTATTCTCTGTTTCACTCTCTGAGCTATCCCGTTCCGGTGCAATGTCCAGGAAACGCACATGTCCCTTGGCGCCCGAAGAACGACGCTGCATGCTACCACTGCCACCACCGCTGCTGCCGCCCAGCATAGGATCCATAACCGATGATGACATGCCCAGCGTCGCCTGATGCATCTGCTGCTGCTGCTGCTGGTGCGGCTGCGGACTGCTGCTGCCGTCCTGTATGGGCGATGTGGCGACACTCTTGTGTACCGCAATCTTGCGTCCCTCCTCGTGCAGTGCACAGCAATGGAAGTCACACTCCGTGGTGCTGGGACTGCCCGCCCGACTGGGCGTATGCGCGTGATGGGCACACTCCGGCGTATGCACATGCACTGCGCCGACGGCACTGTCAAAGGAGCCGCCCTGTTTGGACAGACGACGACTGCCGCCGCCGCTGCCGGGTATCACAACGCCGGGAGGCAGCACAACTCCGCCTGGATGATAGATGCTAGTCGGTCCCTCGTCGCTGATGACCGTTATTTGTGGGCTGGCGTAGCGTTGTTGCGAGGATTGCGATGACACCGACTTGTTGTCCAGCGAACTTTGCGCAGAGAGGCCCTTCTTCGAGGGTGAATACTTGTCCGACGACAGCAACCCATTGCTGCTGCCCAGGCCAGCGCCCATGCACATGCCTCCACCACCACCACCACCACCTCCTCCTCCTCCTCCACCACCGCCGCCACCGCCTCCACCCTGGCGCTGATCCCAGTGCAATACGACCGTGACACGCCCTTTGTTATCCATAATCTTCCACGATGGTGTCTCATCGTGCAGTTCCAGTGCATGAATCGTCTCACAGACGATTTTCGGTATAGCTGATATGGCTGTAAGGCAGGGAGTCAGTTAAAGTTAGGTATATAGTGTAATCCGGTGGTACCTACCAGCCTTTATGACATCCACACCCGTTGGATACCATCGCTCGCCCTGCCTCAACAGCAAGAGTACCGTATTGTTGGCCAGGGTGCGAAAGTATTCGCCATCCTCGATTTGGGTTCCATCACACTCCAGAACAACGCGCACAGGTTCTGAAGCAGGAACCCCCAATTTGTCCTTGCCACGCACCAATAGCTCCTCAAATGTACCAACTACGACGCCCTTGCGCACATTTCGCCAACTATCCCAAATTTTCAGTGGTCGCTTGCCGCGAGACTCCTGCAAAGGGAGGGGGAGAAGAGTCAGTAAGTATATTAATAATATGTAAGGTATATCTGCAGTATATAGAGTGTTCTTTACAGTACATAATGAGTTTGTTAAGGATTTATAGAATAGACACATTCTTTATTTACATAATGAGTATAAAAGATTTATGGAATACACACATCATATTCTTGACAGTGCATAATGAGTATAAAGGATTTGTAGAATACACATATCATGTTTTTTTTTGTTGTACCTCAAATGATACCCATTAAATTAACCTTAGCTGTACTAATCTGATACACTTGAGCGCTCTTTACTCTAATCTTATCAATCATGCGACAGCATTACGTACTATATTTGTCGAGGAATCAGACAGCGAGATAAGCTCCCCTTCCACCCCCACATTTTTTATTGAAGTGCTGATTATAGAACGCATACCTGACCTCGTTGGGTAAATAAAGCTTTGGCTGGGTAAATAAATATTCTAGAAAACTCAGCAATAAATTACAAATTAAATTAGTTAATATTGAAGTAGTTTCTTCAAGCTTCACCACCCTGTATTGTCATTTTCTGTATGAAGTTTTTAATTTGACTAGTAAACTCTGCAATAAGATAAATTAAAATACCAAAAGACAGTTTAACATTTACTGCATGCATGGTCACCCTGTATTTTCACTTTCATTCCACAGCTGTCAACATAGTCTAAGTTTAATGTTATTTGATATGTATATAAGCTGATTTTAGTTGTGGGTGTGACACCTGTGTGTGTGCCTATGTATATGTGTGTGTGTGACAAGTGGGTGTGGCACCACAGTCCGGGCACAGCACACGATCCACTACTAATTGAGGTTTGTACCCGCTAAAAAGGGCACAAATGTCAAGGCCGCTGCCAGCTACAGAATCTAACTGCGGCTCAGCTGCAACTTTTCTAACTGTAAGGATAAGGGCAGAGCCACACGCACAACTAAGCAAACTCACACACGCACCCAAATAACCTTACACACCCATAAAGTATTAACGGCAAACGAAAAACAATTCAAAACCAACTATTCAGTTACGCCTGCCTTAACAGCGCCCCCACAGCTGTTGTGCACAGTGCGAACAGTGCGCTGTTAACTAACATCGCTTTCACTTCAAAGCAAAAGCAAAATCAACAGCAGCAGCAGCAGCAACAACAACAACAACAAGCAGCCATGTTTAATGTATTGCAAGGACATGAGTGTGGCGCTCCAGTGACCCAGTAACGAGTGCAGCAGCAGAGCAGCAGCACACGAGCTGAACAACAACAAGAACAAAAGCAAATAAGAAACACACACACAAACGCATAAGTATATACACGTACATGCTGCACAAAGAGAGAGAGGGAGAAAAAAACTAAATGATAAATTGCGAAAAAATCATTTTGACGTTTGCTTATTGCACATTTTCGAGAAAAACTTTCAGCGCTTTTGTTAAATTGGAGTTGCGAATTGCAATTGCAGTTTGTGCAAAGTGTAATCAGTTTAAAACAGAGAGAGAGAGAGGTGGAGAGGGAGGGAAAGAGAGCAAGTGAGAGAGAGAGAGTCTTGTGTGTGTGTGTGCTGCAAGCCTCTTATTGGGATAGGTCAAGTCTGCTGCCATATGGCCATCAGCTGCTGCTGCGCTGCCTGTGGCTCTGCTACTACCTCTGCTGCAGCAAAGGGGTGTGCAATATTTGTACTTATGCAGATTTAAAGCATATTCAATATTTGTTAATAAATGTTTACCCCTCCTCCTGCTCCTGCTGCTCCACTTGCCGCAGTCGGTCCCGTTGTAATCGCAGCAGCTCCAGCATTTTGATTAGCTGCCGCAGCTGCGGCTGCTGCAGCCGCCACTTGTCTGATGCTCAGGCAGTTGCACAGCGGCTTCGTCACGCCCAGCGTGCACAGAGCATTGGACCACATTGTGGTGGCGTTGCAAGTGCTTGATGTCTCACCTTTGCCAGCCACTTTAATGCGTTTTTATTTTGCGTGACACTGTCAACACTGACTGGCAACACTAACAACACTGGCAAACACTTACACTAACGGTGCTTAGAACAACAATAACAACAACAGGGACAAGGACAGGCTGAGGGAGAGTGATAGAGAGCGCACTGCACAGTGGTTTGAGTTCAATTTGTTGCGATTTAAAGTTAAAATTTGCATATTTTTTATTGTGTGTTTTTTTATTTTTTGTTTAAAACAGTTATATAAAACGCACACACACACGCGCGTACACTAAATACACAAACGTCTTTTATAAAACCTTATAAATGTTGAAAGCTTAGGCCTACCTGTAAACTAAGTTAAATCTTCTGCACACTGCAGTTATTATTGTATTATTTTGCTTTTGTTAAATGCCATTTGGAAAATTCGTCGCGTAAGAGACTACAAAAAAAAGTGTGTTAACAAATTTGCTGGCTAAAAAACAACAACAACGACAACAACACGAGTATTAACTACTATATTATTATTACAATTACAATTATTATTGTTTTATCGGTTCAGTTAGAAAACGTCTTTGATTTTATTTATTTTCTTTTAATTATAATTTTGATTTTCTTCTCGTTTTTTGGCAAGCTGACAGGTTTTTCTTTCGTTTTGTTTTTTGGGGCAGCTTTAGGAGGCTGTGGCTGTGGCTGTGTGGCAGGACTGGGCCGATTATTGGGCTGGGCAGGCGCCAGCGCCAGCACCAGAATTTCAAGAGTTGACCTTCGCACTTTCACTTTACTACTACGCGCCTTGCGCCACTTGCGTGTGCCTGAAACCGCCGAGTTTTCATTTGGTGGGGGCCTGCGACGAGGAGTAGGGGGGGTGCGAGACTGCGACGGGGGCAAGTGCTGTGCCTGACTGCGTTCGATTTGTGAGTGAGTTTGTGTGGCACAGTTTCCTCTTTCTTTTTTTACATATTTCACACGAGTTTCAAATTTGAATCGAATGTAGAAAAATGTTTCGTTTTATCCTTTTGCACTTTTATCCTTGTTTTTATCCTCTGCTGCTCTGCTCTGTTCAGCTTGCTGTCCGTAGTAGTTGTCACACCCAGTTAAAATTAAATATTTCAACAATGTGCCACACAGCGAAATCACGTCGAGCTGATGGTGAAAAGCGCTCGCAATTGCAAAAGTAGCATCCTTGCTGGTTGTGGCTGGCTGCCTGGCACACTGGCTCACTCTGAGCCCGAGCCTGAGCGTGAACCTGCCTCTGCCTCTGCTGCTGCTCCTGGCATGTCAATAGCAGCATCGTCTCTGTGTTGTTTTTGTTGTTGTTACTGCTGCTGCAGCCCTCTGTAAATGCAGTGAGAGAGCGCAACGAGAGCGAAAGTTGTGCGCATAAATGCATAGAGAGAGGAAGAGAGAAGGGCAGGGAGGATGAAATGGAGAGGGAGGTGGAGAGAGCACGTAAGCTCGTGTAAGCATGCATTGGCAGCCTCTCTCTCTCTCTCTCTTCTGCCCTTCTTTCTCTCTCCCTCTCTCTTCTCCCTTCTCTCCCTCTCTCTCTCTCTTAGCTAATGAGTATTTTGTAGTAATTTATTTAATGTTAGCATGTAAGCTACTCATTGGATTCTGCAATGCATTTACCGTTGCAATACTCCCGCTCTCTCTCTCTGCCTGCACATCTCTCTCATTCTCTCTCTTGATAGTAGCATCTGTGCTTTGGCCTACATTTTCAATGTGATATAATCAGGGCGCGCTAAAGCTAACACAGCTAACTCTGCTGCTGCTGCTTTACTCCACAAGTATTTAGGATTCACAGAGGGACTCTGCTTTCAGCTCCCCACTCCCCCTTTTGCCACGTTTTTATGTTACATATTTATCAGCAGCAGGAGCAGCTCTGTCAATTAGGCACACACATATACGCACTCATACAGGTACGAAGAGAGAGACGTGGAGAGAGGGGAGAGAGCAGATCAAAAGTTGCACAAGGTTGCAATTGGTTCGCTTTCGTTTTCATTTGCCTTTGCCTTCTTTTTCTCAGTTCATTTAGCCAGAGCAAGTCTCGGTGTAAACATTTGCATTAAATCAATCCTCCTCTTTCAATTAATCGTGCCTATTTGCCAAGCAGTGTTGGCAAATGCAACAAATATTCATAGATCCCTAGAAAGTATGCAATGAAAATTAAATTCGAAGCTTATTTTACGTTATTTTTGCAAATATTTGCAACTGTTATTCTTCTTTATTTTTTATTATTCATATTTTTTAAGTTCTATAAAATTTCATAGCATAAACTAAGCTATTTCTTTAGTTTAAATTTTAATGACCGTAAACTGAAAGCTATGCCGAATTCTGTAAAAAGCCCGCCCCACATGCTTTAAGTTAATGCATATAACAAATGCAGTTATATTGTGTTTATGAAGCTGCATTTCATGCTTTTTTTATTATTATCAAAAAGTTAAACGACAGAGGGAGAGGAAGAGCGAGAGAGCGCCGCGAATACAACGCGCAGTTCTCATTTGCAGCGCAGTTCTCATTTGTCGCACAGCATTGCCAGCTTTAACAAAAACTAACATGTCCCTACAAAATGTTAACAGCGCAACTTGCAGAGAAACCTTGACGTGCACGAGCACGTTTAACATGAAGTAAATAACTATGTATATGTATTATTGTTGGTAAATAATAATTTAAAATTAAATGACATTAACTGATATTGTTTATATATTTATACTTTATCATATTCACATAAAAGGTAAGGACGCGAGAGCTAACCAATGCGATCCACTGTACCTGTGCTATCAGCAATGTAATTAACATGTGGGTCATGTGTGTGAGCACTGCTTAGCCGCACACAAACATAATTCTGCCGACTGATATGGGGAGTGTCATTAAGTGCAACTTGCTTGCTCAGCCTGTCGCTGCAGGCTTGCACACACACACACACAAGCATAGTGAGTGTGTGCGTGTTTGTGTGACTGTTACTGTTAATTTGGATGCTAAGCCAAAAACAACAACAATAAACACGCAGACCACACACATCAAAAATGAACGTAAGAAACGGACGGCATCAACAAAAGCTACATGTGAACACACGCACACACACACAGGCATACACACATACTACGTACATCTGTATACTCTGTAGGGTGTATTACCATAGTTATTTGGGTCAAAGCTATTCACTCACCCGCAAAGCAAAGTGAAACGAAGAAGTGAAGAAACTGCATAAAACACACACACAGTCACACTCATACAGACACACACACATACAGACTAATGTAGCTAAATGCTTAACGGAGGCTTAGTCTTCAAGCCGTGTCTAAATTGAAAACAAATCGGAATGAGATTACGCATACAGATACAATTGCAAATCAATGCGAAGATGATTTAAGCCACAATTCAATTATGTAAAATATATGTATAAATTTAAATTGTAATTAATGTGCGGGCTTCTATTTTAGTTCTAGCATTATAACTATGTACACATGTATGTATGTGGGCCGGCAGCACGCCCGCGCTTTTGGCCTTTCTTCTTTCTTTCGAATTTCTCTCACCTCTCTGGCCATTACGACATGTCTCAGAAGCAGGGCCCGCTTAGAGGGTCTGCCATTTGCGTTGGCTTCAACAACACGTTCTCCTCCTGCGCCTCCTCGTTGTCGTCGTCCTCGTTGCTGCTGTTGTTGTTGTTGTCGTCGTCGTCGTCGCCGTCGCGTCTGTCGTCCTTTGGCGGCGGCTAACAGGAACAGCAACAACACCAACTGTGCACGGCTTACACTTTTCGCGCATACGAGTCTGTTTGTATGTTTGTTTGCAACTGTGTGTGTTTGTGTGTGTGTGTACGGCGTTGGCGGCGAGAGGGCACTCGCTGTGGGCTGTGAGCTGTGGGTTGTGTGTGTGTGTGTGGACTGTGGGCGGTGGGCAGTGGGCGGTTTGGGCTGCTGGAGTGTGCTTCAAAAATTTTCTACTACACGTTTATTTTCAATCTTCCCGCAACGCGCCGATGCTGTGTGCTGCTGCTTCTTCCTTTTGTCGTCGTTCCTTTTGGCACTGTGCTTTCGCTCTCTCCCTCTTTCTTTTTCTCCTCTCACGCGAGCTCTCTCACACTTTTGCTCTCTATGCCTTTTTTGTTGTACGTGGTGTGTGCGTGCATACATACAAACATACGTACATATGTTTCGTCGTGCGTGTGTATTGGAATTTGCCTTAGACAATTTGAATTATTTATTTAAATAATTCACTATTTTTTTTTGTAATTACTCCGGCTTCTCTTTTAGCATTCACAGCTTCACTTTGGATTCTCCTTTAATTCCTTTTATCTATGCACACCCACACACCCAAAATCCATACATGCATACATATATCCGTAGGTGCGGCTGCGATGTCGGCGGCTCACTTTGTGAAGATTTGATGTTGGCAGTGTTTGTATTTGTGTGTGTATGTGCGTGCCAGCGTGCGTGCGTGTGTTCGTGTGCGTGCGTGTGTGTGCGCGGAAGAGCATTAATGTACCGTTATCATTTTGGGTAACACCATTTTATTCACATAGAACACATTTCGTTTCCGATTTTGATTCGATTTGGCACACGCGGAATGCTCTATTTTGTTAGGCGTTATATTTTATGAACAAAAAATTGGGCACATTAGCCAAAATCTTAAAGGCGCACACGCACACATATGTACATACAGGACACGCTTAATCTCTTGCTTCGTTTCTATTTTCTAGTATTGTCAGTACACACGCCTTTCATTCGCCCACTTTTCACTTGCACAGCAAACGATTGTTATATTTTCAATTTTTTCTGGGATTTAAATTTGTTGGTGAAGAAATATTCTATGTTTTAAACTCGAAATTAGCGCATTTTAATTACAAAACAAACACATTTTAACAGTCAAAAGCCCCAGAACAAACATGCAAATCAATGCTCCGCAGAGGTTTAGTGCTACAAACGGTAATGTGACCGACTGGCATTGTCCAACACTGCCCTCAAATGACAATAAAATAAATCGAGCAGCCTGCTCCTCACTTAACAGCAGGGCAAGAAAGTTAACATAATCTACCAGTTTTTTTTTTAATTATTTGTTAAAATAATTGTTATATGCAGAAATTCTTGGCTGTGTTTTAATATATGAATACTTATATATATTCTTTAGAATTTGAAAGTTTCCAACAATATGAATTCAACCTTATGCTTGGCCATGGCATGGCATTTAATGTATTTTTAATACAATAAGTATTTCCAAGTTTTTTGGAGTTGATTTTTTAATATTACCCATTGTAATTACTATTTTAAATTTTATTAAACTTAAAATATTAGTCCATAATGTTAAGCGAATCTTTTTTAAAAATGGTAATCGAAAATATTATCGATATGTCATGTAAAAGTTTATTAAAATTAAGTTTTTCTGGCCATCCCTAGACAGCACCTGAAACTTGCTTATAAATTTTTACAAAATTACGTGTCTCGACTGTAATTTTGCACCATGGTTGACAATTTACCACCCTTGGACCCCAGTCTGCAAAATCTCATTGAACAGGAATCTCTAAAATGGATTTTTGTTGGTGGCAAAGGCGGTGTGGGCAAAACAACCTGCAGGTGAGTTGCCGACATAGAAAGACAAGCCATACAATGCCAACAACTACAAAACCAACAACAGCAACTACAAAAGCAATCAAATTAATCATTAATTATTGCAGCTCTAGCCTGGCAGTACAATTGGCAAAGGTTCGCGAATCGGTACTGATTATATCTACAGATCCAGCTCATAATATATCTGATGCTTTTGATCAGAAATTCACTAAGGTGCCAACAAAGGTGAGTCAAGCAGAATGAAACTCAAGATGACACGATGAGTTTGCAATAACTTTCCTTTGAAATTGTTACCCCTGCAGGTTAATGGATTTGATAATTTATTTGCCATGGAAATAGATCCCAATGCGGGCTTAAGTGAGCTTCCCGAGGAGTACTTCGATGGGGAGAACGAAGCTCTGCGCGTCAGCAAGGGCGTCATGCAGGAGATGATCAATGCCCTGCCTGGCATCGATGAGGCAATGAGCTATGCGGAGGTAATGAAGCTAGTGAAGGGCATGAACTTCTCGGTGGTTGTGTTTGATACAGCGCCAACTGGACATACTCTGCGTCTGATTGCCTTCCCTCAGGTTGTGGAGAAGGGATTGGGCAAACTGCTGCGGCTAAAAATGAAACTGGCTCCGCTGCTGACGCAGTTCGTCTCCATGCTAGGCATGGCAGACGTTAATGCTGATACATTGTCACAAAAACTGGATGATATGCTGCGTGTGATCACGCAGGTCAATGAGCAGTTCAAGAATCCGGTAAGCAGTGGGATGAACTATACTGGAATATAGATTTAACCCCTCTACCTTCGCAGGATCAAACGACCTTCGTCTGTGTGTGCATTGCCGAGTTCTTTTCACTTTACGAGACCGAGCGACTAGTGCAGGAGCTGACCAAGTGCGGCATCGATGTGCATAATATTATTGTGAATCAATTGTTGTTCGTGGAGAAGACACAACACCCGTGCAGCATGTGTGCTTCCCGTTACAAGATACAGGAGAAATATTTAGACCAGATTGCAGATTTATATGAGGACTTCCATGTTACCAAGTTGCCGTTGCTCGAAAAGGAGGTGCGTGGACCCGAAAGCATTAAATCATTCTCGGAAAACCTCATGATACCCTACAAACCGAGTGAACATGCAAAACAACAATAGGCCAGGCCAGATTGGTGATTGTAGTCTTAAGCATTATGAGGAACTTATTGTGTATAAGTGTGTGCGTGTGAAATAAAATCCAATTATGCAGCCATGCGTTCGATTACAAATACAAGCAAAACAGCTGAGGAACACCGCTGTTAAGGGTCAGCTGAGCTACTGTTGCTAAACAGCTGTTATGCCAAGCAGTTGACTGGATTGCAACTGTTGATCGATAGTTGACTAGTTCAAAATCTTCATTTATCGACTGCTTCAGTCATCTCTAAGTTTCATTTTGCGTCGTTTATTTGCTGCACAAACAATTCCGTGTTTTGTTGTTTTTCTTTGTTGTTTTAACTCCTCGATCAATGATTCGCTGCACATATTTCATAAATTTATTTACCTGAAAATTAGACAAACGAAAATACTCCCACTTGCTGCACACGTACACACAAAGACGCGTGCTCGCTCGCACTTCAACGAATTCTCAAGGATATTGGACAAGGGGTCTAGGACAACTATAGCAACAGCAACAACAACAATTGGCACAGCAACAACTACAACGAGGCAAACGAAGAGTCACAGGTGAGTAAAACGCTGACAGTTAATTGAGCGCCAAAGTAAGAAGAGGCTCGTATTTGTGTGTGTGTGTGTGTGTGCAATCAGTAATACAATAAAAGCCCTCGTCTCCCCACACACTGACAGTCACCCACAATCGCAACAACACAACAATAACAATAACTACAAGCTCTTGCCACAGTGACAGTGACTGCCATAGAGATATGTATACGTGTATATAATATACATACATGAATCAAACATGGAAATGATAATGTTGGACAATATTTATACACTTTGATTGTCGTTGCCGAGAACTCAACTGCCGTTTCCGCATTTCCTTTGTGCAGCCACATCCGGTGCTGGGCCTGTGTGCTGGCTCCGCCACTGGCTACGCTTGTCCTTGGCGCCCTGCGTCACTCGGCTGCGTCGCGTGACCTTTAGCCATTTGGAGGCGCCTCTGTCATGGCTCGACTAGAATGTATATTTGAATAAATGTACATGCGCTGCCAGTATATGTGCTTACTTAATTGAATTGGACTATAACGGACATGGTAGTGGAAGGGGGTGTGGAGTTGGGAGTGGGGGTGTCTCCTCAAACGAGGTGAGGCCTGAACCATTTTTGGGGCTGCTCCATTTATGGCTAGAAGCCCAGAAGAGGCAGTAGCACGTATGCACCGTTAGAATGACACCATGAAAAATTCATCGTGTCGCATGAAGACACACACAGTGCACACACACACACACACTCACACAGTGCTGGGTTCTATGGGTAGAACCATTATTCACTTGACGCTATCTGAAAGCGGTTACAGTGCCGCAGCCATAGAGCTCTTTTTTATCAAATTAAACGCAGTGTTGTCATAGCCTAATTATACCCTGTAGAGTGATAAAAGGTATGTGTATTTGAGCAAGCAGAGTGTGATTTTTCTAAATGATTGCTTAATGATTAAGTTAGTCTAGGCTGGAGTTCATTAAACTTACATACAGTGTGTATTTATTCAGTGTATTCTTTCTCTTTTAAACTCTCCCAATTATACCCTGTACTGCGGAGTACAAGTGCGATAAAGAGTATGTGTATTTGAGCAAGCAGAGTGTGAAGTTATTTTATGATTGCTTAATGATTAAGTTACTCAATGCTGGAGTTCATTAACCTTAGAAACAGGCTATACTCAATGTATTCTTTTCCAATTCTTTGTGCTTTATCAATCAATTCATGCTTTCCCCAACTGGATATTAGATAAGAAACATGTCTGTCGCCGGGCTAAGACAGAGCCTTCTGCTCTGGAGTGTTGACTACTGGAACCTGGAAGGTAAAACCCGAATTCGACGACAGTTTCAGTTTAGTTTTACTTATGGTTTCACTTTTGTTTACTGTTTTACAAAATTCCCAATACATGAGCTTAACTAATACGGTTTTCTTTTGCCCCACCCCCTTTTCTTTTGGCCTTGTGTAGCAGTCATGGCGGACAATGTGTTCAAGTCGCACGATATCGGATTACGCGCTCAAAAGAAAATACTCTCACGCATGGCGACGAAAAACATTGCGAAAACCTTTATAGACGGCACAACAGCCTCACTGCTGGATAATCTATACAAGCTCTGCAAGCTGCATACAGGGAACAAGGCGAGAGCAGAGAAATTGATTAAGAATATCATTAAAATTGTGATCAAAATTGGTGTCTTGCATCGCAACAATCAGTTTAGTCCCGAGGAGCTGCGCAATGCGGAGAACTTTAAGCACAAATTTCATGTGAGTACACAGAAAGAGATTAAGAGAATCAGTTAATCATATATTCTTCTGTACTTGTAGAACACACAACTGTCCATCATATCATTCTACGAGGTGGACTTCACCTACGACCTTGCCTATTTGCAGAATTCCATCAAGGAGTCGCAGACGGCGCTAAAGACAATTGTGCAGCCTCATCTGACGGACAAATCTCTCGGTCGCATTGATGAGGTATTCGATTTCTTTGGGGATGCAACGTTGCTGGAGACGGCCTTTAAGCCTGAATCGCCTTATCGTGAGGTAATGGGTAAAATTGTTGCCGATATCAATGCGGCCATGGAAACAGGCGATATATGAGCTGAAGCTCAAGGTAAAGAGCTGCAGAGCTATAGACATTGAGGGGCTATTATCAAACCAAAAAGAAAAGCTACAACAACTAGTTAAGAGAGCAACAACAAATGCTTTGCCCACCAACACCAAAAGAAAGACAGAAACACAAGAGAGTAGAAAAGATATGAATACACTCGGATTATTTGAATTGCATTGGTGATATCACAATATTAACACGATTATAAGTAGAAGTCAAAGACAAAGAAACAGACGTCCAGATTGATTTATATTTAAGACGAAAAGTTAACATTTTTTGTCGTATAGAACTTAAGATTAACGAGCAAATGCATTTCGCCAAAGGAATTCACAAAACACACAGAAAAGACAAATGTAATACCCAAAGCGAAGAAGCTTTTATCAATGTATCATTTATAATGAACCGTATTCGTATCGTATTCTTATCGTAATTGTAATTGTAACTGTAATTGTGTATATTATGTAAGTGTGTGTGTAAAAGTCTGTCTACTATATCTATATTTATATAATTGTCCAAAGCAATTGAATGTTTGATACTTTGTCTGTTTTGATACTCCGAAACTCGCAATTCAAACGCAATTCTATATACTCGCTTGGCCAGCAGACCATACATAATTTAGATACGTACTCTATATACTATATTCCTATATATATTCATGTACTTAATTCCCGGATTTTGCTGATCTCCAAACACAAAATTTTCCCACACACGCAAAGTTAGCTAAATTTACACATAAAGTTTGTCCCTCGTCGTGAGATCTTGAAACCTGTTTTATGTATATGTATATTCATTATGTATTCCAACCTCCAACCTTGGCCAAAGGCCTTTGGGGCGGAGATCAATAACCTTAAGCATTATTTATGATATTCCAATTGATTTTTATCTGATATTCAACGCGTACCCCGAACATATCAAAACGAGCCTATCATAACTAGCATGAACGGGACAATAAGCTGTTCAATTGTACTCAACAAATACGAAAAGACCGTGGCACATTATTATATTATATTATACCATATATATATATTATTATCGATATTAAAGTTGAAAGTCGTTTTGGTTTTGAAAACATTTATTTATTTGTTTAGAAGACAAATTCCTGTTGACAAGGCAACAAATATTAAATAAAAAAACAACTCAACTAGGTGATCTATTTATTTTATCCTAAGCTTACTCGGCGCGTTTCTTATCCAGATCCCCCTCCTCCAGTTGCTGCTGCTTGAAGAGCTCGATAAGCTTCTCTGTAGCAGATTGGGGTATATCGAGGGGTTCTGAGCTCTCCTTGCTGGGATATATCTGCTGTTGGGCATCGGGAGAGCGTAGCAGGAAGGGTGTCCAGGGTCCTTGTATGGAGGGCACCTCAGTGTGCCACATCTTGCGCAGACGTAGCGAACTGGAGTTTCCGTTCTGTGTCTTCAGCAGATCAATCCACTTGGCAATCTCCTGTTGCGTGTTGTTGCGACAGTTAAGCCACTCACGATCGCCATTAACTGTGGTTAGCATTGAAATAAGTATGTATTATAATGTGTAGCTATTTACACGCACATGACTGTGGCTACTTACGGTACTCGCCCACAAGCACGGGCGTACGATGGCGACGCGGTTTCACATACACCACAATGCCGGGATTCTCTTTGGCAAAGTCCACCAGATGGTTTTCGATAAAATCGCTAGATGAAATATAAGCAATGTTAATAGATTAAGTTTATTGTGCATTGTTTATTATTTAGATATTTGTTGCTTACCGCATGCCGCGACTGGAGCCGTTGTTCTTGCAGAACTTCAGTGTAATGCGCTGCAGCTGGCACACGTACCGGCCCAGACCATTTTGGAGAGGCGCTCGGGGAAAGCCAGACTTAAGAAACAGATGACTATTTGACATTTTTAATTGTTTAATACACAATTTTCAATTTTTAACAAGACGTAACGACGTAACCGCACGCCGCGCACTGTTTTATCAGCTGTTTTCGGCTAGTTGCAGCAGAGACAGGGTTGTTTAACTTAACAAAAGTAGTTCACGCAGTGCGTCAAATGAACTATAAGAAAATGAATCAAAACAATGAGAGAAATCGATTAATAGAAATCTATGAGAGCCAGATATACAATATATATATATATGTATAATCATAAAAATGTCTGTAAATTCCATTAAGTAAATAACTTATAATATTTTTAATAAATTAAATTAAATAAAAGAAACTGTAGCCCTTTTTATACCGGTTTATCTGCATTTGAGTGCCACTGTGCAGCAGCGTATAACAACCCTGCACAATTAGCGGCGGCTGATAACGGAGCGAAGAAGCGGCACAAAAGAGAGAGCGAGAGAGCGTGCACTGTTCAAATGCAGCAGCAGCGTCGCGTCGTTTTTCTTTAGATTAGTGAAAGAGAAATAGAAAACGTGCAACGTGTTAGCAGAGGAGCGATTGCAGCGCAGCGGCGTCTTATCAGCGCAACGTCAATTATAAGAATAACACGATAATGGCGACTGTAAGTAGAATAGAAAAGAAAAAACAAAATTATGCGAATTCATGTAAACAAACGAGGGGCGTGCTAGACTTTTGCAGGTCCAAAGTACCCCAAGCTGCCGCTGATTGAAGGTGAATATTATGAAAAAGAGGTGGAAGAGGAGGACGAGGACGACGAAGATGAAGAAGATTCAGCCGAATCGGGCTCAACAAGCTCGTTTAGTTTGCAGGAATGCATAAACGAGTTTCGTGCGCGACGCATCAGACGCGTCTCTGCCAAAAGCGACCGCGATATGCCACAAGCAGCAGCTGGCGAAGAGCCCCCACCCAAGGCAACAACAACAACTGCGCCCACTGCAGACGCACATTTGATTAACCAGAATCTGTGCAACAAGGCGCAAGAGCGAAGGGGTAAGCCCTGCAAGAATGGATTCTGTTACTGCTTCACCAGCGACAGCGGAGACTGTGCCTCGACACGTGACTGGCACGTGCGACAGCATAAACGCAGCAGGCGTCCAGAAACTAACAAGGTTCGTGCCCACTCGACTGACTAAGCCTGCCCTGTTCCCTTCCTTCCCCCTTCACATATACATATAACAGATCAATAATCCGAAAACATTCCATATGCTGGGCATATTCACACAGGTCGGCTTCCTGCCACAGCAGAACAACTTCAGTGCTCAGCAGAGCCAGAGGCAGGCACAGCAGAAGCAGCAGCAACGTCACCAGGCTCCACACAAGGCTCAGGCTCCAGCGCGCCCCCCATTGACAGCCGTGAGCAGCTTACGTGCCGCTGTAGGAGAAGATGCTCCTCTTATACACATCATACAAGAACTACGCGACAATTGCGTCATTTCAGAGGTGCGTGTGAATCGCGAGAAACTTCCCAAGGGCAAGAGCTGCTCCTCCAAGGTAACCACCACAAAGCGCCGGGCGCCTCAACCCACAGAGTGCATTGAGTACAAACCGACAGCGCCGGCTCTCTCCAACATCAGTGAACAGGAGACGCCTTTTGAAGAGTGCTGCCACGAGATGATGGAGAAGGAACCGCCAGCCAGCCTGGCGGGCGACAGTCAAGTCACTTCCAAATCCCGTCGCAGTTCTAAACGCAGCTCAAGCGGCGCTGGTGGGCGTCTCCTCCAGAAGCGTCTCTCTAGCGGCACTGTTAACTTCAAGACACGCGATGCACATCAGCCACCACCAAAGCCACCGCGTCGCAGCACACAAAGTCTGGACGAGAAGTTCTCCTTGTCTTCGCTCAGCTCCACGACGCCTTCTGTGCGTGATGCAGAGCGTGTGCTGGATGAGTTTCTACGCAAGCATGGCGTGCAGTTACCCAGTTCCGCCAAGCCGGAGAGCTACGCTAAGTTGCAGAAGAACAAACGCAAATCATTTCCCCAGGGTAAGTGAAGAACTGCGCGTACAGTGTGTGCTCGTTATGGTAAACTAGTTTAGTTAAAGTGGTTAAGGAGGCGAGGGGAACAACTTAGAGAAAACGAAATCCTCCAGTTGCTCCCAAGTTACACCTAATTTACAATGTGTTAACTGGGGGAAATGTCTTCTCCAAGTTAACCCAAGCTTGCCCTAGTTTACAATAACATTCAGTAGCCTAATAAGTCTAAACACTTTAGTAGTATTGGTGCGGCATTAAAGGGTATAATAACAATTGTACTAGAAACTGTATGATATATATAACTCTATATGCTATAAGTAGAAGTTTTAGACACTATATTAGCAAATATTTGCAATTTATTTTGTATTTTATTACTTTAAAAATGTAGTTTATTTTTCCTGCTTCAAAATTGACCAAATAAAGCGATATTATCGCCAGAAAACACATGTTATTTCTATTCTTAAAGCAAGACAAGTGACTGAACAAGAATATATAAACATTGTGGGAACTGCCACGCCTTCTTTTAACTGTTACATACTTTTCCACAAAGCTAGTATACTCATTATTGTCCATTTTCAATGGTAGAAGGGTATAAAACAGAAGCAGTTTAATTTTTAGTTGCTTTTACTTATTTTGTGGTAGCTATTTTATTGGTTTCTGGCTTTTTCTGACTTTTTCCCGTTAAAAACAGCTTTATTTAGAGCTCAATTAGTTGCCAGCACTGTGCACACTGCATACCTCTTTTTCAGTCTTATACCCTCTAATTTCTACAATCCTTTTTTACAGCTGAAATGGAGAAAGCTCATAAACCTCGTGGTGGCATGCAAATGGCCACATGCCCCTCGCTGAGTGACATTGAGCGCGTGGTGGAGTCCAAACGGGGAGTGCACTACGCGAAGAACATACAAATGGAGAGTAGAAAGAACGCAGTGTCGGATAAGCCCATGAAGGAGATAATGCTGGGTTGGACAGAGCCCAAGATAAATGATATGCTTAACTACGATGCAAGGAAGTTGACAACGATCAAGAACGAAACAGCAGCAGAAGCAGCTCCACAAGTGCCCACCAACATTGGTTGGCAGATGCCAGTGGGTCAGAAGATCTCCCTTGATACAGTGGATGGTGTAAGTGAGAATCTGGCAGCCAACATGGGACAGAAACAGACGCCCATAAAGTATCCACAAGTGGCGCAGAACAGCAGCCAGAAATTCATTTGGGGTGAACAGTGGCGACAACTTTCACCATGGAATGGCACAAAGAAGCGTTCAGGATTGCGCAACAAGTCGAAGAAGTTTCTCAACAATTCCAAGAATAAAATATTGAGATTTGTCTCCCCCAAGAAGTCCAATCAGAGGGAGAGGGAGCAACCTACACCACGACTGTGCACAGTGGGTGTACAGACCTCGTCTGCCTCCCAACTGGCATTGGACCTACTGCAATCGCAATCCCCACCTGGTAGTTATCACTCCCCTGTGCAAACTACGCCTTCTGGCACCACAACCTTATCCACTCGCCGAGAGCAGTATAAGGAGAGTTCCTCGCAGGAACCCTATTTTGATTTCGAGCGCAAAGTGAAGCCCCCAACGCCGCCCAAGAAGCTGCCACGTGATCAACGTCCACGCAAACTGAACTTTCAGTCTGAGAGCAACACCACAACCACGACTCCAGCCCCGACAACCTATCGTTCCTTCCACAAGGACATCGATCAGGATGTCACTCACACCAAGATGAGTTACCTTCTCAGCAGCATACGAGCCAAACTGGAGGCCAGCGATGCTCATGCCTCACGCACATTTCGGGTAAGTTTTGTACTGTGAATTTTGTGTACTTTATTGAGGTGAGAGGTCAGGTACAGCTAGGCTAGGGCAAAGACTGCACCTAGTGCATAGTGATCCGATCCGAGATAGTGATTGGGTATATAGCCCACATTGGCACAACTGTTGATGGTGGGCAGCTTGTAGATGCTCTGCACCTGCAGTTGAGGGTTATTAGAGCGTAGTATATAATCGACGGTGATCCATTCGTCCTGGTAGGTGGAGGCAGTGTATTCATCCACGTCGATCAGCTTCATTTTAAGGCCAGGCTGGGCAGAGTTTTCAGCGTCTTTAGTTTCCGCAGTGAGCAATTGTATGGGTGGGGAATCAATGAGGCTATTGAAGTCCCCAGTTAGTACCACAGGTGTGTTAGCGCCAGCAAAGGTGCGTATTGCGCTGAGCAGTCGGCCCACCTGGGCAACCCGGACATCATCACGCCGTGGATTGTAGAGTAAATGCGTTGTGGCCACAACAACTTCTTTGGCCTGCTCCGGCTCCTTCTCCTCCTGCTTGGGGGAACTTCCCTTGAGCCTGAACTTGGCTAGTAGTGCCACATTCTCACGATTCAGGAGCGGCACACTCACATCGTACAACTCGACGCCGTGTTGTCGCAACAGTTTGAACTTGCAGGAGTCATAGATGATGGCACAACCATCGGTGCGATCTCCAGTCTTCTTTTTATAGACATACTCCAAACGTTTGCCACTGCTCGCAGTGAGTCGTTGCACCAGCACAGGCAGATGATCATACTGCATTTCCTGCAGGCAAAGTATGTCCGGATCCAGTTTAAGTATCTCACGTTGTAGGTTCTGCATGCGTTGTCGCCAGCTAAGGCGCTCCTGGCGTATGTTCATGTAGAGGTAGAGATGCTTCATTAGCAGATCCTGCGAGAGTATGTTGTACGACATCAGTTTAAAGCGTTGATGTGGTGCTTTGATCTGCTCCGTTTTCTTGGATGGCGTCGTCCATCTGCGGTTGTAATCGTATCGTGGCTCCATTCTGTAATCTCCCTGTTGTAGTGTGCTAAGGCTTTTACGTATATTTAGTTTGATTGTATTCAGTATGTAATTGAGGGATATTGACATTTCTTGTTGACGGGATATAGTGCCACAAAGAGCTACCCAACTATTTCCATAGATTACATTAATATTTTGCAATTTACAAAACACTGCGCCAGCGAATCGAATCCGTGTCAGCTGTTCTTCTTACATTCCCTTTTGTACTGTTATTCGCAAGCATATTTAGTTCTGCTGTGCGATAGTTATCAGTATCGAGAACATTGACAGCGCTCGTGTGCACGAACTGGTTTCGCGAGTGAACTTAATAGTTACGTGAAGTTATCGATAACGCAAGTGGGCGCCATGTTCGTGTTAAGTTCATGAACCGGTTCGCTCTGCAAAATTCAAATTGAAAGAATTAAAAACAAGAACAGTAAGAAAATATTAAATTAATTCCCTAGGAATGTGTAAATCGAGAGCCTACAAATGTAGCATTCGATACCATCGATGGACCCAGCCCACGCCGTCCACAACGTCAGCGTCAGGTGCACCAATTACACGAAAGGGAACCGATATACTCTGAGATTGAAGAGGATTGTATGCGCTTTAGGGGCAGTCCGCAGTTCGAAGTGCGCACTGAAGCGCGTCTAGAGGTGGCACCGACGCCCACACCAACACCCTCACCTGCTGCCACGCCCACACGCACAGCCACAGCAACAGTCAGCGAGCTTACAGTGTGCTCCTCGTCGTCATCGCCTGCGCCTCTGCCGGATCTGAGTGCGCTATATGCAAAGGTGGATAAGTCCAACAAGACACCCACAAAGCCCTTGCCGACAGCTCCTCCTGCTCCCATGACTGTGGCACAGCCACGACCATTGGGACAATTCCTGCATGAGTCACTGCTTAATGGCAGCTTCTTTCAATTCACTCCGCTGCCAGATGAGCCAAGTAGTGATACCTCCTACACTGTCTCCACCATGAGATCTGTCAATCCCATTTCGGAACAACCAACGCTGCCCATGCATCATTCGCTGAACAACATCAATGAGCAACATTCGCCCCCGAAGAAACATTGCAATCTCTCAAAATCAGATCTTTCTCTACAACGCAGCGAGATGTTTCTGGAGAATCTTTGTCGCAGTGAGATTGTGTTGGATCTTGATGACAATATGCGACTGGAAAAGGTGCAGAATGTAAGTAAAGGTTAAACATAATTGATGATTGTGCTTATATTTGTTTTGCCTCGATTTGTTTTAGACCTCCGCAGTTGCAGTTCCTCATGCGGATGAGGATGATGTGTCCTACGATATGCCCCACGAGCTATACGATAACTATGCCATTCAGGACACCATGTATGGATCTGTGCAGTTGGAACCGCCGCCGCCTTCGTCCGACAATCAGAGCACACCAAAGAAGTCCAATCAGCGCTTTACAACTAAGGTAGAATTCTTTGTTGATTCCTATTAGAGATTAAGGTCTTTCGCAGCCATTTGTTATACATCTATACATCACACTGTACATTAGAATCTGTCTACATCAGAAATACATATAAGCTTCAACTCTGCTTCAATTTCAACTTGCAACTTCAACTTGATTTTCTTTTGGCTTTGTTATTTAATCTCCCTTGCGCCATCTTTCAGCCCACGCCGCCCACGCTGAGCATCGACATAAACGATGGTGCCACCTCGTCTGTGTGCGTCAGGAACTTGAGTCTCAGTTGCCCCACGACGCCGCAGCAGGATAAACAGGTGACAATTGCTAATCCCGGCCACAGCAGCCTAATGGAGCTGACGCCGCGAGGCTGCAACGAGAGCCACAACGCGTTGTCGGTGAGCACCTTGGCGCGTTATCGCATGCTCAAGGACGCAGTGCGTCGCTCGTATCGCAAAGGCAAAGACTTCTTGAGAGCAGAGAAGCAGCGATTGACGCAAAGTCTCAACATGTCTCGCGATCAATCGAATCAAACCGAAGGTGAACTGGACAGCAGCACATACTATGCTAGTTTCCAATTGGATACGCTGCTCAATGAGTCCATGACAACGCGGGAACAGTTAGCGCAGGCTGTGAGCATTTGCCGGCAAATGCCGGAGTTGGAGATCTCTGCGGAGATGGTGGAGGCAGAGCGACTGCTGCTCTTCTCCTCACTGCGCAAGAAGACGTTGCCAGTACCGTTAAGCGAAATGAGCCTGGCTGCGCGTCGCCAATCACAGTGTTTCCTCATTGATGGCCTGAAACTGCCTGTCAAGGCGGACGTGAGTCAGGACATGTTCTTCAACTATTACTACATCTGCACTGTGGAGTGCGAGGGTCGCATACGTTCCACGCAGTCCATTGAGTGCCAGAATGGCGCTGCTGTCTTTCGCGATTGTGGACTGGAGTTTTTTAGTGAAGGACCCGCGGAGGCGTTGGAGCTTCGCTGTCAGATCTTTATGCTGCGACTGCGCAAGGTCTCTACTTTGTCGCTGGAGCCGCCCAAGACACTGCTGGTAAGCTACTCTCTCCCTCCCCCTCTGTCCTTCTACTTTCACTCATGGCTACCTCTTCTCTCTCTTCAGAAACGTGGCAGCGGCAGTCTTGGCTCTGGCTCCTCCAATAGTTCTTCACAATCTGAGCAGATCGTCTCGCGTTTTCGTCTGCACGCCTCCTTCACACTGCGTGCTGTGGATCTGAGGCCCTACGAACTGGTGACCAGTGGCACGCAGGCCAGCGAGAAGATCTGGTTGCGTACCTCGCGCACTTGGCAGCTGCCACTGACACCACACACAAAATCCTCCAATTTGATGCCACAAATTGCCCTGAGTGGCCGCGTGGAATTGCGTCTGCACAAGTTGCAACACGCTGGTTACCTCAATGTGCAGGATGCAGATCCCAAGAAGCTACACAATTGGAATCGTCGCTGGTGCACGCTCGACGGGCTTCGCCTTTGCGTCTGGCAGCATGAACACAATTTCAGCGATCAGCCCCCACTGTGGGCGTTGCAGTTGGAGCAGTGTCAACAGTCCCAGCTAGATGTGGCGCCACGTGAGCAGTGCGCACGTGCTCGCAGCTTTCTGCTGCAGTGCGTCGATTCGCAGGCCTTCTTTGCTGCCGACACGCAGCCTGAGTTGGCCGAGTGGCTACGCCAACTGAATGAGGCGCTGGCATTCGCCAGGCGCTGGTTAAGTGCCTCCTAGTTATAAGTTATACTTGTTCTTAATATCTTCTATATATTCTATACATATCCTATTATATTCTATATATTTCTTTGTTTAGCTTAAGTTTTTAAACTTGTTTTTGGTCTACAAAAAGTGTCAATACGTTTGCTATGCAAACCAGGCTAAGAAAGTTATCAGTTATAGTCAGAAGTGTTCAGATATATGCCTTATATAGTACTAAGTTGAAAGTAGAGTAGAATTGTATAATTTATTTAACTATATAAGCTACAGTAGCCAGGGAAAAAACTGCTAATCAAAATGAAACTAATGAAAGCCTTACCTAGTCTATATAGTCTTTATATTTATACAACAAACTATTTATTATACTTTCCCGATTGCTCAGTTAACTCACATTCCATTTCAAGTTAATTCCCATTACATTTTTCTGGTGTGTAGGCCGTAGGGTATGCACAACAACAACAACAGTTTATTTCATACATAATTTACACGGATTATTATCATAGAATATGTATAAGACATACACACACAATATTTTTTGTGCAGGTTACAATATGATACATAGTTTTAAGTAATATTATATATATATATTTGTATATGTATATAGATCAGGGGGATGCGCACTTGTTACTATCCTCACCACTCTCGCTCTCTCTATTTGTGTCTCTCTCTTGCCTATATAGATAATGCATATGTATTTCGGTTATATAGATCGATTAGTGTTAAGCTGCTTTGTAATTCCATTTACTGATTACAGTGCAAAACATAAATTTTGAGGTTATGTTTGTTGTGGTATTTGTTCGTTAAGCAATTTACATACTTAAATTGTACAATATTTAATTAAAACTATTGATTTTTTAACTATTTAGCAATTTGGCGTCTCTTTCTATTATTGGCGTTGCTCTCTCTCTCTCTCTGCTTTGATACGTTGATACTTTGGTGCTTTGGCTATATAAGTAAGTATGTATGGTCTCGCTATATAGTTTGAATATTGTAATCACTAATGGTTTCGGGATATGCCGTTTGTCTCTCAGATTTGGTATGTTTTGGTTGAGAAATAATGAAAGCCTCAAGCCAGAACATATTTCCATACGCGATTCGTTTGATGATTGGTGCCCGTTTCGGTTACGTACAGTGCGGACCCATTAACACTGACAGCAATGGAGTGTGGGTTCTTGAATTCACCCCAATGCCCAATAATTGTCTCGGAGCGGGGATCGATGGTGAAGCCACGCACGGGTAACATCGATGTTGGTCCATTCACAGCAAATACAATGTCGCCATAGCTAGCGACGCCAAAGACGCGACCCAGATCGGGCTCCTGAATCGTGGCAGCGGGTTGACCCTCACCATGGGAAGATTTGAGGCCAGCTCTGTGGAATGAGAGTTAATGTTTTAGTTGAATATTGAAAGTATTCTTTAAAATGAGAGTTATTCTTCAATAAATCGGTACAGATTTACTTATTTAACAAGAATATATATACTGAATATTATACATACAATATATATTTGATATACAAGTTAGATATTGAAAGTATTATTTGCAATGAGAGTTTATCTGTCAAAAATCGTTTGTTATTGACTTAATGGAACAAGAATGTATATTTAGATTTGAATATATGTTTAGCTATTATATACATATATTTATTATACATATATATTTGAATATAAAAAGAGTTATTTTTTTTATGAGAGCTTAAATGCGTTACATCGGTTGAGTTGGATATGCGGAACAAGAATATATATAAATATTTTCAGCTACTCACTTGGGACAGACAACACGCATATTCTCGCGATCCGCAATGCACAAGAGATCGAGGTGTTCCAGCAGGGTGATGGCATGTGGCACCTGCAGCGATAGGAATTCTGTGCGGGCAAGGAACATTGCAAAACATGAGAAATCACTTTAGATATGCAAATATTACGTATACGCACCGGGTGGTTGTGGAATGCTACGCAGCAGTTTGCCAGCGGCATTGAACTTCAGTATGCGACTGTTACAGTAGCCATCGGCTATGAAGAACTGCAAGAAGAGAGTAGGGGAGTGATACAGAGGAAACTCCTTATAAAGAGCTCATATAAAGACTGAGAAACTTTGCTACTCTGTTGACTATAGCCAGGCTTGACTGTAGTGCGATAATCTGAGCACTCACCTCGCCCGTTGTAGCCACAGCAATCGAAGTGGGTTTGCACAGATGCTTCACTGAAGCGCCAGGTCGGAAGCGTTTGCCAATCACCAGTTGTGGTTTGCTCTCAAAGGGTCGGAACTGCAGCACAACAAGGAATCAGAACATACATTATATATATTTATAATATTCTATTTCGTATTCTTCTTACTTTGAAGGCCTGGTGCATGGCCACATCGGTGATCCAGTAATTGCCGTGCGTATCGATAGTCATGCCATGTGGCATGTAGAACATATCCGAGCCCCAGCCGGACTTGATGGCCCCTGTCTTGGGATCCAGCACGTAGATGGTCTTCTCCTTAATGGGCCCGTACTCAATTAGGTAGTAGATGTTGCTCTCATTGAAGGTGCTGCAAGTGGGCAAATAGGTCAGGGGTAGGGGGTTGAGTACTAACACGACAGCTGGGGCGACAGCTGTTGACCTACTTAACATCCCAATAGCGGTCTGCACGATGAAAGATGACAGGATTCCCTTCGGGATCCACAGAGACTGCTGTCACTTGCCCGAAGCTATGCTGATCTGTGGGCCAGTTCTCCACAAGCACCGGCACGGGTACACTAGCTGCCGGAATGGGCACATTGTCGTAGCTGCGCTGGTTCTGCAGTGCCAACTCATCACCCGTGGACAGCGGCATCGGTTTGCTCTGAGAGGGAGGAGAAGGAAACACTTTGATCACCTCTCTGCCATGGCATGTTGTATTCCGAACCTACCTCCATGCGTCGCTTGATGAGCTCCCTGACCTCATCGAAGAATCGCTGGTTGAGGTTGATCCCTCCCGCCTCTGGCAGGTGGTTGCCATCGACGCTGCACACTGCGCCCAGGCAGAGCGCCACCAGCAGCGCCACCAATAAAACGTGTCGCATGCTGCTCGAAAATCCTTCAATTGATTTCACTTTTTTCGGGTTTGTTTTTCTTGTGTTTTTTTTTTTTCTGCTGTTTTTCCTTTTTTTCTTTCGCTACACGATTTTCTTTTTGGCGTGCAGACCTAACATCTGTTGGAGTTGTCTATATATGTTGAGCTGGCAACAGCAACTGGACTGGCTCTGGGCCAACACCAACACACAGACACACACAGGAAGATAAAGGCACGCACTCCACACACACACACGCACAACACCCACGCTTTTCGCTTTCATTGCACACGCATGCGCCACAGTGCGGCACAGTGGGCTGCAACCCACTGAAACAGCTGTGGATTACATAGGGAGCATTAGAACTTTCACCTGGTGACACTGTGACACGCACACACTCACACACGCTCTACGCAAAGCTGCTTATCGATTTTCCAATCGTACCCAGAGTGAGCGACAAAAGTTATGCTACCAATTCAATTGCATATTACGAATCTTATTAAACAAAAACCAAAAAAAATGTAAGAGATATATAGGTATATGTTATGTATATGGTATATATAGGTACTATATTAGTGGAGACTCCTTGGTTAGCTATGAAAGTACAGTGCGCGCTTGAATATAATAACTATGGGAATTTAGGGGAATTTTTAGAAAATATAAATCATTGTTAGCTCCAAATTAATCACTAAAAAAGTGGAAAGCGTAGATTTGAGTCTTAAAAACCGTTATCAATTTACAGATATAGTTTTAGATGCTCAAATACATATAAGGAAATTAGAATTGGAAATATTAGAAGACTAGAAATGAGTTGGGAATATTTTAAGATTTCATAACAAAATAAGATATAGATATAGAAATACTTGAGACTGCGATCTCTATATAGATCAGCATTATTGTATGTAAAACTGTTAGAGATTGCCAAACACTCAATTAGTTATTAGTAATGGAAATCGTAAGGGATTGAAAAAGTACTGGCAAGATTTTTAAATAATTAAGAAATTAAAAGGGAAAATTATCGAAGGTTTCCAATTGCATTTTGATTACACTCTGGCAGCGATCACTGTATATATAGATATAGATTTTGAGATTATTGTAGAGAATCTACGCCTTCCAAGGAGCCTCGGTTAACTGTTTCAATAGATATCGTGTGGAACCAGCTGAGAGCAGACATAGATAGTATGGGTTGTTCAGACCACTTGGGTAACTGGGTTTGCATACTGCCTGCAGGCAGTGTATGTGAATTTGCTCTTGGTGTTGTTTCCTGTTGTTGCCGCGATATGTTTGACGTCATAGCTCAGCCTGTTTAGCGTTCGACGGTGCCCAATGCTAGCTGGGTCCATATGTAGCCGGTATCCGTCATGGAGCAGTAGGCATTATAATAACGTCCTGGCGAGCTGAAAGAGCAGCAGCAAAGCAGAGTTTTCAGAGCAGGAGGAGGGGAAGAAGAAACTCAACTTACCGGCAGTAGGAGAACTGTGGGCACTTGCAGCGAAAGAGATTCTGGAACTCCTCCTTGCACACCTCGTTCCAGTAGCAGGTGCGCTGCAAGTAAGAGGAGTAGGGATTAGCAAGCACTGGTGAAAGTGGGAGAGAGAGGGGAGAGAGTGCTACCTCCGTCTTATAGCCATGCACACTCTGATCCGAGTAGCGTTTGGTCAGGTGCCCATCGACATTGGCGTGCAGTGGCCGGGCCAGCGTCGCTAGCAGGGCGAGCACCAACAGCAGGCCGTGTCCAGTTGCAAACAGGCGTCGTGACGTCACCACGGGCAGCGCCTAAAAAGCGACACCAGAAATTGATACACAAAACTTGAAAACTTTTCTTACGGTTTATTTTCTGTTTTTTTTTTTTTTGATTTTTTTCTTGCTTTGCGTAGCGGCACCTCTTGCATTGCGTTGCGTTTTGTAATTGCTGTTTTCCCTTTTTTGTTATGTTTTCGCTGCCTTTTTCGCGTGTCACATGACGCACAACTGACACACACACAATCGCAGAGAACTAACGACGCCGACTCCGGCTTTGGCTCTGGCTTTGGCTTTGACGTTGGCCTACTACTGCTGGGCGTCGGCTGTGGAGCTCAGGTTCCCTCGGCTGTCACTAATACACACACGGAATACACAAACACATCTGTACACTCACAAAGACACATACACTATTCAACGACATCGTTAGTGTGCGTAGATTTTGGCACACTTTTTACACTGCAGCTGCAGCATCATCAATTTTACCATACAGGGTGTCCTGTTTAAACTTCTTGTGGGTGAATGAAGTGAGACTGATAGAGAAAGAATGAATATAGTTGGAGATACATTTACATATGTATATACGTATATATACGATAGTGATTCCTAACTCATCGTTAAGCACAGAATATTCTTAAATATATATTCTATCTTAAATCAACAGGGTGTTCAGTTTCGTATTTACTTCTCATTTACTTGCTGTCATCATTATTCAAGAATTCAAAACAGAAACATCTAGTTGAAATCATCCATCATCATTCATAAATTTGTCGCACTCAGTAAGATAAATCTAAAATTTGGCACAATATATTTCTAATTATAATTCATAAAAATCTCATTTAATATGCTTCGTTAGAAACCCAATTGCCTGATATTGCATTAAATGGGCTATCTTCAATTTAATTAAACAGATTCGACTGCAGAAATAATGAAATATTTGAATACGATTTATGCTCATAGCATGCGATGTTTACGTTTCGTTCTCTATAAACAACATTGGTGACAGACACTCTCCTGCACGTCATCGTTCTTGTCTCAGCCAAACGCGAGACGTGACGTGACTCAGCACTCAGTAAATGCCGAAAATAGTTTGGAAACTCATATCAAAAATTTCAAACAGCTTGAAAAATATAAAAACGCGGAAAATAAAATGCTTAAGGCTATCTATAAGTAAAGTACGAACGCAGGTGTTTTTTTTTTCGAACGAAAAATGAAAACAAAACAAAACAATTTCAAAATACAAATTCTTATCCATTCTGGCATATTCTAAAATTCCGTATATGCATTCAGAAGGCACTGAAATATGGGCAAACATGGAATTCGAAAAGAAACATTTGCCAAATTTACTGGATACATTAGCTAATTTACTATTTAAGATATATTGTTTTGAAAATCGAAATTGCATTTGTATGTACAACATATTTGCAAATGATCTGCGGAAGATTTCAAACGTGGAGAATTTTCCATGCATGAGCGTCATTTCGCGCGTCGTTGTCTTGGGAATATCATTAGGAATCTTTAAAATCGAACATTCTATACCCTTTAGTATATTTTGAAATAATTAAGTATATCTAAATATTTTCTTTAGCTATCGAAATATTTTTCCAGTTTTTCCATCAAAGAAATTTCTTTAAAGTTTGTTGCTTCTGAAGATATATCATAAGAGTATATATTCCGTTTGGTATTTGCCCCCTTTAAATATATAGATCCCATAGCTATAGAAACACAAAACGATATATGCGAAAATATGTTTGTGGGCGCGGACTCAAATGATGATGACGCTTGGCTAAATTTAGATGGCGAATATATTTTCATATTTATAGCACATAGAAGATGTAAACACTGTGCGATTGCTATAAAACTGGGAAAATTTGCGAAAAGCTCCACAAAAACGCAGCAGACGTGAATCGAAGAAGACGCGATCCCAACAAGAATTTCAGGTGTTTCGCGAGCAATCTATAGCTTTATACCAAAGGTACCAGTTCCAAGCTAAAAACCAAAAATTATAATACGAAAAGATAATATTGATATAGTATATAGTGAAAGTGTTTCCCTTGACTGTGCATTAATCGAGATTAGCCTTCTTTCTTTCGTTCGCACCCCACGTAGATGTCCGTAGTGCCCCTTATGTTCCGCGACTGGTGGGATGAGTTGGACTTTCCAATGCGCACATCGCGCCTGCTGGATCAGCATTTCGGTCAGGGTCTGAAGCGGGATGATCTCATGTCCTCGGTGTGGAACTCAAGGCCCACAGTGCTGCGTTCGGGATACCTGCGACCTTGGCAACGATCGGTCAACAGCCTGCAGAAACAGGAATCGGGCTCCACGTTGAACATCGATAACGAGAAGTTTGAGGTGATCCTCGACGTGCAACAGTTCTCGCCCAATGAGATCACTGTCAAGATCGCCGACAAGTTTGTCATTGTTGAGGGCAAGCACGAAGAGAAGCAGGACGAACACGGCTTCGTCTCGCGTCAGTTCTCCAGACGTTACCAGCTGCCAAGTGAGTTTGCAACAGGGGTAGCCCTCTCCTTTGGTAAACCCCTTACTGATTTCGATTCACCCCTTTAGGTGATGTCAACCCCGACAGCGTTACTTCGTCACTTTCCTCTGATGGTCTGCTGACCATCACGGCACCCATGAAGACACTGCCCCCGCCCTCGACGGAGCGCGTGGTGCAAATCACACAGACTGGCCCCTCCTCCAAGGAGGATAATGCCAAGAAGGTGGAGACCACCACGGCCTAAGTGCCATCGACTGTGCAAAAGGTTTTATACCTTTAGTTAGTATATATGTCATTAATATTGGAGTTTTTTGTATTAAATAGAAAGTGATAAAGAAGAGTTTTAATGTATGAGAACATAACTTGATTCTATTGAAAGATTCTTAGCCATAGCTCTTATCATTTCAGCGATCATGGCTTGTCTTCCAGCAAGAGCTCTTCTAGTGTCACTCTGTTCTCCTGAAGTTTCTCAGATATAAAACGATTAGCTCTATCGATCTGTTCAGGCTTAAGCTCATTTTTATATCCACCAACCTGTCCACTTCGAACAAAACTAGAAAGTCAAGCAATCAGATCAATTAAACAAAACATATAAATATCTTTCAACTCACTTGTGGCCCTCTGGACCTACGTTACGCTGTCTAAATTGGGCGAGCTCCCAGCGATGATTTGTGGTTGGGTTTTCTACGGAAAGAATTCAATTGAGCTTGAATGTTGACAGTACAAAGCTTAACGTACTTTTCATTTCTTCAAAAGAGAGATGTTTGAGTAGGCGTTCCATCTGTTCTTCCGTCACAGTCTTATTTAGGAACTTACACAGATCCTCGATGACTCCGCGAAGATTCTTTTTCATTTGCTCAAAGCTAGTGTAATAGATCTAAGGTTCGTTTTGTAGTTGATAAAACTCACTCGCATGGGTTATAGGTTCCCTGTCTATGACGTGAACAATTGGAAATAAATATAACAGATCTTCAAAGTATTCTTCCAATGTTTTGCCATAGTGAAACCCAATTGTAATTCTGTGATAATATGCCGATACCCAAGCATCCAAAGGATTTCGAAAAACATATACCACTTTCGGAGTCTTCTGGTATAGTTGATATGGTAACAAAGCCAAAGGCAGATGACTTTTGATAAGGCGTGGCGAAGGAAGCTCTTCAACAGGTTTCAAAGCTCGCTTTTCATCACCATGAATCAAAAAATCGAACCTAAGTGAAGGGAACTTTTAACGTTCTATTTTATAATCTAGTAAAGCAGAACTTACTCTAAGAATGGAGACCGCAGTTCCAGATGCTTAGCAAGTGCTGCCTCGAAGTTGCAATCATTCATCAGCAGCCAGAGAAGTTCCTGCATCCAGGTAGTGCCGCTCTTGGGATTCGTTATTAGCCAGACATCGTCTTCACGTACCTCCATGTCGTGAATCAGATCAGGAACCAATTTCGTTGGGCTCTTAAAGAACAACTTTCTCTTAGTCCAGTCCTTGTCAATCAAATTGACTGGATAGCTCTTTGGTGTGACCTGCGTTCGATGCATTTCTAAAGTCTACTAAGGTCCGCATACTCTAAGTTTTTCATATATATTTACTATCTGCAAATAAAGCGAAAGACAGACGAAGAGAGGGAGAATGAGAGAGTGAGAGTGAATTGTGGTTTTCGAGTTTTTATTACAAACTTTGTTTGTGGTTGATAAGCCGATTACAGTTATAAAAGCGCATGATAACTAAATAAAAACGAAAGTTCTTTGCTATAGTTATCACAGTTCTTTGTTAAACATTTTAAAATAGAAACAACAAAATCTATTAGGTTGGTCAGGTTTATTCCATTACTGATAACGCTAAGTAGTTTTTAAGTAATCTTATAAGAACGCAATGCACCAATAAACTTTGAAAGCCCTGAGTTTTATTTAAAAACTAACCAGTGAATAATACATGAGCTAATGATACATTTAATCAAGTTAGATACGATCATCAGTTAACAGTAGTTCCTCCAGGGTGATCTTGTTCTCCTTCAGTTTGTCAACTATAAAAAAATTTGCTTGCTGGATCTGTTCGGGCTTCAGTTCGTCTTTGTATCCATTCACCTTTCCACTGCGAGTAAATCTAAAAATCCAGAAAAGAGATAAATTAAATAAAACTTATAGAATTCTTTTGCAACTCACTTATGGACTTCTGATTTGTTCAATTGAGCGAGCTCCCATCGATGATTAGTGGTTGGGTTTTCTACGTGAAGATTTTAATTAAGAATATGAGTTAGAACGAAAGTTCTTCACTTACTTTTCATTTCTTCAAAAGAGAGATGCTTTAGAAGACGTTCCATCTGGTGTTCTGTCACAGTCTTATTTAGGAACTTACACAGATCCTCAATAACTCCCCGAAGATTCTTTTTCATTTGTTCGAAACTTGTGTAGAAAATCCAAGGTTCATTTCGTAGTTGATAAAACTCACTTGCATGTGTGATAGGTTCCCGGGTTAATGCATGATTATATAGCTGTTGGTCAAAGTATTCGTCCAATGTTTTGCCAGGGTACAATCCCATAGAAACTCCAAAATAATAATACGATACCCAAGCATCTAGGGGATTTCGAAAAACGTAGACAACTTTCGCTTTCTTCTGCCACAACTGAGCAGGTAATAAGGCCAGTGGTAGATGTGATTTGATAAGGCGTGGCGAGGAAAGCTCTTCAACGGGTTTCAAAGCTCGTTTTTCATCTCCATGCAACATGAAGTCAAATCTATTGAACGGGTTTGCTTTGTGTTATATTATATCATTATATTGAAAGTATACCTACTCTAAATAGGGGATCTCAACTCCAAGTCCTTGGTTAGTGCGGCGTCAAAGTTGCAATTATTCATCAGCAGCCAGAGAAGTTCCTGCATCCAGGTAGTTCCGCTCTTGGGATTCGTTACCAGCCATATATCGTCTTCACGTACCTCCATGTCGTGAATCAGATCGGGAACCGATTTCGTTGGGCTCTTAAAGAACAACTTTCTCTTAGTCCAGTCCTTGTCAATCAAATTGACTGGATAGCTCTTTGGTGTGACCTGCGTTCGATGCATTTCTAAAGTCTACTAAGGTCCGCATACTCTAAGTTTTTCATATAAATTTACTATCTGCAAATAAAGCGAAAGACAGACGAAGAGAGGGAGAATGAGAGAGTGAGAGTGAATTGTGGTTTTCGAGTTTTTATTACAAACTTTGTTTGTGGTTGATAAGCCGATTACAGTTATAAAAGCGCATGATAACTAAATAAAAACGAAAGTTCTTTGCTATAGTTATCACAGTTCTTTGTTAAACATTTTAAAATAGAAACAACAAAATCTATTAGGTTGGTCAGGTTTATTCCATTACTGATAACGCTAAGTAGTTTTTAAGTAATCTTATAAGAACGCAATGCACCAATAAACTTTGAAAGCCCTGAGTTTTATTTAAAAACTAACCAGTGAATAATACATGAGCTAATGATACATTTAATCAAGTTAGATACGATCATCAGTTAACAGTAGTTCCTCCAGGGTGATCTTGTTCTCCTTCAGTTTGTCAACTATAAAAAAATTTGCTTGCTGGATCTGTTCGGGCTTCAGTTCGTCTTTGTATCCATTCACCTTTCCACTGCGAGTAAATCTAAAAATCCAGAAAAGAGATAAATTAAATAAAACTTATAGAATTCTTTTGCAACTCACTTATGGACTTCTGATTTGTTCAATTGAGCGAGCTCCCATCGATGATTAGTGGTTGGGTTTTCTACGTGAAGATTTTAATTAAGAATATGAGTTAGAACGAAAGTTCTTCACTTACTTTTCATTTCTTCAAAAGAGAGATGCTTTAGAAGACGTTCCATCTGGTGTTCTGTCACAGTCTTATTTAGGAACTTACACAGATCCTCAATAACTCCCCGAAGATTCTTTTTCATTTGTTCGAAACTTGTGTAGAAAATCCAAGGTTCATTTCGTAGTTGATAAAACTCACTTGCATGTGTGATAGGTTCCCGGGTTAATGCATGATTATATAGCTGTTGGTCAAAGTATTCGTCCAATGTTTTGCCAGGGTACAATCCCATAGAAACTCCAAAATAATAATACGATACCCAAGCATCTAGGGGATTTCGAAAAACGTAGACAACTTTCGCTTTCTTCTGCCACAACTGAGCAGGTAATAAGGCCAGTGGTAGATGTGATTTGATAAGGCGTGGCGAGGAAAGCTCTTCAACGGGTTTCAAAGCTCGTTTTTCATCTCCATGAAACATGAAGTCAAATCTTTTGAACGGGTTTGGTTTGTGTTATATTACATCATTATGTTGAAAGTATACCTACTCTAAATAGGGGGATCTCAACTCCAAGTCCTTGGTTAGTGCAGTCTCAAAGTTGCAGTCATTCATCAGCAGCCAGAGAAGTTCCTGCATCCAGGTAGTTCCGCTCTTGGGATTCGTTACTAGCCAGACATCGTTTTCACGTACCTCCATGTCGTGGATCATATCGGGAACCGATTCCGTAGGGGTCTTAAAGTACAACTTTCGCTTAGTCCAGTCCTTGTAAATCAAATTGACTGGATAGCTCTTCGGCGTGACCTGCATGTACTGCATTTGTGAAGTCTACTGAGTCCATAAGCTGTGATTCTAGTCTTTATATTACCAACATTGTGTGTGGCTGATAAGAAAATTACGGTTATAAAAGATAACTTAATGAACAGAAAAGTTCAGTCCTAATCGTATCATATATCATTATCAAATATTTTAAAAATTGGTTGATAAGATATTTGTAAAGCCTTAAATTAACATATAAAAATGAAAGTTATAATTATTGTTATTTTATTAACATATATAATGTACAGTAAATAGATTGAATAGTTTACTGTCTTCAAAAATGTTTTCATCGCTGCTCAATAATGAAATTTAATTGTTTGATATGATTATCTAAAGAGATTATATTATGTTTGATATGATTATCTAAAGAGTCTAAATTAACAGTAGTTCCTTCAGGGTGACCTCGTTCTCCTTCAGTTTTTCAGCTATATAGAGATTCGCTTTTTCAATCTTGTCGGGTTTTAGTTCCTCTTTGTATCCATTAACTTTTCCACTACGTATAAAACTAAGAGATCGGCAAATCAGTTAAGCTTATTCAAATTGTACCATGTATCTTCAAACTCACTTATGCACTTCTTTTCCAGCATTTGGATGATTTCCTTGAGTAATTTCCCATCTATGATTTGTTGTTGGGTTTTCTATTTAAACATTTAAAATGAGATTGGAAATTAACATTCATGAGCTTTACATACTCTTCATTTCTTCAAAAGAGAGATGTTTGAGTAAATGATCCATCTGCTGTTCCGTCACAGACTTATTTAGTAATTTACACAAATCCTCAATGACTCCTCGAAGATTATTTTTCATTCGCTCAAAGCTAGTGTAGTAGATCATGTAGTGTCATAGATCCAAGGTTCGTTTCGTAGTTGATAAAACTCGCTCGCGTGGGTAATTGGTTTCATCTCTTCTACCAGGTTCTTAAACATTTCGTCAAAGAGCTCGTCCAGCGTTTTACCGTAGTAAAACCCAACTGTAACTCCGTGATAATATGCTGATACCAAAGCATCTATGGGATTTCGAAAAACGTAAACCACTTTCGCTTTCTTCTGCCACAGCTGAGCAGGTAACAAAGGTAGGGGAAGATGACTTTTGATGAGGCGTGGCGATGGAAGCTCTTCAATTGGTTTCAAGGCTTGCTTTTCATCACCGTGAATAAAAAAATCGAACCTTAAGGAAGGTATATATATATACATTGTATTTTATAATCTAGTGAGGAAGAACTTACTCCAGGAATGGAGATCGCAGTTCTAGATCCTTAGCGAGTGCTGCCTCGAAGTTGCAATCATTCATCAACAGCCAGAGAAGTTCCTGCATCCAGGTAGTGCCACTCTTCGGATTCGTTACTAGCCAGACATCATCCTCAAGTATCTCTAAATTGTGAACCTCCTCTGGAAATGATTTCGCTGGGCTTACAAAGAACAACTCCCGTTTAGTCCAATCCTTGTCAATTAAATTGACTGGATAGCTCTGCGGAAAGACCTTTTCGTTTTCCATTCCACAAGACAAGTGACATTAGAGCATACAAACTATGCGAAAGATAGGACAGAAACTTTGCCATTTCTTTGAGTTGATAAGAAAGCTTTGGTTATTGCGGGATTTACTATAATTTTATAGTTTGTGCAAGTGAAAATCTGTTTTCCCTACTATAGTAAACTCTTTCAACGAATGTTGGAATACTCTACAAACTGTGGAGAACAAATGTCTCCAAGCCCTAAGATAAAGTATTTCGTGTATTGATTTAGATAACTACGAGTCAAAAGAGTATTGAAGATTCGACATCTCCTTACTATGTTCTCTTTTCAATGATGGCCTTAATTGATAAGAATACAAGTATATGTAAATATTTGCATGCATGCAAAAAAGCTTACGATGCAAAGAGAATGTGATAATTAGTTTTTGGACTAACTGTGTTTATGATCCCAACTTAAACAAATTTATAGACTTGAAAAACTCCGCAATTATTGCTGTGATGGAAATAAGCAACATTTAGAAATACAGTTATATACATATAAGTAGATACAAATTATGTATTTATTAAGAATATAGTACATAAGATGTAAGGGATTAATAAAAAAACCTAGAGTAAAAGAAGTTCCTCCAGGGTGAACATGTTCTCCTTTAGTTTTTCTGCTATAAGTCGATCCGCTTTCTCAATCTGCTCGGGTATCAGTTCCTCCTTGTATCCATTAACCTTTCCCTTGGGTATAAAACTAAGAAATCAAAAAACAAATCAGTTTAATCTATTAGAATTGTTCTCTGTCTCTTCAAACTTACTTATGGACTTCCTTTCCAGCATTTGGATGTTTTGCCTGCAGCCCCATTGCCCATTTATGATTTGTGGTTGGGTTTTCTACGGAAATGTTTCACTATGGTTAAAAGTTAAGATTCAAAAGCTTTACCTACTTTTCATTTCTTCAAATGAGAGATGCTTGAGAAGACGCTCCATCTGCTGTTCCGTCACAGTCTTATCTAGGAATTTACATAAATCTTCGATGACTCCTCGAAGATTTTGTTTCATTTGCTCAAATGTCGTGTAGAAGAGCCAAGGTTCATTTCGCAATTGATAATACTCAGCCGCATTGGTAATGGGATCCCACTTTGATGCCTTATTTTCAAGAAAATCATTGAAGTATTCATCTAAAGTTCTACCATAGAAGACTCCCATTGTAACCACGTGGTAGTAACGCGATACCCAGGCATCTTTGGGATTCCGAAAGACGTAGACAACCTTAGCCTTCTTCTGCCACAACTGTGCAGGCAGTAAAGCCAGCGGCAGATGAGCCTTGATGAGGCGTGGCGAGGGAAACTCATCGACGATTCGATTTTCTATTCTTCTTTCGATTTCCGTATTCAATGTCGTTATTCACTTATTGATTGTATTTTCTTTGATTCATGTAGAGTACTGACGAATACACAGACTTCTAATTTTGTTCTCTTGTCATACACGGCCTTAATTGATAAGATAAAATATAATTATTTTAGCATGCATGCGAAGAAAGCTCACAGTGCAAAGAGACTGTGATAATTATTATTGTTAGTTTTTGGGATTACACTTGTGATCTCAAACAAAACAAAAGACCAGATAAAAAAACTATTTAATTATTGCCTGTGCCAATAAGTACGTGATGGAGTTATGCAACATTTAGAAATACCGTAATATACATATTTATTTGTTAAGAATCGTGACAGAAATGGTTAATCCCTTAATCGAAAAAAAAGCTAGAGTAAGAGAAGTTCCTCCAGGGTGATTTTATTCTCCTTTAGTTTTTCTGATATAAGTCGATCCGCTTTCTCAATCTGCTCGGGTATCAGTTCCTCCTTGTATCCATTAACCTTTCCACTGCGTATAAAACTAAGAAATCAGAAAATCAGTTTAGCCTATTCAAATTGCTATTTGTGTCTCAGTCAAACTCACTTATGCACTTCTTTTCCAGCATTTGGATGATTTCCTTGAGTCATTTCCCATCTATGATTTGTTGTTGGGTTTTCTATGTGAACATTTTAAATGAGATTGGAAGTAGACATTACAAAGCTTAACGTACTTTTCATTTCTTCAAATGAAAGGTGCTTGAGAAGACGCCCCATCTGTTGTTCTGTCACAGTCTTATTTAGGAATTCGCACAGATCCTCAATGACTCCTCGAAGATTCTTTTTCATTCGCTCAAAGCTAGTGTAGTAGATCCAGGGCTCATGGCGCAGTTGATAAAACTCGGTGGCATGTGTAATAGGCTTCCTCGTTGCCGCCAGATAATCTAGTCTGAGATCAATCCATTCTTCCAATGTTTTTCCATAGTTATTTCCAACTGTAACTCCGTGATAATATGCTGATACCCAAGCATCTATGGGATTCCGAACGACATAAACTACTTTCGCTTTCTTCTGCCGCAGCTGATCAGGTAACAAAGCCAAAGGCAAATGACTTTTGATAAGGCGTGGTGAGGAAAGCTCTTCAACGGGGTTCAAGGCACGCTTTTCATCACCATGAATATAAAAATCGAACCTAAGTGAAGTGATTTTATAACGTTCTATTTTTCAATCTAGTGAATCGAAACTTACTCCAAGAATGGAGATCGCAGTTCCAGATGTTTAGCAAGTGCTGCCTCGAAGTTGCAATCATTCATCAACAGCCAGAGAAGTTCCTGCATCCAGGTAGTGCCACTCTTCGGATTCGTTACTAGCCAGACATCGTCTTCACGTACCTCCATGTCGTGAATCAGATCGGGAACCGATTTCGCTGGGCTTATGAAGTACAACTCCCTTTTAGTCCAATCCTTGTCAATTAAATTGACTGGATAGCTCTTCGGAATTACCTTTTCGCGTTCCATTTCACAAGAGAACTGACATTTTTCAAACTATATTAAATAGAGGACAGATGCTTTTCCATTCTTGATAAGAAAATTGTGGCTATGGCTGTATTTACAATTATAGTTTATGTAAGTTACAGTTCTTATCTTTACAGGCTTGAAAAAGTCTTAAAACGAATTGTGAAATACTCTACAAAGGACACAGAATGAATATCTTTCTTACCCCAAATTTAAAAAAGTCTAAGCACTTTAAATATATAAACATTTGTAAGTTGTTTGTGATGTCATTGAGTAAAAAGAGTATAGAAGTATTCGACTTCCAACTATGTTCTGTCTGCATACACGGCCTTAATTGATAAGGTATTTTCTCTAAGATCTAAGATCAACAAGTAAGCAAAGCTAAAACCGCATTAGGTTGCTTTATTAGGGAATACTGAGCAGCTAGTACAATATTGCCTCTAGGCAGTCTCTACTGTGAGCAGATATCACAATGAAAAACGCATTAGTGTTTCGTTTAATTGTTTTTAATGACATATAGTATACAATAATACATATTAAGAGCGAGTCCATTTGTGTTGACAATAATGACCTCAGCACATGAGTGCGTACTTATCTATCACTTCAGCTTACAATCTATGTGGACTATTAATCAATGTTCTTACAGCGTAGCTCGTTCGTCGTACTTGCTGTAAGTTGCGAAGTCATCTGAGTGCAATTTGTAGTCGCGCAGATTGATGTCGGACCAAAGATCAAACTCGCGTATCACGTCTGCCGTCATCTCGTCCTTGTGGCTGCCAACAACACCGCGACGCACGAATCTGTGTGAAGCAAAACTTAGATGGGGAAGTTCAGCTGTAGAACATTGCATGCACCATTCTAGGGGACTTACCTGAACTCCTCCACTTCCCGACCAGCGGCAGCCTTCATGCTCTCAAACTCCTTGGCATGATTGCAGGCAGGATTATCGCGCATGCTCTCGAAGGACAAATGTTGCCGCATCTGCTGCACTTGCTCCGCACTGACTGAACGTTGCAAGAACCGTGCCACATCGCCGATGACCTCATCCAGTTGCGTCTTCATGCGCTCGTAGCTGGTGAAGAAGATGTGATCCTCGTAGCGCAACTGCCAGAAGTCGAGCACATGGGGCCAGCAGGGAGTGAAGTTCACATAGCCATCGATGAAGGAGTGCATGAAGTCCGCCTTGGTGCCCTGGTAGCCCACCATGCCGCGCCAGTGATGGAAGTACGAGATAGCCGCATCCTTGGGATTGCGATAGACATAGATAATCTTCGGCTTCTTGGTCCACACTTGGCGGGGCAGCAACCAGGCGGGCAGATGCGATTTGATGAGACGTGGCGACTCCAACGCATTGGCTGCTTCGATGGTGTCGTGTGGCACATTCGGCACTACTCCATTGAATCTGTGGAAGAGGAGGAAATCCCTATATAAAGGCTTGACCAACAACAACTACACCTACTCCAGAAATGGTGAACGTATGGTCAGATCGACATTCTTGGCCGTTTCGAAGTCACACTGATTGAGTACCAGCCAGGTGAGCTCTTGCATCCAGGTGGTGCCGCACTTGGGCAGCGTCACTATCCACACATCATCTTCGCGTACCTCGAACTCATAGACACGATCCAGCACGGGCTGAAAAGTGTCGGCCAGGCGACAGAAGCGCTGTTGCCACTGACCCACCACAGGCACATTAGGCTCTCGGGTGGCATAGATCGAGGAGTAGCCACCACTTATGGCCAGTTTATCGATCTGCTCGAAGGGCACACTGCGCGCAAAGAAACTCGACTCTGGCATATTGATCGTACTTCGTTTTGATTGATATTTTATTTTCAATTTCAAGTGATCGCACTCAAGACGCACCCAACCGATCGGCTTCGCAGTTGAAGCCGCAGTGAGCGACCCAGTGTCGGGCGGCGTAAAATCACGGGGAACATTTCTCGATGTAGCGATCAGCGTCAGTGATGCGCAAGTGATCGTGAAGGGGAACGACACAAAGAGTAGAGAAGAGCAACATCAACTGATCGTGCCTTGTGATCTTGGACTATAGAGACTTTTTCAAGTGCTAGAGACAGACTGACAACAGATTCAATTATCATTAGTTTATTCATAAAGAATACATCAGAGGCTAGTCAATTGATCTTCAACTCTTTTTCAAAAACTGATTTCAATTGCTCATGATCATTCTCTATTATTCCTTAAATTTCCTCGATCAACTTTACTTCCACTTTCAGTTCCAGTTTCTTTTCGTTCGCTGCTCATCACTGATATCGCAAGTGGGTCCAAATATGTCTGTATTATATAATGGGCACAATAAACGGCACTTGATCGTTGGTAAACAGACTCGTTTTCTGTCTTCTGTGGCTTCGATTTGATTTTCGAAATGCATTATATGCCCGCCTGCTCTGTGAGGTAAGACTTTCTTCGCTTTTGTGCTCTCTTTGTGAAAGTTTTCGGTGGTGCTAACAACTTGATTGAACGGGCCACGATGGTGTTGTGGGGAACTTGTCAACTGTGTTTGCTTTGGTATATTGGGATTTCTTGTTTGTTGCTTTGTTTACTTTGTCTTCAGTTTTGGAAGTGAAATTATGCGCGCACCTTTTGAAAAGAATCAAACAGGTTATTTGTATGCCAATTCCAATTCAGGATTGACGCAGTTTCATCCAAAAGAAGTATCACAACGGAAGCATCAAGCAATTCTACGATTCCAAAACTAGATTCAAGACCTTGACCCACTCGAACTGAATGCAAATTTCACTTTCTTTGCCCTCCCCTGGTTTGGTTTTAGATTTATCTATGCAAATTACCAATTCAATATTTTGTTGTATTTGTATTATGTATTTGCGCATTTTTATTCGCGTTTTGTTTTTGTTTTTTTTTGTATTTTTGTTGTTACAATAAATTTGACTAAATCTTAACATTTATAATCCTTAACCTGCAAGGAGCAAACAGATGTAGTAACAAATATACGTAAGTATGTATGTGTTATGCATGTTGTAGTTGTATAAAGATTTGCGTTCCGTTTCCGGTTTCGATAACGATGCCGATACCAATTTCCGCTGCGAAACAAACAGTTGCTAAGTAGTTTTTGTTTTTGCTTTTGTTTTTCAATTTTAGTAATAGATAGTTTTGCATTTGTTTAAAGAGCTCGCATTAAAAATAATTGTTTCTTGTTTTTTTCAGTTATGATTTTTAGTTTTTCATTTTCTTTTTTGTTTTTTTTTTTCTTGTAAATACTTATGAAGACGTACGTCAAACACACACACAGTAACAACAATAAATATATGTATATATGCACTCGTATATCTGTGTTTGTGTTCGCCTAAAAGGTGTGTGTGTGTGAGTGTGTGTGTGAGTGTTGGGTCCTTTGAGGTGGGTCTAGAAACATTTTGTGTAACTTTCGATATCGATTTCGATTTGTCTATAAACTGTATCAAAAGTGTCGAATAACAGTGTGATCGTCCAAACAGTTTAACTCTCTCTCTCTTTCTAAAAAAGTGTCGCACACACACACACACACACACAAGCACAGACACACAGAGAGAGACATATATACATACATATATATATAATAATATATAAATATATTCTTTGAATATGCCTATGTTTCGTAAAAGTTGTATAAATTGTATATATATAACATATATATATCTATATATATCGTATATATATACTCGTCCTTATTATTTTTTGCCTTCGCTTCCTGCTTTTTGTTTTTATAGTTATCGTAAACATCCATATGCATATCTATATATGTATATATAGTGCTAACAAGAACGTATTATCGATTCGTATGAATATGTTATGTCTCTCTATATAACAGATACATATATGTATATATATATATATATATATATGTATATATATAATATGTAATTTGTTCAGTCAATTAGATAAAAAAGATTTCAAAAAGGATTCACTTAATCGTACACTCAATCAACACATTAATAATAGTTGTAGTTGTAGTAGTAGATATATAGTAGATATATATAGGTAGGTAGTTCCGATAGTTAAAGTAGCTATAAGGTATTACACATATGTATATATCGTATCGTGTAGAAGGTAATCGAAACGGGCCCCATAAGAATTTCTCACGTTACAAAATGTTGATTCGAATTGTTTTAGTTGTTTGTTGTTGCTGTTGTACACAAGTAGAAATAGTTGCAGTTTATATAATATATATATGTATATAGACTATATATAGTACACATATGCTAACAATAGTTCGTTTAACACACAGTCATACTCACATACACACACACAGGCATACTCACACTCGTCTGGCTTAATCGTAAAATAGTTGGACAACAATTTAGTTTTAATGCCGTTTTTATTCAGTTAGTTTTAACAGAGATTGTCTTCGTGTGGTTGGGCGGGGTAGTTCGTGAAGTGGGGATGTTGTTGTTGAAGAGAGGGTGGGAAGGGAGGTAGAAGGGAACAATACACATGCAGGCTTACTGACTAGCTGTATCTGTCTATGTGTCGCCATCCCTTCATCCTTTCCCCGTGCTGTGCATACCTATTTGAGGTACTCTTGAGCGCACGCCATATTCCACGCCGTGAAATATGTGACTAACTTTGCTAGTTCTCTATTTGAATACTCACACACTCACACTCTCAGACACACACACACATGCACACATACACATACAAACACACACACTCTCTTACACACTTACAAATTTGATGCTTTTTCTGCATTTTTTTCATTACATTTTGTGATGTTGCTTAAAGAGTAAATTTTGAGTCCAGCCCAATAATTTTTTTTTTTATGTTTTCATTTTGCATTTTCCTTTTTGTTTTCTGTTTTTTGCTCTTCAAACATTTGCGACATGTTTGTTTGTTTGTTTTGTTTGTTGGAAGCGTTCTTTAGTCGAGATATGTATGCAAAGACGACAACGACATCGACGACGATGGTGGTGTTGGTGGTGGACAACGACAGTGGTGCCGGCGCTAGGCCGATAGAGTGCGACGCAGGGGCCAGCTCCTGGTCCGGCTGAGCCTGCACTAGAGCGCATCCTCCATCTCGTTCTCACCAATTGTGGATGTGGCAGGCGCCTGGCCCGGCAACGGCTTCAGAAAACCCGAGAATATTCTCCGGAAAGCCGTATGCTATTTGGAATTGGACGGCTTGTTGCCAACAGGAGGCTGCTTGGCCATTATATCGGCCAAAGTATTGACGCCCTGCTCGTCGTACTTCTTCCACTGTGAGTAGTTGATCTGCATGCAGGTGATCAGCTGTGGCATGTCAATGAAGCCTGCATTAGGGGGAGAAGAGGAGTATATGTAGACACTGTATATAGATAGATGTCAGAGAGGGGGGATCACTCACTGTCCCAGGCATGCATCATATCCTGTATGATGTATTCGATGAAACCAATCTGGCTCTTTGGTATGCTGCAGGTGGCACGATCGAACATGGGCATCACAATGGGCAGATGCCGCTGTTTCTCCTCGTCCGTCTGCATGAAGTACTCCTCGGCAATGCGACGTGCCCACTCGATGCAGTACTGCATTGGCCGGGCAGGATTGCTCACATCGGCCACCTTGATCAGCATGCGCCGCATGAGTATCGAGGTCTCCTCCTCCGATTGTGCGAGCTAAGGGAGAGAATACAATATAAGTATTTAGTATATATAATAAACTGCTGCTTTATGTCAACTGCAGAGTCTCTGCCTTACCTCTCGTGGCTCCACCTCGCTGCCAAAGACGCTCACAAACTTGGCCAAGTGCTCAAAGTGACGCGTCATTTCGGTGGCCAATATCATGTCGATAATGGTGCTGCGCGCCGATTTGTATGTCTCCTTATCGAGGTTCTTGAATATGTTAATCTTGTCATCGCCTGCAGAGCACACAAAAACACAACTCATTAATATACATACAATATATAGAAGATAATCAAGTTTTCCGCCTCGCTTACCCAGCGTCAGTTTGAAGGTGATTGCCGCGTGATGTGACTCCAGCACAGTCAGATCATTATATAGTATGGCCAGTGGATTGTTCGAGTTGCACAGAAAAGCGGACGAGCGTCCCGGATGATCGACATCGTGTGCCGCCGCAGCAATCAAGGCCGTCGCCTCATCCATGCGATCCATTATCATGTCCCGGTTGGCCAATTGCGTAATGAATGCGCCCGTTGCCTACAACCCCAAAAATTGGATACATTATTATGATATAGCAGCATGAATAGATAAGCATATGGCACATAGATGGAGGAGCGATACGCACCTGCATAACATCTGCTGCGTGGGTGCTGTTGTGATATGTGTTGCTCTTGTGGTAGTGCGCCTCGATAACAGCCAGCCAGGCCTTGCACACGTTCTCATCGATGTTCAGCGTGGAGAAGACGTCGAAGCGGCGGAACATCTCCATGCCCAGATAGAGCAGCGGATGGTAGTCGGTGATCTCTTCCAATTTGAAAATATCAAAGTCCCAGCTAAGAGATTCTTCAAGTAGTTCCATTATAATGGGATTGGCCTGGGGTAGAAAGAGAATGGGAATCATAATTATTATAAACTAGAGTAGAAAATCAGAGAAATTTTTGTGGGTAGGGCTATACGTTATAATGTTATCAGCATTTTAAATAAATATTTAACACACTACATGAATTCTAAAAGAACCTCTCATAAAGTTATAGCAGATTTAGTACAAGTAGAGTAAATATAGGTTTAATGTATGCAAAATATAATCAAATATTTAAGAACTCTTTCTTTAGAGATTGGCTATAAAGGTATATGTATAATCATTATCTAAACAGTTTTAAATACATTGCAATCAGTGAAATATTAAAAAGATCTTCCTCCATCAAGGATCATATATAGTACTCTACCCTATATCGACCTAACCTACCTTCATTTTGGCGGGCACGATGGCTGTACGTGTAGAGTTGCCTGTGCGGATGATGGAGTCATTCGAGCTGCGTCGCGACGAGTACACACTGGGGCCCTGCAGAAAGAAAGAGTATCGATTAGAGAGGAAGATTCGAGAAGTAGAGTATGGAATCTTGGTGAGCACAACGAGCTCTTCGTACCGTTAGCAGGGCACCAATCAGATCGGTTGCAATGGGATCATCGGTGCGTATCTCCTTCATTTGGGGACTGTAGAGTCCCTCGCGCTTGAGGAACTCCAGCACCTTGTCGATTAGCCGCGCCTCGTCGGCCGAGCAATTCTCCTGTACTTGTGATAGTAAATTGATTATCTAAAGTGCCAGCGAGTGCGTAGATTTTTGTGTTGATTTGCATTTTTGTATTTTGTTTGTTATGTTTTTTTTATTTTGGTATATCATATTTTTTTTTGTTTATTTTTATATATTTTGCAAGCGGACGCGCAGCGAGCAAAACGAACGAGAGCGAGCGAGCGAACGTGCGAACAAACGGAACGGAACCAGTTCAAAATTTATATACAGTTATACGATTATCGTTATCAGGTTATTGAAATTATTTCATATGTGTTTTTGTTTTGTTTTGTTTGTGTGTTCATATTTTTAGCATGATTGATTTTTTTTTGTTTTAATTTTTGGTTCATTGTTCAGTGACACACAAAACATAAAAGTAAAAAGAGAACATAACAAATAAGAGATAAAAAAAGAGAAAAATATGTAAAAACAATGGTTTAGTTGTGCAATTTACAGGACTGTTTCAAGTTTCGTTTTTTGTGTTTTTTGTTTTGTTTTTTTATTCTGTTTGTTATTGAATTTGGTTCAGTATTGGATTAGTAAGCGTTAATATAATTAAACAGAATTCCATTAGAAACAGATGAACAAGTTGTGGCTGGTTCCTCATCACGTGCGAGTTGCTGGCGAACTGGTTCTCGAGTTCATTGAACTTTGCGGTTAGCTGAGATGATCCTAATTAACAATTATATCGGTTGCTTTCTAACTCTCATAACTTTCTTACTAATCCTGCGAATTCGTTGTGAAATGTCTCTGCTTATGGTTTGACTGCTAAATTGATTTGGCATTAAAATATGATAAATGAGAATATTAGGAAGGTTTATCTTATTTTTTCATAGTACCCCCTTGCAACACTTTACAAATTTGTCGACATATTATAATACATTGTTTGTTTGTATCGTTAAAAATTAGCCTACAATAAGTCTAAACACTGATATTGGAACAGTTTTTCGAGCTAATTGCGTAGAGTAACGAAATCTTACGCTAATTTGATCTTTTCAATATATTTTCAAAAATTTTAATACTAATTTTTTAACCTAAACCTATAGAACTAACTGAAATTAGCATGACAATCTAAACTATAAGTATCTCTAATTGATTTTGTGCAACATAACTTTATTTTACTCCAATTTAACGACCTATTTTACTCTTATTCCACATTAAACTTCCTTCAAGTGCAGTATAACTCAGTAAAATTATTTCTATTCAGTTCTCAACTAAATTTCCAATAGTTTAATCGCTCTTCCTATTTTCCTCATCAGTTTTCAGAAATTAATTTCAATCAGTTCTTAAAGAATTTCGATTCTCTGTTTACCGAAAACCTTTTCGAGTGGCTGCTCAATTAGTCAATTAACTGAAACATTTTTGCTTCGGTTTGCCTAACCGCAAAATGAACTTGGAACCAGTTTCGGACCAACTCAAAGTCGTGTGTGTGTGTGGTGTGTGTTGTCTGTATACCTTAGTGTGTGTGTGTGTGTGTGTGTGTGATTGCAGTGCGTGTGTTGTAGTTGTTGTTGGGTTAGGTAATTGCAAGTGGACTAAAGTGCTGTCGGGACATCATGACACACACACACACCACAAACCACACACAGGCACACACGCCAACACACATACCATTAACACATACGCACACCACTAACACAGAGATTAATTTACTATTGAGGCATGGGCACAGCAAGCATTCAGATGGGGGAAGTGGATGAGGAATGGGAATGGGGAGCTGAGGTTGATATGGTCAAGAGTTTTTCGTCAAAACCAATTGGGAGTATGTATTTATATGTATTCGTATGTGTATACGTATGTATCTGTGTGTATGTGTGTGTGTGTATGTACAGTGTGTATGGAGTCATACTTTGGTAATGGGCGCCTCCAGCGGCAGCGATGTCAGCTTGGCCAGGCTAGTGCGACGCAGTCCATCCGATGCTATCGAGCGCACATCGAAGCTGCAACGGCGCACCGAATGCAACGAGCCGCGTGGCGCCTCCTTTGGCTGCGGCAACGTGGCAATGAAGTCCATGCCGCCGCCGGGTATATCAAAGTTGAAAATCAGATGCGTTGGTGCGCTGTACGATAAGAGAGAGAGAGAGAGAGGGGAGGAGAGACAAAGGCAGCTGCCTGTTAGTGGGCGCACAGTGGGGTAAAAAACTGGCAACTGCAACTCACCTGCCAATGCAGGCCACAGGCACAACCCGCACATGCATGGGGATTCCCTCCTGATTCTTGCGCCGCACCGTCAAGATGCCATCGAACTCCTTAATGCCCTTGCCCTGGTCACTGATGCTCGACAGATCCGAGACGAAGATGTCCGCCAGGGGTTTGCTAATGATTTCGTCCTGTAAAAAATGAAAATCCCATTAGCGTGATAGAGATGCAGGAGGGGCAGAGGAGGCAGAGGGGGGCACACTTACCAGGCGCATGTTGAGCAGTCGCTCGGTGGCACGATTCGCGTACTGTATGCGCAGCAGGTCGTCCGTGATGAGCACCACCTCCTTCAGTCGGTGCAGGGCCGTGTACAAGGCCTGCCAGAGAGAGAGACAGAGACAGAGAAAGAGGGAGAGTGAGTAAGAGAGAGAGAGAGGTAGTAAGGAGGCTTGAAATTGCGGTTTACAGTTGCAATTTGATTAAAGCGCAACGGAAATGTGGCGTCATCTAATTGAATTAAGTGGAGGAAGGCGTGGAGGGAAAAGGAGGCGTGGCACATTAACTCAATTGCTGCGTGCTGCGCTTACCTGTTGAGTGGACATGACGTTGTGGGGCCTTATGATGGAGTGCAGTATCTGCTTCAGTTCCACACTGCACATGGCCAGGTTGGTCGTCTCGGCAATGCACTGTACACACACAGAGAAAGACAAACTTGGATTAATACTGAGGCAATTAAAACGAAGTAGCAGCCAAGGCAGGCTGGCAGGGCGGGGGGAGGGCCTGAAATTATGTGGTGACTTACTCTATTAACGCCAGCGTCCAATAGAGCAATTAGCGCATCGTCCTTTTCAAAGAAACTGCAAATTGAACACGTTAGTAAAGAGAGATAGAAAAGTTTTGCGCTGTTGCCACACTTCACTTACCTCTTCTTGCAGACCGCAATTATTGTCGTTAAATGATGTCCGTGGGTATGACGTATTGTTCTAGGGTGGCGGAGGGGTGGAAAATGAGCAAAGTTAAGTTAAAAGTTCGTCGCAAGTTAAGCTCATTTCGCACACGTTGCGTATACGTCACGTATACGTACGTACGTACCTTGCAATATGCTCAGCATCGAGTCCTTTGGTCGAACGCGCATCAATTATAATTAAATGATAGCACTGCGCGGTATTATACGACTTCTGTAGCGTGTCCAGCGCCTCCTCCTTGGACTTGGCCAACGACACCTCCAGCTGATGGCGCTGGCAGGCCAAGGTGATCACTTCGCAGATGCTATCCGATTTGTGAAAAACTAAAAGCGCCTGCAGGTTGAAATTGACATTCGATGTGGCATTAGTCAAATTGGACACGAAGAGAGAGGGTCGAAGGTGGCAGTGGGGGGCGTGGCACGTGTCAGCTTACCTTAAGTTGAGGATTCGGTGGTAGCACGGTTGGATATTTCAAGTCCATGAGATTGCGCTGCAAAAGACACAGAGAGAATAACCAAGGGAACACATCACATACATATACAAACAACTCAAGAAGGTGGCAAAGAGAAAGAGATTGGGAGATTGAGAGAGTGGGAGGCAGGTGAAACAACGTGTAAAATTTAATAAAAATCTACAGCGCTGGCTTTGCCATCAGAATAAGAGGGCTTAACTCGGCTTCTGTATGTGTCGTGTCAGTTTACGAGTGTGTTCAGAGCGTGTATATCCCCGCTACGTGTTTGCCCCTCTCCTCTCTCTCTCTCTGTGTGTGTTTGTCTCGCTCAAATGATGATAAATTAAAATAAAATTGCTTACGCCTCTGCCTGGCAGGCTGGCTGATGGGAAAATTGCCCGCCTGCCATTTGGCGTATTGGTGACTTGCCCTACAGATTTATTATGCGTCGTCTGAATAAATGCGATATGTGAAAATCGGGGATTTAATGCGCGCACACACCAATACACTTGGCAAACACACGCAAACACGCACACACACACGCACGCATCGTATATTAGACGACTGCTGTGTGTCAATTCGGTAATGAAAAAAAACACACACTGTGCGAGAGCATCAGCGACATCAAAAAGATGCCAACGAATTTGAAAACTATTTATAACCGTCTTTGCGTATTACGATTTGCAAATCGATAAGGTACAAATAACGATAGGACTAAAGGTACTTTAGGCACAGCTCAAGAGCGCACTCATAGAGAGAGGAGGAGAAAGAAAGACAGATTATAATTCTAGTAAAGATTGGAAAATTGTTGCCAAAAACAAGCTGCAATTTCTATTAGAAAAAACCTCAATTGATATACATAAATATATTGATATGTTTATACATATATATATATATATATATATATTAATTGCATATTACGCTTTAAAAATGAACAGGCCTTTCTTTATTTTCCATAAATTAAATCATTGCTTATCTGTGCTCTGATTAAACTTTCGTTTTTCGGCTAGATATCTGCCTCTTTTTCGGCTTCACTTCTTTTCAAATTTCAATTTGGCCAAAAGTTCGTAATTTAATGCTGTTTATACCCTTCGACCATTGAAAATGGTCAAAAAGGGTATACTAACTTTGTGCAAAATGCAAATGTATGTAACAGGCAGAAGGAGGCGTGGCAGACCCCACAAAGTATATATATTCTTGCTCAGGATCACTAGCCGAGTCGATTGAGCCATGTCTGTCTGTCTGTCCGTCTGTCCGTCTGTATGAACGCACAGATCTCAGCTATTATAAAAGCTAGAGTTACCAAATTTGTCAGGAAGACTCCTGTGTGGATCAAGCAGATCAAGTTTATTTCAAATGTTAGGTGCCACCCCACCCCCCACAAATCAATAATTTAATTTTTTGAACTCAATTTTTAAGCGCTGTTTAAAAGATAGAACTTTCTGACTTAACATATACTAAGCCTAATGAAATATCTACGTAGTCTCCAAATTTCAGTCCGATCGGACAATAAACACAAAAGTTATTTAAGAAAGTATGAGCATAAAACCAAGTGCGTCAGCAACAAGGGAGGCGGGCGAGCGGTAGCACGAGCGCCATCTGTCGGGATTAATTTCAAAGCATGTGCATATGCATATGTGTATGAATTTAAGAAATTAAACACACGGGAACAACTGGTCAAGGGTATCCCACTGCGCGTTGCGCGACTGTTGCTTTTCTTACTGGTTTTCTTTTATTTAATTAAAACTTTTTGCTTCATTTATCAAAATGATTTCAGCACTTGAAAACTTTATGCAGAATATGCTTGAAAAATTGTCTGTAAAATTATTAAATTTCATTCACTAATAAAGCAAAGTTTGACAAAAATACCCTCCAACTAAAACAAAAGTTGAGTTATATATTTTTGGAGTTATTTTTTCATTATTGTTGAAGTTGCTAATGTTGTTTAAAGTTTGCAAATGTTTATAAGGTTTATCAGAAAATGAAATTCCTTCTCTCTTAAAGCTGCATTCCATTTAAATTGATATTTATCTCGCTCTCTCTTTGTGCTCGCTTTTCGCAAGAGATTAGCTTGGCAGATTATACGAAAGTTCTTTAAGAGACTCCAAAGCGAAGTGAATTTACTTTATATACTAAATTAATTTAATTAAATTGTAAATAATTCGCTTTTGCTCATTATTAAATCTATGTAAAGCTAGACAATAATGTCAGACAGTACTGATTTTTAGCTGGAAATTGCTAAAGCTTTTCCTGGGAACTGACTAATTGGCAGACAGCTAAATAGAATGAAGTATTTAGCGGGAATTCTGAGAACAAATACTTCAAAGTGAACATGTAGAAAGGGAGCTAGAAAATTAAGCGGCTTTAGCCTTTTTCTGCATAACTTTCTGTAACTTTCCCTTTCAATTTCGATATGCATTTCGATAAATTAGCTGAGTAACTCTGTAAACAGGAAATTCAATAGTTATTTAGTTGATTTTACAACTCATTCAGCCTTTTTCCTGCAACTTTTCTTAGACTTCCCATTTCGATAACAGTTTCGATTAATTAGTTGATTAATTTATCAACTAATTCGCATGTAATTACAACAGGAAGTACAACAAAAGATTTGACAATCAATCACGCTTCGTTACCGAGTGAGTCAGATAAGTGTGACTATATATATATATATATAAAGCACATCTATACACATGTCTGTGTGTTTATGACATGCACAAAAAGGTAGCCAGTTTGAAGTCTTCTTTGTTGACTTGGTAAGTTATCGGTTATCAGCGAAGATTCGAGTTCATAAATAAAAATCACCGATTGCTGCCTGTCAGCGTAACTCACTGACTGACTGACTCCCCCCCCTTTTCCCCTATCCCCTTCCATTGCCCACTTCCCCCCTTTGACTACCTGAAACGTTTTGATGTCGTCGTCGTCGTTAGACTGAGGCGTAGGGCGCGGCTTGCCATTGCCCACCCACAGATGTAGCTTGGGTCCCTTGTGCAGTCGTCGCTCGTACAGACTGTGACACTGTCGATCAAATGGATTGGCCTTGACACGCATCATCACAGTGCCTTCTCCTCCTCCATCATCATCCACTCGTCTGCTGCTGCTCTGCGTCAATCTAGATCTATCCTCCAGTTGCAGATTGTTCAGCAGCAGCGCCTGCGTATCCAGATTGCGTATGGCCTCGACTATTTCCGGCTGCATTTGCCGTCCGCTTGGAGTCTCATTGAAGGCCAACCCTTGTGGACGCGGATCACGGGGCAGTGGCGTCATTATGTCACCACGCTCGGCTGCCACACTTGCCTCGTACTCCAGCTCAATTTGTTCAGGTGTTTTGCTTGTGGTGCCTCCTCCATTGTTGTTGGCAAATGGGCGGGCTAATGAGGCTTTCTCTGCTCTTCTGGCTAATGCTTCCTCTACTTTACTTCCTCCTGTGCCTGCTCCAGCTCCCCTTCCTGTTCCTTTGCCTCCTCCTCCTCCAGCTTGTTTCATTTCCTTGCGGATGCTGTTCTGCTGACCTCCACTCTGGCTCTGTCTTTGCTGCTTCTCCAAATCCAAATCTTTTGCCTTGACGACGTCGCTGCCGCTGCTTCCCCTTATCAGTCGCTTCTTATCGACGTCATCAGCAGCCGTCGCTTTGGCTGGCGGCCGTAGCTGTTGTTGTTGTTGCGGCTTTTTATTGGCATTATCGATCAATTGATCAGATTCTACTTTTGTTATTGCTGCTGCAGCTGCCGTTGCCGTTGCCGTTATTGTTGATTTCACTTTGATATAATGTTCCTCCGTATCGGACTCCGCGTCCGACTCATTTGAATGCGCCGCCGCCTTCGACGACGCCTTGCTGCGAAAAACACTCGCAATTTTTGGCAAACAATTGCGCATTCTGATAATTATACAACACACACTCACTCAACACACACACACTCGCACTCCCGCGCACTTGAATTGAGTTTTCATAAGAGTTTTGCTTAAATGAAAATTGATGTGTCCTACAACATCGTCGTTGTAGTTTTCCACACACTGCGAAACGTGTCTGCAATCCCGTCGAGCAAGTCGAGCGAGTCTTGCGTTATATAGGCTAGAGCCGCGCAAATCGTGAGCTATATATCTAATATATATATGTTGTCTAGCGCCCTTTAGACTAGAAATCGAATATTTTCACAGGTTTTGCGGTTGAAATGAACGCGACAACTGACTGCCCTCACTGCCTGGCTGAGTGACTGAGTCAATTGGCTCGACTGCGGGCAGAGGCAGCGGCTGCGGCGATCGACAGAGGCAGTGGCAGTGGCGGTGGCAGAGGCAGCGGCGACGGCGGGTTAATCTATTTCTTTACTTTTTGATTTGCCACCTTCAATGTTAATTGATTTGATTTCTCTGGCGGCGCATTGTTTATGTGCGACTCGCATACAAAGCCAGCACACTTTGCTCTCTCACACACACGCAACAAACTCACACACAAACGCACAGAAAGAGAGAGGGAGAGGGAGACTTGCACACACATTTGCACAATCGTTGTAATTGAGCGGCTATTTAAAGAAGCGCAGCTAAGCACAATTCTAGTGTACTACGCCGAGAGCTCCCCCCATCATATAATGAGCTCTCCGAGCTGCGATAAGATATCTTATCAAAGACGTAACACACATGTGCGTTGTCAACAGAAAAAAACCAAAAAAAAGAAAGACAGCAAAAAGAACGAGCCAGCAAGTTCCGAAATTGTCCGAAAGTGCCCACGAATTGTTAAACGAAGCTGGCCCAGGGCCAGCATCCAAATTGATATGTGCGTGTGCATATATTATATGTACACTGTCTATACATGTATATAGCAATATATATATATCGCATTTATCGCATAATGTTTCATTCACTTACCGGATACACATCCATTGGTTCATCCTCGGGCGTTAGTGCCAGTGCGAGCGAGGATTTTCGAGGACCAGTACGACCGCCGCCGGATGAGCTGGTGCCCGATGTGCCAGTGCCTGCAAGAGAGAGAGAGAGAGAGAAGAGAGAGGGCGTGTGAGAGAGAGGTAGATGGAAAGAACGAGAGAGAGAGAGTGGGGGGAGAGACTTGACTTGGTCAGTTCAATTTGCTTGAGAAATTTGTGCAGCGGCAAACTGAGCTGAAAAGCAGGCTACATTTTTGCGTGCGTGGTGCAAATAGTGCTGCATACTTTTAGGTTGCCCCAGGCAAATAAGTGCAAGAGAGAGAGAGAGAACGAGACACACATGGGCACGCACACAGGCACGCGTCGGCCATTCATTTCCACTAGTCGCACGTTTTATTTAATTATAAACGGTGGCATTTCAAAAACACTTTATAGCAGGCACACGCACATTGCCACACACATACACCACACCACACCCCACCCCCTCTGGTACCCTCCTCCCATGAGACAGCACCGACAATCGCCTTACCCACAAGCAGCTCGGACTCGGAGGCCGGACGCGTTAATGAAGCTCTGCTTGTTATAGCTGTTGTTGTTGTTGTTGTTGTTCTAGGCATTGTTGTTGCTGTTGTTGCTGCTCCTGTTGTTGCTGGCGTGGCTGCTGTTGTTGCTGTTGTTATTATTGCTGCTGTCTCTGGCGCTTGTCTGGCCGTTCTGCCCATCATTAGAGACATCGTGCCCGTGCCAACACCTCCGCCTCCACCTCCGCCTCCCCCCGTTGGCTCAGCCCCTACGCAATTGCAATCACTTGCGACGCCTTCTTGCTGCTGCTGCTGCGTCGGCGTTGATGACGCTGTTGGTGATGTTGTTGCTGTGGGCAGGTTGGCGGGCTGACTGGAAATTATCATTGTTACGCCTTTTTGCTGAAGCTACTTCTACTGTCTCCTGCACCTCCTCTTTCACTTCTCCTGCTTCTCCTTCTTCTTCAACTCCTCCTCTACTGTTTGTTCTTGTTGTTATTGCCTTCTTTCTTTGCTGTTTTTTGTGTGTTTATTTTAATTCGCTGACTTTGCAAATTAACTACAAATATTCAACATAATTATCGCTTTTGATTATTTTCGTGGCACCGTGCTAATTTGTCATTTATGCGCCCTCCTTTGTTGTTATACCTCTTCTTGTTGTTGTTGTGCCTCTACTTCTTCTTCTTCCTGTCCCTCTTGTTGTTGTTGTTGCTGTTCCCTCGTTGCTGTTCCGTCTGTTTATCTAGCTGCGTTTGGCATTGATTTCAGACAATTAGTGCGTAATGATAACCTGCTCCACATGCATAACTATCCACGTATATATATATATACATATTTATATATATGTGTGTCTGCCGAAATGTATCTGTATCTCTAGCTATTGCTGTTGCTGTTGCTGTAGCTATGGCCATAATTTGTATCTGTATCTTTCTGTATCCGAGAGTACAAAAATAGCCCTGAAACATAAACACGCGGAACTACTGCGAGTACAACGCGTCGTATGTGTATTACGCGTCGGCACTCATATCATAACATAATATATATACTGGAGTATAACAATATATATAGTATAGTATATATATAGGCATATATAGGTAGAATCTGTGTAGCTGTATCTACTGTGCTATATTCAAATAAATACACGGCATGGACTGTGTGTATCTTATCGTTGTTGTTAGCCTGACTCCACTACGCGTTGTAATCTAAACGAAAATCGATAAATTGTTTAGATAAAAGCAGCAGCAGCAGCAGCAGCAGCACGGCTAGCAGCAGCAGCACGGTTAGCAGCAGCAGCCTCTGCCAGCCTCAACTGCGACGTGAGGCAAGCAACAGGGTTTGCTTCGGTTTTTTGGGTTTCTGCTTGGGTTTGCTTGGTATTTTTGGCTCTGTGGCCATGTTTAATTTTCACTTGAATCTCAAACATTTACTGCCAACTATTTGGGGCAAACAGGGAAGAGGGAGTGAAGGAGGGGGAGGGGGAGAGGGGGGCAGAGACTGTGCATAGTGCCTAAGCTAGAACTTAAACTAAAGTGGATGCAAAATTGGCGCCTCTGCCTTCAAAAATACTTACAACACTTGCTCATGTTACACACACAGACACACACGTAGCCACACACACACACACACACACACAGACTGGGGCAACAGTTATTGGCTCATTAGTGTGTAAAGTGTGTGTGCACACACAAGTTTGCCTGCCTCGACTCGTCTCGACTCGACTCGACTGGAAGGTGCGCTTGATTTTGATCGATTAGCACTTGGCTCAAGCTTATTTGCCAGCTTGCAACATGGGGGGAGGGGCAAGGAGGGACGAGGGACCCTCTGCAAACACACTGCAGGCAATATTCAAATTTAACTGCTCGACAAATAATACACACACAGACACACACAGAGAGTCACAGTTACCGTTACACTCGCCGTTACGTAGGCAAACAAACAACAAACGAGAGTGAGAGGGAGAGGGAGGGAGAGAGGGAGACACACTGTGCAAACGAATAAAACTTTAATTGAATTCAGATGGAAATTGTAATTCACATTCAAATCGTTCTTCTCATTCAGCATTGGAAATTATGAATGCGCCCCTGCAAAGGCAAAGCTAAACTTGACTGTGCCCTGCAGCCAGTTTCGAGTGGGAGTGGGAGTGAGAGAGCGAGCCAGTGAGGAGCGTGACTAGATTGGAGCAGAGCGGAGCGAGAACAGCGAACAGTGAAGACCGAGAGACCGAGCGACACTGCGAAACGTCCGCACTAATCCGTTATGAAAAACTGTTTGCCAGATGATAATTCTCGCACGGATTCTGAAACCACAAGCGACCTGCAGTGCGCTACACTCCACTGTGCTGAGCCTAAGCGACTGCTCTAACAGTTAATGAATAGATATATATTGCATATTATTTGTATATATAGATTGGAACCTATATAAGGCACTGCAGTTGCTGAGCCTGAGACTGAAAAAGTTTTATAGAGGAACTATAAAGAAAGTTCTCAACATGAAGTACTCCATATAGAAATTTAATATAATAATAATCTTTACAGACAAATGTATTTTTGTACAAGTAATAGTAATATATAATAGACAATCTAAGGGATTTGCATGTAAGGTATTGCAGATCCTAAGAGTTCTGCTAAGCTGAATACTTTTAGTGCACAAAAAGAGAGAACTCAAAGGATCTGGCAGTTTTCAAAATTTAGGATTATATAGCAAACCTTAAAGAGATATACCTTTATAGATATATATAGGTATATAATATTCCGTTATATCTATACAAAATATATGTATTTATATCTATACAAAATATATGTATTTATATCTATACAAAATATATGTATTTGTATAGATATAACGGAATATTATACATTTCCATTTATAAAGGATTCGCAGAATTCCGATAGACAGCGTACTTTGTTTAGTGTTTGAAAAATAAGTTTATAAAAAGGTTTCCTCTTGTAGTATTATGACTTGAAGATTGTTAAAGAATCTTTGAAGAACAAACCATATTTTATTTCATTATGAATATTTGTAGTTCTGTTAAGAATGTATAAATTCCATGTAACTATATAACTACTTGATAACACTTTACGTCACTACGTATATAATAATACTATATATTTTCTAATGGGATCTATAAATATACCATATATAAATAAAATATATTACTGTCAACTGACTTTCAAGTAATATAATCATCATATAAAAGCCTCAAGTTCACTCTCAATACAACAACTTTCCTAAGAACTACCCCACCCAGTTACTAAGCCCTACCTGCAGGGCATTCCCATAATTTAATGTAAAGAAAATGCGAAAAACATCTTAAATGTAGATTATATGTTCTTCACATTTATTACGAACTGTTGAAATGCTGACCAACCGTAGTTATGTTTATGTGAATGGCATTCAATTATAACGGTAATGGTAACGCAATATGATTTTCCACAGAAATATCTTCACTGACCATTCAATTTCGTGGAAATTCAATAATATGTTATGTGCTTATAGCTACAGGGGAATTTCATTGAATCTGCTACCAAATGCGAAAGGTAAATTTGTACGAGAACAACAAATACACACACACTCACACACACACATACGCGTAGTTAGACATGTGAGATGCGCATGAGACTGTAACCGAATATTCGCAATAACAGTTCGGGGATTAAAGCTTTAACTATGACTGAATTGCGATTGAACAAAACTAATGGAAATATGCATAAAGCTCCGTAAAATACAATTCTAAACTGATCCTACTGAAAATATTCCATTTGTATTGCCATAATTTGCGCAGTAAATCGACAAAAGTTATAGTAGGACGTGCTATTCAAGGGCTTCCAATATCCGCTACGGATGTTACAAATAGCATAAATATTTTCTAAAAAGAATTGAACGCAAATAAGTTCAGAGAGTTTCCGCTAACTAAAAAGCGAACAAAAGAATGAATTGCAAAATGAAAAACGTAAAAACTGAATAATCGAATAACGAAATAACTGAATAACCAAATAACCGAATAGAATCAACAAGGTGAGACGAGCAATGCGAATTAAGTGAAATATTTGCACACTTGAAAGAGTTTTCGATCATAAATCGAAAGACACAGACTAGAACGAGAGATATATGTACTATATGCAGCATATAGCTTCGCTTCAGTTCATCTGGGAAATGTTGCAGCGGATTCTAGGGATGGCACTGGCCGGTCGGGTCAGCTGCGAGCGAGTGTCTTTTGCGCCTTGGCCGTTGTCATGACAACCAATTAATTTTTGATAAGATAATATCAGGCCCAAGTTTGCTCATAGTATTCAGATGTTTAGGCCCCGCACACATGCAGATACAGATACTGAAACACGGTCACATAATGCGTTTTACACACTCACACACACAGAGAGAGATACACACATAAGTGAATACAAATAATCAAGTAGAAAACAAAACGCGTGCACAATCTACATCTGTTATACCTATAGGGCAGGGGCAGTGAGAGATAGATAGAGAGAGAGAGAGTACGGCAGAGTGGGAGCTAGAGAGAGAGAGAGAGAATGTAGAAGAGACTGAGAGAGAGAGAGAGAGGGACTGTGTGTGTGGGAGAGTGCCTGCTCTAGTTTACACGCAGACCCCAAAAGCTGCGAAAAACCTGCGAACCTGCCCCCGGGGTCTTAACTTATCTAATGGCGATGATCACCCCTTGATAGCTGTGATAGTAGTGGTGCCCAGTGCCAGACCATGCCCAGTGCCAGACCATGCCCAGTCCCGACCAGTGTCGCCATATTGACATTAGCGGCCAGTTCGGCCTGTCTGCTATGTCTCCGTCTCCGTCTCTCTCTCTGTCTCTGTCTTTCTGTGTTATTTTACTTTAATCTAATCTCAGAACGGGAACTCTGGCAATATTCGTGTGAACGCGCGTAGCTTCACGTGGCTCGGGAGCAACAACAGGTGGTAGCCAGGGGAAAGGGGGCTGGGGAGTAGGTAGTAGTTTCCCCCTCTCCTCTATTCGCCGTTGCGACTTTCTAATAAGCTGCCAAAATCACATTTTAATGCGACAACTTGTGAACATAAGCAGCAGAGATTTATGTGGACTACTCGAAAGGGCGCAATCAATGCGAAATCACTTTCAATTGATTTCAATTCTAATTCCAATTTCGATTTCGATTTTCAATTGCTTTCGCCCCCAACCCCCTCCATGGCTGCCTCCTCCTCTGTGAGTGCGTAATTAATGTGAAAAACTGATAAAGTGCAGTGCGATGAGGCTCGATGAGGCACGGCACGGCACGGCACTTGCTGCTCGACTTTTACTGGCTGTCCCCCGACTCGCTGTACTTGCGGCACTTGACACCTGCCTGTGGCAGCTGCTGCCAGTCGGGGATTAAACGCACATAATTAATCGACAACATCAGTGAACAGACTCTACACTAAGAGAGAGAGGGTTGTGTAAGCTTTGTAATGAAGTTTGCCACGAGTCAGATAACTGTTTAAACTGGCACTGTGTAGTTTTTAATTTCGTTTCATATAATATAACAGATTATATTATATTATATTTTGTTTTGTACTATGTGCTATTTATACAGCATGAATCATCTGTTTCTATATCAGTTTCTACGCCTCAGTTTGTCAGCTATACAATTTGAAATCTGATCTACAGATCTATAGATTGAATAATTGCTTGACAGCCTCGAAAAATATTACTATATATACGAATTTACTTTAAACACTAGACTATGTGTTCTATAATCACTGATATATGACAAATATATTTTGTATATGACAAACATCTCAACAGTTATGCAGATTTTTAGTTAGATAACAGAAAGAATAAAGCATATAAATATAACAGAATACAGTCTCTATATAGAATTTATAAGATAACAGTATTTTATAGTCTTCTTATGAAATTTTCATTCTTATTTTAGGGGAAAATCAAGAAACTCTGCATAATAATATCACGTAAGTATAAAATATTATACTTTATATAAGTAGTTATAAATTGAAACAGTCTATTCCAAGTTTTCAGTAAGGTTCTACAAATAAATCACAACTAACAAGATCCTCAACCAAAACCTTATACTCCCCATAAATATTCCACCATCAACTGCTATTATTTATTTCAAAAAAACTATATCAAAGTCGCCTGTATAACCACTAATCAATATATTGAATATAAAGATCGATAAGCAATGAGTTTCGCTTGAGTTCTTTATAGAGAACATTTATTTTATTTCGCAGCATTAAGTAACCAAATTTCCCAGGCAGCCCACACAGCTGTCAGTGGGTTAATTTACGATATACACAGTACAACACAGTGTACAATATAATACTCTATATATATATATAGTATAATACTCTATATAGATTGAGAAATTCCTTGGAACAAATGTGCATAAAAAGGGTATTAAAACTTCGTCACAATGCGAACAGCTGTTCGTTATGTTCCCCCCCTCACTCTCTCCCTTCCCCTTTCTCCCTTTCGCTTTGTGTGTTTTGAATTTGTTTTATGTTTTGTTTTCATTGCTTGTGTTGTTAGTTTGCTTTGTGTGCGCCTGCCTGCCTGCGTTGCTATTGTGTATTTTGCTTTGATTGATGCTTTGGCGCCGTTTGCGTGGGCAGAGCTAGAACGCAACGTCTTGTTGTTCTTATTGTCGATCGATTCGCACGCTCTGGCAACGCTAAACACACTGAGAGCGAGAGGAAGAGGGAGAGAGAGAGTTATGAGATCGTTGACAGAGTCGCGTGTGGCAGAAACTCGATTGTCATGTGAATCTTTTTTATCGACACAGTTGGAAATTAATAAATAGACAAATATGATATAACTGTCACTGTCTTTCTCCTTCTCTCTCTCCATCTCTCTCTCTCTTTTCTCATTTGTTGTGAATGGGCAAGAGAGGGCATCTACCGTTAGCTGCAGCCTGTTAGAGGGGCTCGCACAGTGGAGCGAGGAGTGCAGTGCGTTGTACGAATTCAAGAATGAAAACGCACAGATACAAATGGCCATAGCTACAAGTTTAAGATACACACAGTCACACACACACACACACATGCACATACTGATATACTACAGTAGCTACAGCTAAAGATACAGATACAGCTATACGCTGGTGCGACATCCACCTGTTGTTGCGATCGCTAGACGAATCTTATTCTCCTTCTACTTCTCCTTCTCCTTCTCTTTCTGAGACGTTGTTGCTGTTGCTGTTGCTCTTGTTGTTGTTGTTGGCACACTTAGTTGTGAAGTTTATTTTGAATTTTAACACTTTTCGATGTTGTGTGTATAAATTGTTGCTATTTTTTTTTTTACTCATTTTATTTCAGCGCTTTTTTTGAACTTTGTTGTTGTTGTTGTTGCTGTTGTTGTTCGATATTTTGGCTCGCAGTGCGTTGCGCCGCGCGCTGTTTTTTTTCCACACACAACTCGCACACACACTCGCACGCGCACACACGCACACAAAATGCAGCTACGCGTTTGTATGTCACGTTGTTGTTGTTATTGCTGCTGTTGCTATTGTTGTACCTGGTGTCATAAGCTTTAATTGCGCTCGATTTTGGTTCTCAACTGGTTGGCCCTGGCTAATACACGCTGCAATCGGCTCGCACTGCTTTTCTGGCCAAATTTGTGTGGCAAATTCAGTCGCATTAGGCCACAGTGCAACAAGGCAGTTACAGTTGTTGTTGCTGTTGTTGTTATTGTTGTTGCTGGTTGCAACCAGTTGGCGCTGGCGATGGCGACACGCCCGCTAAACGCCCGCCCCCTGCTGCATCCGATCGGCGATCTATAACCGAATGTTAATTCTCCTTCTCCGCCTTCACCTTCTGCGTTTCGTTTCGATTTGCATAACGCGCGCGCGTTTCGTGCTCGACTTTGCCGACAGTCGAAAAAGTGCCTGTGTGTGTGTTTGATTACGCTGTGTTTTGTTGTATATTGTGTGTATTATCGTATTGCTTTTATTTTATTATTGTTATTTGTGCACGGCAGGCAATAATAATAATAATAATGAGAAGAAGACGACGTCGACGACGACCGCGTGCCGCGTTACACACAGAAAGGCGCTTTACACGAACAACTCACAAATAGAGAGAGAGGCACGACACCGACACGACCGACACGACGAAGCTATGCACAGTGACTGACTCCATAAATGGCGAGCAGCTGTTGCGATTGCCCTCGCGAGCTTTAAAACTGACTTCGGAACACAGAGAGAGAGAGAGAGAGAGCGCGACCCGAAGGTCTCTCTGCGATCTACCGACTGCTGCTGTTGCTGCTGTTGAGCGCGATCAAGTTACAGCCTATGTCAAAGCGCACTCACTGACTCTCTGCCGCTCTCTTGCTCTCCCTCTCACTTACTCTCCCTCTCTCTGTTCGCTTTGATTGCAGCTGCTACTGTCGTCGTCGTCGCTGTCGCTGTCTGCGTCGGCTGCACACCATTGATATGTGAAGCTCGGGCCGAAGCTCAGGGCGAGCCGTTAATTGGAGTCGACATAAAACAGCTGCACTTGGGTAACAGAGACGCAGCGCTAGCGCCAGCTGACTTGTCACAGATCGTATTACGGCCCTCCCTCTCCCTCACTCTGCCGCTCTGACTCTACCTCTGCCTCTCCTGAAAGGCAGCAAATTATCAGCTGTGCTCGCTAGACAGCGCAGCTTTGATACCCTCTAAATGTACTGTGGGCACTTCTGATAAAAATGAAACTTTTTTCTTTGCGATTTGTGACTTATCCGCATGATTCAGTCAACGATTTATATTGAAGTGGGGGCGCTATGAGGGTTTGAGTTAAGAGGTTTAGGGTTTTTTGAGAGTCAGCAGTTTATTGGAATCCAATTTCAATATAATCAATAATTACTAATATGAATGACTAGTAAGATATGATGTTGTATACGATTATCACAGTCTAATAATCATCTAAAGTTCTGCAGAATGTCATCAATTTGTATTCTTCATCAAATAGGAAAGAGACTATTTTATTGTAGAGCATACCCTAACTTTTAACTGCTGGAGACGTGTTATTCTAACAGAAACAAGATCAACGACTCCTGTACTAAGATTGCAGACTTCGCAGATCATTAAAAATTGAAAATTCTATGAAGGGGAGCTTGTGGAATTTGTGGACAACATATGAACTGATACACTAGTTAGTTACTCTATAGTTAAAGTTTATAAAATATAACAAAAACTGGAAACTTCACTGAAATAACTGAAATATTTCTGATATCTAACAAGCATTCTTTACTTGCAATACAAACCATCTACTCGTATGTCATTTATTGTATTTCTAACTTCGTTTTCAAAATAAGTAGTTTATGCAACTCAATAAACTTTAACGATGGTAAATACCTCGAATTATGTGAACTATAGTTTTTTATAAATATTGAACATTTTCAGGGGAGCATGAGGAATATCGAAACAAGATGAGTCTCTATTTAATATGCAAATTCTATCAATCTAACTCTAAATTAATGAATTTATAGCTTTCATCAGTTTGACTTGAATAACTATAACATTTGTGAGAAAAATAAAAACTGACCAAAAATTTAAACTTTAACATCATATATGATTAGTATGCTTCCGTTTCCAACGTATTATAGTTCAACGTTTAAGGGTCTTATATATTTCATATATCAAACAAGAATTATCTGCTTGCAGTAAAAACAATGCATATAAATCAACTCTAAAATCACAGTAAATATTTCTACCAAAGTCGTTCAACATATTTTATGCAACACTATAAAGTTTTACGATGAAAACAACCTCGACCTATACGAATTATAGTTTTTCTGTGCTTTCTGTAGCTTAATCTAGTTTTTGTTAGATATTAATTTTCGAGAATTTGTGCTCATTGCGAGGGGGATTAAGGTTCTTACTTGTGAAGCGTAAATATTATGCTGGCACACAAAAGTTTTCCCAACTCCCCCATCCCGCCCGCTCCTTAAGCAGCACATGCATTTTTAAGGCGCAGCCTCAGTTCCCAGTCCCATTGTAAGTTTGCCCCGGGGCGTATTAGGAGTGTTGTGGATGTTGTGGGTTCCATTGTTAGTCTAGAGAGCTACTTACTGCCCGTTCCGGTAGCACATCGTACGACGCTGGTCGTGAAGTTGCCCAGGGCAGCGACAGTTACAATGGAGTCCTTTTTGCCAGTGCTAAGCTGCAGGCGGGGATTAGAAGGCAGCACAAACAGAGGAGAAGAGAGAGAGAGAGAGAGAGAGAGTCAGTTCAATTGGTCAGCTGTGTAGCAGAGTGTACACTACTCACCTTCTCGTAGTCGGACTCGTTTTTCGATTGCTGCGGATTGAGCAGCACCTGGTTGCACATCATGTTCTCTGCACAGTTGCTGCCGACGCCGCCGCCAGCGCTGCCAGTGCTGCCGTCGCCGTTTTGATTCTGCTGCAGCGTAACGGCGCCGCAGCTGCAGCGACGCATGCGACTGCGACGCAGCTTAATGCAGAACAATAAGCTGCCATCCTTCTCGTTGGCATCCAACGGCGGCAGCGGCCCACCAACAGCAGCGCCCGAGGCAGCGGCCGCTGGCGCCGTTGACGACGATGAATTGTGCAAAGTGCTTGGCGAGCAACCCATGACGGCAGCGAAGTCCTGTTACAACTGCGATGACTGCGACGACTGCGACTCCTGCTCTCTTCTCTCTCCTCTCTCTCTCTCCTCGCTCTGCTTGTTGCTTTTGGATATGCTAATTTGTTGTTGCGAATTTCGTTTCGGTTGCGTCGCTGTTTAAGCGCTGTTGACTGCAGCAGCTGCTGCTGTGTGGTTGCTGTTGTTGTTCTTGTTGCTCTTGTTGTTGTTGTTGCTGTTGTGGTTGGCTCTTTGTAGTGGGGGGTAACATAATTGAAACATTTTTGTCGGCGATATCTATTATTGACTTGCTGATTGGCTAAGGCAGCTCACATCTCTCTCATCTCTAGTACCTGCGAAGCAGAGAGCAAAGCAGAATAAATAAATTAAAATTTCCCATTTATGTTACTTTTCTAGTTTGTTTATTAATCTTTTGTGTGTGTCTGTGTGGGGGGGGGTAGTGGAGGGGGAATCTGTCTTATAACTAACTACTTGACCCCAATTTGTTGATTATTCTTCCTTCTTTAGCGGCAACAACTATCATGCAACCTGTTCGGCCTGTTCGAACACCTTCTCTAGAGGCGCCATTAATCAACTTGGAAATGCATCCATCGATGTGATAAAACAAATGTCTCTTTCGTCTATAATTTCGTTTAATTTTACACAGACTCAAGCAGAGACTAAGCGATTATTATCGGGTTCTGTTCCAGTTAATCTGGTTTTAGCGTACTATACCCACACAATATGTTGCTATCTCTCTTCCTCACCTATCTTGACAAAGTTATTGCATTGATTATTCACTATATATACATTTCTTATACTAAACGAAATCGGAAACTCATGTATAATATAATATAATATGATAATAAACAAAATAAAACTCAATATACCTCAATATCCATATATCTACCATATCAATGTGCAGTGATTTATATAATAATGAATTAAAATAGGCCTAGCTACCCTTAGTTACATAGTTTATGTGGCCTGTCAGACAATCTGGCCAGATATAATACATATCTAATCGATGATATCCATAAATGAGTGAACATATGTGGTAGTTTTGCGCTATTATTACTAGATTGATTGCAGAGTTCTCAAATTTACTGAAATATTACAAAAACTTTGTAGACATTTTCGACTGACTGATCATTTTATATAGAAATACAAAAATTTCTTTGTGTTTTTTGTTTATTTCTTCATATTTTGATGAGCAACAGGTTACTTTATCTAGGCTGAAAGAAGTACAAGTTTGGGGCGGCAACTGACATGGAAAAACCTTAAGTAAGGTACAAGGTACATGAAGAAGGTATTTTGAATTCCCTTCGGTATTATTATACGTATCGCGGTAGTATGCAACGGGGTTTATTACGTCTGTATGCCCTGGAAGGTGTAGGAAAACGGGTGTGATAAGTGCAGGTCAAAGAGAAGTGAATAAAACTTGGAATAGGTAAATTGAAGGTACCTTTAAGGTACTTATTTGATAAAAATAATAGCTACAGAGCATCGTAATGTCTTTATATGCAATTAAAACACTTCTTCAGTTATTACATAGTCACTATACGTAGAGCAAATGGGGTATGATAGGTGTACGTTTAATAGGTGTCAATAAAATGCAAATGAAACTTGTAATAGACAAATTTAAGGACCTTTCAGGTACTAGTTTGTTTAAATAAATAGTTACAGGGTATTATGTAGTCGCTATATCCAAAAAAGTCACACCATTAATTGTTTACATAGTCTCCAACTAAAATTAAACATTTCATTACATCAAGCCAATATAAATTTAGACCTGAGTTCCCATTAAAACCCAAATGTTATCAGAAAGACAGAAACAATTGCGCCGCCAACGGCAGAGAAGACTCTCCCCTGCCATATAGTAATTATCGTAATCTCATGCTGATCAGTCTATGCGAACTACTCCATATATAAATAAATTGATTATGCCACCGAATGGACGGTAGATCGTAGTTTATTATCATCATCAACATCATCTATATTATCGATATCGAACTGATAAGTAGGGTACTGTTATGTAGGGTAGGGTGTCGTTATGGTTTCGTATTCCGTTTCGTTAAGGTTTCCGAAAATTTCGACTTCGATTTCTGTTAACAATTAAAAAATTGCCAAAACTTGTCAGCGCAGGCAATAAATTCATAAAATAAAAGTCACCAATTGTATATTGGCAATGATTATTGAAGCCAAGGTGGGTGTATACTTATTTTTAGCATTGTACGGTTATTGGAGAGGGTCTTTTGCTACATATTGGCATTCACACACACACACACATTGGCTGTTCAAATACTACGTGAGTAACCTGCACAAATATGTTCATAAATAAGTGATAATATGCTCGAGGCTAATGTGGGTTAGCACTACTCCCCCCCTCCCCTCCCCCTCTCTGCCCTTTCTGCTGAAAGTTAACTAAAGTTTTGGCGACTGTCGGAAAAGTCAAGTTAGCGGGAAATTTGATAGTTTGCCTGACCCTTTTGACTAGTTTTGCTTATGTCTCTGATATGATATTGTTGTTGTTGTTGTTGTTATTGTTCTTCTGTCTTTTTAATGGCATTTTCGGGTATGTGACGTCGTCTTGACGCGTTGGCCTTATCATCAACGGCGACACAAATAGAAATATCAAAAGAGCTCAATACCCATATACCATATTCCATTTACGCATATGCCTCATCGGGAGTACGAAAGCAATTTTAAATATTAAGATAAAACTCGAACGAAGGCGAAAAGAAGCAAATCAACTGATATGCCCAAGGAGACCGAGCGAAACAAGAAGCAGTAGAAGAAGAAGAGGAGAAGAAGTCTGGAGGGGAAGAAGCTGAAGTAAAACACTTTAGATTAGCAACGGGCCTCGATGTGTCGACCTATTTCAAATTTTGCGCATGTAAAGGCAGTTCTCTTGTCAAGGGAAGGTGTTGGAGGGGAAAGGGGAAGAAAGGGGAGGTGCCTGCCTTAACACTTCTTGCGAGGGGCGAACGTGTTTTTGTGGCATTGAGTGGAAATGCGAGCTGAGCTGTGTTGCTGTGTTGCTGTGTTCCTTCATATCCTGCACTTGATTGGGAGGCAGGCACTGCACGACGTTGATTGACTCGCCAAAAGGGATACACAATCTTCGACTAGCTTGTCTCCTCTCCCTCTCTCCCACTCTCCTTTCTATCTCTCTCCCCTCTCTCGATTTCCTCAATCTCTGTCGGCTTCCTCTCTAAGGACATGCAGCATTTTGAGCCACTTGTTGACGCCGTCTGTCTGTCAGTCTGCCCTATTTGTGTGCGCCTGCTTGTATTGTTGGCCAAAAACAAAGGCGTCACAACAAGACACAAACTAGACAGGCGGCGTCAACAGCAAAAGAGGCAACAGCGGTAGCAGCAGCGGAGGCAGCTGCAGACGCAGCTCAGCATAGACAATGGGGCAATGAGATCGAACAGCGTGTTGAATACACTTGTGTATGGCAGGCACATACATTGCTTATGACTTCCTCTCTCTCTACACTCTTCTGTATACTCCCTTCTCTATATTACCTGCTCTATATTCATTCCTATACCTTCCTAAGCTCTACTATCGTTACCTTTCTCTCTACATCCTACTCTATACTTCTCTCTAAAACCATCTCTATTCTCCTCTATATAACCCTCTCTATACCCTTCTCTACACCTTATAATACTATACATTCTCCTCTATATTCCCCTTCTATATCATTCTCTTTATACTCCTTTCCATTCCTATCTCCATACCCTTCTCTATACCTCACTTTATGCTGCTTTTAAGACTCTTCTCTATACTCGTTATACTCCTCTCTCTATCCCTCTCTATATCTCTGTCTGTGCTCCTCTCTGCACCTCTCCCTATACCCTTTTATATTCTATAATCTATACCCCTATACCCTCTCTATATCATTCTATATACCCCACTCTCTCTCCTCTTCCCTCTCTCTACCATCTACCTCCTCTAAACACTCTATTTTTAGCAATCTCATAACTATTAAAAGAAAATTAATGATTTTTGCCTTGTGCGCTCTGCTCTTTTAAGTTGCATAAACAACAACCAACTTGAGGCAAATATGAGAGTGTGTATTGGTAGTATGTGTGGTGTGTGAAGCCTTCATGTGGCAGCAAGGACAATCGCCTGATACTATGCAACTAAAAACTAATCACATCAAGCAGCAGCAGAGTAAGCAGCAGAGCAGCAGCACCAAATTCTATTAGCGACAGCCTCTCAAGGGGTCGGAGGCAGGCGCAGCTGGGCGTGGCAGCAGGAGCAGAACCTGCGGGTCGCACTCACACGCACTCACACTCGCCCACACACTGATATACGGTGCAGGAGGAGGCCAAGGCATATGGCATGCCTTGCACGCGTTATTTGTATGCAGTGTGGCACGCGGTATTTGTATAATAGCATCATCATCAGGTGTGGTGCCAGAGTGTGTGTGTGTGTGTGTGGCACAATATAAATTAATGTGTGCATGTATAGAGTATGCACACACACACACAGCACACACACATGCATAGACGCTGGCTGACTCGTCTCGCTGCGGCATCGCCTTGTACAGCAACGGGGGGCCATATCCATATCCATATTTGTGGCAACTTGGCAACCGGGCAGCAACTTGGCAGCTTGGCAACTTGGCAAAGAAACCGACAAAAAGCACTATGGCAGCAACAGCAACAACAACAGTAGCCAACACAACAGCAACAACAACAATGAAACGCAGCCGCAGCAACTATTTTGTATCTAATGCTTTTTTGCTTTTTGCCAACTGATGTTTAGCAGCTGCTACGCTGCGTTTTCTATTGTTTATAGACACACATTCAGTCAGTCACATACGCACACACACACACACTCTCACCCGCACACACACACACAGCAGACAGTTGCAGCAGCAGTAACGAGGTATCTTTGTATCTGTGTTGCTGCTGCTGCTTTGTATCTTTGTATCGCATGCATGCACATTGTAGCAATTTGCAATACCCTGTTGAGAGTGCAATTGGTTAAGTGTAGGGTATGTCTGGGTCGATAGTTCAAGTGGTTAAGTATAAAGTCGCTGTGTCAGATTGCAATAGGGAGGATAGTGGAATTTAGTTGACGGTATAATCAGAGTATAAAGGGCATATTTACTTATTTAGGGCAATATATAATATGAGATTGTAAATTACTTTGAACTTGTTGTTGGCTCTAGATTTAGAAAATATATTATCATATTTTATATTGTGTTAAAAAAGTGCAAGAGATATAGAAAGAATTAAAGATATTTAAATATATTTCTAAATTTCAATAACATATATATAAAACGTTGAATACTTGTTAAACAATTTAAAACTTTATATAGGTCATAATTATTAAATATTTTATAATATTGATTTCATTTTGAATAAACAGTCTTCTTCTAAAGTACTGCAAAGTTTTTTAAAATTTTCCACTACTAACTAAAGTTGAAAACAATTATAGTCATTACTTATTCACAATCAGCAGTTTTTCAGAAATATTCCACCTTCCTCAATATCACATTATCATTATCACATTATCACATTATATCCCCCTACAGTATCTCATAGTCACCCCTACCCGAATGCAACATGCAGCAGCCTATTAATTGTGTGATTTATATGCTCGAACTGAGCCAGATACTTTTGAGTTGTTTCGCCGAAATCAGACATAAGTATTAATTACTTAAAGAACATAAAAACCCCATAAAAAGAAACAAAACAAAATAAACATATTAATTGTAATAAAATATTATTATCATTTATTTTATTACTCTTATTCTGCATTGTCAGCAGTGCGCGAACATAAAAAGCGAACTCGCAATTGATCTGAATTCGTTTCGACTGCGGTTTCCGATTCGGGTTCAACGCCTATGCCCCGAGTTAATTAATCAATTTGAACAGAACTGATTTAATTGTAAGGTTAAGCGCAAATTAAAATGCATCCCATTATTAATGAGAATTTAATTGGATATTTATCATTATTTCGCGAGCTAAAAACCAAATCGGCTTATAGCGTTAATCCTAACGAAATCTGATTGCGGACAGAGTGGGTGGATTAATAAAGTAATTCAGTTTGCTTGGGAATTAATTTGCTGACAATTAATTCTCTCGATAAATGATAAAAAATTGTAGGTGTAGCTGGGAAGGTGAGGAGGAAAAGAGAGAGGAGTTTGAGAACTGTTGTTGTGGTTTATATGTATATTTAGAGGGAGTATTCTTAAGTGAATATGTAAGGTGTTTCTACAGAACTAATTGATCATGCCACTGCATGCTATTTAAAGTATATATTGTATAGTATATGTATATAGTAATAATTCCATACTACACCTAAAAAGTATCTTCAAAAGAAATGACTTCCAGATAAAATATTTATAATAAATTCATAAGAAATTGCTAACCAGATATTAATTGCTTTTATTTCAAAAGAAACCTGTTGCAATCTAAGATATTTTCAGATAAAATATTACCATAAAAGGTCAGCCACATCTTCTGAGAATTAAGATGAGCACACCATTAAAAAAAGATAGGAAGTTCAAATGAATACTCAGTAAAGTTCGCAGAACACAAAGATAATATTGTAGTTCTTCCCCCAGTTCGTTGTAATATTTGAGTATGTAGGTCAAGGTCAGCGTATAATTAATAAACCCTATACCCAAAATTGCTTATCTAATTATGACGCTGGGCTAACTGTCTAACTGTTTATCTGTACGTGTTTCTTTGGAGCTCAAAGTCTGAGCGAACGTAACGTAAATAATTCAACATGCCTCCCGATATCAGGTTGAATGTGCGCTATAATAGGCATCATGTGATTCCGTAGAATCACTCGCGTCTAGATAATAAATATAATATTCGGTTTCAAATTGTTATTATTATTAATATTTAGTCTCATGCAATGTGCCTCGTTTGTTCATATTGCATTTCTGGATTTCACAGAAATGTTACCAATTAAATTTAGATACGTTTTCTTGCCCTGCTTCCTCCTTTTTTTTTCCATTTCTGGACTTTTCATTGGCCCCCCTATTGAATTTCGCATGATTTGTTTATCATTAAAAAAATATTTACGTTTTAAAAATAATTGAAAGCAAGACCATCTAAGCAGAGATTAGCTTACGACTACGCAAACAGGGTGCTCGAACTGTGGAGTACGTGACGCAGAGATACTCTGACAAAAAAATGGTACCTATTCTTGTGGGATTCTCAGAAAATTTGCTTAAATCGTAAGCAAGGCAACGTACCCTAGGTACAAGTTGAATGAAACATGCTACCTTATCGGAAATTGCTGTTAAAGGGCATTAAAAAAGCGAGACAAGACTCGAATAGACTTGACTCAAGGCAGATGCAAATGTTGAAGATGAGGTAATGCGTGTAATTGAGAGAGAAAATTAAATTCACATATGATTTGCTAATTAATTTACATATTTAATAGCTGAAATTTGGCGTAAACGAAAATGGCAAGACCCTCCATAGTCAGTACGTCTGTCCGGACAGTCTGTCTGAGATTTTTGTGGACTGGCTGTGCACGGTTAGAGTGTGCGACCTTCGGCGGTCAGCGAGAATCTCATTCTTCGTTGTGCGTCACAGAGAAATGTCAGCTACATATTTACATTGCCCTTGAGGCCCCCCAAAGAAAGAGACAAGGAAAGAGAGAGAGTGAGGGGGGAGAGAGAGAGAGAGAGAGTAAGAGGCAGGGAGTGGGACCAGCAGTTGAGACAAATGAAGAGAACTAATCGCTTACAACCGCCGGAAAGCTGCCCTACTTGATAATGAACGTAAGTAGATATATGTGTATATACACACACACACACACAACCTCACACACATACATATATAGGCTATATGTTTGCATGATTTGTAGACAAATTGTGAAATATTTTGTGAGCGCATTTGTTTGGCTCTGCTGCTGCTGCTGCTGCTGCTGTTGTTGAAAGAGTTTTTTGCCACTCGAAAGAATTTGCATTTCAAATGCCGATCTAAACTGGAAGATAATGGCAAAAGTGTCGCCCATTACGAGGCAAACTTGCAGGCTTTGCCAGCTGACAATACGATATAAATCGCGATTCATGAATGCCCGCCAGACAGGCCCAAACACATGATGAATGTACTAATGGGGAGACATACTTGTATGTAGGCATAGAAAGATATGCTCAGTCTGTACCGAATCGGTCTGTGGTTATGAGTACAGCTATGATTCAGTCGAGTGGGCTTTATATATTTATCAATTGTTAGATGAGTAAGTACTTTGTCTATTACTATGTTTACTGCGCAGATGTGGTACGTAAGTAAAGAAAAGAAGGTACACAGTCACTGTACACTGAGTACTTGGTGCAAATTTGGTACAGAAATTTTAGTAAGTACTTTATCTCTGTAAAAATATGTACTTATATAATATAAAGCGGTACACAAAAGAGCAGCAAGAGCAGTGATTAAGTACTCAGCTATGGTACAGTAAAGAAAAGGAATGAAGCTTACTATGTATGTAAAAAAGAGTAAAAATGGTACAGTAAAGTTGTCGAACTACATCAGCAGATACTACAGGAGCTATATTTCATAATACACTACACATATATGCCTCGATATCATATTTATTTGCAATATATTCTCTGTAGATCATTCTGGTACACTTTTAAAAAGTACCCCAACTTAAAATAGTACAGTTAAGTCATCAATTGTTCAATAATTCACAAAAGTGAGCATATGTAACAGATTTGACAGTTATATTAACAGATGAGACAGTTATATCGCCACACTGGATAATATATAACCCACAGATCACTTTAAGTAATGTTTTGTACAAAGTAGTACATACATGTGTACCTGTTAAATTTGTACCAGTCATCGATAGTTCTACAACACACTACACTGAGCATATGCAACAGATATGATAGTAAAATACGATACGACTAGATAATATATTCCCAACAGATCACTTGACACAATTTTGGTACAATTTGAAACAGGTACGCAGGCACACTACACTCCCCCATTGACTGCTATATCTATTAGTTTAACAAGCACGCTCTATTATGGGGGAGGGAGAAAGTGGGCGGGGCAGACGTATCGCTGTTGCATAAGTCTTGTTACAAAATCTCAACGAATTGCCGTTGGAATATATGCAAGGCGCAGTGTAAGCAATCGAATGCGAGTGAATGCGAGTGAATACGAGTGACTGCGAGTGAAATCAGTATGCAGTGGCATGGCTCAGTTTTATTACAACTGAGAGACAGCAATTTCAATTTTAATAAACAGTTAAAATTGAGAATTAATTAAAGAAATACTCACAAAAGGGACCCGCGGAGTTGGGCACCCGTCCCCCACCACCCTACCACCTTCCCCGACCCCATCTCGACCTCGAAACGGCGATTGTAGAGACAACGTATCGCGGAAAGATAGTGAAAATGAAAAAAAAAGAAGAAAAACACAAGAAGAATAAGAAGAAGGCGAAACGAAACGAAACGAAACCGACTAAAGCGACAAATCAAAACAAAAGCAAAAACAATAAACCGAAAACAGAAAATCAGGCATTAGATAATCGCCGAAATGGGTCAGTAGCGAGTCGGCACTTAAGCGGGCAGGGAGTGAGTACGACTCGAGTACGATGGGTACAATGAGTACAGTGAGTACTTACGAATTAGTGTGAGCATGAGTTGTGAATGAGATGTAAATAAGAAAGTTAAGAAATTGAAAATGCAAAAATGAAAACTTGAAATTGAAATTGAAATGGAAATCAGGCAAAGCGAAACGCGGCGAATACTACGGCGAAATGAAACGCAAATCGCAAAGTTTATTGTGGCTTGTTTATAAGTACGAGGCGATATATTTTTGCATTGTTTACGACGCGTATGGGGCTGGCTATGGCTATGGCTATATAGATATATTGTAGCTATAGCCAAGCTATAGCGATGTATATGGGGTAGGGGTATGCAGGTAGGAGGGGAGACTATCTGTCGCTTCTCTCTCACGGCGAATGCCCGATAACTTTAAGCGCCTTTTTATGTGCTGCCTCGCCCTGTCTATAAGAAACGAGACTCAGCTCCATATACAATTCACGATATACGTATATCTATACACACGATATACATATACATATGTATGTATATCTGTCTCTGTCTCTGTCTGTTGCGTCACTTGTCGCATGAACTACTGAATATGCTGTTAATTTTTATTTCGATTTTAATTTTAATGTTTATTCGCTTGTTTTCTCTGTCTCTGTCTCTGTCTCTGCCTCTGCTTCTTCACTGTCTTCTTTGGAGGGCAGTTCTCAAGACGAATTCTTTTTGTCGTAAGTGTCGCACAACATATTGAGGGGGAGGCCCAGTACATATAGAAGACATTATCTCTTGACGTACCCAAAAAAACAAAGTTGCTCAGTTTTTGTTGCTGCTTTTTGTTGTTGCTGCTTGTGTTGTTGTTGCTGTGGTCTTGTGGAAGGTGATTTTTATTTTAATATTTATATCAGACTCTAGATATAAATTAAACAAATACACATGAACATTGCTCACACGCACACACACGCACACACGCTTACGCACGCCTAGATACAGATTTCTGTGTGTGTGTGTGTGTGTGTGTTCTTTGCGGAATATCGTCACAACAATAACAAAACATTTCGTTGTTATTTTTTTTCTCTCTCTCAACTCTTTCTACACACAAATTAGAATTTATTTTAATACACGGAGGTCACGTTCATAACACGGCGCCAGCGACAGCGCTGCCGACTGCACTGCCTAGCTCTGCTCTGCTCTGCTTGTTGTTATTGTTGTTGTTCTTGACGCACAAGATATACAAGGTGTATGTGTGTGCATGTGTGTGTGTCTCTCTCTCTTTCTTGCTCGCTGCATAACTAAATTAAATGCATTAAGAATAATAACAGCAACAGCCTCCGGCACAGCAGACGCCGCTGCTGCAATCAAAAAAATTTGCGCTGTGACGTCACAAAGTGCGATAAGAGAAAAGAGAGAGAGAGAGAGCTGCGCGTATATCTGCGAGATATAATTGCCTCTCTTTCATATTATGCTTGCCTAATTTATAAAGGCAATCCACACACATACACAAGCTCACACACACACGTACATTATGGTTACAACTACGTTTGTTTTTTCTTATTATGTTTTTTTACTTTTATTTCTTTTTTTATTTTCTTTTTTTTGTTCTGTTCTTGCGCTGCGACTGCGGCTACCGGCGAGTTGTGACTGCGACTTGGAGATCACGATCCACAGCCACACGGAGCGACGCGAAAACGACTACAGCGCAGCAGCGACGGCGACGGCAACGACGACGACGACGACGGCAGCGACAGCGACGACGATTCCCTGTCAAAGCAAAACGTCAAACTGATTTCGCTCAGAGCTGAGCAGAGCGCGGTGCCGAGGTGCCTCTGCCTCTGCTACGAAGAGTACAAAAACAATGCGAGAAATAATATAAAATAACGAAAGAAAAGAAAAACTGAAACAATTGTGCGGGGCACACACTGAGAAACAGAACAGAACGCACGACACGAGAAGTACGAGTGCGAGTGAGAGTGCGATTGCGAGTATAATATCAGTGTCTGTATCTGAAGTTGGCAACGCCAATCGGCCAGCAGCGCCAACTGCAACAACAACAGCAACAATCAGGCAGGCAGTAGCAGTAGCAGTAGCAGCAGCAGTAACAGAGCAGTTGGAGCAGAGAGATAGAGAGTGAACAACAGCTGCGAGAGCGCAACAATAAGAAATCAAAGCAACTGAGAGAGTGGGAGAGCGCGAGAGTGGGAGAGAGAGCAATGAGCTGCTGCTGGCGTTGAACGCGTGAGCAGCCGATAAAACGAACGATGTGCGATGATCGTGCGTGAGACGAAGATATGTTAACACGAGGCGTGAGGGAGTTAACAGCCCAGACTGCAGACTGTTTACAGTGTGAGGTTTGTCGGAAGAAGTAAGTTAACAGTCAAAGGTGGACGGGAGTTAACAGCGCAGACAGAATGAAGACTATTAACAGTGCGAGGTGGGAGAGTTAACAGGCGACTGTATGCAGTCAGTGACCTGCAAGAGTTAACAGCGCACGTGACACACAACGACACAACATCGATGTGCGATGATCGTGCGATGCGCGCGGGAGTTAACAGTGCATGCACAAGATTGTGTACAGTAAGTGCGCGAGAGTTAACAGCGCACACAAAATAATTGAGTTGGCAGTGCATGCAGACCACTGTTAATATAGGTGGCCTGCAGGACTTAACAGCGCACGTGACACACTGTGTACCCTTGCAAACATGCAATTAAATTGAAATTGAAAATGGATAATTGAAATGTGGTAGCCCATTTGTGCGCCTTTCTTTCTCCTCTATCTCCTTTTCCTCCCTTCATCATCCCTCTCTTTCTTGCAACTTAACAGCATTTGCTATTTTTTTTGCTTTTGTTCTTTGGCTAACTGTAATTGCCTGTTCGCCTTTGCGTTCTTTCGCTTTCGCTTTATCAGCTCTGCCGGAGCGATGAATGCGATGAAGGTGAGGAGATGAGGAGAAGGCGAAACAGCTTTAATATCAATTAGTTAGGCAGTTGCTTAGTTAGTTAGTTATTTGGCTCAGTCTGTTTGGCTGCATGCAAACAAATCACGGCATCAGTGGGGGTGTGGAATGGGGCAGGGGTAGGGGAAGAGGGAGAGGAAGGCATGCACTTAATATTGTATATAATTTATTTTACCTGCTGTTGTTATTGTTCAATTTCCAGTGAATGCAATTTCACACAAACACACACACACATACAAGAATACACTCACGTGCACTAACACACACACACTGACAGACAGTCGCACAGCGTGAGAGTTTTGCAAGTAGAAATCAACGCGGCACTGCAAATGTTTTCCCTATTTGAATTCGAGCTGTTCCAATTGGAATGAAACTGATTCACTTTGTGCACACAGAGATAGAGAGAGAGAGATATATGATAGAGCAGCTCAATGACGATGATATATTGTATGATATATTACTGCGATATATCCCACATGATATATTACTATATAGTTTCCTTCTTTATATGTATTTAATGCGTTATTTTCATTTGGTTTATTTGATTTAACTTTATTTTTGTTTCTCTCGTTTGTTTGTTTGCTTGTATGTGTGTGCACTCTGTTTCTGTATCTGTATCTATGTAGATGTATCTGTATCTACGGCGTGTACGCGTCGCTCACTCTGTGCTTACACTGTGCGCACTGCTGCGCTGCGTTGTTCTATCTATCAATTCTGCCAAATGTGAACTAAAACTCTCAAGTGTGCAAAAAATCCTACATAAGTGAAGTAGCGTCACAGCCATCGCCATCGCAGTCGACGTCGCTGTTGGCAGCGCGGTTATGCTGAGCAGCTGAAGCTGAAGCTGCGGGCAGCGCCAGAAGAGCAAATGTTGTTGGTATTGATGGACGGACGAGTGCGAAGTAAAGCACATAGACACCAATACACACATACACTCCTCTCTCTCTGTCGTTCTCTCTCTCTCAGAGCTTGTTGCATGCCTGGCGCGAGCTTCAGCAACAAAAAAAAGCTTCGCCAGCTAAGGGTGGTTTGCCAGGTAGCAGCAGCGACGCCGAAGCTGACGCTGGCAGAGACAGAAGCAGACTAAAAGTGCAAGTGGATATCGAGTTTGTTATTGAGCTGAACACACACACAGAGACGCACACAGGCAGGCAGGCAGGCTCGTGCTCGCTCGCTTTGTCAGCTGCGCGCCAGAAAGTGTGCTATGCTTTTTGTTGTCTCAGCGCAAGCGCCGCTCTGCTCAGGCCTACGTCAGCATCATGTTGCGACGCCAGGCAGCGGCGACGGGCAGCAGCAACAAGTTGCTCTTATCAATGCTAGCAGAGACTCTTTCGAGCACTCTCTCTCTCTCTTTTGCCCGCTCTTCGCCACATGACAGCAACAGTTGTTGCGTGGCCTGTGCAAGCAGTGCCTTAGCAATATGTAAATGTTGCAAGTAGTGCAAAAATATGTTGAAAAGCATAAGCAAGCAGTATTTTTGTGCAAAAAATACCAAATACCGCATAAATATTGTGGAAAATATCAAAATTCAATGCTCGATTCTGGGTAAACTAAAACTGATATTGCGCTGTGATTTTGTTGTGTTTGCTTCATACGCTCTTGCTGTTACTATTGAGTAATTAAGTATGTTTGTACAGTATACAGTTGTCATCAAAATAACAGAAGCATCTCTACATCATATCTTTCGAATATCTAAATCATCTTCTCTTTATAATTATTATTGGAGTCTCTTCTGCTGTATTCTTACCCCTTCACTCAGCATATTAGTATATTTTATGTTATATTTTCTATATTTATATTTATATATTGTATACTAATAGGTAGTAAGGACAAAAGACCGATTCTTTAGATTCCTTTTTACTAAATATTGATAGATAAAAATTGCCAACACTTTTACTACTATTATAAAGTATTATTAATATACCTAATACTTTCTTCAGGACACCTTAAAGCTTTGGCAAGTTTTCTTAGTTTCAAAAAAAGAGAAGAAGCAGACCTCCAGAGTCCCGCTGGCTATATCCCTCGAGAGCGTACACCCACAAGTTGACAACAGCAACAATTTGTCAGCCAAGGAATGTTGCTTGCAACATGAGCTTCGCCAGCTTGGACAACTGTTGCGTGTGGCCTGGAGAGCGGAAGCGCCAGCGACAAGTACGCGACACTCACTCACACACACACACACAGACACACATAGAAACACACACAGTCAGAGGCCTGGCAACATAATTACGCGCAGCGCTGTGTGTACTAAAAAGCCACACAATTGTTGTATTAAACACATTAAATGTGGAATGGGCAAGTGGGGTAGAGGGGAGAGACTGAGCTGGGGAAGTTGCCAGCCCTCATGCGTATAGGTACACACACACACACACACACACACACGCATATAGCTTTTTAAAGCGTCGTCGGTATTGGTAAATCGGCAACACGGCAACAAAAAGGGCAAACAGCTATTGTACTCACTGTGTGTTGGTGTGTGTGTTGGTGTGTGTTTGTGTGTATCTGTGTATCTGTAGCACATTATATAAAATTTATAAATACTTCTAAGCGCTACCTCCAAAGGTGGCTCTGCTGCCAGTGCGTGCCTGCCCTTCCTACTCCCTGCCTCCCCTCTTTGTACTTCTCCCTCCTCGTGTGGACCGCCTTGGGCCTTGAGCCTGAGCCTGCTTTGGTCTGGGCCTCGCGACTTTATTGCTGTATTATTGGCCTTTAATTTGACCATCAATATTTTCCCAGGTATCATTGGGAAGATTTCCCCCAACCCCCCTGCCCCTGCCTTCCATCCGTTTCCGATTGGCTAATTTGTGTTATGTTTTCGTCATTGTTGTTGTATTTAAATAACTTGACATGGAATTAATTTGATTGTCCGCATCGATATTGTGTATATATTCTTGGAGTAGCTACTTCAGTCTGAGCCCCTCTCTTTCCCTCTCTCCCTTTCTTTCTCCCTCTATCAATATTTACTTTTAAGTCACCGAACAAATCCCGCCTCGACCTTTCAAAGCTACCTTCGCAAGCGGATTAGAAGAAGCGCGCGCTTTGCTCGAGTGCTTTGCCAGTGTTGTTGTTGTTGTTGCGTTTGTTGTTGTATTATGCGATTTTCTAGGAATATGAAAGTATTGGCAGAAAAAGTGCTTCACATATTCCCCAAAGGGGCCTCTTCACAGCACGCGGGAGTAGCTTCAATGGGAGCCCAGACCGCGCTTCGCATTCCAGTTGTGAAATTTCACTTAACAAAATGTGTAGCATACTTTTTGGTGCTGCTTCAAAATGAGCATGGCAGAAATTGCGTACTTTGATTCATTTTGATTCGATTTTTAGCTAATTTTCAATCAATTTAAGTCAGAAAAAGACTATTAAATTTAAGAAAATGAAGTACGTGTTATTAAATATTTTCAAGTTGCTAAATTTGCATATACAATACTTGTAAAGTTGTACAAATAAAACTTAAATAATTGGTAATATTTATATTCAAAATGAATGGTTTTAATAAATTGAAATATGTACTTTGGAAATGGAAATTCAATTCAGAAAAAAATAAAACTATAAAAATTGGGAGTTTTAATTTATATTAAAAACTATAAAGGGGCAGTAAAAAATAGTTTAAAAAGTATCTTTACTTTATTAGTCCTATAAAATATTGATGAAAAATCATGATATTCATTCATTACATAATCGAAGGCTTTTCATACAGACAGAGAGTTGGATAGTTGGAGTACGATCAAAAGTAAAAAGAGAATATGAAGGATAGACAAATATAAAGAGAAGTATAGATATCTATACTACACATTCTCTTACTTATATTCCCATTTTGAAAAACCTCTTTATCGCAACTAGAAATTAACCCAACTACGCAAAAAGCATAAAGCCAAAAGGCAAAAAGTTTCACAAGCAGATTCCAACTGGAATCTCTCAGAGAAAGAGAGAGAAATTTGCAAGTTCGCTTGCAACACGAATTCCTGCCGTGCCGCAAGGCGCATTTCACGTCATCAGATCAGGCGGAAGCAGAAGCAGAAGCAGCGTGGTGAAAGTTGAGTCAAGGACTTGCAGCAGCGGCAATTAAGGACGCGCACGGGTCGAGTTGCCGCAAATAAAGTGCAGTCAAGATAGGGGACGGGCACAGCGGGGGAGGAGTGGGGGTGAGAATTATGAACGAGCTGCAGGGAAAGTTGCCTTGCCAACGCAGGCAAGTAAGAAAAACTTGAGCTGTTTATTGCCGCATCCCGAACGCACTTACCACTTACCCGGCTATACCTTTTAGCTGGCAACAAGGCACCCACTCGCCTAACCTAACCCTTCCCCCCTGCCCCTTCTGGCGTAAACAAAAGGCGCTACAAAATGCGGCCTGCTCATTATGCGTGAGGTAGAGAGGGGGAGAGGCAGAGGGGCGCTGTTTGTCGCCTTTGGCATCCCTCAAGTTTTTGCCTTAATGTAGTTAGCACTTGATTTCATCTCACCTGGTACTGATGTACCTTAGGCAAAAACAGCCGCGACCCCTCCCGTACTCCCTCACACCCCTCTGGCTTCCCTACCCCCGTTGGTCGACAATTTCACGCATCCATTGTTTTCAACAACATTTGTTTTTCATCACTTTGTTTGGCCTGCATTTTGTGGTCGCAGGGGGGAGACGGGTGAGTAGGAGGGGGTAGGGTAGGGAAGTGAGAGTGAGGTAGCACGCGCACTAAGGGTGGCCGTCATTGTAATCTACGGCCGTTTCAGCGTGTTTACGACTTTTTGAGGCCCGTCTAAAATAAAGCCCAAGAAAGGCAGCGCAAATATTTTGGAAAAACAGTGGGGAAAACTCTTGGAAAAACAATGTGCATTATACGAACTAATCTTGTGCAACAAGGTAATGTGCCACACTGCTGCTGTTGGTCTTGTTGCACTCTGCGCAAAGAGTAAGTGAGTTTATAGGGAAGAAATGTAACATAGTAACCAAATTAAATTGCTGTTAAGAACGAATAAAAACTGATTAATCAATATAGAACCAAAAAAAATTGTTGATCAAAAGCAAAGAGCTGCTACGCCAATTTCGTTCCATTAATTATTTTTTTTCCCAATTTTTATCACATATTTTTAATGTTTTAAACGCAATGCAGAAAACCTATTTAAAATATTTTGTTTCTCTCCTAAGATATGAATTATTTGGTAAAGTAGCAAATGGTTCCATAGTGCAGCTGCAGCAATTGATTAGAATGCAAAAAAGTATAGCATACTTTTTGCTGTCACAGTAAATTCAAAATTAAAGCAGGCTGTACATTAAGCTAGAAAAGAGTATTAAAACATCGACTGGTATTGGACAAAATCCAGCTGCCTCATACCCAATCTCGGCTCCACTCTCCACCCTACTCGCTCCCCTCACTTTCCTTCTCTCTCTCCCTCTCTCCGTCTTTCAATCTCCTCTGTTTGCTCAGTCACTTAGTCAGAGCAGAAGCAGAGACAGCAGCAGTGGCTGCCACTTTGGCCTCGTCTTCTCATTGATCTGCCTTCCAGTACTTTATATCCGTCTCTCCCCCTTCACACACTCCTGCTGCTCTGTTAATTAGCAACAATCAGCCATTTTATAGCTCTCTTACCCCTCCCCACATCATAGTAAGTATTTTGCGAATTGAGCTAAAATTAAATAGATTTATTATTATTCAATAAATTGAACGCTTACGCTAACAATATTTGTAGCTACTACGCTTTCGCTTGGCTTGGAGGGGGGCAAGGGGCACATAGAAGAGGGCAGGAGGAGACAAAGGGAGGGGGATGCAGAGTGGCCAAGGCGCAAAACACTTTTACGACATTATTTATTATGTATAATTATTTGTTTAGATGCGTGTGTAAATGTGTGTGAATGTATGTATGTATATGTATGTGAGTGTCTATATATGTATATGTATGTGTAACTGTGTGTGTGCTTTCTTTATAACGCTCTTTATGCTTTATGCTCGTATTTATGTCTATATTTCCTACGCGCTAACGGTTTATGGGCCATAATCAAGTGTGAGTGTGAGTGCGTGTCTATGTGTGTGTGAGTGCTCTTAAAATTACATAAAGATATATGATATTTGTATTTAGTTTAGGTATATTTACTACATAGCAATTATCGATATGTACACAAGCTTTGCAGCCTAACACAAAAATTGGAAAAAATCGATCGATAAAAAACGGAAAAATCATAAAAAAATTTATCAATTAAATTTTAAAACGATAATTCACGGCAGGTGCGGCGGGCAGGCGTGGGGGGGAGAGGAGGCGTGGCATTTACCTTGGGTACCCTAACAACTAAATCAAGTAGTGTGTGTGTGTGTGTGTGTGTGTGTGTACTGCGACTTACAACTAGAGAGAAACCTATCGATAAATACAATGCTCGCAATCGGAGCTTGTCTTTTATGCAAAATTGTTAATGGAAATCGAAACATACAAAGCGATAGCTATATCATTTAGGTATATATAGGCATGTATGTGTGTTTGTGTGTGTGTGTGTGTACTGCTGCTATGTGTGTGTGTGTGGATGCACTTTAGTCTTAGCCAGTTTTAACGTATTTTTTATTTTTCTGAAAAATATGACTTTGGTATTTCCTTTTCCGCGTTTTCCAAATACTTTTTATCTTTTTTTATTTTTTGGGGCATCCTTACGAACTGACCACAGCATCTTTTAGCATATTAACGCCTACTCCGCCCACCACGCCCCCCATACCTAGTGCACCCACAGTCGTTGCCGTCTCATTTTCCTCCCGCACCATTATTATCGGTCAGTGGAGGCGATGGTGGCGTCTCCACCTGTTCATCGTGTGCCTCCTGTTGGTTCATTTCCTGACGTTTCTCCAACTTCACCACATCTGAGCGTGGTGAAGACTGCACCTCCTCACACTTGTCAGCTGCTGTTACCTCCTCGTGCTGCTCCTCCTCCTCCTCCTCATCGTTGTTGGCAACAACACCACCACGTGCTGCTCCTGCTGCATTGGCCACCAGCACTCCAGTATACTTGATGCCATTCAGCTCCAGGTTGACAATCAACTGTTGTTCACCATTTGCACCAGTGCCTAGCAAAGAAAAGAATCAAGTTTAGCTTATACATACACCTTTTAGCCTGTACACTTGCTACTCACCATTGCGTGCCACTTGGAATTGCATGCCAGAGAGCAGACTGAGAGTCTCTAGCGGATTTAGCTTGACTGCTGCGCCCATTGAACCTCCCTCCTGCTGTGCCTGCTGCTGTTGCTCCTTGCTGGAGCCAGACTGTGTTTTGCTGCTACAGTTGCTCTTCTTCTTGGTGGACACAGGCGAACTGTGTCGATTGCCGCCACCTGAAGCAGATGCGGCGGTTGTGTTGGATGTGCTGGGTGAGTTCTCAATGGCAGAATCATCTGACTTGTCCAAATGATTCTGATGATGATGATGATGATGCAGCTCATGATCATCACGCTCCAGATGATGATGTAGATGGTGATGATGTCCGTTCAGCTGCTGTGGTTCGCTGTCATCGTGCAGCGAGGAAGAATTGCCCGTGATGTTGTGCTCCCCTGGGCCATACTCATCCTCTGGCTCACCATCGGATGCTGCATCCTGTTGCTGCTGCTGCTGTTGTTGGTGTTGCTGTTGTTGCTGCTGCAGATTCAGATGATTCAAGTGATTGGCACCTGCTGCCTGATGATGAAAGCCTGCGGCGGCTGCAACGGCTGCCATGTTGTGTGGATTCAAATAGAAATTGGCAGGGAAACCTGGTGGCATCAGACCACTGCCCACACGCTTTGCTGGTGGTGGTGCCTCCTCGTGATCCGCTGGCTCAGGCGTGGGATCACGATCACGTTCTCGCTTGATGTGACTCAAGTTGAGATTGGGCGGTGAATCGGATAGGTTCAAAGCTTCGCTAAAGTTGCAGAAGGAGAGAGAGCAAAGGTTTACAGGTTAGTGTCATGGCTAAGTAAGAGTTGGTTGGTGAGTAAGTGTCACGGCTAAGTGCAAGTTGGGTTGTGAGTGAGTGTCACGGCTAACTGCCAATTGCATTGTGGTTTGTGAACAGACTAATGTCATGCATACTCTCTGTGGTGTGTACCACTTCCACTTACCGTTGCTGTGGTGAGGTGTGTGCCGAACCGGTTGGGCTGCTATTGTGGTACATTTGCCACAGCGCCACCTGCGCACTGAGTGCATCGCGCGTGCTCAGCTCGGGGCTCTGCGAGCGCTGACGTTGCTGCTGCTGTTGTTGTTGTTGTTGCTGCTGATGCAGATGCGACAGCGACTGTTGCTGCTTTGTTGCTGCTGCTGCTGTTGCTGCTGTTGGTGGGGATGTGTGGCACCGAGCATGGGTGCATTCTGCTCCTTCTTGTTGGCCTGTATGAGCTGCAGATACTCCATCATGCGATTCTCGATCTCTTGTGTCACCAGATTCGGCATCTGCCCGAAGGCAGGGCCGCCCATCAGACGACGATGCGCTGCTGCCGCCGCTGCTGCTGCCTGTGCCTGTTGATTGTTGGCTGCGGCAGCGTGTGTGACCAGCGCCAACGGCGACATTTGTTGCATGCCACCGGGTAGCGAGGGACGTGAAATTGGTGTCTACAGAGAGGGAGGAGAAGAGGTGAGAAGTGAGGTGAGTTGTGGTGGCAAAATAAGTTAGTTTGCTATAATTAATTTATGGTAAAGAGTTGAGCTTGAAAGGGAGAAGAGCTGCAGTTGAGGATGTTGATAGGATATAAAAAAAATTTTGATGAAACTGACCACCATAACTATACGTATATGATCAAATATATATATAAAGTGTCTACAGTAGTGAGAAAAAAAGTGAAAACATTTTCACAGAGAATCTACGACAATATTGAGGGCTTAAGCCATAAAATTAATTTTCTTTATATCATAAAATATAAAACTAGTCAGATCTCTGGGTATAGTTGAGCTAGAGCTATCAAATTTGGTATCTAGCTCACTCTTAACCTTGGCAAACCAAGGACTATTTTAAATCTGAGCTATTCACGCTTTAAGAAGAACCTCAGTGTGTTTTCAGTCAGATCTCTGGCACTATTAGAGTTAGAGCTATGAAGTTTGGTATGTAGCTTACTCTATACTAAAGTTAACTAAGGATAATTTCAAATTTGAATTAACAGACAGATCTCTGGTACTGTAAGTGCTGGAACTATGAAATTTGGCATGCAGCTCTCTCTTTATTATTTGCAGCTCAGGACTATTTGAAATTTAAAAGATTACTACATTTTTAGAAATTAATAAATAGTTTACGATAGTTTCAATACCAAACTAGTCACATCTCTGTTTCTATACGACATAGAGTCATAAAACTTGATATAATGCTTACTCATTGGCATAAATAACTATGAATTATTTCAAATTATAAAAACAGTCAGATCTCTGGCTCTAAAGGAGCTGGAGTTATGAAGTTTGGAGTATAGCTAGCTTTATACCTAACTTAAAGAGTTCCCGCTATGAAAGCCAAAGACTACCTACCAATGGCATTTGATTGTGCATAGCCTCGTACTGTCCATAGCTAGAGCGACGTCCTTCGCGGCGATTGCCATCGATGGCTGCCTGCAGCTCCGCAGGTGTGCTGAGGTTCTTCTTCTCGCATTCGTATGGATACAAGTACTTCATGTATCTGAAAGATGCATCAAATTATTAATAAAGGGGAAAGTGGAGGAAGAGAGAAGGAGAGAAAGAGGTGAGAGGCAGAGAAGACGCAGACTGAGTGCAAGGAAAACACATCGCGCACAGGTTGTCGTCCTGTCGTTTAACGTGAATTAACGTGTAAATACGAAACGTGACGAATGCAAAACAAACAAGCAAAGCAGACAGTAGAGGAAGCAGAAGAGAGAAAGAGGGAGAGAGGGAGAGAGAGGAGAAAAAGAGGAACAGGCAGAGTAGGCAACAGGTCGGCAGACAGATCGATCGTCCCTTGATCGGTTTGCCGATGTTTGATTGTGCCTTGCGTTTGTTTGCCTCGCACTCTGCCCCTCCCTCCCCTCCCCCCACCTCCACGCCCCATGCTCTGTTTGATTAGCACATAGTTCACGTGCAGGTGGCGAACGGGTACTCAAACTGAAAACGGGTACTCACTGGGTGCGTAGCGTGAATGCAGCGCTGGTGATGCTCGACGGCAGATGCAGCCCCTTGATGATCTCCTGCCATAGCTTCTTGTTGATCACATCGACAAGGCCGCCGCGCGCTATAACCAGATTATATAGCTCATATAGATCCAGCACCGATTTGGCCATTATTGGCAGCCGATTGATGGGCGTGCCTGCAAGAATGAAAAAAAAAAGAAAAACAAAAACAAAATGAAGAACATATTAAAATCAAGTTGAAGAGTCTTTCGAGTAGTAGGGGAGTACCCAGGAATTAAGGGGGGGTGATAAGGGGTAATACAGCAGTGCGCTCATTCAGGTAATAAAACTTCCACTTGTGGCATGTAAATGTTTTTCCAATGCGCTTGTTAAATGCATCGACGAGCAAAACACGATTAAATGAGAGCGAGTGAGAGCGATGCCATAAAATAGATTTATCGTATTTGTATCGACTCATCTCCCTCCCCCATCCTCTGTCCACCCTCTGCCAGTGCCGTGGGGCAATTAACACCAGTTGCCGACTGGCAACAGCAATAACAACAACAACGACTCTAACAAGAGCAACTGCTACAACAACAACAACAACAAGAACAACAACAAATGCTACAAGTGCTGCTGCTTCTGCCTGCGCAGCGATAAAAACAGAAATAAATCCAAAGCGTATACACATGTTTGTACATATGTCGATATGTTTATGGCGGCTAATCATCATCATCTTTGGCATCAGTTCTATTTCCCCCATTCCCCCCATTCTCCCTTTCCATTCCTTCTTCCCTCATTCCCATTGCAATCGTATTATTCGATTTTTACGTGCCACGCCTGCCGTCCATTTGAATGGCTCGTCCGTCCCTACGACGCCTGCGTCCCTGGGGCTAGTCGACTGATCCCATGCGATCTGTCTGCCTCGTCTGCCTGCCTGCCTTGTCTGCCTGGATAATCTACCTAAAGGCAAAAAAGCGGCGCTAGGTAATCAAATTATGCGAATATTGAAGAATTTCTAAGCTCCTGAGATAATTATACGACAAGGGAGAAATACGACAAGCGTGAGAAAGATAGAGAGAGATGGAGAGAGCAGAACAGGGGAAGTTGCAGGAAAATAGAGAAGAAAAGAGTGATAAGTCTAGACAGTAGACAGTTCCAGCTATGTACATAAATACGTTATGGAATCTAACGACAACTGATAAGCTAGCTAGCTGCTTTCTGCTATAAAACATAGTCGATTATACAATACAGAATAAATATAATAGATTTTCCGATAACTAATGTGATTCAAGAATATTTAATTATATATTATATTATATCAATATTTATGATTTTATATATAAGATATGATGTATAATATTCTTCTTCTACACTTCTTTAAATATATCTATATCATATAAGAATTCAATATAAGAAAATCATACAATTTTTGAATAAATCATGAATTTACTTTGCATTTATGTAATAAATTCTATGATATCCTTCAGTAATTCAAAGAATATAACACAAATTTTAAGTGCATTCTTAATATATCATCACTACTGAAAGCTAACCGATTAACCGATTCTTAACCTTCTTATCATTCCTCACCATATACATATAATACAAAAGACGAAGATTGTCAAGAATGCCTTTACTTGCATGAAGATTACAAAGTTCCCACCTAAAGTTTCTTATATAGATTCGCAATCTCTATATTTATTATTATTCTGTATTCCTCTTCATATTTTACAGACTCTTTAAACATTTTCGAAGCATATACCGTCTTGAAACTTGAGCTATGCTTCCTTCTCTTTTACCTTCTCTTTATAGTCCTCATATTCAACTATACCTTCTATAATACCTAACATAACAATACTATCTATACTATACTATCTATACTATACTATCACTAAGGTTCTACAGTTCCTTCCTTCAGTTTCAGATATAGATTTATCCTTATATATTCGTCTTCCTATCTTACACACCCCATAACAACATATTCTTAAAATTTATCGTCTTGAAACATGAACTCTGCCACCTTCTCTATAAACTACAGTCCCCATATCCAACTACTGCAGTGCATATACAAATCAAATGAAGAAGCTGCATAAGAACTTGCAGTCAGTTCAATACGTGAGTAATTCCAATTTAGTTAGTTCGAGTGTGCCGCACGCTCTGCAGCAATGCGATGCGAATACAAACACAAATACAAATTCGTTCAATATCATTTGATGCCAGAGAGTAATTGTTGTTGCCATAATACCGATGCGATGGATACGATGCCAGAGACGCCGCTGGCTGTGGAGGCCTCTCGACTTTTTATGAGCCCAAAGGAATCAATCAAACTCGTTGATGGACGTGTTGATTGAATGAAAATACGTTTTTGTTTTTTATGCATATAAACAAACGAAGGGGAGGAGACAAGGAGGGAGCGAGGGAGGAAGGGAGAAGGAGAGAAAGGGAGGAACAGAGAGACAGGGAAAGAGAGCACAGCGAGGCATGTTGATTGCACGTAAAAAGGAAGCAGAATAAAGCGAGTAAATCGAAACGATTTATTTTGTGTTACTCTGAGGACAAGGGCGTAGTAAAAGGGGACGGAGTGAATAGAGGGAAGAGGAGTGAAGGTAAAAGGGGAGAAGGGGCAGCGGCGAATCGATCATGTGCACGAGCCACAAAACGCAAAACATAATCAAAGGCAATTTAACGATTAACTTTGTTGCAAAGCAGACTTCGATCTGTGTTGATCTTCGATCTGACGAGCTGACAACCCAGGTACAGTTCGCCCCCTGGCTGAGACAACTCTCTCCCTCTCCCTCTCTCTCCCCCTCTCTCTCTGTCTGTGGCACGCACATGCGTTATTATTATTGATATTATTATATGTAGTACCCGAGACGAGGAGATGGAACCGAGTGATATTTATTTATTTTTATGCCTGGCATTTTAATGGAAATTCAAGAAATTTGATCGAGTCTAAAATCATAACGCAGTCTCCTCTCCCACACACCCTCCCAGCTCTCTCTACCCCCTCCTCTCGCCTCTAGAGAACTGACAAGTGATTTAGACTTAGACTGATCTGAGGATGGCAAGGGTCTGTCACTGATGGCGCGAGGACTGCGACTGGGGACGGAAAAATATCTACGAAAATAGCGCACAAGCTTGATAAGTGATTGACGTCTTTTAATTAAGAATTGCGCCGCTCTTCGTTGCACAAACACGAGAGATAGAAAGAGAGAGAGGCAGAGAGAGAGAAAGGAAGGGAGGTAAGGTAGACAGACCTGGCGTATATAGTTTATACATTTTGGTTGAGCATAATTTCCGTTATACAATTGTACAATATCACAGCAGATATAAATATACGATACTATACAGACTCAACTATATATGTATCTATAAGATATATACATTTTGTGGCGCACAGCAAGTCACTGTGACAGTCACAGTGACCGTCTCGCACACAGACACGAATCTGTCAAAGAACTGAACGCATGTGACAGATTAAAATCCATTAAGTTGTCAAGCACCCGATGCCCGCCTTGGCCAACAGCATCGCGTATCTAAACAACAATGTAGTCCAAGTATTCCCGGGTATCTCTTTTTCTATCTTGAATATCTGTATATCCGCATATCTTTCGCATACCCTTCTACAGCCAGCAGGCAAATGTGTTGTGTGTGTGTGTGTGTGAAGTAGATGGAGGGAAATTTGATAGTGATCGTTAGCACACAGCTATCTTTCTGTATCTACTACGACTTGTCTTCAGAAACTTTGGCTACAGATCTCTAGATTGGTAGAGAAGAATATACTTTAGAGAAATCAAATACAGATGATACAGATCGTTTAAGTATTATTCATTAACTATTTCCCTTAGATAAAAAGGAACTATCAAGGAACTTTAACTCTTACTCACTTACAAATTTAACCGTCTCAATAATCTGTTACGAATACTTTGTTAGTTTGCAAACATTTTTGTAAGTTAGTCATCTTGAAACGATTTATATTAATGCTATAAAATATTAAAATATGTACTTTACTATCTAATATTTTCCTTAGTTGAGTCACAATATGATTTATATGATTGATGGTTTTGATTGATTTATTTTAATATTTTTATGAATGTTTTGGTGACCTTTGCTGGGCCAGTTGTAAATATTTCATTTATTTTTATTTATTATTTATATTTGTAGATTATTTACAGCCGCAATTTGTCTAGATTACAAGCTTACGAAACCAACTTTATAAGCTTAATATTTGAGAGCAATTCCTCAATAAACTGCTCATGTACTCAAGGAACATATACAATAATTAGGGAACATCTACAATAGATGGAGAAACATCGATGTTTTCATATGAAAAATCGAAGTACAGTTCAACTATCTACAGTTGCAAATATAATCACATTACAGAGTAACTGCCAGTCGTGCTGGTTTGTATACTAAACACCTAGTTAAGCCAGTTCTCATTTAATCTATGTGTGAAAATGCCATGTAATTGTTTAAAATATATATGATATGTGCGAAATTATGCTGAAATCGCGTTACAAGTCAAGCTCAGGCAAAGTTGCACATACACACACAAGCACACACACCACACACAGGCACACACAGCGTGGCATGTTGCATGTTATTTAGCTGTGGCTTTTTCTTTGCACAACATTCGGCGCGATGCGTGTCGCAAATGCAAATACAAACAAATTAAATGCACTTTGCAACGCGCAAATACTTGAGAGTTGGAGGACCTTCCACGGGCTGGCAGTACCCCTAGCTGTTCCACTCTATGTGGCACAGGAAATGAAAGAAAAGCTCTCTGCACTGCACTGCGTTGCATGCCACATGCTGCAATTGTTGTTAATGTTCATAATTAATGAGGCAAAAATAACGAAATAAACGTAAAAAGTTTCGCTTGACATTTTAAAAATAGGCAACACTTGCACGACATTTTAGTACCAATACGGTCACCCTAGCCACATACAAACCCCTCCCCATATGCCCCTGCCCCCTCACTCTCCTTCTCTCTCTCACTCTGGGCATAGCACGCCGTTCCCTCGAAGTGTTCTTGAGGCGAGCGAACGTAATTTGGAGTGACAAAACGACACAAAAACTTGCGGCATCATAATGATTTCTTTGTCATTCAAGAAATTTCTGCATATTTTAATGCACTCACACACACACACACACATACACAGACACAACACTCACTGGCAGACACTCACAAACACTCTCACTCGACACTCACTCGCGATAAATCAAACGACAAAGTGCCGGGAAATTTATTCAATTAGAATAATTTGTGTCTGTCCGAAAAGCAAACACAGTCGAGGAGGAGAAGCGACTTGGGCTGCCTGTGAGTCAGCAAACTCATATGCAAATGCTACCCCCTCCTCCCCTCTTCCCCCTTCTTGGCACCCTCTCTCTCTGGTGCTGTTGTACTTACCGCGCTTTTGCATAAACGAAAACAAATCATCGAGGAACTCCTTGCGCTTGGGATCATCGTTGATTTCGTAGAGCTGCAAGAGAAAAGCAAAGGCAAATTAAATAAGAAGAAATATAAGGAAATATATAAAGATGATATATATAGTCACATATAGTATTATATATATGCAGTGCAGGACAGAGCGAGATGGCTATAGACGGGGCCACGAGACTACTTGACTTTTGGGCCAATGGATTTGCGCAAAATGGTCGACGACGACGACAACGACGAGAATCGACTCTATTGTATAACAAACAATAGACTTTTCCCCTTCCCCCTCTCAATAGACCCTGCCATCGTTAAGGGACGCGTTTTCTTGCTCTCTTTGGGGGTTGAAACAAGGTGTGAAGAGGCAGGGAGAGAGAATGAGAGACAGAGGGCAAGTTGTAATCGCTCGAGTTGTCGCTCACAATGCGTAATTAGCCCATCATAGAGGTGTTCATCTCGCTCTATATATAAACCCCTATATAGTATATATAGAGTGGTGATACTTGAGCAAGGGTTGAACTGTTTGGGTATTTAACGTTTTCATGGAGCATTTTATACTTTTTTATAGCTACTTTTTGTAAGCTCTTTATTTGTGCTACTAATTGTCGAAGTAATTTCCGGGGACTTTTAGCTTTTCTTTGATTTACGACCTCTGGAGCTATGTATGTATATACAATTATATATAGTATAAGCCAATCAAGTGTCTGTTTTAGAATGTGTGTACCTTCGTTTATAGTTGGCAAATTAAATGATCATTAAATACACATTATTTTCTCCACATGAATATTATTTTTGTCGATTTCAATTTGGGAAAACTGTACTTTATAATAACACTTAATGAGGTTTGTGTATTTACTATGTATTATAGTGTAAAGACCTTTATGTAGGTATGGCAATATGGCAAATTATATAGGTATTTATTTGTATTTTAAACATAAACATGTCTAGATACTTTAAAGTGGTTTATATTATACATTATTTACTCTTGTTAAAAGTATATCGTATATTTCCTCAAGATTCTTTATAGTTTACTTTTCTTACTAACTGAAAACTGTTTAAAACTCTCCAGAATATTATATATAATCCAGATGTCAATATTTTTAAAGGGAATCAGTTAATTTCATATAATAATTACAGTGTATAAGTCTAGAAATATTATAAAAACTGAATATAAAATGAAATAATATCTCTCATAATTAAGAACAGTTAGGAGACACTCAGAAGTGTTTCTCTTTTATATTAATGAGTTTTTTATATTCTCTAATGTTTACCCCTCTCCCCCCAAACCCCTCTCTATAAGTATTAATGATCCCACTGCATTCCTGTTGTACTAATGCTGTTTGATCTTGCTTCCTCGACTAACACAGCTCAGGCTGATTATAAATTTTCCTGTTTTTTTATACTTCTTGTGCATCAACTCCTCGGGCGCACACTTTGACCTTTGACAGGGAGGACCGTAAAGTTTGTGCCTGGCCAGAAATGATTATAGCTAAAGTCTAGCCGGAGTATAGCTGCACATATGTGTATGTATGTATGTGTGTGTGTATAAAATTAATGACAACATCTGAGTGAACTCATCAAATTCGGAATTCATCATACTCTTTCCGCCTACTGCAAAGGCAGCGAAGCTGCAGGAAAAGGCAAAAAGGAAAAGGCAAAGAAGGCAAAAAATCGTTTTTTGTTGTTGTTGTTGTTGTTGCCGTCTTTGGGTGCACATTCTAAGTCAATGCGAATGATGATGAACAGCCTCCACTGCGCGCACCACTCGCATAAATGATTTAAAATGCGACTACAAGAGGGAGGGAAGTAGAGGGAGGCTGAGGCAGAGTAAGGGGAAGGTGAAGAGGGCGGAGGAGGTGTAGAGTGAGGTAGAGGGGAGAGAGGTAGCTGTTGAGCAGGAGCCCAACTGTTGAGGCTGGCAACCACCCCCGCCTCCGCTGCGTTCAACAAGTTGCCAAGCCGACGTTTGCTGGCGCAGCCTGACGAGCTGACAGCGCCAACTGCCATGGCCGGCGTAGTGCTCTCCTCCCTCGTATTCTTTACTTATCTCTTTCCCGCTCTCCCTGTGTCTTTCCCCCGCTCTGCCTCTTCCCCTTGGTCTTCTCTGCTTGCACTTCCCTTTGCAACTCCAAATTCAGCTGCTGCCTTCGACTGGCTGACGGTTTTTTATGATGCACGACGCCCACAAGAGTTATACTACACACACACACACAGCCACAACACACACTCACTTACAACACACACAGCACTCACACACACACACACATCTACACATTTGTTTAATACTCATGCGTATTTCGCTTTTGCAAAATTGATTGAAGTTCAAACTTGAAAGTTGATTGCAGATATGTTGTTGTTGTTGTTATTCCAGCAGTGTCCAGCTAAATTTCAGCTGTTTTTTTTTTACTCTACTATATTCGTATGATTTATTATTAATACGCATGTGTACCTCCTGTATTTGATCCTCGGAGATGAGCATGTTGAACGCGTCTTTTTGCACTTTTTGCAGCAAGAAAACACAAAACACTTTCTACACTTTGCGCGATGTGTTTTTCCTTAAAGTTTTTCACAAGTTTTCCTTGTTGTTGTTGCACTGTGTTTTCTTGTATTTAATATTATTATTATCACTGTTGTTATTGTGTTGCACTCACATCGATCGATCAACGCGACGATGCAACGCCATCAAAGGTCGTTTATCAACTAAAAATATTGAAAGAGCCGCGCAGAGTGCAGCGATGCGATCGACGACAAACAGAGAGAGACGCATACATACACGCACACACACACATGTATACACATAAACAGGCTGATTACCATGTGCGTGCCTATGTGTGTGTGTGTGAATGTGTTGCCTCTGCCTGCGCCTGCATTAATAATACGCATACCTAATAAAAATGAAGTCTGCCTTGGGCTGCTGTGGCTCAGGCAACCCTTGTGGCAAACCTGCCTGCGTCGCTGCTTGCATCACAGCAGCAGCAGCAGCCGCAGCAACACAGGGCAGCGGACAGCAGCGGCAGCAACGAGCAACGGCAGCCGCAGCGTCGCTGCCTACAGACGACGAAAATCCGCCCGGCAATAAAACGATAAAAATCCCCTAACAGAAGTTCTAGACCAATCATAATCGTTTTTATAACTGTTTACACATACAGAGCTGATGCACACACACACACACAGATCACATGCATACACACACACAAGGCACACACACTTAAATTCCTAGCCCGTCTTGGGTGCAGTTATAAAAATAATCTCACTTATTTGTCGCTAACATTTCGGACTAGTCCCTTACTTGAAATTTGAATCCTTGATTCTGGGAATTCATCTGCCTCATCCAAGTAAATGAGTCGTGCGGCTGCCTGTCTAACTATGTATGTGTGTGTGTGTGCGGGTGTATCTGCGTGTGTGTGTGTCTATAATAATTTATAACTATCAGTTCAATGCAGATGCAGAAGGTCTCTCTCTACATGAAATGGACATGATATAGTCAGATATCGCATTGCAAGTCGCCTCATAATTTGTCCAGCTCACACATGCTCATTACACACACACACACACTCGCACTCACACACACTACCTCACACACATGTGCATCTGTACATATTTATTTAAGAATTTCACACTCGTTATTGAAAAATCTGTTGACCAGATTTTTTTTGTTTTGTTCACTTTAATTAACTGAAATTCGTCGAGGTTTCATTTTGTTTTCTGCTCTTTCCGATCATTCGATCTTTATTGTTTTTTGCCTGATTTGTTGATTCAAGAACTTCTTGAGGCGATGTCGTGTGCAAGTGCGAGAGCTGATTAAAAGTACTGCAAACTGGGCAAATGATCAACAGCAGCTCGTAAATTAATAATAATAAAAATACAAATAATATTTACGAAATTTTAATGATGACGAATGAGGAAGAGAAAGAAATGATTGTGAGAATTGGCAAACAGAAATAATCATATAAGGTAAGAACGAACTGATCGATGAAGAGTGAAGACATTAAAGAAAACATTTCCGATTCAAAAGATTAAGATAGTATAACACTATAAAGTTCGATTGTTGACGCCTTTACTCATCTTAGATCTTAAGTTCTGTTACCATTTACTGAGTTGTGTCCTATGTTTAATTTTGAGCGCACATACAGTATAATATTATATCATAATTATATATCATATCATATCAATTTATACCATATAATTTTATATATTTTGTACTAGTTCATAAAATTTAATCAAATTTCATATCAACCCATTACCATATAGTACAATGATATTTACCTATACCTTATACCATTTAACATATCATACTTATATATTTGTATATATATAGTATGATGATATACGAACATATCTCAGTACATAAGAAAATTGATGTATTAGGATGAACGTTATCACATAAATTGTAGATATGATAGCTGCAAACTTTTGCTTAATGTTTCATTTATCTTCTTATTATATCCAAATACTTTAAGTCAAGTCTTCCAACTTCAACTAAAGTATTTCACAAGTTGCTAACCGACTCTGCACCGCTTTCAACCCTTCCTCCTCTCCACTGCCTAACACCTAAAAAAACTCAATTAGTTTACTTGGAATATTTTCATATAAATATCGTATTTTACGCCTATATAGTACCATACGATCCATATTACAGTTGCCTTAAATTGAGATATTTAGTCATTAAAATAAGTTATTGAGCCTGAACTGGAAAAAAACACTATACTATATAGTATATACACTATATATATATTTTTTTTTGCTCTCTACAGCCAATCGCACTTGAATGACTGAAGGGAATAACAACTTAAAAACGAAATACTTTGCCTTCGGTCGAGCAAAACATGTGAGAATGTCTTCTTGTTGTTGTTTAGTTCGAGGTATATAAACCAATTTCAATGCGAGAGATTTGAATGCATTTGTTGTTAATTATTTGAGAACTTTTACTATGGCAATAATATCGCAATAATATTACCAGGCGAACAAATCGATAATAATATTTATAATTATTAACACCAGAAAAATAATGGCCGACATGCGCCAAAGTTTCGTAATATATCAAGGCAGGGGGAAGGAGGCAGGGGGGTGAGATGAGGAGTGGCAGGTAAAGGGGAGATTGCAATTCAGAATACGAGCAAGAAAACACGGCACAGAGACAGCGATTTATATATATATAAAGACAACCATATAGAGAGGGATAATATAAAAGATTATTGGAAAATGCTCAACGGGGTCTATAATTAAACATAATTATTCAGTATGTACAGATAATTGACATTGATTAATGAGAGCAAACGCAGCATAGATATAGCATACATATATACTATATAGTACATGTGTATGTGTTTGTGTGTGTGTTTGTGTGTGTATAAAAACAAAACTAAATCATATATAGAGCAACGAAGAAAAATACCAAAATAATATTTCGCTCTCTAGACAGAAAGTCGAATAGATAGATGGATGGATGGATGGATGGTTGGCTGACTGGATGGATGGATGGGTGTCTGACAAGGGGCGGCCCACTTCCCCATTCCTACCGCCTTCCTCTCCCTCCCTTTCTTTCTCTCTCTCTTTAACTGTCTCTGCCTGACCCCAGAACAGTTTTTTCTCTCATTCGACGGCGACCAAACTCAACTCAATTAACATAATTAACGTTTCGGCCACATTTTCACAATTAATGAAAGCGGCCATTTTGTCTGCCAGTCTATGTATATATATATATATCTATATCTCTGTGTGTGTGTGTGTGTATCTGGCATGAATCTGCTTAAAGGGATTAGGCAAGCGTAAGACGACCCAACACCTTCGGTTCGGGTAGGCGTAGACTAAGCCGGTTTCGCTGCTGCTGCTGCTGCTGCTGCTGCTGTTGCTAGCTGCAAGCGAAGAAGGTGTTAACCGTGAAGCTACAGTTACTGCCAAAGTTGCTGCTACACACAGTCTTATACACACACACACACACAGACCTGCAACTATCTGAGGGTCAAAGTTTTTATAGCGCATAGAGAATGCGGGCCGCTTTTGATGAATTGCCCCGCGAGTTAATCGAACTGCGAAAAGGAGAGAGAGACAGCAGAACGAGAGATTGAGCGGGGGAGGAAGTGAGGCAGAGCTGACCAAAAGCTGTTGCGGTTCACACGAGTTTTGGTATAAAACCGCATCGTAATTAACCAAAAAAACTAAGAATGCTACATTCGAGTGTGCTCGAGTTTTATATACCTATCCTTGTTTACATGATACGTATTACTCTTATTATTTTTTATGTATTATGCGATTGGCATTAAATTAATAGAAATTATTTTGATGGTGCTATTTAATGCATAGACCGAAGCTTAATATTCTAGCATTTAAATTACTCCTGCAATTCATTTTTTTTCAATATTCGAAGGCGGAATTGGGCGTGGACAAATTCTACTAATCACTTTGCCTTTGTGCAATAATAAGACACCTTGTTACCAAATTTCATAGGTCTAGCTTATATATTCTCTGAGTTCTGCGTGCTCATACAGACGGAATTGGGCGTGGGTAAATTCTGCTAATCACTTTGCCTTTGTGCAATAATAAGACAGCTTGTTGCCAAATTTCATAGCTCTAGCTCATATAGTCTCTGAGTTCTGCGCGCTCATACAGACAAATAAAGGAATTTAAGGCTCTATCGACTTTTGTGTTGACGCTGTCAAGAATATTTATATTTTGTAGGCACCTTCTGTATGTTACATACATTTTTGGTTTGTACAACCCTACCCAAAGAATATATAAACTACTAATATATGCTAGGGATCTTTTACTTTGTCACTCTTTATACTAGTTATACCACTTTATCTGTTTATTTGCTAATTATTATCAGCATCATTGCTCAAGGTAGTCAAGCGTAAGTTTTAGAACTCAAATTCGACTTAAATTGGGTGCACAACTTGCACGACTAACTGTGCGAGAGTTGCTCTGAGAGTTGCTTCGAGAGGAAGATGCTCACAGCATTAATTGCTCAAATGCAGCACACACAACCGGAACAGCTCATGTGAAACACAGCTTCGGGCCGAGTCGGAAACGAGATCAAAAACTTGGCGCATCCCAAAGAGGCGCACACACACATACAGTCGCAGTTAGCTAACTGGTTCAAGATGCTTGGCTATTAGCCGTTAATTGATCTTAGCTTGCTTGGGTCTTGGCTGAGTCTGCTCGCCTCTCTCGCCGGCTTGTTTGCACAGAGATTAAAGATCGAGAGTCGCTAGTGGTGGTGGTGGTGGTGGTGGTGTTGGTGGGGGGTACTACTAACCTGTCTGACTTGTTTGTACTGCTCTTCAAAGCTCCAGCCATTATTCTGTTGCGACGAGTTGGATGCCTCGCTGGATGTCGATGAGTTCGATGCGGAATTAGCTGTAAATTGGCGTGCTGAGTTTCGATAGTTGTCAAGCAGAAATACCCAACTCACTTCCCACTCTCCCCCCCACTCCCTACTCCTTCCCCAATACCAACCTTCTTTGGCGCTGGGCGCGGTGGGCGAAGCAAAAGAGAATGCGTGGCCATTGTTGTTGCTGTTAGTACTGTTGGTATTGCCAGCTCCAGCTCCACCTCCTCCTCCTCCTGTACCTCCTCCGCCTGTTCCACTGTTTGCTGATGCTCCTGTTCCAGTACCAGTTGCTCCTGTGCCCGCTGCTCCTGCTCCTCCAGCTCCAGCTCCAGCTGCACCTCCTCCCGCTGCAGCTCCATTATAGCTACCTCCATTGCTGGCCACCTGTACCGACGGCGCTTGCACTGCAGCATGTCCAAATGTTGCTGCCGCCGCTGCTGCTGCCACCGAATTGTGGGGCAAGGGAAAGGCTGAACTGATCGTGGTGGGCAACATGTTTACTCCAAAAGCAGCCGCATGTGCTGCTGCCGCATAGTCCTGTTCCTGCAATGCAGACAAAAATAATTCCATCCAGTGATATTTGGGATAACTCATTGCAAATTATTGGATACAATTGAGATTTTCTATTGTATATACAACCTTCTGCTTTGATGATTACAATCACAATGATACGATTAACTATTTCCCAAATCCAAGTTCAAATCATAATCACAATGAAATTTCTGATTGATATCATTTTACAACGATTTAGTTGGCGAGATTTTCGATAATCAAATTATACCGTTCTCTCTTTTCGAGATTGTATTGGATAGATTGTAAAGTTACAATAGATAAATGTTATATGCAGTATATCTCTAATTAATTATATATGACCTATTTATAATAGGTTAAATTTTGAGTGTGAGTTTACTTTAAAACTCTTGAGGAAGTTTCTTTTTTTAGTTAGTGTTGACTTCTATTGGTATATTTATGTAGCTATAATCGTATATCATAATTAATTAGTTCAAATTTAAAGTGTAAAATAATTATTATAATCTTCTTTCATTCCCCTTTTAAGTGCTTTATAGGTAGTCAAGTTGAGAAATTAATTAAAGAGTTACATTTGATTTAAGAGTCAAAACAAAATAAGAGGTGTTTTATAAAACTGTTTAAGAATCTTAAAACTATTTAAAAATTTACATAGTTTTCATTTAAACTTTGAATTCCACATCAATGCTATAATTTTCGTATCTGTTTAAGAATCTTAAAACTATTTAAAAAATTTACATTGTTTTCATTTAAACTCTGAATTCCACATCAATGCTATAATTTTCGTATCTATCTTGTTTATTCCTTTTAAATATTAAATTATTAATTCCTGTAAAGTATTATCCTGACTAATCCTCAAAATTTTTCATTTAAATTTAAAGTTTGGAAACCTTTTGATTCTATATTATATATATTTTAATTCTATACCCAGTTATATTATATATTATATTATATATATTGTTATATATTCCTCCTCTAAGGCACTGCTTACCATTAGGCCCACCTTCATGTCGCGCACCTGCATCTTAAGCTTCTCCAGGACATCACTGTGCTGCAGATTTGAAATGCTGTGTAGCCCCCAATGCCCATGAAGGTGCCCAGCGCATTGAGCGGATGATTCGGGGGCAATTGATGATGGTGGCTGAAGAAGAATAGGAAGAAAGATATGACCAAAAAGGAGGTTAAACATTTGGTATATCCTGTAAAAGGCAGTTCATCCTGCTGTACTCACCTGAGGGACAGTTCTGTTTGCTGTTCGGGACTGGCAAAGTTAAGGCCCGCAATGCCGCCTGCACCGCTGCCGACGCCGGCGACTGTGTGATTGAGACGCGCTGCAATAGCAGCCTTGGCGCTCAGCTGATGCTGATGTTGTTGTTGTTGCTGCTGCTGCTGTTGATGCTGCTGCTGATGCTCCCCATCCACGGAATCGCAGTCGCGCATCTCGTCATCCGTTCGATCGCCGTGGGACTGCAAAGGAGAAGAGAGAGAGAGAGGGCATGAAATAAAGATCAGTTAGTTAGGATTGATGACGGCGCTTAGCTTAACATGGCTCGTGGCAATTGCTATCAATGAAGATGATACCCATTCAGATATCCCTACCTCTTTCTGCTTCCCCTCTTCTCACTCTTCTTTCCCAGTTCCTGCCTCCACCTACTCTACAGCTCTGTCTACACTTCGCCATCCCGCTGTGCGCTCAAAGACTTTGTCGCCGCTGCGTGGGCAGCGTTTAGTGAATGGTTCCAAGTTCAGTTTGGCCTTAGCTTCCCTCTGCTCTCCTTTTCCTCTTGCTTTCGCCTACTTCCTCCTGCTTTCTCAAATCTTCTACTATCTCCTACTTCCTCTGAAGTAGGACGAGGAGGTCCCAATTCCCTCCCCCCTCGAGGACACTATTAACACATCAAGCGTGGGTCCAGTCAGCTCCAGCTTTCATTCAATCCCGGCACAGGCGACAACAAAGCCAACCACTTAATAAATTAACAATGCCAACCCGGTAATGGCATCCAGTCCAGCTGAGCGCGAGGCCATTAAAAAGAGAAGTGCCCAGGCCGGGGCAGGCCAGGTCTGGGATAGGGGGCATGGGGCAGGGGGGCAAGTCACAAGTTGCAACTCACAAGTTGCGCGTCTCCACATGGCGTAGCCGTGGCCACAACGCGTTGCCAAGCGTTGTATTGCCCCCAGCCGTGACTTTGGGCTAGAAGTACGCTACGCTTGGCCAAGCAGGCAGGCAGGCAGGCAGCTAGGCCGGCCAGCCTGTGGGCTGTAGGAGCAGAGATGCCACCTCTCCCATCTCCCCCCCTTCTCCTGCTATGCGCTCTTTTGCTTTTTATGCATTTGGAGAGGTGCAAATTAAGCGCATCTGTGACTGTGTGCAAATCGGGAATTTTCAATTTAAACACAACCAAGCAGCGGCAGCCAACCAACAGCAGCACACACACACCTCACACACTACACACACCTCACACTCCACATACACAAAGTAAGCTACGCGCTGCACAAAGTAAGCCAAGCTCAGCTTGGAGCAGCAGCAGCAGCAGCATCAACAACATCATCTGCCTCCTCATCAACAACATCATCAGCATCAGCATCTCTTCCTCATCTGCTGTGTGTATGTGTGTGTGTGTACAACATTTATCGCCGATCGTCGAGTTCAACGTCGACTTCAGTTTTGTCGTCGTCGTCTTCGACTTCGTCGCATTGCTGTAATCATAAATGCAACCAAAACCAAAGCACACATAGACAACATTGCAGTAGAGGGGAGGAGGGGAAAATCTGCAGAGTGGGGGAGGTAGACAAGGAGTGTGAGAGGGGGGTGAGGAGAGCGGCTATGCTAGAAGAGAGCTGTGTGTGTGTGTGCGGTTCCAGGAATTCTTTGAAGTTGGCGCAGAATGCAAACGCCTTTATGAGTACGAATATGAAGAAACGTATACACTGCGCTTAATGGGGAGAAAGTTTTGAAAACTAATAAATAATTAATGCCCAAAAAGATATAAGTCCAAGACTTGAACTAGAATCAAGAATACAGAAATAGTTTTAAGGAATTATAAAATAATATTATAATAAATATTTTAATATTTAAAATAAATATAAATATTAAATAAATATTTTTCTCATTAAACTATTTTTCGAAATAAAAGTATTCGCAATGTGGGAAAATAATTTTAATAAATAGAAGAATTTTCCAAAAAAGAACCTTATATACAATTGTAAATGCTACAATTTCAAATTCATCTTATAAAGAAGAATCTTCTCAACACGAAACAAAATTTGAATTTCGAACTATTTACAGAGTTTTATTATTTTGCAAATTAATGAGTCACAATTTATTTGAAATGTTTATCAATTCGGCACTCTATCCAATGGTCCCTCTCCTCTCCTGCCCTGCTTTTCCAATAATACTTTAATTACGTTTGATAACCCCGATTTTTATAACCCATAAAGATAAGTTTATAATGAAGGCATCTACTTTGATTTCAGGCACTACAATTGCCGTCATATAAATAGAATTTGCTTTGATCTCGTTTAGTATGTATGTATCGCCCCACCGAAGGCGGCAAACAGCTGTTGTTTCTCGCAGTGTACTGGGAGTATGGCAAAAATGTGGCTAACACCATTTGGCTAACTCGATACTGCGATACGTTGGCAGAGCAGACGCGGATGCGCATAATGAAATGTATAACGTCTTGAGGGTAGCCTACGCCTACTGCAACGATGCCCCCTCCCCCTCCCCAATCCCCTCCTCACTCCTTCCCCATTCCCTCTTGGCGCTGCTCTTTGTGCAGCATCTTTGCTTTGTGGCTTAAACGTTGCATCGATCGCATTGGACCGCTCGACTCGTTGCGTCTCAACTTGGTTGGTTACTTAGTTGGCAATTCGCGGTTGCCACACACACATGTGCACGTGTATATGGGTGTGTGTGCATATATCATGTATGTACATCAAATTAATGTAAGTTATCGAATCCATGCGAAATATGCCCGCTCTGAGGCCGATGGACGCTTCACTGGCAACATTTTAGTTGCGGTTGCAGCAGCAACTGTTGTTGTTGCTGTTGTTATTGCTGCTGCTGTGCCTGTTGTGTTGACCAGGCCCAAACAATAATTGTGGTTGTGGCAGCTTCGACGTAAGGCGTGCAGTTTACGCCGAGTTGCACCTATAAAATGTCTAATTAATGCACAACGAATTTGTGCCGCTTTTAATGTTGTGCCCTCTGCTGTAAGTCGTCTTATTCCCCTCAGTCACAGTCCCTCTCTTGCTGACCCTCTCTTTCTCTCTCTGTTGCGCCTCCCTGTTGCGTGTTGCACAAATTGCAATTTTTTATGCCATCGTTGTCGGTTTGGGGTGAACTCAATAACCAATCGATACGAATATAAAACTTATTCTCATTTCACGATTCGATACAGCTCTCTATATACAATACAATAATATTACGTATGTATGTGTGAATCTTTATGTATGTATGTATGTCAATATACTCTATAACTTCTCAAATATAGCAGACTATATGAACTACACTTTATATGAAATGCATCAGATTCCTAAATAGTTAAAGGTTTCTTTTAATATAAACAAAGTTCGTATTTAATATATTCTAGAAATTCCAAGTATTTTTTAGTAAGAAAGAAACAAATAAAGATAGTGGGAAAATCGTATAGTAGATATAGAAATATAAGGAACTGGTGTAACTCAAAATAGATAAACAAGATTTATATTACAATTAGTATAATAAACTGAGATAATATTGTAAATATATCAATTAAAAGTGTTGATTTTTGATTGAATGATAAAGCACAAGGGCAAAACTTATCAAATGATATCATAGAACATTTATGAGAATATGATATATGATATATTTATCAAAGTGATAAATATAACTTGAATGTGATTAATTACAGAAAAGATATCCAGAGATATAAATACACAACTTCATGGTATAAATGTGAATTCGAAATATATTGAATTGTTAGTAATTGTCCTTTTCAACAAGAAATACTTTAACATTTTCAACTATTCATCTAGTAAAATTCAGATAAAGTAGGACTAAGTTTATTTGTAAGTTATAGATTCCAGACTTTGTCAAATCCAAATATCATTGTTCTCAATTGAGTTCCTTCTACAGACAACAACGTCCTCAAACCGTTACACCTTATTTATTTACAACGGTATTCCCGCATATTCCTACCATATCGCGCTGCAATTATGTATAATTGTCGCATAAATCAGCTTCGCACGATAAGCTGTACTACTTTTCCGTAATGTTCCGCGTAATGTTCGGTAATATTTCAGTATTGTATTGTATTTCCAGTGAAAAAACCTCGAGACACGGGAAAACCCAACACAGTTTGCCAATGATGACCAGGTATCGGGTGTAGTGGGTACGATATCTCTATAGAGGTACTGCTATAAGTATTACCCCCGAATGGAGGCGAATGAGAATAAGTAATTAAAGATAGTTAGGCAGGTTGCAGGTTACACGTTGCACGTTGCAGACGACAACAGCAAACACGCTAGTTCCATTAATATTTGGAAACGTGGCCAGTGTTGATAAACGTCGCCTGTGTGTGTCTTTGTGTGTCATGTGTTATCGGTTTAAGCTTTTAGCGCGTATGAAGAAAGCCGAAAAGACAAAAGACATTAAATCGCAATTAGAATTGCTGCAGAAGTTCCGCAAGTGTAGTGGGAGGGGAAGCGATGCAAGTAGAGGAGGCGGGGCATAAGATACATATACACTTTGTTGTAGTGCGCGATATCTGCTGCAATATGTAGGTAATATATCTCTCTTCTGGGGGCCCCCGTTTATTGCAATTTACTTTAATAGCTTTCAATGCACCGCAACACACACACTTGCACACTCACACACACACACCTGTATCTATACCTATAAGAGGGCACTATCTATAGTGTATTTCAATTTATTTGCCGCTGACAGTTTTTATCGCTAATTAGTTTACATTAATTTGGTTCGTGCTGCGGTAGGAGAAAATAAAATTTATCTTAATTTATTAACATTCAAAGCATTTTGACCACAAATGCAATTTAGCTAATTTCGCTTTGTTGTTGTTGTTCGTGTTGTTGTTGCTGTTGCTATCAACAGCAGCAGCAACAACAACAATTGCGATTGTTGCAATTGACAAATTGTCGGAAGCACTCAGGGTCGAGTGCCGACGGTAAATTGAGAAAACGAAGGGAACACACAAAGGCACAGACAGACAGAGAGCGAGAGAGGGAGAGAGAGTCACAGGGAAGGACACTGTGGACAGTGGGACAGACTCGTATGCAGACAGACCCGTGCCGCATGTGCAACATGCCGTGCTAATTTAAAACAAAAGAAATCCGCCGGTTGCGGCCACTGGAAATTCATAATGCGACAAAGCGGACAACAGAAGAGAGACAGAGAGAGAGAGAGAGAAGTACAACACAGTGGGTAAAAACTGTGAACGAGCGCAGCATGCCAAACAGGATCAACTAACTAGCTACATACATCCTCTCGAACGACCACCGGCCTAGACTGGCAGGCCCTGCGTTTATATTGTGTTAAGGATTAAGATTATATGACAGGCACAGACCACGACTCGTTCTCGCTCTCACGTTCTTTCTATCCCCCCTCTCACTCACTCTTCATATGGGTATCTGCATGTTTTTTTAGGGCGAACCGTAAACTAGATATCCTAATGTTCTTACAATTCAAGTGCTCTTCGGGGCGTGCTGGCGTCTTAAGTTTATTAACATGCCTGTGTTCTACCGTTTTTCATAGCCTCAAAAATTATGTAGAATTATCTATTATATTGTTTTTAGTATGTAGAATTGTTCCAAGAAACATGTGAGATTCAGTTAGAGAATAGAGTTGTCAGTTATAACATAGAGAGATATCTATGAAACACAATCTTAAACAATACAACACTTGTTAGACCCATGAAATACTGAAACTTAAGATCTTATGAAGATATTAGTATTTCGGACTGTTGAAATTCACTTATATTAAATTATAACTGCTAAAATACGAAAAAACTTATAGATCTTATAAAGAATATTGTAAAGAAGGTTGGAATTGAGAAACTGCAGCTGGATTAGCTTAAAGAATCTAAATTTTAGACTGTAGAATTTTCATATATTTAAGAAACTTAAAAATTGTTGAAATTTATGCAGTAACAATATGAAAAATTATAAAATCTAATGTAAAACTGGGAAAATTAATGATTATTGATACACTGCAGATAGATTTAAGTAAAAGAAGCTGTTATATCTTTAAAAATAAACATTTTTCTACGATTTTGTATGAATATCATGTTTAATCAACTGGAAACTAAAGATCCTGAGGGTTTCTTGAGTTTATACCAAGTAAAACGGGATAAAATGAACCAGTTTCTTAAGTTACTGCAGCTATTTCAAGTATAAAGTGAGTTCAGATTGAATGCTGGGAAAAAGGGGCGTATATGTTGAATTTATCATGCTTGGCTAGCTATGTGAAGTGTTTTACTTAAGAATGAATTCAAAGTTAAGCTCACAAGTTAAGCAAGTTTTTAATTAGCAGAGAAATTAAACTGAAGAAGTAGAAGAACTGGAGAAAACCCTCTTTATAAGACTGGGCACACTATTTAGATGACAAAAGGAAGATTTCTGCATGAAAATAAATAATTATAATTCATGTGCGTGTACTTAGAAACATGTGTGTGCGGTGTGTGTGCACGAGCATGCATGTGCCTGTATGTGCATGCTGTAAATGGCGGCTACACAGACTCTCTCTCCATCTTTCTCTCAGTCTCTTCGTATGTCTATCTCTTTCTGTCATATAACCGAATAAAAATGCGCACAGACATAAATAAAAATTGCTCATTTACGCATCTTCCCCGTGGTGAATTATTTCAACGAGAAGAAGAGGAAGAAGAGGGAGAAGAGCAAGAAATATAAGTAAATACACACACACAGTTACAGCTGTATGTGCATGTGTGTGTTTGTATTAAGGGCAGGACCCAAACATGTGCAACGTGCGCCGCTGCAGGCCCCGCCAAGCGCAATGGAAATAAAAATGCAAAACACACACACAGACAAACAGTGAAACATATGTGTGTGTGTGTGTGTGTGCTTGTGCCTTCGCTTATTTCATTCGCTCGCGAACGCGACGAAGCGGAAAAAAATAAAGCGAATAAAGTATAAAAATGGCAACAACAACAACAACAGCAAAGCAGAAACTGAAACCGAAGCGGGCAGAGCAAAACATAATGGCGCGCCGGGTTGCCCGCTGGCTGAGGCGGACAGACAGAGAGACAGAGGGACAGACGTACTTACGATCCAACGTTAACCCCTTTGCAATGCCTCTCTCTGCCTCCTCCTTTGCCCTACCCCTGCTGGCACACACCCACTTTTATATGGGCGCTGCACGCACGCCCATGTAAGGTGAACGAAGGCGCAGACGAAAATTCGCGTAAACAATAAAAAAAATATACAAAAGTAACGAAAAACAACAACAACTACAATAAAGAAACTATTGAAACCGGTTGAAAATAAAACGTAGAAGGGACAACGACAGCAGCAGTTGTTGTTGCTGTGAGGGTCTTGTGCTCTGCGTCTAGTTTTGGATTGTAATTAAAAAACGCAACGTTTCTATTCCATTCCAACAGTTCAATTAAGTATTCTCTGTCCCCCTCTCTTCCACTCACACAGTGTGTGTGGATCCCAAAGGCAAATGAAATGAGCTTTTGCTCAATTGCACTGCATGTGCCGAGGAGAGAGAGAGATCGAGCTTTCGCATGTTTGTCTTCTTGTTGTTGTTGCTGTGCTCGTTTTTGCGTGCACAAAAGCCACGCCCTCCCTCGCTTCTTATTAGTGTTTTGATAATAAGCTTTTATATTAGTTGCAACTGTACACAGTGTGCGTGTGTGAGTGTGTGTATGTGTGTGTTTATTGCTCTTTATCGCAGCTGCAGTGGGGCAAACTGCAAAATTCTAATTAAGAATTTTATTAGCTATGGTTGAAAAATAATTCATAAATTCACTCTAAACAAAAAACTGTAATAATCATAATTTTTATGAGTGACTTCCATTATTTCTTTGCTGTTGCTGTTCCTCTTTTATTGCTTTGACATTTGCAATTGTTTTTTGTTGTTTGCGTTTTGAAATTAAATTACAAAATTTGCCCAAGCGATGACGTGACAGCAGAGAACATGAGTACACATACAGATATATGTATGTACAATACTATGATACTATATAGTTTATTTATGTCTGTATTGCATTTTCAAGATCGTACCCCGCCTTCTTGCCCCACTGTCACTAAAAGGCAACAAATTTTCTTTGTCATTGCGGTTGAAAGCTCAGCGCCAGTGTCCCCCAAAGGCAACTTAAACGCACGCTGGATACTTAATCAAATAATTTTACCGACCTGACAGTGTTATACAACAACAACAAAAAGAGAAACACATAAAGAGAGAGAGAGAGGGAGAGGGACATACTTTGCCCCCGAGAGCGAAAGAATTCAATACAAATCGTTGGCTGTCAGCGAACAAGAAGCCAAACAAATTATAACAGGTGCTGTTGCCTTTGCTGAGTGCATTAAGATCCACACACACACACACGAGTAGACACACAATGGAAAGAGATGCCCCCACGTTATGACTGGAATGGGGGCCCGATTCGGCTAATTTTCCATTGCTAAACTGTCGGGCCAGTTAAGCTCAACCAGAGAGTGGGAGACCAAGACAGAGAGAGAGAGTGGGTACAGCTCCCACAATCCACACACAGACTCACTCTCTCGCTGTGTGATTTAATGTGGGAACACATCCATACTGCGTGGAATGGGAATGACGCTGACTTTGAACACGTGCGACAAAAGAGACAACGAGACAATGAGAAGAAGGGACAGAGGGACAGTGCTGCTGTCCCTGCTTGGACACCCTGGTCGAAAATAATAATGATAATGATCATGAGTTTTCACAGTTCAATTGCAATTTAATTGAATATGTTCAATGCGCCTTACAACTTTACAATTGCTTGATTTAATTTAAAAACGATTCAGAAATCAAGACGATAACTTCAATGGTTTTAAACTGTGTGTTTAACCCAAGTAATTAATGTTGTGTGCCACCAGTGACGGAACGACAGTCGATGGACCGCAAGAAGTGCGTACACTGAGAGAAATCATTGTGTATAAAGAAATGAAAGGGTAGACATTCTGAGAAATGAAATTGTGAAACATAAAACTAAGAAATAATTTAAATTTATTATGTCATAATCTTTTTTACTGTATGGAAACATATTTTAAACAATTTTATAATTTTTATAACTATAATTAATTCATTTACAATATTTCAAATGGCTAAAATGCATTGAATTTTAAAATTTTTCTATGAATTTTCTTTCATCATTTTCAACTTTTCTCACAGTGCATGTAACTTCAGCTATGGGGCACGACTTCAACTTCAGCTTCAACTGCGACTGCGACTCGCTTCATTTGGAAATTTATGACTTTTTGACAGCCCACATTATTGTTTAATCGTGACTTTTGGGCAAATCTCAGAGCCTCGTTTGCAGTTCCCATTTCACAGTGCACACACACACACACACATTTATTATGTGCATACAACCACAATTATATGGAAGGAGAGCGCTAGGATTTGATACGACGATTGATATTAAAATATATATCGGACGTGCGAAAGGAACCAGCATAAAATACGAATACGAGAGTTCACTCACTTTAAAGTCCCATTCCGCGAGTCTGAGTTTAATTGGAGACACCCACATGGTATTCCTCCTTCTTCAGTGTCCACTTCGGTTGACAATTGTAACCGATACACCCTGCTCGATATGAGTTGGGGGAGTGGGGTATCGCACCCTCGCAACGATCGATGTGTAGTTACGAGTTCAATTAACACGACCCAACAGAACCCGAAACTTTGAATATTTATACGAAATTGCATGCAAAGCAGACGACAACGGAGAAGAAGTGAGTAAGGAAAGAAAAGAAGAAAATGGGTAGGTAAAATGATGACGGGATGCGTTGGGTTTCGCATGGGGAGCGATGTTTGCACAGGGCTATATCAAAAAGGGGCAGTTCGGAGGAGAGTCTTGACTGGTGAAGCTATTAAGAATTATGTAAATAGCATTATGGGCTGACTCAAGAGGTACAGTGGGTACTGGCTAAGCAGAACTAAAGATGGTGAATAAAAAAATGATATTTTATATAAAAATATTAAAATATATCCTGATAATAACTTTATAGAATCTGCTAAAGCTATGAAGATTTTATTCTCACATAGTCAGTTACCACTGTATAAAATCAGGCTCATTGTTGATCAACGCGGCACACTGTCTATCAACAATGAAATAAAAACGAAAGAAAAACAAAAGGCCTAACAAGAGTTTTATTGAAGAAGACACACTCACAGCATACCTGTTGGAAGGTGTGTGTATGTGAGAGTGTGTGTGTGTGTGCCTGGTAGAGAGGCAATAAAACCCATTTAATATTCATTTAAGGTACTAACAAATAATGCAAATATTTGAACATTTTATTTACATATGAACGCCATCAAAGAGTTGAATTGAAAGAGATATTTCAATTGATGAAAGCTGAACGAGATCCCACAGAAGGCCCGACTGACTGACTGACTGGTACTGCTAACCGTGGTACCTTCAGGTCTTCAGGTATAGACCTAGGCTATAGATGGATAGGATGGGGTAAACGATCCGAGAGGCTCCACAGAGCGCGCTCACAAAACAGATGAATCTATTTGTGTTTATGCGCATGTGTCTATGCACTTAGTGAGGGTGCGAGTGTGTGAGTGCCGTCTGAGTGTGAGTGTGAGTGTCAGTCTGTGTGTGTGAGTGTGTATAATAAATGCGTTGTATGACCATTTAGCATGTCACCTTTTAACGGCTCCATCGCAAACAAAACGAACTCAATACACTCATAACTTGCCCAGTTCGTATAGCCAATATTCAATATATCCCATAACGAGTACACTCACTCGCCTCTGCGTTAATTTTGAATCAACAATTTGACATTATAATTACGTTTCGAATCATCCGGTAAACAGACGAACCGCTCAAAGAAGACTCCAAGAATTGCATCAATACAAAGCTTTTAGTTATTGTAGCCAAAGACTGACAGAAAAGGAAGGGAGGAAGAGAGAGAGAGAAAGAGGTATTTGTTGTTGACTTTCCGTCGGCAAAATATCGCAATAATTGGCAACAATTTCATTGCTAATATGACACCTGCTTGGCAACGCGACGCATCCGTGTCGAGGGCGTGTTAAAAGGCATTATCTGAACTTTAATATCAGTTAAAATAAATCGTAATAAAATAGCAAAATGAGTAATACCACAACTAATACGAAAGAGGTGAGAAGAATCTCGGTAAACAGCGATCGCGAGAGAAGTAGAAAAATTGAATTTTGATTTTCTGTGAAATCTTAATGAAACTTAATCGAATAGGGGCACAAATTACATACAATATTTAATAATGAGAATAAATAACGATAATTATAATGTTAAACAATGATTTATCAATTTTAACTTCTAATAAATTGCAATAATTGAGTGGAGATTCAAGAAAACCGTATAGAAAATGATTTTATAACTTGTCTTTAAAATGAATTAAGATTTTTAAGTAAGAAATCAGTATAAAAGGTGTAGAATCTCATTTTATAATTAGCTATTCAAATAAATGGGAGTTATTAAGAAGAATATATTCAAAATGATAGTTTTACAATTGTTTTTATTTTACACTTTAAATATTGTATAATTTACTGTTTTACCAATATTTTAGCCAGACATATCCACACAATACGCGAAAAAGCTTTACTTAATTCATAATTTCATAAATTATCATAAATCTAAAGTGTTTTTTCTTGTTTTCTCTTACAATTATTATTTATCTCCAACTACACCCCCAATGTCTTGCAGTTTATTGCACTCAGATTAATTTCTCTTTCTTTCTCTTGAATTGTTGCTTACCAAATCGTCGCCCAGATCGGAATCGCGTTCAATATTGTTGGTTGAGCGGCCGCTGCAATCCATAGTCGGGTGCACACGTAGTTGCATTAGAGCGAGTTTTTTATTTTCTTTTCTTGCCGAAACTTGAAATTTATTAACGATCTGCTGAAGGGGCGTGGCAGGGGCGGAAGTTAGAGAAACACACACAGAAATAGCGCAATTTATAGCGAAATTTAATGCGAGCTGCCTTTTGCTTTATTTCAATTTACACACTGTGCACACTTTGTTATTGTTGTTTTGCTCTTGATTACACACTCTTTCTCTCTCCTTTTGATTTACCGTTATCAAATAATCGCAGTTGTCACCTCAGTTGCTTTGCTGTTGTTTATTTGTTGGTCTAGGTGCTAAGGCACCGTTATAAATCGCGTTATAGATTTGTGAATTTTGTTTTGTTGTTTCTTCTTCTCATTAATTTCTGCACATTTTCGCAATTAAAATGTAATTCGATCAAAGTGTTTTCTGTTTTCTTGCTTGGCTCCTTTTTACATATTCACACACACACGCAGGTAAGCACACGCACACGCACACACACACGGAGAAACACAACACGGATCACATCGAAGCAGGCAGTTGTTGTTGTTGCCCTAACTGTTACCTGTGAGTAGTAGATCGGCTCCTGCTGCCTTTGAAATAACAATTTGTTCATTTAAATATTAGAAACACTTCGATGCAATAATAATAATAATAATCGCACACTCGCGCACCACTGTAGTCCGCCGCAGTCGCCCGACGCACACGGAACTCCAATTGGGAATAAAAATGATTCTCTCATCACATCAAAAACGACGCGGCCAAGAGACGAGGTGAGATTCGGCACTGAGAGCGAGAGAGTGCTTGTTCGCTTGCCTGTGCTTGTGTGCCATCCCTCTCTCGGAATGGAATGGAACGAGCGCTGGGCCGATTGATTGCGAGTTCGCTTCGTTTCCATTTCGTTTCTTAATGCGATAGAGAGAGAGAGAGCGTGAGCGAACGCGTGCTCTCTTGCGCCAGCTCGGCCAATCGGATTGCCGTTTCGGCTGCGCTCAGGTGGCATTCAATTAAATTTGTAATCGTAATCTATGCAATACACACATAAATACAGACATGCATAAACCCGTGTGTGTATACACTACGCTCGCCGCTCATTCGTTCGCCACAGGCACACACACACATGCATTGTGGAGCCCCCTGTGTTGGTGTGTGCCTACACTGCTAAACATGTTTTTAAGACCCTACGAGTGCTGGCGCTGTGCTTGCACTGCCTAACAATACTTTTTGTAGCGCAGTGTTAAGTTAAGAGTCTATCTGTGTGTGTGTGCCTGTCAATGTGTTTTAATCATAAATATGCCGCGCTTTTTTATATGCGTTTTAATTTAAAATACGCCCTTTTCATATGCCGCGGGGCGTCAACAAATGGCGTTTGATGTGCAGAGTGTAATGTGGTAAGACAGGGGCGTGCCACCCGCCTCACATCCCCGCCACTGCACATACAATGTGAAAACTTTTTGCGGGCAAGTTGATTAATGATTTGCGAGATAAATTACACTTGTAATGGCCCCGCAAAACGGTAAAATAGGTGGGTGGGTGCACTGGGTAGATAAGATAGAATGCCGTTACGGTAACCGTTAGTCGTTACACTTTGCCGTGATGATTTCCACTTGCTTTTCGATTTTCACTAATTTGAAATTGATGAAAGCAGCGCAGGCGACAGAGGCAGCGGCAGCAGCAGCAGCAGCAGAGAGTAGATCAATTTTCCCACAACTGTCTGCAAAGATACATTTGCAAATATCTACCTATATAGCATATATGGCTGTATATAGTCTATATTGTTGTGTGTGTGTAGGGAGCGCAGGCGCTCATCAGGCGACGGCACCCTTAACGCGAGGGCGGCTGCCACCCCACAAGCGCCAATGACGAGGCGGCTGCGGAGGCAGAGCCAGTGGCAGCGTCGTCGGCAGCAACGGGCGACCCACAGACTTGACTGATGATGAAGTGAGAAAGTAATTAAATACAATTTTAAATGTGACTAATGAGACGACGTCAAATTCGTGGCGCAAATGAGTGGCACAGTGGGGCAAGAGGGGGCTGGCAGTTGCCACGGCATGAGGGGGTGCCTGGGGGAACGCATTTATCAATATTCAATAAATAGAACAGCATTTTCGCACGCACACAGACAGATCCGCTGTGCGTGTGAAAAGAAGAGCAGGAATTTGTATCTCGCAGATACAAGATACAAGCTACACGGCAAGTACACGTGCATGTGTATATGTATGTAGCTCTACCTACAACAATTACCGTTTGTTGTTGCCGTTGTTAACTTTCATTTGGGGCCAAAGCTATTTGATTTTCAAAGTACGCGTTTCGTCGCGCATTTCGAATGCTAAAAAACACTCGAAACAACAAGTAACGAAAACTACAGTGAAGTATGCTCGACTTTTATACACCCATTACATATTGCCAAGTTTACAAACTTTATTTGAATGGGTTTAATGACTTTGAAGACCAAAAATTATCATACTAGCTCTAAAATAACGCTTCCTATTCGTATTTCTTGAATTTTCGGGAGCGGCAGGGGGCGTGGTCTAATTCTAAATCTATGTCTATTTATGGGAAATTATATATCAGATTGTCACCAAATTTGGTAGCCCTAGCTCGTACAGTTCCAGAGATCTGCGTGTTCATACTGACAGAATTGGTTAAATTTGCCTGTAACATCAACTATGCTTTGCACAAGGTTAAATTACCCTTCCAGCCTATGTGTAGAGGGTATAAAAATAAAGCACAGGTGAAATATGTTGTACTTTTGTGTTTAATTCATAGATACACACACATACCTCTGCACATGGGTAAATACGTGTTTGCGTCGTTTATTTGTCAACACGTCCATTTCCTGCATTTTGTATTTTAGCCGAAAAATGAAATATGTACCCGAAACAATTCGAAAATAAATAAATACATAACCGATAGATACAGATACAGATACGAATACGAATGGGTCTAGCTACATATAGTATATATATGCATATTTGATGTTATTGTCCACACACATCCGACGGGGCCGCTCATTAGTGTTTCTTCTTTTTGTGGGGGCCTATTTCGGATTTCGGAAATTACACTTATCCATCAAGGGAAGGGGCCACCTGGTGATGGTGCGACTTCGCTGGAAAAGCAACAACATTTTGGGAATCTTTCGGAATTCGATATTCTGACTAAGTGGGGACTTTCTGCTCTGATAAAGCGTGACATCTACAGAACCTTTATATGTATCTCTAACTGTACTCCAACTTTAGTGATTACTAAGACTTACAGCGAATAATGGGGAATTACTCTCTGTTTTAAGCACGGCGACGTAATTAAGAGTCATCAGCAAGTAGTTTGTTTTCCTCAAAAAAACTCGGGTTAACAAGCTGAATCATGCTTAAATCGATTTCCCTATCGATCATTATATTTTAAGCCTTTCATAGGTAAATAAATATTTTGCTTTATCTTTATAGCTTCATTGGTTAAACACAATAATAGTAAAGCAATATTAGAAAGTTTTCTGAAATCATTGTTGATCTTTTTCACGATTAACTATCTTTATTATTACTGGTAAATATAATAAACATTAAAGAAAGTTATTAAAATATGTGATATTGTTGTTTATTGTATTCAAATTTCAACGATAATTAAAAAATGCATAATATATTAATTTTGCAAGTATTAGAAATTGTAAAATTTCTCTTACAAGTATAAATAATTTTGAAATTCGTCACTTTTTCCAACAGCTTAGCTGAGCTAGACAGGATTTTGTTCCCGGTCAAAAGGGTGGCAGCACCTATTCCAAACCAGTTTCCATTGGCAGTTCTCAAAACCAGTTAGCCGCCCCAGTTTACATAGTTCTTTAACAGAACTGTAAGAAAAATAAAATAATTAGTACGAGTTTTTCAGAAAACAAAAGGTATTTTTTAATTAGAAGTTGAAAAAACCACAATATTACAGATATTTTTAGAAAGTTTCATAGAATTTGTAAAATCACGTATAATCCAGATTTTTTAGCTTACTATACACAAAATCAGTTCATTAATTTACCATTAATAATCAAATTAGATCAGAGTGAGGAAGAGAACGAAAAGAAATTATAATAATAAGCCAGCCCACAAGTTCCAGTTATCTATATAAATACCCTTTCAGAGACCTGTTGTGGCACATCTTCTTTGTCAGTCTCTCCCTCTCTCTCTCTCTTGCTCTTTCTCCTTCGGTGTGCTCGATAAAAAATGCGAATTTAATTACATATAATTTTCCCCCGACATTTACAATTTCAACGCGCGACTCATGCGTATTACAAATAGCTATAAATGGGTATCTAAATGGGCACCGGGGTTAATTAATAAAACACCATTTAAGGTATCATTAATTCAGAAAATGCAATTTGTCAATCCTCGGATGGGGACGGGGACAGACAGACAGTCCATCGTGGCCAACGTGTGAGAAAGCGACTTCGTTGAACTAACAATCTAGAGAGAGACGGACGGACGGAACTGGGACTGGGACCTGGTTAAGCATACTACGGATAGACAGACAGATAGACGGCCCTGGGCCTCAGAGTATGGTTCATAGTTAAAGCCAAATTGATTGAACAGATCAACAGATGAACGTCGTCGTCGTCGCACATATGAATGAACGAACACTCGACAAGCCCCACGATGCGATAATTGATGATATTTAGCTCTCTGAAATGCCAGTCTATTTGTATCCATGCAAATGGCCAGCGGATCTCTTCGGAATCGAATCGTTTCACACACTCACCCAAATTTGGCTTGCGGCCTCAACAACCTGAAAAAAACCAAAAACAAAAAAAAAGCTAACTTCAACTCGAGCGTTTCATTAATAATTTGGTATTTATCTTTGGCTTGAGCCGCCTCTGGAAAGCTGAAAAAAAGCTTTTCCATGCACTGTGAATAGACAGTTAGAAGCGATCGTCGAATTCATTCACAAATCTTCAAATTGTCCAGTTAGTCACCTGATAATCATGTGTGGATATAGCTGACAGTGGACATCATTAACTTACGGCAACAACAGAAACGAACAGCTCCATTTACAGCAAGCATTGCGCCAACTTCCTCTGCGGCCCATGGCATAAGCTAGTTTATTTATATTTACTCCGTTGAGATACTCTGGAACTTACAAAACTGGGTTGAATAAAGTAGTATGTGTTATATAAAGGATTTAGAGTATCTGAATGATCATTTAATATAATAAAATATGCAATCAAAAGCAGAAAGTGCTGGGAAATCTATACTGCTCTTTTAACTCGCAGATCTCTGGTGTGTGAAGAGCTTGAGTAATGCAATTTGGTATAAAGGTTCCTAAATATTAAAGACACATCAAAATTGTTTTCTCCGAGTGCAGAATGAACTAATAGAAGTGCAGTTTGTATGTAATGTAGACCAGATCCAGTATTCCACATTGTATTCCTAATATTTCCAACAACATCTTCCCTTGATTACAGCGTATCTGCTAGCACAACCTATTTTTGCGCCCTAAAATTCATCTAGATCATTTTTAGTTATTATAATATTTTGTTATGGAAATATTTTTAATGAAGTCGAGCGGTGGCAGCCAAAAATAGAATATCAATTTGGGCAAAAAGCATAACGGATGCGCCTGTCAATATTTTGACAGATTCTCTCCCTCTCTCTGCCTCTGCGAAGAGTTTTACAGTCCCCTTCAAAAAAAAAAAGACACGAAGAGACTTGCTGACGACGCATCTGGCTGCGACTTCGACTGACTCCGTGTAATGCCGTCTTCCATTCCGGGAATGTTACAGCGCAGCCTTTAATTGAATTTCGCCCGAGTTGATGAAGCTGCTGCTGGGCTTATACATATATATACGATATATATATGTATGTGGATCTGCGGAATCAAGAGAAGCGCACAAATAAATAAATGGATTTTCGTATAAAACTTCAGAAATGATTAATATGCGCTAATGTTTTATAACTTTGCCCTTAATATGCATTTATATCAAGTCCTGAAAGCATCCGCAGACGAAGAAACAATAAAACCGATGCGAGTTCAGAAACGATCTCAGCCCCCATACCAAACACCAACGCCGACCCCTACCTCCGCTTCCAGCTACAATCCCAGTTCCAGTTCCAGCCTCAACTTCAGCCTTAAAATGCCAAAAGCGATAAAAGAATGAACCGTATTGCCTTTGTCTGCCACAGAGCATATGTACACACACACACAGGCACACACACAGTCGTGTGAGGGGCCCATCGTTGTGGCCACGACACATCAACTGTTTGACTGATCTCGATCTTAACTGCTAATGGCTTTAATCGTTAATCTCTGACATAAAAATTTTGATTGAACAAAACTGCAATAAATTACGAAAATACAAAAATATAAAAAATATTCCATTTCAACTCCTTCATTTCGGCTTCCTTTCCTCTTTGATTATGGGTGGTATTCACTTTTTGTAGATCTCATTAATTATTTCATTGCCATAACTTCTGAAGTTCATCGAGTTGCGAAACGGGCAGAATATATATCAAAATTCCTTACGGATTCTCAAGTTCACGAATGATATTTAACTTAAACTTATGAGAAGAAAACAAAATTAAAATATGAACTCTTACAGATATTTTAAGGCATAGTGTTCTATGGCAAAACAATATTTACCTAGTTTCCCTTAGCAGTTTATCGTGTTATCATGTTACATGCATTCCCTGGTATTGCCATCTTTGTCTTATGGCACTCATAATGCATTGAAATGCGATAATTTCATTATGTTCATTCCAAGTTCTGCACCCACACGCCTCACTGAGTCTCGGTCTGGGGGATGGCGATTATAAAACCATAAAAATACAAATACAATGCGAATGACATCAATAATGACATTGAATTGGAGGCTCTTGTTGTTCTTCTTATTGCTGTTGTTATTGTTTTATTGTTGTTGTTGTTAATGTGTTGTTTTCAATGGTACCACAGCCTTGTGGAGGGTGCTTTAATGTGGTGAAGACGTTTGTAACATGCAGAGGAAAGAATTCGATAATACAGCGATAGGATATAGATATCGATGGTAATAATCGATTGGATGAACGTTGATGACTTATAATCCAGGAATATTGACATCGATAGTATAAACCAACTATCGACAGTAATTAACAACTTAATAATGACGCGATATTAATAAGCCAATTACCGAATTTATTGATAGTATTAAATAACCAATCAGAGACGTATTGGCATTAGTAAACCAACTATCGTTAATAATATGCTGAAGACTAAAATTATTTAACTATCGATAGTAAATGATTAATTAGTTATCAAAAGAGATGAATATACACGATCAATATCAATGAACTTTCAACTGATTTAATAAGAGTAACCAGAGATCTAATCATTAGATCTTTAAAACTAGTGTCATTAGTCGAACCACATTCAATATTGTTTATCGATTGTAGAGAATCATCTATCGATAATAAAAGTTCAACCATTTACAGCATATTCACAATAGATAGAGCACTCACAGACTCGCCTTGCTTACGCTACACCTTTCCCATTGTTCTCTGCCTCCACTTCCTTCGCTCTGCCACTGCCTGTTGGCCATTCTGCTTTGGCTCTGCTTTGCTTTGCTCTGCGCTTTATACGTCTATGCTTGCGCCTGCTGCTTTATTTATTATCTGTTTATATGCGAGCCGCAATTGAGGCAGCGACACGGCTAATATAAATATAAATAAAATAATAATAAGAACGGCAGCAGCAGCAATAACAACAATGGTAATACCCACCGTGCTACTACTGGGTGTAGGGGTGGGGGCGCTTGTGTGGCTTCGATAGGTGCTGGCGTTACGTATACGCCATGTGGTGCCGAGCGAGTGACGCGCAACGCCACGACGCGAATGTCGTGTGAAAATGCCACGAAAGTCAACAAACTATTTCGATCAAGAAATTATATATTAAATCGAATGCGAGCCACAGTTCGCTCAACATGTCCAGCTGTCTCTGTCCATTGTGGGCAACAACAACAACAACAACAACAGCAACCACAGTGGGATAAACTAATGCACAAATACAACGCAAAGAAAATAAATAAATAAATTAGACGAGCTGCGATTTAAATTCGAGAAAACAGCGGAAAATAAGATTGACGACAGCAACACGTTGATTAATTAATCTGATGCGTAGCTGACATTTTTCGGGCGAGTTTGCAAATGTATCTGTAGTTGTGTAGATAGTTTATCCGTTAGATACTTGCATAAGAAGCTGAACAGGAAGTGTTGCGTTTTTTTTCTACGCCCACGCGGCTTTTCCAGCGCATATCAAAAGTTTTGAAAAACATTAATGGGTAAGGGAGTCTATGTGTGTGTGTTCCTGTTCTTGTATCTGTGTGTGTGTATGTTGGTGTGTGTCTGTGTGTGTTCTGTGCTGAAATCAAATCCCCATATAGCATGACATCAAACAATTCCCCAGTTGTCGCTGTCCATTCCATTCCATTCGCATTTTAATTTGGTTGACTTTTATAAATCGCGCGACATATCACACAATGTTGGAAAATGGAAAATGTAGAGTGGGGAAAAGTGGGGGAAAAATGTGGATGAGATTTGCCTGAATAGCTGTGTGAGCTGTGGGGCAATTTTGTTGTATGTTTTTTAATCAACAACAGCTTTGATATGGAAAAAAGAATGTAGAAACTGTAAAGAAACGAATATGAAATACACTTTCGAAGAGTTCACTAAATAAAGGCTTTCCATTATAAAGTAGTATTTATATATTTATATTTACCTTGAAGCTAAAACTGAACTATCGTTTTAAATTATCTTCAGCTATTTCTGTTATTTAATCAATAACAAAACGATCCTTAATTCGATCATAACCGCAATTTAAAATGTATTTTCGAAAGGAAATCTCATTTCTTTTATAAATCGTTTTATAAAGCAATAAATCAGGTTTATATACACAGTGGTATTAAGAAATAAATCAGTCTGTTTATATCTAAATATATATGATTAGCCGCGGCAAGGGCAGCGTCAGAGCAGCAACAACAACAACATCACTTTATTTATTTTTATAAATCCGCATTCATTAAGTCGCAGTGCCGTTGCGATATATCTATACTACGCCATATAACAGCACTATCTGTAACGCATCGATTAACCCGGATGCCCCTGAAAATATTTCACCTGGAAAGCAGGTAGATAAATCATACAGATACATCTTTATATAAGAAAGAACGCATAGGCAGATCTATCGATTTCCAGTAAAATTAACTTGTCTAACGTTTTTTGCTTTGCTGCGGCCTTTGACCTTTGCTGTCGTCGCTGGCCACTTAATTAATATGCCAAATAATTAATTGCAAAAGGCACGAGGAGAAACAACGAAGGAAAGAGGGGGAGAGAGAGGGGAGGATGAAGAGGAGGAGCAGCAGCGGCAGCAGCAGTTATGGCCCACGACGATTGTCTATCTCTTTAGATTCATTGATATGGACACTCGGGCGAATGTTTATGGCCAACGGGGCGTATTAAATTTACGACCGTGCATTAAAATGTTGCAACAAAATGGCTGCCGGCTCGCTGTCCAACACTGGCTAGCCACACGAGGCCAGCAACAAAGAGAAAATGAAAAAACAACAAAAAAAAAACAAAAGGTTCAACAGTCGAATTATAATAAACGTCGTCGTCTCAACGGCAATAAATAATAGATGGGGCAGCGAAATAGGTATAAGTTTTTACATCGAACCCGTTGATAGGGCCAACAGAGCGAGAGCGAGATAGCAACAGAGAAGTAAGCAGAAAGCGGTACAGACACGAGGAGGTAGAGGGAGGGAGAAGTAGATACCCAAGCAAGTGGATGACGGAAGAGTCCAGAAGTCAGTGAGAGCTGGTACGCACAGAGGCAGACAGAGAGGGAAAGAGAGAGAGAGGAAGTGAGAAAGAAAGAAAGAAAGGAAGAAAGAGAGAGATAGAGAGACACAATCACACAATAGCGCACCGAGACGAGACGAAGCTGGCAAAATGCGAATAAGCCAAGCACTAAATTATGTGCACAGTGGAACGGGAACTGAAGAATTCGAATAAGTTATTCTTATGTTAAATGAATGGGAATTTGACAATGGATATGTTTATTAAGTGAACAGTGGCTTGACGTATGGAAGAAAAGACTTTGCTCCACGTAAAAAGTTGAATATTATATTGTATATTATATTATCATATCAAGAGAACAAGAAAAATAGAGCTAACTAATTGAATAAAATGCAGCATATTAAACAACGAGAAATTTAAATAAAATAAATGTAATTTAGAGAATATAACGACATTGAATTTAATATAAAAAGGTCTTCCTTTTCATAAAAAACTTTATTAATAAGAATATTTATAAGCTTTTTAACTTTTAACCAATTATAAATGTATATAAATATTTACCTACTTTATTAAAATAAAGAAACTTTTATTTTAAAAAGTTAATCCACATTCTCTTTGGTTCACATCTTATCTTTACATATATTAACATTTGTTTCAAAACAATATTTATCCCCCTGACACCACTGTGGCCCTTCAACTGTGCCGCGACCGCAGTTGCTGTACTTTTGTCATATGGAAAATCATATTGTGCCATGTATATGCATGATGTATTTGCCTTTTTTTATGTTTTTATGCTTAAAATGGAATTCAGCCGGACTAAAGAGCAACACTTGCACACTGGGCTCGCAGTTACAATGTAACAACAGCCACAACACTGACAACAACAGCAACTACACCTTACCTATGACAGTGAATGAAGCAATGCAGGCAGTCAGACAAGCTGTGAAACTGGCTGAGACACCGGTAGACTGAAGACAGAAGAGACTCTGTAGACACACTCGGAGCTCTCGGTGAGAGTTGATGCGAAGATGCCAACTGCAAATGGCTCATAGCTTTTCCTTAACGCTGATCGATTGCAAATAGGTCTAGGGATCTAAACGCCCCTTTGGCCCCAGCTCAGTGAGGTTTATCGCAGCTTAGCTCGGCTCGGTTCGCAGCTTGCAGCTCGGGTTTAGTTCAAAAAACATCATGATGGCGATCGTCATTATGCACAGCTACTTGTAGCAGCCTATATAGCTATATATGCAGTATATATGTCTGTATATGTCTGTATATGTTCGTGTTCAGCAGGTCGATAATTGATTGCCACATAATTTATGTCATTTCATGTGCGTGCCGTTTGCTAAATACGAAATGCAACGATGCGCAGCGAATCTGGCAGGCACTCACACTCACTGGCACTCATATTCGCATTCACATTCGCAGCTCACAGTCGTTGCAACAGTAAAAACAAGTAAGAAAGCTACTGGCGATTGTGATCGACTGTTTTATACCCGTTAAACTCCACTTAACCTCCACTTAAAAATATCCTATATCTGTTATCTGATTGCAACATTATTAGAAATCATTTGCTATCGTTATTGGAGGGTATTATTAATTGTACATACCAAAAATTAATTTTCCAGCTTTAAAATTATGTTTACAATTTGAAATTTTTAGATTTACATGGACCAAAAGAAGCGTGGCTAAATTTTTAAACAAGCTAAAATTTGCGGCCGATAGTAATAAACATTGTCACCAAATTTGATAGCTCTAGCTCTAACATTCTCAGAGTTTAGGGTGTTCATACGAACAGAAATAGGTATATTTATTCGCAAATTGACGCTGGTCAGGAATTATAACACTTTGTGAGGTTGAAGCTGACTCCTATTACCTACCATTCATTCTTGTTTGACATGAAGCTATAATACCCTTCCATCCTGTTAATATCGGGTATAATAATAAAGAGAAAAAATCACAGTAGGTTTCGTACTATTGTTATAATGCGTAGGCTACTCCTGCCTCCCTCAAACCCCGTCTACCTCACGCATCTATTCCCATTTGCTAGCCTCTCTCCTCCTTTCCCCTCTATATCCCTGCTTTCTCCCCTTTTCCCCCTCACAATGTTTGTTATGTTAATGAACTCTGAAACCTCTGTCGCGGTCCAGGCGAATCTTAGGCACACACACACAAAGGGGAGTGTGTAGTCGTATGTGTGTGTCTCGAGTCAGCCAAAACTTTCATCATTAAAGAAAATTATAGCCAAGTTGCTGTAATGCAAACGAACAACGACAACGACAACGACAGCGGCAACTTCGACGTCTCTCGCAGCGCGGCAGGCAGCGGGCAGCGCAGCTGACGTCGCGACGCGGCAGGCAACGACGACGACGACGACAGAGACGACGTGGAGTGTTCCACACAAAAAGTGTTTATGGCCAGAAATCCGTCAACATATTAACACTAAATATTAAAACGTACAAGCGTGTTTATGCATAAATATGTTGCCATATGCACACACACACACATACACAGATGCACATATGCACACTGGTGCATGACCTGCAGTGTTAGCCACCGGACACGTCTGCACAGGCTGAGTGCGTCAAGCTGCGTCTGCGATCCTCACGTCATTTGTTTTGATTAGTTTTCAAGCTTTGCGCTTACTGTTAATCGTTAAAGCTCTTTAAAAGCTGCTCGAAGATTAAAGATGCTTTTATTAGCCACATATTAAACATAATAACTGTTGTAATCATTTGTTATGGGAAGTTCTTTTAGCTGATTTTATTAAATCTAAATGATGTTAATGTCTCTTGTTAATGAATACACTGTACAGATTTATTTATCAGAACCGTGAAGAAAGATACAAATTTATAAATTTACTTAGGTTTTTAGAAATATGATAGGTAATCAATATAAAAAACCACGATAATAATAATATTTCTCAAGAAAATCGGAACAATTTCGATGATGTTATGAGTGTGAAAAGTAAAGATCATAATAATGATCTTAAACATCAACGCCTTGTTGTATGTCTCTTCCCATCGGCCACATGTGGTGATCTATATTCATATTTAGTGTCAATCAATTTATAACCGCATCTATTACATGTACTTAGCACCCCCTTGTACTGTGTGGACTGTTGCTTGTTCCCGGCCTTGTTGTCGAGCCTCATCAGCGTTGGATCGATCACTTGACACCCGTACAACTTCCCCGTGCTGAGGGGTGTGTCGATGAAATGATTATTGAAGACTTTGTTGTGGGCCCCAAAGTGGTGGAGGGAGTTCGTAGAGGGTCTTCCAGGGAGTGGGGGAGTGGGGACTGGGCATAGTTGGCTGGCTGCAGTTTTATTTTGCTTCCGCTGTGGCAGCGATGAAAGATGCCGAAATACTTAAACAATTTTTAATAATTTTATGCGTTTTCCGCGAAGATGTACGCATAAAATACAACAAATGAAGAGCAAAGGCAGCGTTATACGCCCTCAATGATTTACACACTGCAAGAGGCGACCGCGAAGAGCACTACGAGGAGGAACAGGAGGCGGTAGCAGCAACGGGAACAGCAGGACGAGAGCATAAACGAGGACGTTGTGGAGGCGAGGGAGTGAGCAAGAGAGGGCACAAAGGCAGTGACTGGAATTGGGCCTGACCTGGTCGCCTTGCGCTGTAGACGCGATAGCAGACGGCACAGTGGGACAGACTGTGTGGAAAGTAGGAGTAAAAGAAGGAATATATATGAATTTGATGATGAATGGAATGGAAGGTTAAGCATTTATTTATTATTTGCAATTCAATTTATGCTTTCTAATATTTAATAATTTTTATGTTGTGACAAATTTAGAAATAATAAATTGAATTAAGTGTTAAGACATTTATTTACTTGTTTTTTACCAATGCGTAGTCTAGTATAATTTTTTAGATAGTATAACTAGTATAACTATGCCCGTTACTATGTATGAGCACCAGGATCTCAAATGATATAGGGTAGCTAAGGCTATCAAATATAGGACCAATATGTCTCTTTATTATTAAGCTCTGATTCATTTTGTTTCAGAGTTTGGTTAGGTCTCTTTAGGCTCTTGTAAATCAATAAAAATCGAATTGCATACTTAATGTTAAAGCTTAAAGAGTCATTTTAAATGTGTACATATATTATTACCAAATAAACTATTTCGAAAATTTGGTTGAGATCAGATGATACCTAGAAGTTATTTTAAATCTATTTAAAGTCGGCAAACAGTTGAAGCTTTATCTAATTGTATTTAAACATTAGCTTTTTGTATATATACAAAAGGAAATAATGATATACTTGTATGTATATAGAGATATATATTTCAACTTTTGATAATTTTCCTCTTACCTTGCCCCACTGTGCGATGTGCCTTGCTCACTGAAATGTTTTCATTTTGATCTCTTTACGCTGCGTTGGTGTTCGGGGTCTTTTGCCGATGGCTCTGGTTCTGGTTTATGCAAACGCATGTGTGTGTGCGTGTGTGTGTGTGTGTGGCGAGTGTATTCGTGTGTGGAGAGTCGCATCGTGGTTTTTTCATCTTCTTGCAACAAGTTTACAGCTTGTTGCGCTTCGCCTGTGATTTGCAGCGTTTAATAGGCACACTTCAAATGCTGCGCGAATCGCCGCACTCCCTCTCTCTCTCCCTCTCTCACACCCTCTCCCTCTCTCTCTCTCTCTGTCTCTCTCCTGCTGCAAATGATTTCCCTGAATTGCTTTATTATTTCCCAAAGTGCCACACGTGGGCGCAGCTGAGGCAGAGCAGAGCGCAGCCTTGAATCGAAGTCGCACTTGCCCCCGGGCTTTAATAAATTTTATAGTCACACAAGGCTCGCGCGGTTCCACTGTGCCTAGTCTAGTGCCGGCCTATTCTTCCACTGTACCCGGGGGCGCGTATCAATTGCCTTGTTTATTACTAATTGAATTCGCAGCTCCGATTCAAAGGTGAAAACAATTTGACAGGTGTGAAAATTGAAATGCTGTAAAGGGGGAGGAGGAAATGGGGAAATGGGAAGTTTCCGTTACAGTGGGCACAGTTTCCCACGCTGCATTTCGGACACCGCCAACGATTGTTGGGCAATTAATTAGCACTGCGTGAACGGCGACGTCGGCTGCGCTGCTCACGGCGACAACCTCGTTGTGGCTGTATCTGTGTATATGTGTGTGTGTATGCTTAGCAATTACCTCGAGGCCTGGGAAAATCGAGGCAAGTGTAGATGAGCTATGCCACACATCTGGGGGCGGTCTACCACGCCTCCCCCGCCCCCATAGAAGGGCATTAAAACTTCTCTGCTGGCAGTTTTAAGCGCCCGACGTCCAATCACAATAAAATGCCGCATTACGCTGCAGAAAAGCAAAGGAAATTTTATGCTTGCAAAAGCTGTGCAAATTCCCACAGTGCAGCGGCAGCAGCAGCAGGGTTGCCCTACAGGGTGGTGGTGGGTCATTTAATTAGCTAACTCAATTAAAAGAGAGTTAAAAATGCGGCGGGTGAACAGCAACAGGTGTGCGGCACATTAAGCTACACTGGGTAATTTATCGAGCGCACCTCGCAAGCTAACATCACCACCTTCCCTTCCCTCTTTCCCCTGTCTAGGGTGTGGTGCGTTGAATTTACAAATCGAAGGTGCTTTGATCGCCAATCGAGCTCACCTGAGCAATGAAACTGCCTTGCGATTGGCTGATCAAATAATCAACGGGAGAGCGAGCACTAAGAGAGAGAGAGAGAGAGAAAGAGCACGCGTGCAAATGGCAGAGAGAGAGAGAGAGAGAGAACAGTCACAGCAGTCAGAGAGAGACAGACAGCGCACAAGAGAGCGCGTGCTGCGCATTGAAATTGAATCGAATTGGAATTGAAATGGTAAATGGGAATGGAACAGGCGACGGAGGTTGATAAGGCGAGAGAGACGCATGGAAAGCACATGTGTGTGTGTGTGCCTGTGTGTGTGTGTGTGTTTAACGTATACGTAATACGAGTAGCGCAGCTCGCGGAAGCTTCAGCAAACGCAGCTTCGGCCCTGCGCACCAATCAGAGGCTGCGAAAGCTGCGCCCGAACGTGCTCTCAAACTAATCGAATCCATTAAGCGAAAAACACACACACACATACACAACCCCCTTGCCCCCTCACACACACACACTTCCAATTGTGCTCCACCCGTAAACGATTCAAGTGAAATAAGCGAAATAAATCCGTAAAGCAATTGAAGCTCTCGTGCAAAGTGTCGCCAACGACAAACGACAAACCGAAACTTGTCAACACTTCTTCATGCTTTCTCCTGCCCCACCCCTCTTCTCTCTTCATACCCCCTCTCCCACCACACTAGTTAAGCCTATTAAATGCCCCGAAACGCTTTGTTGTACCGGTCTTCACATCGTTTGCTCTACACGCTCTGTTTATTCGTTTGTCTTTTGTGTTTGTCTCTTTATTTGTAATAAATATGTTTGGTCAGTACAAGCAGGAGGAGGTAGGGGTAGGAAGTGGAGTGGAGGAATGGGACGAGCCTGTTATTAATTTCACGACTTGTCTGCGACTTTTCTTGCGCCTTATCAGGTTACATAATTGTCCTGTTATAATGCAACGTGCCACGTTTGGGGAAGGGGCGCCCCTTGTCTGCGGCCTACCTTCCTTATGGGGGGTGTAATTATTGCATTGCTTTGTAGGGTTTCCCCCGCCCTATGCCATATAAATACCTACGTTATTATGCTGTTGTCCGTCTACCTTAACTGAGTTATCAATGACGGAGGTAGGGCGGAGATCGTGACACGCGTGTGCACGACATGAAAGGCACGACTTGGGGAAGGTTAACGAATGAGAATTAAAGTTAGTTATGTATGTAGCTGAGTGTTGAAATTGGTCAAAGAAAGATTAAATACTATTTCTATATCTGGTCTTATAAGTGTTTTTTAAAACTTAAATTAGACATTCCCGAGTTAAGACTAAAGATTTTCAATAGATTTTGATTTGTGAAAATTTGTTTTCAGTTTGGTCTCTTTTCTATTTTATTTTACTTACTTTTCTACTATTTTTTCTCTTAGTATTTGATAAATGATTTCATATTCATTTCATATCATAAGAATATTTAATAGGAATTAATAGTTTTATTCTACTATTTTTTCTCTTAGTATTTGATAAATGATTTCATATTCATTTCATATCATAAGAATATTTAATAGGAATTAATAGTTTTATTCATCAATTTTAAAGCGGACACTTTTCGTACAACGTTTTTATATTCATTAAATTTTACTTCACTTGGGCAGATAATCCCTTTCACGGAGGAGTTAATGACTGAGTTTTGACGGCAATATTATAATCTCTCCTTCTCGAGTGTCCGCTCAAGGGAGGTTTTACTCTACTATCATAAGAATAAGTAACCCAAACTGTCAGCTCTATCCGCGCAAGTTAAAAATAAGTTATCAATTGTAGCACTTCTTCAATTTCTCCCCTCGTGTCACGCTGTCATCCCCAGCAAGGACACAAGTACCAAGTACAAGTAGCAAGGTCCTCCAGCCCGCTTAAGCTGTCCTCACATCGGACTCTATATAGAGATAGTGTGGTATCATATGTGTCCCTTCGTATTTCGTATTTCGCTAGTTCATTTTCTTTATTTTTCTGTTTCTGTCTTTTCTTTTGCACGTTGTAATTGAGTAATTTCCACTTGAATTTCCCCTTTCAATGTGCGCATTTTCTTTGTGACTTTGTGTGGGATTTCAACAGATTGAAGGGAGGGGTATAAGAGAAGAAGGAGAAGCAGGGAAGGGGCACCCGCTTTGGGGTTGCCTGTGGGCGGCTTAGAGGATTTTGTGGTGGCATTAAACATTTAATATAAGTTGCAAGTACGAAGCGACAAATGTGCTAACAAGCAGACAGAGTGCGGAGAGGGACAGAGAGAGGGGAGAGGGAGAAAGAGGCAAGAAAGTTGACAGCGTGACGCGTGTGAATTCGAATTTCCATACGAAATTTTGTAACAATGATGAAGCTCTTTTTTGCGCCAGCAACTGTCATAGAAGCAGTTAAAAGAGAAAGGAAAAGGGAAGGGGAGAAGGTAACGTGGAAGGGGGCACAGACTAAACTGACAAATAACTGAGGGCAATAATGATGCTGCAGTCAGTCCCGTCAATGGGTACGTGCCGCCAGCTACGAATGTAGATCTTCTCTCCCCCTTTGAACTCTTTGTACCTTGATAGAATTTCAATTCTGGGGCGCGTAATAAATAATCTATTAAATTTCCACGGAATCACAAAAGCAATTAATCATTACAGAGTGAGAGAGAGAAAGAGGGAGTGTGTTGCAGATGAGTAAGAGAGACAGAGAGAGAGGGAGAGAGAGGAGTGAGATGGAGATGGGCAGACTGACAAATAGGCCCAGCGCTAATGTCGCCAGCAAAGCTTACAGCAATTTGTGCTTTTGTTATACTGATGCCATTGTTGAGATACATTCGATAGATACAAACAGATAAAGATACAGATACAGATACAACTGCAGTCACAGTTACCTCGCTGCCTCCGCCTCTGCCTCTGCCACCGCCTCTGACAGTAATTACAATTCTTTTGGCATGTTAAAAAACGAACCACATCAATACAAAGATCAACAGTCATTATACGCTCCTCCTCACAATATGCATATAAAAAAGATATTGTATCTGTATCTGGCACGTTCGTGCGCTGCCCGAGCGACATTGAATTATCACATTGAGGGTTGCTGTGACAAAGTACAAAATAATAATAATGCCAGCATTCATATACGGACGCGATAATGGTGAGGGGACGAACGAGACGGCACTGATCGTCGTCGGCCCAGTTTGCTGTCGAGTTGGACCGGGTTGTTGTGCTGGGCGGGGGGCATGGCTTATTGTCATGCAACGACAAGATATTTACACACAATTACACGCGCCCCTTGCCCACCTTTTGCACACACATACACACACACACGTACGTTCTCGCATTGAGATTTTCTTTTCGAATTTACGTACAAAACTAATTTATCATCGAGAGAGCAACAGAAAAAAAAACCCGCTAAACTCTGCTCGGCTTTGTTTCGTTTCCTTCGACGTCTGCTTCTTCTTTTTCGTCTTTGTTTGAGTTTCTGTTGAATATTTTTTTTGTAAATACAATAAAAAATAATAAAGAGTCGGGTGTATTGAGTATTATAACCGCAAAATAAATAACGTATATAACAAACAAGTGATGGCGGCGACGAAGGCGATGACTGCAATCGATCGCCAAGCTTCAAAAGTCACTGAGAATGCTCCTCTGTTCCCTCTCCCCACCTTTACCCCTCTCTTTCCAACTTTCCTCTTTCCGTTCTCCCTTACTCCTTCTCGCTTGACTATACTTGTCGCCATCTCTGACTCGTTTTCCAAAGTTCCCAAAGCGGCGATTGAAGCTGTCAACGCAGAAGCACAATAAAAACCTTTTGTGTGTGTGCCAGTGTGTGTGAGTGTGTGTGTTAACGGCACCAGTCTCTGCGTGAGATACTTTGCCGCTCTCGCACCGGGCCAACTGTCCAATAATGTTAGCCAAGTCAATTTGTACAGTCTCCTCACTCCTCTCTCTCCTCCTTCTCATTCTCTCTCTTGCTTTGTTTAACTTTTCTCGCTGTGCGCAAACAATAAATGTTTTGTGGTGATTAAAAAGTACTGTGAAATCGATTACAAACTCGTACATTAAGCAGACATGCAGATATAGGCAAGGGGTGTCGGTCAGTTGTGAAGACCGGATATGCCCAATACGAGGTGAGGTTGCTCTGCACTTCGTCAATATTGGCGGAGCTCTAGCTGGGCAGGCGACACATGTTAATTCCAGTTAATCGCGTTCTTATAAACAATGAAGTGTGTAGAAGGGGCTGGTGTGTGTTAGGGGCGGGGCATACTCTTCCAAGTTGCTTTGCGGGCCAACTTAGTCGGCAACTCTTTCTTGAGCATTGGCCAAAGTGTAAACATATCAGGCAGCTTTTGTTGCAGAGCAGCGTCAGGCAGCTATTGTGTGGATGAAAACTTGACTTTGTGGGTTGTGAGCATGGCTAGGTTTGATATAGTGTCTAGGCTAACTTTAACAAAAATGCATACTTTGAGGTGCGACTTGTTTTCCATGATAACAGAGCTTGTACAGTGAAATGTTAAAATTAACAGAGTCAGAGGCCCACCGTATTACTTTTTCGAGATGAGAAAACGCAATGTCTACTAGTTTTGGCTCAATTTCAAATTTACAAACGAAAAAAATTGCCGTAATTCCAAATGAAGAGCCCATAGCACATAGCTCGACAAACAGATCTGCCTGGTGTGTCCGAAGCAGACACCAATCTAACAAAGGAGTTTCTAGTCTACCCCGTATGCTTTGACTTAATGAAATATAGAGCACATTGTCATTATCCTTACCAAAAAATAGATCTTAATACAGTTGTTATAATACTTAACTTACTTGATGTTCTAAGCTAAGCAAACAATAAGATTTTGATGATAAAATTGATCGCTTCTGGCCAATCAATTAGCTATATCTCGTAATTCTTGCTTAGATATGCAGATTTAAAATCAATTGGCAAATATCTGTCAGGCTAATTGCCGGAACAATGACAGGTAGCGAATTTATGTATGTATTGTATGTAAATTGCACGACAATACCCTGTCATGTTATTGGCTTAAACTGATTATTTGTTGCTTATCGCTTATGGCCGCAAGCCAAATACAAGCAATAAATTTTCGATGATATCTGATGGAAATAATATTATAAGAATGGCTATCCTAGGTAGCCAGTATTGTTATCTGATCACGAGTGATGGGAGTTGACCCCAGGAAACCGCATGATACGCGTGATTCCGACACGATAGTTTCCCAGAATATTATATTTAACTTATCATTTGGGGCACTTACGTAGCTTAAGGGAAAACTAGTGGAAAAGTCCCTCTCAAAATTGTAATACCTTCCTCAGATACGCAAATCGTTCTCTAGTTCAATTGCAATTCATTTGAAATTTGCGACGTTATCTTTCAACCAATTTATGACCGCACTATATGACACGACCAACGGTTCTTTCTGACGCTCTTGCGTTGATAAGGAGAGGAATCTATATCGCCCTCAACTAAAGCGACAATAACTAAATCATGTATATAGTATATATAAATATATATATCGCGTGATAAAACCAATAGAGCAGAGCGCCATGCACACTGAGAGAAACTAGAGCATTCATCTTCAATGTGAAACGAATTTTATTCAATTAGATCATCAATTTTATTTGTAAGCAATAAGAAAAGACAAAACAGATTCACATTTCGAAAAAGTACCCGAAAAAGTACCCCAGAAATAGCGTCTGGCTCTTGACACAAGTTCTTCTTCCTCCTCCTGATTCTCATCCTCCTTCTCCTTATGTCGCCAAGGTAAGAATCAAAACAAAAAACGATGCCGAAAAATTATGTGTGTGTACGGCGAAAGTTGAAACAATAACAAAAGCTGTTGGCAGAGCAAAGTTCGACAGAGTTTGGGTATGCACGACTAGCAGATATGATGTAGAAAGTTGTGGTGAAGGGGTGGCAGATACTTGATTGCCTTGTGTTTTTACCATGCGATCTTAATGAAATTTGGGGATATCTAAGATTATTCATTGAGCTATTATCTTGAAATCAAAGAGATAGCTTTCTTAAAACTGAGAAGATAAAGATATAGATGAGATAATAAAGATAAATGCTATTCATAAATTAAGCCTCTCTCCCTCACTTTTACTCTTACCTTCTGCACCCTTTTCTATATATTTCTTATCTACGAATTCTTTGTATATCCATCTATCTGGGGATCCTCTTTCTATCTACAGGTTAGATAGATAGTGCTATCTCCTTGCTTACCTCCCTCTCTATGTTTTTTCTTTTTCTCTATCTCAACAAGTTTATACATCTGTATATCTCTCTCTGTTTTTCTGTGGTATATATCTCTATCTAGAGCAGCTACCTCTTTGTCAGCCTTCCTCTTTCCATCCTTATATCAATCTCTAAAGTCTCTATATTTTCCTTGATCTTACTTTTTCGTCTCTATCTTTTCCTCTATGCTCAATCTCTAATCTATTTCACAATTTTTCTTATTCTTTCTTCCTGTCTCTCTTACTTTCCTTCTTCACTCATCATACCTACCACTCTATTGTTTACAGGGTATAATAAAGAGCAACAGTTCGCCCATTGCCAAAAGCCGTTTTACACGTTATTTGTTGCTGTTTTTGTTGCGTCGCTGCTGCTGTAGCTACCCCCTCTACCTTTGCCCCTGCTCCAGCTCTGCTGCTGCTGCTGTTGTTCCTATTGTTGTTGCGCTCAGCTGGTATTTATATTTTATTGGCCGCTGCGTTGACATCTGCGTTGAATTTAAGCTTCGTCGTCGACGTGTCGCCGGTTACTTTGTCAGTCGGCGCGTCGGAGCTGTGCAAAACTCACGCGAAATCGCTAGAGTAACAGAAGTAGATACAGCACGAGTAGCAGATACACAAATACTACAACAACAACAACAACAACCAGTGCAGCTCTTAAGTCTAGAGTCGAAACAGATACAAATTTTATATATATATTTTGTAGGTTTAGCCAATTCGCAGACACACATTCAGCATTGAGGGGCGAGCATCGATACCGAGTACGCGACTAAATTTAAATTTAAATCGCATACAAAGTGAACAACAGCAACAAACTGGCAACAACAACAACAACAACTGTAACTTCGTGTAGCGTCTGCAATTCGAGAACAAAAAAAGCAATTTGCATTCTGCATTTTAAGCCGCGCCGCCGTCGCCTCGTCTCGTTGCGTGCAACAACAAAAAGTGCGTACAACAAAAGATTAAAATCATGCCACTGCAACAACAACAACAGCAGCAATCAGTGCCAAGTATTGCTGCCATACTCAATCAGCAACTGCAGCGAGGTGAGGATCAACAGCAGCAGCAGCAGCAGCCGCAGATCAAAATTCAGTTGACTGCGAAGGAGATACAAAAAAGGTGCGAATAATTTAGCGGTAAAAGACACTAAAAAGTTATTAAGTTTACCATTTGATGATCATTATCAAATAAAATAATATTTGACATACATTTTGTGTGCGATTGCGACAGCGCCCCCCGAGGCTGTGGTTGACTCGCGAGGGGGTGTACACGTTGCGTATACGTCACGTGCTACAGCCAAAATAAATTCAATCAAATGTGCGCGCGTAAGAGAAAGAGAGAGAGAAAGAGGGAGCAAGCAATAGAAAGTGCCAAATTAAAAATGAATTGTTTGTGAAAACAATCGATTTAATTTATTGCACTAGCAAATACCCTGTTAAGTTAAAGAACCTTAATTCAACTGCGTAGCTTGCACTTGTTTTGGCACTTCGATAAAGTATTTTATTAAGTGCGCACTTTAAACATGATTTACATAGCTCTAATAGCTCCGCTAAAGATACTTTGAAGTCATGCGAGCACGCAAAGCAGAAAGTAGTTCTCAAATTCCAGTTAGTCAATTAACTGAGCAAATAAATACCCTGTAAATAGTGCACTAAACTCAAACATTAGCAAAACATGCACATTACGCGCACGAGATACGTAAATAGATGTAATAGATACAAATTAATTGGCTCGCGAAATCGAAAGTGCCAAGTGAAAATTGTAAACAAAACGGGAGAACTCTTTAGACAAATCAAATAGCAAATGTTGGACTAGCATATACCATGTAATGAGTGCAAAAAACAACAACAACAGTTTTTATAGCTAGTTCTATAGCCTCTTCTAACCTATTTTACTTTTAAAGGGTATTAGGATATCAATTCAATGCCGTCAGCATGCTCACCTGTTGTAATTATTGTGCCGGAAATTTATTATACTTGTAAAAGTTATATATGTATGTATACAAATCGTTTACCAAGTGCTATAAATGTTTATGGCACATAAAACCACATCTTGTGCAAACAAACTGGTTCCATAATACCCTTTGCAGTGATTGATCTAAGCGCATTACAAATCTAAATTATTTTATGCTTGCTATAAATTTTATAGCAACAGTTCTAATGGTTACATTAGAGTTACACCTTGATTTATAAGAATGTAAGTTAAAATAAACTTATTATTTAAATTGATTATTTTAATTACTTATTTTATAGCACCCCTTAACCACCATTCCGATGGTACAGGGTATTTTAGCATAAACAAATTTCTTATTTTTGCATTTTCCGCGAGACGCCGAAACCGAAGCATGAAACCAGTTTTGGGCCGATCAACAAGCTTGTCAAGTCACAAAAGTCGCGTCGACTCTTTGGCCCCAGACACACAACAATAAATCATCTACGCAAAACCATCGAACGGGCACAACCAGAAATACTACGAGTCTTATATAGACTCGCAGAGAATTTATGTCTGCGATGGCTCACGACTTATGCCGCTTAACCCATTAACGACAGAAACGATTTGCAGCATGCGATTTATGCGACGATCGACAGAGCATTAGCATTAATACTCTCGCGATCTGATTAACTCGATTTCCGTTCGCGCGACGTCAAAATGTCAAAGCGTAGAGCGCTTTTTTACAATTCACATATCATAAGAGTTATAAAAAACGTTCGACTCAAGGCCGAATCCATGGGAAAATCTGCAAGAATGTCATGGAAAAGACCCGCGAGACGGCGACGCGTCGCGATAAACTTTTCCGCAGTCAACAACTTGTTTTGCATTTCTTCTTCGAAGAATTCCTATGATAAGTGACAAAGTGATAAGTTATATGAGATTTATAGGGAATATATATATTCCATCCATTGTAACCAAACAACCCACCAACCCAACCACCCAATGGAAAATTCGGTAAGCGGAACTACGCAAGCGCAGGCGCAGGTGAGTACCCCAAGCAGGTGAGTGTAGTGTGTTTGTGTTGCTGTTTAACATGCTGTACGTTATGCCATAACGGTTTATGGGAACTCAGCAATGGGGAAGCTCGCTCGCTTGTTCATAGCTCATCGCTGTTATACGCGTGGCGCAAACATTTGCAAACATTGGGAACCTTATCTGGGGAGGGCGCGTCGTTTGCACAATGTGACGGGGTTATCGGCAGCCTGGGGAAGATTATCGAACAAATTAAATGAGCTCTGAGTGTGCTTAAAAAATTTCTGTATCAAATGTAATCGATCTGCATAGATCAATGTCATGAACATTCGAAGAATAATGTTGAATTCTTTTTTTCAAGAAATAAACTTTATTTTATATTATGCAGGAACTAGAAAACAGCTCGTTAGCATAGCAAAGATCGCAAAGATATACACAAGAACAGCTGTACTGATTACCTATCAGTATTCTATTGGCTCGTGTTATACTGAACAAGAATTCACAATATAAACTGGAAAATATTAAAGATTCACATGTGCATTTCATCCCACACCTTGACTGACTCATTAAGCATGTGTGCCAGGCATTCTAAACTCTCCCGATCTAAACAGACTGTCATCGGTAAACAATATACGTTTTAATAACCTTTCTGGTCGACTGCTTTGACTAACTGAAAAAACGCGAATGAAGCTAAGGGAAATTACATTTTCAAACGTAAATTTCATACAGCAATTGAGCAGATCTATTAAAATTACTGTGTAATTTAGACAACAAATGAGTGAATAGATAATATTGCATTTAATTATAATAATCAACAATATTTCAACTGTTTTTAAAGAGCTTAAAGCTTATTAGGTTTATGAATGAGTGAAAATATAAATAATTATAACAATTAATATGCTTTCACTAGTTCAAAGTTTGACTTAAAGTCAAACTTGTTTCAACAAACTTTCTACTTTATAACAGTATTTCAAATTTCATTCACTAACAACTTTCAAAACGGCTAAAAGCTTTGGCTAATTCGATAACGCGCAGCTTAGGCACATCTCTAGCGCGCAGAGCTTTCGCACTGGCAAAAGCTGTGTGAACTGAGCACACAAGTGCGCGCTTGCTTTGGCTCTCGTGCTCTCTCAACGTTGGCGTTCTGCTGGTAGTGTTTGATAAGCAGCGTCGACTGCGCTGCTACGTCTGAGTGCTGCTGCTGCGCTGCCTCTGCTTGGCGTCGAGCCATACGCCGTGGTGACCAAAGCTTGTTTTGCGCCCTCAGCTGAAGTTGATCGAGTGAGCGCGCCCCTTGCCATCTTTCAATCGCAATCAAACGATCGACCAAAGCGCAGGTTAGTTCAATTTCTACTGCGTCCTCTGCAAGTGCGTGAGTAGTGCAAGTGAGTGCGAGTGAATGCAAGTGAGTGTGAGTGAGTGTTTCAATTAATTAAGAAACTCGTTGTCAACTCTCTTTTCTCTGGCTTAAAAAGAGTCTGCAAGTGCACAGATCATTCAGTTATCATTGAACCTGCCTCCCTCGCTCTATCAATCCTAGGTTAATTTCGTCGGCAGTTTGTTATACAATTTATATGCGTGAATGTGAGAGTTTGTGCCTGATTGTGCGTGCTTTTTTTTGTGACTTCATTTTCCATTCGCTCACAATTTATGTCAATTTTTGCGCAAATATTCCAAATGTTTATCGCATACGACGCTCTCTATCGCGGTGTATATATTTCTTTGGAGCTCGGCCTTCGGCGGGGCCAACTTTATCTGGCCCGCTGGCTACTTATGTACTGAAATAATGATTAAAGCGATATATCGAGGAGGAAAACAAACTACACACGCCTTCTACTATCTATAGCTTCACTTTGTACCTGTAACATCGCAATTGTTGTCGGAGACTACCGCATTATTGTAATAATTATGTGCATTATTTAGCATTTAATACACACGCCAATATGCACGTGGGAGAGACTGCGCAGCGATTAATCAAATCGAAGTAGTATACTATATATATACACTCACATATAATATACATTATTCAAGCGAACTGAATTTGGAAAGTTCAAAGTTCTCCTGTTTTTTGAATATATTTAAAAGTGCATTCGCAAACGACTTTCATTTAACAGTCTCTCTCGAAAACAAAACAAAAATAAAGTATATAAAACGGAAGAGAAAAATGATAATTAAATGTGTGTGCTATTGCCTTGAAGCCAACACACATTGTGTTTTTTACATATTTCTAAAATACTTTGGAAATATTCAAACAACACACACACACACACATTCCTATATGGGCTGTTCTACTTTTGTGCTCCCCATATAGTATGCGTTTTCTATACAAATTAGACATCTGAACGTGCTTGTGTTCCGACGCCTCCTCCTTATCACAATTATCATTGACCAAAACAAACCGACAGTCGACAGGCGGGTCAGAGAATCTATAAAGTTATTATTAAAAAATAAAAAAGAAATCACAAATTAATTATATAGCAAAAACAAATCAAACAATCTCTGATAAGCGCACGCCGTCGAATCGTATGATTCGAAGTACAAACTTCCAGATACTTTATATATATGGGACGCGTCTGGCTTTGGCAGAAACTCAAATATTTAGCATGTATATGTATAGCAAATTACGAAGTGTTTATCTGCCAAAGATATAAACCATAAAAGCTCCGCAAACTAAAAACAAAAACAAAAGTAAAGAAAGAAATATTTTATGTTGCCTTGCGGCGCGAGCACAAGCTGATAAAATGTGTTGACTGTACCGGCTTATAAAACATAATTTAAATACCCCCGAAAATATGGTTTATTGCCTTGGGCAAGGCAGTTATCTGCATTATTTAAACTACTTTAGAGCTACTTCATGACAAGGTGAAAAGATTGAAACAGAATTAGTACAAGCTAAAGTTTCTAGAACTGTCACGATTTTGGTGGAATTTCCAAACTTTGTAGAGTTATAAGGAAGTTTAGGTTTGCAATTTGTTGCTATAGCAAAATGCATTCAAATTTGTGTGGGTTTTCCACTTAAATGTAGTCAATATTCGCAGAATTTACAAGTCAAGTTGAGCTATAAAAGAAACCTGCATATAAGAAATGCATTGACACAAAAGTTTCTTATATGGTGTACAAGTATATGTTTTGTATTTTAGTTAGTTTCTTAGCTTGATTAACATATATGATCATTAAGTTTGACATATTCAGAGATCAGTTTATATAGAAACAGATTAGGAAATGTGCAGTGCACTTTATCAACTCAACACATTGTTCTAGGAAAATTAACATTTGAATTATTCAATTGAAATGCCTGCATTTAATTTAGTATATTTTATACTTCCGTACACTTCGCCGAAGTCAATTCTCCTACTATTTTACAACTTATAATTAGCAGCAAATTATCTGATTATTTATTATGAACTATTACGAGTTTTATTGCATCATAGCAATAATTTATATATACACAAATTTTATGATCTTGTCTTCAATATTATCATTAAATAGTCAACACGAAGTACTCAATATACATTGTGCTGAGTAGATACTCCCACAAATCTAACGCCAAAATATTCATAAGGTATTTGAGCATCTGTTCTAATTCTATTTACTCGATTCATAAGCACTTGTTCATTATGCCAGCTGTCATTGATCTATTATAATCCTGTGAATTAATCTCAATTTCGCAAGAGGCGGCACAAATGAAAGACACGAGAGAATCGAGATTATATAATCCGATAAGCTATTAACACTGCGCCCTGTAACACATGACGCCCCGGGCACGAGTGGCAAGATGACGTTAGATTGGCATGCGAAATCGGGGCTAATTGAATCACATCTCCCAATGCTCACGCGAAATCAGTTAGTCCAAACTGTTAATTGTTTCTAAAAAAAATCGTAGAACATTTTGATAAATCAATCGATTACTGCACACACGCATAGTGACTAACTTTTGTTGGTAGAGTTCGTTATCACATGATTGCTAAACAGGTTGAGTACGGAAGATTTGAGCTAGAGATTGAACTATCTGAGGACAAGTGTCAATTTAATCAAGCAATTCCATTGAAGAACTCCAGTCAGTAGACAAGTGTGAATATAATTAGAATGCACGTGATGTGCCATGCTATCTACACTAACGGCCAAAAAAGTTTCCAATTACATTGGGTGACAGCTGTCTGGAGATTTCGGCTGTCTTTATAGCAAGTCGTGTTATACCTGAAGGTAACAGCAGACTAGACGTAGATGACGCACCTTGGCGGGGTATGTAAGAAATACCAGTTTCTTCTTCTGTTTCTACCAAACTATACAACCCACGCCTTATGGCACACTAGTTAGCTCAACGCTACCTCAGAGATACCCTATATAAATTTATTTTATGGCCCGGTATTGATTGCACGCGCTTTGATTAGCAATCAGAACGTAACAATGCACGAACCTAGGGCAATAATGGGGACATATATGTAGCAAGGTCCCACTGACTAGGTATCTATCTATCTATATATAGCCCTGATAGTGTCGTAATTATGACGTTTACATATGGCAGATATAGTGCAAATGAATTAGCATAGAATACACTAAACTAAAACACTATTAAAAGCAGTTGTAAATATTTTTGTCGTACTTGTTGTCTCGTGTCTTGCTGATATCGTTGATAAGGCGCCATTATATCGCCACGACCCTGTGGCGCACCCACCCACAGTCCACGAGTGAGACACACATGTCATGTGGCTGTCGCACTTTTCACTTTTTAGTGCCGTTTCTGGCAACTTATCAAGCGACTCTGTAGACATTGGGCAAAGTTTGGAACACTCTGAGGTAGCTTCGGCGGGGTTTATAAACAGCTTGCGCAATAAAACGTCAGCAGTTGCCGCCGATAAGCGCTGATAAGACTCAGCAGCAGCAGCAACGGCAGCGGCAGCTAGTATAATTATAGAGCATAAAGTACTATATAATATATAGATGCTCGTGCGCAAGCGGAAGGACGTGCTGTGCGAAGATCAATAGAGCTTATCAGCGTGCCCAATACCTAATAGCTGCACGTCGCTATAAAAGATCGTGCAATGTAAATATAATGAGCTAAATGAGTTATCAATGTGAAGAGGGGGACCGGCGGAAGGGGCAGGTAAACTAGTTAGTTTGATCTGAATTCGATGAGCGTATCGAGAAACAGATGCGCTTCGATAATTATGCAAATATAGCGTAAATATCTCGCAAATAGGGAAGCAGAACACGCGTTCGCTTGTCCAATAATTGCAAATATTTGTAAACAGTATCAATATCTCTGGACTCTAGACCGATACGATACGATATGATACGCTGCTCATTTAGCTGTCATACCACTTAGCGCGTAAACCTCAATTATGTGTTCCGAAAATTGAACTATTCGTCATGGACAAAATATCACACACACTGAAATTACGTATACGTCATCGAGGCAATCGCATCGCATTCATCACTTTCAGTTGTCGTCTATCAAAATCGCAACATGCTGTATATAAAGAAGACAACTCACTCTACACTAATCAGCGATGAACTGATTTTAAGCGCTCTCAACTGCAAGGCTTTTATTGCCATAATCCCTAGAAAATCAAGTCGATTACTTTCTTGAGGATAATCATTATCGATAACAATAGATTTGGCCAACTTTAATATTTCTAATTTTAATAATTACCTTCGTAGCACTATGGGAATTTCACGCGGCATTTTATCTCAAGTGCACCAGATTAGTCAATAAATCTCTGTGAGTCAGGTAATGATTTCTCAAGGCCCCTTCTTCAACCGATACCAATTTTCGAGTGGCCTAATGCCTCGACAAATCTCATCACAATCTATCGTAAACACGATTAGTCTTATCTTGGACACCAGTTGAAGATTAGTTCAAGTCCAAGATCAGTAGGAAAGCTCTTCAAGCGAAGCCAAAGCTTCAGAAGCTTCTGACAATCCCCTAGACAAGTCTACACGGTGATAAGTCTACACAAAAGCTACTTTAAAGCTCAACACACTTCAATTAGCACGTTAACACGCTCCACAATAGAATCCACACTTGCCTTATCAACACTTCCTCTCGATCTACCTCAATCGTGCACAAACAATCGCACGCGATTAGCCCCAGTGTTTTAACTATATAATATATGATAAATATATGGGAACCACAATATTGTTTTTATAAAAATAGATCCGAACTTTATACCAAATCGAATCATATCGCATGCCGTCACCTCATGATTCCCGTTGAAGTGCTGCGTGATCCTTCTGGGCAAATCAATTAGCAATTCGTTGAGAGATATTATAATTAATAAAAGGTGCACGATTCCAGCTATGGATAATTGATTTATTTGCATAACATATGTAAACAATATCCACACAAAACCAAGTTCCGTTCCAATGCGATCCAACACTTCGATTTGGTTTTCGCTTGGCCCAAAACTCGAATGAGGAACGTGAATTGGTGGCGAGTGTGGCGCGTGTTTGGAATTTTAAGGCCAAAACAAAAATGCTGTGACATTGTTTTCGTATTATCTATACCTGGTAAACTTTGTAGAGAGGGTATCATTGTTGGTATAGGGTCGTTCATAGAGTTTATCTCAGAGATCATAAGTGCTATGTAAGGAAAAATCATTGGACTATTCTAGAAGTCTATTTCACAACATGACTCAAAGAATTCTGTTTTCCTTTGCATAACTCAGTTGTTCTTAACACTAAAACAAATCAAATTTTGCACAGTTAAAGCTTTATATGAATGCTATAGTTCCACAAAGTCTTTTTGAAAACACAACAAAATTAGTTGGAATATGCACTAAACATTGATAAAATAGGGTAGTTCATTGTTGACGCTTTCTAAACTATTTATTACTGTTTTGGCTATTATAGATCGTTTGCCAAAACACGTCATACTGCCTATCGATCTATTTTGCTCATTTTCCCACCCCGTCTCTTGCCCCACTCCCACACACTGACACGTTTCTTTCTTTGCCCCCGTCAATTAGGCAGACAAACATTTGCCTTGGCTGTTTACCAAAACGTTTCTCGTAAGCCACCGCACAAAAGACAATTACAAATATGATTAAAAAACATTTGTGCGGACACTAAAAAGTTGAGCAAATGTTGGGTCAGGTTGTATTTTGTAGCCACAGCAAAGTGCAACAGGAATAGACATGCCTCCGCGTGTCGTGCGTTGTATTGCATAACAAACTGTGCTGAGAGTTGACACGTGTGGGGATTATCAGAGATATGCCAGTTGCATATAGAGTATATAGTATAATAACCAACAGCTTCCCAAGATCAAAGTTCTGTATACGCATAGGTTATCACTGTAGCCTTGTGCAATAAAAAAACCTATTAAAAAGTGTAACTAATCTTAAATCAACATACATTTCATTTATATTTAGACAAACATATAGTAACATATATACTCATCTATATATCGACTTGCCTGATAGCACAAGCAGCGCTTCATTCAGAAAAACAATTCCATTTGTTCAATTAACTTGGACTTGCATTGCGTGCAATTATGATAGACAAAACGCGTCAGTTCTTAACCCGATTTCAATCACGATACGAACTCGATTTCAGATTGATAGAGCAATCGACGTTGCAGTGATTTATTTGCATCGATTGCGTAGCGTACGCAATGCAATTTACAATTTGCAATACGCAATTGCTGTGCAATTGTTAATGTAATTGATAGGCGTAATTGAAACAGGCAGGGAAAGTGAGAGAGAGGGGGAGAGAGAGGTGAGAGGGGAGAGAGAGAAGGAGAGCAGCTAGAAACCTTGTTTGTTTCAATTGGCAGCTACTGTGACAAGTTAACTTCCCCACAGTCAGACCATATCTCAAATAAACCTTAGCCAACCCACTATTGAAGGTGTTAAGCGGCCTGATAACGCCTGAACATGAACTTCTATACAGCCGAGAGATCGTAAAGCATTAGAGAAGTGGAGCAAGAGACAAGGAGAGAGAGAGCGAGAGAGAGAGAGCGAGCTAATTGCCTTAGCACAATCGTAAATTCTGGAGATCTACGACGGTTTTATGCTCACACAGCACGAGTCGAGGAGGATTTGCTAATTTTCATGCTCTCTATATCTCTTTTACTCTCACTCTCTCACTGGGAATTCTCTCTCTGGTGGTGCTATAAATGGGCTTTTGATTTACGCAGAAGATATATGCTCAATAGAGATGTACGTATAAATATTTGTCTATGGGGCACTTCGTTGCTCAGATTGGCATTGACAGTGGAGCTGTCGCTTCATTCGCGTGCAGAAGTTCCAGTACAGATTCGATACTACGATAAATTGAACATAATATAATATAACCCGCGTATTTATAGCAACAAATTTGACAAAATGGGCTGCGAGTGTGTGAAACGGTAAAGAAAGAATAAAGAAAATATTATTAAAAACTGAAACCAAAACAGAAATGTTAAAGCACTCATAAAAATTTGGCCTTTTTGACCTTCAAAAAAAGTAAAAAACGATTGTTTTCAAAACCAAAGTGTTATGAAATTGCATAGACATATCCTTAAGCAACAATTAGTTAGTAAATAGTGAGGGCAGAGAGTGTTAAATGAGTTCTTCGGCTATTTCGAGCCCCCAAAAAACTCATGCTGACATATTCCAAAAATAAAGCGGCGTCGGCGTATATTTTTTTTCGAAATTTCAAATACAAAACTTTTTGTGTGACCCAAAAAAATCATCAAATGTTTAATAATATATTTATACAGAAATTTGCTATATAAGATCTTATTTATATATGCTCTTAAAGGTATATAGCTAGATTTCTTTGTTAAACATCTGGACAATTGGGCCAGGTAGTCGCAGGGGCTTCACTCCTGCAGGACTTCGCAGACAGCTGTTTGCCAGCTGTGGCAAATGGGCTTGAAAAATCGATGCTGTGCACCAGACTGTACCTTAACAACAACAATCATAGGCACAACAATGTTATTAAATTGTTTAACCAACCCTCAAACATAACGCCAAAGAACAAACAACACGCCACATTCCTTAGGAATGTAGGGACAGAAGTCCTTAGGTTCTCAAACAGCGCAGACGAAATGCAGCGAGAGTTGTCAACGAAGTTGTTTCTATGTGAGTGTGTGTCTCTGTGTGTTTGAGAGTGTATGAGTGCGTGTGTACTGCTATGTGTGTGTGGCTGTGTAAGCTAAAAATTAATTGAAAGGCTTTTGAACTAATGCCCGAGCATGATTGATGTGAACTCAATGCGAGGTCTCTTTGTCTCTCTGTCTCTCTGTCCATCCATTATCTAGGCGCCCGTTTGATAGCGAGACTTCACCATTTAATCATTTACCGTTAATTAACCCCACCGTGTGTTAATAAATAATAAACATAAATTTTCATTTAGTTCCTAGAATCGTGTTAAATTTACCTTGTGCCCATTTCAGTTTCTGCAAGGTGTTTAAAATGAAAGCATCCACATTGGACAAACTGAGCTGCTTCCTAGCCGAGCTGCTGGGCACAGCTATCCTCGTATTCCTGGGCTGCATGGGCTGCGTGAAGACAGATGCCTTCCCTAACCAGCATCTACAGATTGTGCTCAACTTTGGTTTCGCTGTGCTGATTGCCATTCAATGCTTTGGCTGTGTTTCGGGAGCTCATCTTAATCCCGCAGTGACTGTGGCTGCATATATCTATGATCTGGTCACACTGCCCATGGCATTCATCTACTTTGTTGGCCAGATGTTGGGTGCCTTTATTGGCTATGGATTGCTGAAGGCACTGCTGCCTGAGTCTACACAAAACGGACTGTGCGTCACGCTGCCCCATGCATTGGTCGGAAATCCTCAGGCCTTTGGAATTGAATTCGTTGCCACGGCTATACTCATCATTGTCTGCTGCGGCGTCTGGGATCCACGTAATGCTCAGCATCATGATTCAGTGGCCATTCGCTTTGGCCTGGCCATTGCCTGTTTGGCCTGTGCAGCGGTAAGAAGCAGAGAAGAAGGAGGAAAAAATCACAGTCGCTTTAACTATCTTCTACATTTAACATTTGCAGGGTCCCTTCACCGGCGCCAGCATGAACCCGGCCAGGTCCTTTGCACCTGCCCTGTGGAACGGCAACTTCGAGAAGCACTGGATCTACTGGCTGGCACCACTAAGCGCTGCCGGCGTCACTGCCATCGCCTACAAGGCTGTCTTCAGGCGTGAAGTTGTCACTGCTGTGATCAGCTCGGACGAGAAGATCCGTCAGTTGGAGGATGTGCAGCTCTCATAGAAAATGCTCTCACGCACACACAAACACACACACACTCACACATACACATAAGTGCCAAGCAACCAAATCTTAAGCAAATCTAGTCTAAGCTCGCTGCGACAATGCACATGAATATCGTATTCACGCCCATGTCGTGCGATAATCTAAAGTTTCGATTAATAAAGAAAACATAGACATTTTTTTATATCTTAAAGTTGTTTGTGAATTGACATAGATATAAGTTGGTTAGGTTGGCAAACTGAAGGTTTCTTCAAATTGGGAGGAGTTTCCTTTATTACTTATAAGGTGAACTATCATATCTGTCTATTGTATGGCATTAAAGGTGGCTTAGAATTAATCTTTAAGTTACATTCTAATTTACTTATAATATTTTCTTTATATAAACTTATGATATGATACGTGAAACTAATAGAACCTTACTGGTTGTAGTTTACGATTTAGTTTACTACTACGTTTAAGTTCCTTACTACTATGTTTAAGTTCCTCAGGTATTTTCTAAGTATTCTACTTAGTAATATTTCAATTGGAGGAACTGAGAAGAACTCCCTAAAAGCTACCCCATCTCAGCTTAACTTAATCCCCTTTCAAAGTATGCAACAACTTTGCTTTGCATTTCTGGTCAAATATTTAAAAAATTCAAAATTGAAAGTGAAAAACAGTTTGAGATGGTATCTTTGAAACACCAAAAGAAAAGCAGGTATAAGAAACTAATATTCCTACCAAAGATCCTTAAAAATCTCTCTTAATCTTCTTTAAAGAATCTTTTCCTTACGCCCTGCTTTGCAAACGCCCCTTGATCTTCTCGCTCTGTCCCTAATTCTTCTATGGGCGCCTCAAAGTAGGCCAGTTTTGTAGGCTGCGCTGGCGTTTATCATTAATCAACGGTACTTAGCGGCCATTGCGATAGCGCCGGAGTATTGGCCAGCCAAGCCAAGCGCCATATTCGCAACGCGTTCCGCCATCTCGATGTGATAAGATTGTGATTCATCGACAGAGCGCAGTGTGGCAATGTGCGCGGGGCCGCTGTCTGTCCTGTTCCTCGGAAAACACACGCTATGATTAATTAGAATTTAATTTGAATCCAACTAGAAGACTGCCTGGATGGACAGACGAACCGAACCTAACTGAAGCAACGTTGGGGTGCCTATCTAGTCGAGAAATGGCGCAAAAATGTATCCGCATAATAATTAGCATTATGGCATTATAATTCATATTGATCGATTGAGGGAGGGCAATTTAAAGTCATGGCTAGGGTGCCCGCTCGAAGTCACAGTCGACCACCTGCAGTTAGTCAAGTCAGCGGTCTTGCGGCCAAAACATGTCGCAGCAAAAGTTACAGCTCAGCGATGCGGGTGCCTCCTCTTCCCGCTGGAGACGTTTCTATTTACGCACAGAGCAGCGACATCGCGTTGCCGCATTCTTTGCTGAGTTTGTGGGCACGGCCACGTTCATCTTTATTGCCTGTATGGGTTGTGTGACCACGCCCCTGTTTACCAACTCCCACTTTGAACTGAGTCTTAACTTCGGGTTGGCCATCATGATTGCCATTCAAAGTTTTGGTTCGATTTCTGGAGCTCATCTCAATCCTGCCATCACTTTGGCTGCCGTCATCTATGGCGCCTTGAGTTGGTACATGGGCATTGCATACCTGATCGCTCAGGTAGCTGGTGCATTAGTTGGCTATGGAATCCTCAAGGCTGTGCTGCCACTGAGTGCCATCATTGGTGTGGATGAACCCGCCGGAGTTTGTGTCACTGTGCTCAGCAAGGACATTTCCGAGTTGCAGGGTGTTTTCATTGAGCTACTTTGCACCTGCTTTCTCACCATGGTTGCCTGCTCTGTTTGGGATCCACGCAATGCAAGACTCAAGGATTCGGTACCACTGCGCTTCGGCTTGACCGTCTCCAGTCTTAACTTGGCAGCGGTGCGTATGATTAACTTAACATGAAGTTAATGCGAAGATTACATGATTTACCTTCTACAGGGTCTCTTCACTGGCTCCAGCATGAATCCTACTCGCTCGCTGGGTCCCGCCGTGTGGAATAATTCATGGCAACACCACTGGATCTACTGGGTCGGTCCTTTGGTGGGTGCAGCTCTCACCTCGGTCATCTATCGCTTTGCCTTCAAGGGCAACAGCGATGACGAGATTGAACTACGAAATTCAAATGCCAAAATTAAGTTTCTAGATAAGGTTTAGCTCTCGTGCCTCCGCGCTTAAGTTGCCTCTATATAGTTTTAATCTAAATATGTTAAGTAACTGCAATAAACCATATACCGACCAGATTTCATATCTTACAGTAGCTATTTATTTTACGAGCTCTTATTATATCATTAGGGGGAAATCAACACGTTATATTATATGTAGTTTTCAAGACACGTCAGCTCAGTAATTGTATCAGTTGTGAGGTTCTTAAGAGGATAATCTAATGTTTTCTATAATCGACACTTGGCACTGGTACAAACCTATAAAACTTAAGTATATAATTTGAATTTCCAAAAATCTAAGTACTTCTTAATATGATTATGTTAATTCTTAGTAAATAAGTTGTATATTTTGACCTGTTGACAACAAAGAAACAACTGAATGACTGATAAATTATCAGTGATAATACATATCAATAAGAATTTCAGAAATACATATATACAAATTGACAATTAATCTAGAAAAATAACTAAATTCTGCACAGCGATAGATACCTGCCAATCATTCTCGGTTATCAAATAACTTATTCAATATCTTCAGTTCTCAGTGCAGCGTCAGTGTCATATGATATGACCTTATCTAACTACCATACTTAATGCAGTAAGTGAGTTAAGACTGCCAATCTCTCGAAAAGTACACCATCCTTATAAACAACATTCTCATCCACTCAACCATATCTCTGTTTTACATCTTTAATAAAATTCAGGAAGCAGTCTCAACAATCATTCAGTAATTCAACGCATAGGACAGTCCGCTATGTGTACCATGAATGGTTTATCTGGGATCGTATAGCTGTCGCTGTAAATAATTTGCACAATCCCACAAGCACTTGTTAGCTAACTTTAAAAAATAAATAAGAACTTCGTGAAAATAAGAAAAAATCCGTGGAGAAATGCTTGAAATTGTTTTCGTTGGGTCGCAGATTAAATACCCTAAGGCAGCTACTCGAGTCTCTGTTTCGAGTACTTCGGGTGATATTGCAATTGAGTCAGACAGTCACCTGAAAGCGTGCTTAGTAATCAGTTTGTGAGTTATCTCTAGAAGAACCTATAGTAAATATGTGTACATATGTTATATAGTACAATATATAGACTGAATCAAAGCAATGTCACCTGATATGTATTTTAGGTTGTTCGAAGTTTCTATTTAAAACAAGCCAGAAATATAAAACGACAGATAACCCTAAGTGTTGAGCAACTTTCATTAACTGGGGAAGCAGAAAGTAAAATTGGAATCTCCGTACTATTTATTTCGGATTATGTTTATACTTATACTGGGGCCATAAATTTTCCATTTCATATTTTCGTTCAGTATCAGTCAACCCTCGTCGGGCATAATAAATAATATACGCACATCGGGCCTGGGGAGTGTCAGCTGATAATTGGGCTTAACGCTTGATAATTTGATAATTGCTTATTGATAATAACCATTGTTGAAGATTAGTTGCAATTTAAAGTAGTCGTCGTCGTCGTCGTCGTCGTCGTCAGCCGGGACACGATTTGAGCAAGAATGGGAGAGTGTGTACTAGGCAAGGTACTACCCGAGGTATGCTCCAAGTTCTCCAAGTACCTGCCAATGCGAAGCCTAATCAGCCGACGCAACGCTTACGACTAACGACTAAACGACCAAACTGCCGAACTGCCGGCTGAGGCGCTGCACTCTCACTCTCGTATCCGTCTTTGGGGGGCACTAGATTCAGTTGTGCTCGGTGCGTTCACGTTAAATGTTGTTTAACTCCAAGAACACTGTATATAAGTACTGTACCTAGTCTATATCGAGTCGAGAATGACTGAGCTAAATCTGAACCCGAGGCAGGTTTGCAGTATTTAAAAACCCGTGCCAATTCGATCTCAACATTAATCGTTTGTCGTCTTCGTTTTACAGAGGATCCGTCTCGAAAAAAAATGCGCTTTAGGCTGTTGGATAATGCAGTCATCGTGTTCGGTGAAATGATTGCGACTGCGATGTTGATGTTCCTTGGCTGCATGGGGTGCGTCACATCACTTGCTTTCATCAATACGAATCTGCAGTGCAGTCTGAACTTTGGTTTCGTCGTCCTCATCTGTATACAATCTTTTGGCTGCGTGAGCGGAGCACATCTGAATCCCTGTGTAACAATAGCTCAGTTGATTTACCAGATGATATCGTGGCCCATGGGAATAGCCTACTTTGTGGCCCAAATTCTGGGCGCCTTCATTGGATATGGTCTTCTCAAGGCGTGTCTTCCCGAAGATGCCATTTGCAGTTCAAAAACGCCCAAAGGCGTCTGCCTCACAATGCTGGCCGACAGTCTGACGCCCGGACAGGGAGTCCTTATCGAGTTCCTGCTCACCTTCGTATTGATCTTCATCTGCTGTGCCGTCTGGGATCCACGTAATTCCAAGTTTCAGGACTCCACAGCTGTGCGCTTCGGTCTGGCTATCGCCTGTTTGTCGTTAACTGGGGTAGGTTTTCTGCTTGCCTTATATATACCCGATCTATTCTTTATTTATAATATTTATACTATTCACAGGGACAATTCACTGGCGCCAGCATGAATCCGGCACGTTCGTTGGCCCCTGCCTTGTGGAACAACTATTGGGAATACCATTGGATCTATTGGGTTGGTCCCCTAGTGGCATCAGTGCTTTCATCACTCGTCTATAGGTTTATCTTCCGTCGCGAAGTCGTGGATAAAAACACATTACCCGAGTAATCGTTCACATCCGAATCTATATAGAAAGTAGCGTACTGCTCAGCATTATTGTTTGTCTATATAATGTCTTCCAATCAGTGTGTGTCCCTAAACAAGTAGTACAGAGGTAATGTCTAAAGATAAATATACAGTAGTTATAAATGAGATTCTTTTCGTATGACATAAATTATAAGTTTTATTTTTGTGGGTTCCAAGATGTAAAGGATCTTTGAGGTTTCAAGTTTAATGGTTTCCTGTAGAGGGAAAGTTATAAACATACACATATTATATACCATTAAGTACACCTGTATAGTATACAAATACACATTTCTATATATATAAACACTGTGGACACAATAATTAGGGTTTTTGTCACTTAGCTGTAATTACAATCGCAAGCGAACTTCATGTGAATATCTAATAATAATACCTTAAATAAATATCAAGTACAATATGTACACATATAGAATCCTAACACTTATAAGGGCTAACACGTCTAGCGCGTCAATTGCATGGGAATATCTACGTTAAATACAGACGTTACTGAGCTGCCGATTATTTACAGATTTGGGCTAAGTTCACGAGTTGCACTTATGGAAATTTTTCGTAGAAATGCGGTTAAGTATTATAAGAATTTATAATTGATTATTATCATATCTTTTTTGCATAATCATGTGCTAGATTATTATATTATGACGAAGTTCCGCAATAGGTCTATCAAGAACATCGACCACATTCAAACTCTTATCTTACACTTACGGGTTACAGAAACTGTCTGTTCGCATAGATTATATTTAATTATTTTGAATTAGTTGGCCTGATAGCGGGAGGCATACGATAAGACGAATGATGAAGACGTGAGCCAAGATTTGTTAATGGTATGCAAAACGCCGCTGTAATCGCCCTGGCAACAGTTTACATAGATGACCTGAGCACCGCGACCCCCTCGAGTTTAATTGCGAACTGGCAGAAGGTCAAACTATTGATGAGTGCAACGAGGGAGATAAATTGGACCGTTTCAGAGTTCTCTTGTTTTTATTAATCAAAGTATCATGATTATTTTTATATAATATAGGTATCCAGATGTAGAGGGGTATATTCAGTCGTATAGGCGGCAAGTTTCCAGAGTTGTGGTACTATAATAGACGCCGAGAGTTCTCCGATCAACTGCAGAATCGCCGACTGAGGTTTACCCTCGAACAGAGTCGGAATGAGCAGTTTGGCTGGATTCATAAAAGCGCCAGTCAATGAACCCTTAAACTGAAGAAAATAGTATAACCAGGGCTTTAAATAAATGAGAAATGCATTAATTTACGCCTATTAAAGTACAAACAGCAATCTGGCAACCCAGACGCAGTGCCACCGAGTCCAAAGATCGTCCGCTGCGCACATCCCACAGGGCGCACCAGGCAAACACGAGTGTGGCAGTGAGAAAGGCCTCAATGCCAATGATTTGAATAAACGATAAGCCCTGCATGGGCTCGATAATGCCAAATCCCGGCTCCGCGGTATCAATCATGCTACGCGGCAACATCTGTAGCAGCAGAAAATATCCGAATGCACACCCAGCCAACTGGCAGGTCACATAGAGGATCATCATGTTAAAACGGATGTAGTCGAGTAGGTAACAAGCGATCGACACACATGGATTGGTATGGGCACCAGAGATGCATCCAAAGATATGCAACGTGGTGACCACAGCCAGGCCGGTAACTATGCTCGATATCACACTCCTGTTTGTTATCTGATCCGCGAATACGTAGCCCATACAGCTGATCATCATGAATATAGCCGTCGCGCTGAATTCACTAAATCCACGAACAACTAATGAGAACCACTTCAGTTCCATCTTTATGTGCCCTAACTTTAGATTTGGTCAGCTAGTATAAAACTTAAAAATTATATAAAGTTGTTAGTTGTTATACAGTATCAAAATACGTATTAAAATGTATGAATCAAAAGTACTGTCCTTAAAGAAATGACAGATTATTCAGAGAAGTTTAATTTTTCCGCTATTTTTGTATTATATTTTGGTTTTTCGTAGAATGTTTATTTGCTCATCTGTCATAAATACCTGCGCGACCATTTTTTCATTGATAGGACTCGTCTTATCATTCATTTAGATGATAGAATTATTTTTATATTTTATGCAATTGCTCTGGCAGTCCTTTGTGGATCAGAAACATCCGGGACACAAATGGGATCGTGTCTTAGGAAAGCGTTTGTAACATTTACTGTAAAGACACTGTAAACAAATACCAAAAAAATATGAACTTCTAAATATGGTCATACTATGCAGACACAGCGTTGCCACACTATACCAATTAGAAGGGGTGGCAATTAGCGAAATACCTGCAGACACGTATTTATTTATATTAGATGTTTTTTTATATAAATTCGACTGTGCCTAAATTAAGTAGTCAACGCAGTAAACAACAAGTGCAGCAGCTGCCCCATAATGTTTGCCAATCTGAAAAATAAGCTCATCGAAGAGGTGAAAGCGTCTCCGTCCAAATTCCAACAATTTGCAAACGCAGCCCAGGCAAGAATTTACTGAAAGAAAAAACTAATAAAAACATACGCACACCACTGTAATTGTGTGCGTTTCGTTTTGTGTGTGCGTTTTATTATTTGTTTGTGTGCGTACGAAGAGGAGATGCACAAACAAAACAGGCTGAGTGTTAATAAAAGTTTTTAATTTGACCCATTTGTATGGGATTGGCAGCTGTGCGCACACCCAACCCTCCGTCTTGTGCATGACACACACACTGACACACATACAAACACACCTGTACATACACATACATAATCATTTTATCGGTTCGGTTTTGTAGGCCGCCGTGAGCTCATCATCAAGCACAACAACACCAAACAGTTCGGAAAACACCGACAGCGGTAACAATGAGAATTTCTTTAGCATTACGGAGGAAGGTAAGAGTATTTGCATATTAATTGTAGGTGTGCTCTAATCATTACTATGAACTTATTCGCAGATACGCCACAAAACTCTCCCTACCGCATTCAGAAGTTGCCGCGCGGTGGACGTGCCTCCACACAGTCATTGAATGGCGTGGGAGTTGGAGGAGCCATACCGCGCACCCGCAAGCTCTCCAACTCGTCCATGGCCAGCGATGTCTCCTTTCGACTGCCCACCTATGACGCGCCAGCCGTAAGTCCATAGAGTCAACGAGATTCCCCTCTAATCTTTATGTTTCTAATGCAGATGTATCACTTGCAGTCGGATCTGGATGAGACGAGCAGTGAGTTTGACGACTCTGCATCGACGGCACGCCTGGATGTCATCACCAAAGATCAGCTCTATGATGCATATAAGAAGTCACTCGATCGCTATCACAAATATCGCTGTCGCTACACAGATCTGGCTAAGAAGTACAAGGAACTGGAGCGGGACAGCAGCAAGGCGAGGGTATGTAGTGGACTATAATATAAATCGGAAATAGATATATATTTCCCCTTACAGTCTGTGCTTGTGGAGACGCAGGACAAGGCGCTGCGTCGCATCAGCGAACTACGTGAGCAGTGCACGCTGGAGCAGCAGGCCAAGGCACATTTGGAGGAGGCGCTGCGCATTGAAATGGATGACATGAACTGCAAGATGCAGGCCTATCAAACCAAGCTCAAGTTGTTGGGGGAGAACCCTGACAATGTCACAGCTGCACTAGAGCGTGGCGACAAGCTCATCGATCTAGAGGAACCGGTGACGGTAGAGAACCACACCGAAAATGGCAGTCAGCCTGCTGCTCAGGAATCAGACGAAGAGTTGAACAAGCTGCGGAAATTACTGGCCGAGCAGGAGGCACAGCTTAAGCAGTTGAGTGAGCGCAATAAGGAAGCCAACGATACCATTGCAGCATTGCGAAAACAGGAGGAGGAGAATGTGCTGTTGCTGGCACAGACCAAGCAAGCCATTCACACAGAGCTGGAGCACAAGGAGACGGAAGTGCGTCAACTGCAGGATAAGGTGAAACAGATCGAAGTCGAGCTGGATTTGGCTAACAGTCGTGAGACACAGTCGGGCGACATTAAGGAGCAACTGAAGAAGCTACAAATTGCCAAACAGGAAGTGGACGCTAAGCTCATTGCCTCAGATCATGTGCTGAGCACTTTGCGAGGCAACTACTCGGAGAAGGAGCAGCAGCAAAAGAAATTGGAGTCCCAGTTACAGCAGCGCGAGAAGGAGTTGCAGCAGCTACAGGAGAAGCTTAAGCAACAGGAAACAGTTAATGAGCAACTTACAAAGTTGCAAAGTTCCAAACAGGAAGTAGAAGCGAAGCTTATTGCAACTGAGGAGTTGCTTAACAACTTGAAACTGGAACAATCAGAAAAGGACAAAGAACAAAAGGAAATTAAGTCAGAGCTGGAGCAGAAGGAAAAGGAATTGCGACAACTGCAGGAGAAATTTAAGCAACAGGAGGCACAGCTTGAACTGGCAAACAGTCGTGGCAACGACGAAGAAAATGAGCAGAAGGAACACCTTAAGAAGCTGCTCGATGCCAAACAAGAGACGGAAGCCAAGCTAAATGCTACAGAGGAGCAGGTGAATCAACTGAAACTGGAGCATACAGAAAAGCAACAACAGGTGACTGAGCTGGAGGCCAAACTTGAGTCGTGGTTAGAGCAAAAGGAGAAGGATCTGCAACAGTTGCAGCTGAAACTAAAGCAAACTGAAGACGAGCTTGAAGTGTCCAGGTTGACTGCTGTAGAAGTGAAGGCTCTCAGAGAACAGCTGCAAAAAGAGCAAAAACATAGCCAAATCAAGATGCGTGAAACGGAGGAACAGCTGTATAAACTGACATTAGAACACGAAGCAAAAGAGCAACAGGTGGTTGCACTGCAAGAGCAATTGAAATTGCAGTTGGAACAAAAAGAAAACACTTTGGAGAAGCTGCAGGAGAAGATAATACAACTAGAAACAGAACTGGAATTGTCCAGGAATCGTGGCAACCAAGTCGAGGACATCAAGGAGCAGTTGCAAAGCGCCAAGCAGGAAGCGGAAACCAAACACAAAGGAGCAGAGCAAGAGCTAAGCAAATTGAAGGAGCAACATGCAGGAATGCAGCAAGAAGTGGCTGAGTTGGAGAAGCAGTTGAAGTCTCAGCTTACAGAGAAGGACAACAAAGTGCTGCAACTGCAGGAGCAATTGAAGCACCTGGAAACGGAGTTGACATCCTCAAAGAATCTCAGCAGCCAAGTCGATGAGATTAAGGAACAGCTGCAAGTTGCCAAGCAGGGGGCGGAGGTTAAACTTGTTGCCGCAGAGCAGGAACTCAGCAAATTAATGGATCTACACGCTGCAAAGGAGCAACAGGTGGCAGAGCTAGTGCAGGAACTAGAGACGCTGAAGACAGACAGTGATCAGAGCCTGCAGGATCTGCGCTTGCACAACACGCAGCTCAATGAGATCGTGCAACGTAATCAACTGAACGAGACAGCGCTGGAGGAGGTACAGAATCAGCTGGAGGATGCCAGAGAGCGATTGAATGAACAGGAACAGCGATTGCTTGAAACACAAAAGAGTCTCGAGAAGGAGCAGGAAGTAGTTGCCGCACTGAGCACAGAGAAGGCAGCTGCTGAGGAGCAGACACAGAAGCTGCACCGTGAGTTGCAAACCCTGAGCGAGCAATACGCCAGCAGCGCTGACAGTGAGACAGCTGCCATGGCAGCTCTCAAATCCCAACTGGAAGCTGCCAATAGCCAAGTGACTGCAGCACAGACGGCTCTGCAGGCCAAGGAGAAGGAGCTCAAGGCCAGTGGAAACAAACTAAACAAACTAAAGAAACAATACGAGCAGCTGCAGGCGAAGCATACTGAGCAGGCTGCTAGCATGGAGCAGCTGCGGGGAGAGTCCTCGAAGGTTGAAGAGCTACGCAATGAAAAACTCGAGCTGCAGAAGCGTGTGACTGTCATTCTGGAGGAGATTACAACCATGCAGGCGCATCTGCAGGAGGTGCAAAGTGCGCAGACGCAACTGGAACGTGAGAAGCGCAAGTTGGAGGAGCACATTGAGGCACTGCAGGAGCAACAGCAACAGAACCAGACGGAGGGTGCACAATCCACGGTAAAGATTGAGGAAATCGAGCGAGAGAACGTCAAGCTGGCTGAGCGCAACTGTCTGCTGGAGGAGCAAAACAATCATCTGCAGAAACAACAGGAGGAACTCACCAAGATTCAAAACAAATTGCAGCAGGTGCTCGACGAGCACTCGAAGCTGCAGAATGCGCAAGAGATTATGGAGCATGATCATCGCACGTTGCAGGACAAATGTGATTCATACGAGAAGGAGATCCTAATAGCCAAGGATGAGCTCATCAGCGTGCAGCAGGTGAAGACAACAGTGGAACAGGATCTAGTTGAAGCTCAACAACAATTGTCAGAGGTGCGTGAACGACAACGTGAACTGGCACAGCAGTTGGAGGAGCAAACGAAACGATCCTCTGAACTGGAAGTTGGCACCGAACAGGTGGCATCTCTACAAGAAACTGTTGCCAATTTACGTTCTCAATTGGAATCCCTCAAGGATTCAGAGCAAGCAATGCAGGAGAAGATGCAAGCAACCAATGCTGCCAATGCATCCCAGCTGGAGTTACTCGAGGCACGCTGGAGTGCAGCCAATGGGGATGTGGAACGTTTACACGAGGCCAACATTGCACTGCAGCGAGAAATCGAGACGCTTAAGACCTCCAGCCAGCAGTCAGCGGATGTGGAGCAACTGAAAATCGAAAACGAATATCTGAACAAGCACACCAAGCAGCTGGAGGCGGAACTAAGCGTGGCCATGGCAGATGACATCAAGGTTAAGCTGAAGTCTCTGCAGTGCGAACTGTATGTGCTGCAGGAGCAGGCAGAGCAACATGCCAGTCAGTTGGCTGAAAAAGACAAAGACAGCGAGGCAGCCAAGACAGAGTTGGCTCAACTGAAGGCGGAACTGGAGCAGCAGGCACTGGAACTGACACGACAGAGCGATCACGCTAGCTTTGTCAGCGGACAGAGCGACACAGTGCAGAAGGACCTGCTGCATACACAGCAGCAGCTACAGGAACGTCAGGTGGAACTGGCTAAGACCCAAGAGCGCTGCCTCAGCCTCGAAGTTGAACTAAACGAACGGCAACAGCAGCTGGAGGAGAAGAAGGTACAACAGCAGCAGGAACAGACACCATCAGCCCAATCACTGCCAAACGATTCCAACGAGCATCTGCGCAGCCTCAACGAAGAGCTGCAACGCGAACTGGAGGATCTAAAGTACAAGAGCAGTGGCGAGCAGAAGAATCTGCAGAACGAAATCGAGGATCTGCAAACGAATAACAGCGAAATGCGAGAACGCATTAACGAACTGGAGACACTGCGTGCTGGCATCCAAGCACAGCAGCTCCTTGCCAGCCTAGCACCCAAGAATGTGCAGCAGGCCGTGGAAGCCGATGAGAAGACACTGCTGGAGTCGAAACTCAAAGAGATCATGGGCGAAGTGCAGGATGTGACAAATCGTAACCTCTTTCTGGAACAGAAGTGTGAGAATTTCCTCATACTCGAACAGTCAAACGAACGTCTAAAGCTGCAGAACGCAAAGCTCTCGCGGCAATTGGATGAGACACTGGTAAGCCAGGAGAAACTATATATATTAATATGATAATCTGTTTCGTTGTTACTCTCTTCAGGTATCCATGCAGCATAATGACAGCGTGCCGGCCAACACGGAGTTCGAGTATCTGCGCAACATCATGTTTCAGGTGAGGAATAAAAGAGTATTATATGATATACAACGATATTAATATTTATTTGCTTTAATCCCTTCTAGTACTTAACCGGCAATACAAATAACGAGACGCTGGTTAAGGTGATCTCAGCTGTGCTCAAGTTTTCCCCACAACAGGCACAGGTGGCACTGGAGAAGGAGCACCAGCGTCGCTCACTGGTGAGTCGCATATATAAACTAAAAGTAAAACTGTGACAATATTGTAAACCTTCTCTCCAGCTCAACAAACTGATTTAGCAAGAGCTGTTGGCGGCACATGGCGGCGGCGGCAGCAATTGGTGGCAGCCTTGCAACGAAGCGCTTCTAGACTATAGCAGAAATCAAAGCTGAGCCCGAGGGTCCCGATTCGAGTTCACATCATGTACCTTACCTCAACTTGGGAGTCGCAAGTTGTGTTGCTGATCCTCATTTGCTATCACGCACGCAAGCTGCTTGCAGGCATTTTCGACATGAAGACACACGTTAATAATGCATATATATATTTATATACATATATATCTATTACAGATTTATAATCCCATGTTATTTGTACAGTCGCAGAAACTATTGTAAATTTGCAAATTATTCTCGCTTCAGTTGCTTTCGATTCCCCCTTTCATTTCCATTTCGATCTTTAACGTGCAATCATTTTAAATGTGTGAGAATTCCTTTCCAGCATCAAATTAATCTTAGTTAATAAGTAAAAAATTGTAAAGATATATATCACTTGCAGTTTAGCATTTAGTTTAATCCAATTAATATATATTTACATATATGAAATAAATAGTTACAATTCATAACTGATAATGAATCGCAATTATTTTACACTATATACACGATTCTATTGGCTCGATTTTTTGTTCATGGGCATCTGATACTGTCGTCTGCGTTCGGCGAAACTGCGCAGCATGGCGCGTGTCATGGGCGTCAATGGGTAGTTTGGCCTGTAGTTCTGCAGGGCGTCCAACGCGAAGGCGAAACCAAATCTCTGAGTACGCAGAATGGCTTGGACAGCAGCTTCCTGCACCCGAGCACGAGGCACGGCTACAAGCAGGCGCTTAAAGAGCGACAGATATGGTGTAATATCATAATTAGCATCAAGCGGAACTTGTTTAACAATCATCGAGATGCACTGCAGCAGGCACTCAAGGCGTTCATCGTACTCCTCGCTCTGTACGGCCAAATCACAATAGCTGTTGGCCAGCGGTACCAGTTGCGTGTTGAGCAACTCTTTGAACACTGACACCAGCTGGCAGCGTCTGCAGAATAGCGCAAAAGCATAGCAGAGCTGATTCAACCGTCCCGCCTTCACTTTCTCGACCAGATTGTCGATCACCTGCCGAGGCGCTGGCTCAAAGGGTTGGAAGTGATATTCGAAACGTAGTTTGGAGAGTAGTGCACGATCAGGTCCCGCTGCATCTGTCATATCGTACTTGGTATTCATCAGCAGATGTTTTATGACAGTTATCAACGGATCAGAGTTATCATAGTCGCGCTCCTCACGATGCGGCAACACTGTGGGAAAACGACACAGCACATCCAGCACCAGCAGTGGCATATCCTCCTTATAATGATAGAGTATTTTGATTAACAGCAGACGAGCGGGATTCGCATATTGCTTGCCAGGCACAACAAGACTTGCTTGCACTCCAATGAGCTGTAGATAGAGTCGCACGAATTTCTGTGATACTTTCGTAGTCAGTCGATTCTTTGGATGAAATAGTCGCTTCTCCAATGTGTTCTTAAATCGTTGAATAAACGCGCAGCTACGACTCTCAAGTTGCTTAACCAAACTGAGTAAACGATCCAGCACATCACCTTCGACTGCATCCAGTTCCAATTCTTCCACTGCCTGAATTATAGTGCTGATAACCAATGTCTCATCTGTACTTGATAATGTCGTCGGCTTCAGTGGCCCCGCATTCATCAAGAAGTTCATTATATAACGATGAAGTTGTGGCTTTTTTGGTTGCTGCATTTGTAGACCACGTTTCGGAGGATTCTTTTTAAGATCTTGGATCACATAGTTGAGTAACGACATCGGTTCACTTGAGAACTGTGCACCACCTGGTGGATCCAGTGGTATTTGTGCAGGTTCACTGTCCCATTCATCGCTTTCAGCTGCGCCAACTGGCGACATGGGAGACTCGCCACTGTCTACGTTACTTGGGCGAGAAATCTTCACTGGCTCACTTGCTTGCTCTTTGGTGTCACTTACCCAGTCTGGGCTATTCGGTTGAGAATTCTGTGCTGCTTCGCTTGATTCCACTTGAGTTTCGTGGGCCCAGTTCTGTAATTTCTTAGCCTGCAAACGCGTGAGTCGCTTTACTACCGGCTGAGGTGAATCGGAGCTAGATGTACTCGCCTTTCGTTTGCGTTTACTAACAGAAGGCATCACTGGTGACAAACTGGGCCGCGTTATATGATAGTTCTGCTCGACTTCAGGCAGCTCAACAGCAGTCTCAGTGTCACTCGGAACAGTATCCTCGTTATAATCTATGATTAAATCATGCAAACTGTCGGTATCGGACTCGTTGCCATCTTCGCAGGTATCTCCTATTGACTGATCTCCTTGCACAAGCTTAGCTGTTGCTTCCGAATCAGGCAATTGGGGCATTGCAAATGATTCAGCTTGCCCCATACGTTTTGTTGGCTTGTCGACTATGTTTCTTGAAGACCATGTCTCTGGCTGGACGGTCGTCGTGCATTGCTCGTATATGGGGGCAGAGATTGTTGGCGGTTCGAGGCTCGTTTCTGTCGTCGTAAATGGCTCCCATGACTCTCCGAACAAATCCTCGACAGTTACTCTAGAAGGAGTCGGTTGCTCAGAGCTTCTACGTTGATTGACTCTTGGAGGAGACTTCTTTGGCTGTTTGAATCTATTAGCTGACGTCACCGAATCCTCGCATGGCATTCCTAACAACGGCAATTCTCCGACTCTTATTGTAGACGAAGTGGGTTGCTCAGAGCTTCTTCGCTGATTGACTCTTAGAGCTGACTTCATTGGCTGTTTAAATCTCTTAGCTGACGTCGCTAATTGCTCACATGACTCTCCGAACAACGGGAAATCGCCGACTGTAGACGACGTCGGTTGCTCAGAGCATCTTCGCTTGTCGACTATGTCTCTTGAAGACCATGTCTCTGGCTGGACGGTCGTTGTGAATTGCTCGTATATCGGGGCAGAGATCGTTGGCGGTTCGAGGCTCGTTTCTGTCGTCGTGAATGGCTCCCATGACTCTCCGAACAAATCCTCGACACTTACTCTAGACGGAGTTGGTTGCTCACAGCTTCTGCGTTGATTGACTCTTGGAGGAGACTTCGTTGGCTGTTTAAATCTCTTATGTGACGTCACCAATTGCTCGCATGAATCTCCGAACAACGGCGATTCTCCGACTCTTATTGTAGACGAAGTGGGTTGCTCAGAGCTTCTTCGCTGATTGACTCTTAGAGCTGACTTCATTGGCTGTTTAAATCTCTTAGCTGACGTCGCCAATTGCTCACATGACTCTCCGAACAACGGCAGTTCCCCGACTCTCACTGCAGACGGCATAGGTTGCTCTACACTCATATCAGACTTCGTTGGCTGTTCAACTCTCCCTGCAGACGTCGTCATTTGCTCTTCTGTCTCGCTTGCCGTTAGTACATCCACGACTCCCACTGCATACGACTTCGGGTGCTGGACTCTCAGAGCAGATTTAATTGGCTGTTTGAATCTCTTAGTTGGCGTCGCTAATTGCTCGCACGACTCTCCGACCATCGTTAAATTTTCGACTCTCAATTCTGACGTCGTCCGTTGCTTGTCTCTCTCTCTGGTCATTGTTAGCTGCCCGATTCTCCCTGCAGTCGTGGCCGATTGCTCGTCTGTCACGCGGCACTTCGTTGGAAGCTCTCTGCAAGCAAACAGCGTTGGTTGCTCGACTCTCCCTGGAGACGTCGTCAATTGCTCGCATGACTCTCCGGCCATCGTTCGATTCTCGACTCTCTGATCAGACTCGGCTCTCATAGGAGACTTCGGCAGTTGCTTGACAGTCTCTTCCACCTCCGTCAGTTGCTCAACCGTCGCTGAAGAGTTCAGTTCTCCAATTGTCGTTGCAGTTGTCGTTAACTGCAGCAGCTTAAGCTCCTCAGCGTTCAGTTCGTTGTCCAGATCATCACAATCAGGATTGTGAAACGAATACAAAGTGGTTAGGAAGTTAACTGCTGTCTCAGTTGTGTCGTGCTTGATGCGCTTAGGTCGTTTCTTCTTCTTTGGTTTGCATTTTTTCTTGTATGCGAAGCGTACCTTTGGCGTAATCGGTAGCCGTATGGGCGTCAGCTCCTGGCTAATTGTAGGTGGAGAGGCAGGCGCATCTAAGATGGTATCGGTGCCCACATCCACGCCAGTTGCAGATGCATCAAAGTCAGTTGCTTTAAATAAATTCGATTGTGGTTGGACAGCCAGTGATGTTGGGTATCTTGGCTTACCTTTGCTGCTCTGGGTTTGATTAAGCGAGCTCTCGTATAGCGCATCGAACCAGCTGCTAAAGTCAGCTTGGCTTATGGTGGGTGCAGGGGTGGGCTGAGGCTGTGTTGCCAATGAGCTATTCGAGGAACGACGCTGTAGGACGACGAGCACCATTTGACCCATGACTTGCCAGATCTCTTCGAAGACGTGGGGAGGCAGATTTGCCAAAATACTTTGGTTTTGAGGTAGAAAGTTAAGCAGCTCCTTGGCCATGTGCTGGCCATAGCTACTCATAGGGTTTGACTTCTCATCCTTGACACTGCCACGCGATGGTGGGCGGGAATCGGAACGCTTTAGTTGTGCAGGCAGGTCTGGCAGATAATCAATCTCTCGCTGCACATTGCATAAAAAGGTGCAGGTGCCAATACTAGTTGTTTCCGTCGCTGGCGGAGTATCATCGCGAATAGGACTAAGCGGCGTTATAAACGTTTTGTTCCAGGAGAGCATCTTATCTAGTATTTGATAAGCACTTAGTGGAGGTTGAGGTTCGGGGAAACAAGTGCTCACATCATGCATTTTGATGAACGATGCTGTAGTTGTCCCCCGTGTGGTTGTAGTATTCTTATGCTGCGTGCCTTGATCCCGAGTGGACCTCAGAGGCATTTCGATTAACGACGCAGTGGTTGTCCCCCGTGTGGTTGTAGTATTTATATGCTGCGTACCCTGATCTCGGGTGGACTTTAGGTTCTCATTTTGCACGCCAATCGAACACATTTTGGGGAGTTCTGGCTGCGCTTCGGCTGTTTGAGGTTGAACTGCTTGAGTTGTTTGACTTTCAGTCTGTGTAGCAGCAAACGCTGTTGTTGTTGTTGTCTTTGTTCGCTTGTTGGAGGGACTTTTGATGGGAGGCGGAGGAATAATGATGTTTGCCGACTTGCAGTAATCCTTCAGCTTACGGGCAAGATTGGTCTCGCGCCTCATCAGGCTACTGGGATGTGATGAATCGTCCTTTAAACGTTGGGTTAGCTGCAAGAAGACGCAGATCATTTCCTTGGCATCCACTGGCAATCCTTTGGTATCTAGCTCCGACTGCAGATGCTCACAGTTCAACTGTGTCACATCCAGCTGCTTCTCCAAATCGGCACATCGCTCACTTTGTTCAGTCAAGCGTGTTGCAAGCTCACTGCGTTGTTCTTTCTCCCGCTGATAGAGCTCAGTTACTTGGGAGGCGGTTCGCTTGAGGTCCTCTAGTTGCTTTATCTGACGCACCAGTTCATCGTTCTCGGCAATCCGCTCTGCGAGCCGACGACGCTTGGTTTTGGCGGCCTGACAGCTAGTGGGTGCATTCGGCGGCCCATTCCGCTGATCGTTTCTATTATCACTTGGAGCGGTGTCAAGCAAAAATTCAAGATCTTCGAAAACCAAATTCTCACTCATTTTGTTGTTTTTGGAATTCACGTGTTTTGCTTTTAGCGGTAAACGTTTACGCGGAATTCGAGCAATGCGGTTGCAGCTTTAGGCGGCAATCGTATTAACATTTGTACATGCGACATGCATACTTAATGTTTTACTGACGAAATGAAGCACGTAAAAAGTTTACAACGTTGTACGATAATAACAAAACCCGTAAATAAAGAAACAACTCTCGTTTTACACTGGTATGGAAGAATAAGCACATTGTCACCAGTGAATGACAAAAAGTGTGACCGTAGCAACAAACAGATTTCAAATAAATTTAACAAAGTAAGGTGAATAGCAGCAAGCCCTGAAACTACAGCTGTGAAAAATTGTATATGATTTTTATCGTTATTTCCGAATAGTATATTTTATGAGCAAGTGGTCAAAATAAATTTTATAAAAATTATTTCTCATCTTATTTTTACCAAGTTGGCAGTTTTGCACAGTCGCACCCAACTTCACGTAAATACCAGGGCTGCAGCAGCACACTGAATTATTGTGGTATTCTCTTCGTTTCACGCAGGTACGTAACTTCGGCATTCGCAACACAGAAAAATTACATAATTTTTGAATTTTCGCGAATTCCTGTTTAAATAATAGTAATCCAATCACAACAATGGCCGACAAAGCAGAAAAGCCCGTTGGACGTCCCATGAGATATCCATACACTTTCACCGCTAAGCTCGCCCAATTCCCTCTTAAGCACTACATTAAGAATCAATGGATCTGGCGCTTCTACTTCATTGCCTGTGTCGCTTGCGTTCCCGTGTTCTACAAGATCAGCAAGTTGGGTAAGTACTAGCTTGAAAGCTTTCTGTTTCTGTATAACTTGCAAATATTCATAATTTGCATCCTTTTTAACAGCCAACTCTCCTGAAAACAAGAAGGCCTGGGCTGAAAGCCAGAAGAAGGAGCATGCCGAACATTAAATGACTAAGCTCAGCGGCACTGCCATTGCTTTAGTTATTAAAAGTTGCATCTACATTTCGAAGTCGCTTTAGTTGTGGCTTGTAGTATGAGTGTTATTTGGTGAATAAAAAATTCTAACAAACACACGACTTTTCATTGAAAAATAACCTACATTGATTCTGGTTGGATTAGCCATTCCCACTTGTCAACGTGTATTTAACATTCACCTTGAGTGCAGCACCAGGGCTGCATAAGCTCCTATAATTTGGTAGCCATTGCCAGCTGTTACATTTTGCCATCGTGAGCAAACTTGTGCAGAGCCGTGTTGCAACAAATTCCATAAGGTAAATAATATTAAAGACAGTTTATTGGTATTTAAAATGGGTAAATTTAACTTGCTAAGGGTTTGTCATTTCAAGCTGTCAAAATGGTTATATCAGGCGAACAGGTAGATATCCATGCCTCACTCTTCAACTTACATATGTATACAACATTTTTTTTTTATTTTCAAATAGAATTGTTTAATTTGGCATGTTAACTTATCTTTCACGTGTAGAACGCAAGCTTGAACTCAGTAACAAGCATTAATATTGACATTTTTCTCCATTCCATAGAGCTCAACGACCTCTGCAGTATCTAAGCAGAAAAAACAACGCCAGCGCAATCGGCCAAGGAATAAACGAAATCGATTGGAAGATAACGAGGACGCAGTAGCAATGCCAAAAGCCAGTAGCAATCAGCAGCAGAATGCAGCAGCATCACCAGCACCAGCTGAAAAAAGTCGCGACCAAATTATGGCCGAGAGAGAAGCGAAAAAACTGGCCAAACTGGCCAAGAAACAGAAACAACCGACAACAACAGCGGCAGCAGCAGCGCCTGGAACAACAACAGCAACTCTAGCAGCACCTGCAATTGCAGCTGCAGCAAAGCCAGCAACGACAATCATTACTGAAGTTGAGCAAACAACCATAACAAAAAAATTGACTACGACAACAACAACAACCACAAAAGACAAGCTCGAATTGACAACAACAGCTACGGAATCAGCTACAAAAACTATTGTTCCAGCAGTGTCAAATTCCACCAACTCCTCTGCAGCAGTGGAAGCTGATAAAACGCGTGATCAAATCAAATCTGAACGGGAGGCGAAGAAAGCAGCCAAACACGCTGCCAAGACTGCCAAGTCTAGCCCAGCAAACAATGTGGATGCAACGGCACAGAAGCTTAACAACTTGGAAGTTACCCCAAACTCAACAGTTCCTGAAGTTGCTCCAGAAGCAGAGCAGGAAAAGGTAGGCATATAAAGTATATACAGTTGGAGAGTCTAACTTCTTTCCCACTTGCAGAAGAAGCCTGCTCTCACGAAGGCAGAAAGACGAGCCGTACAGGAAGCACAACGTGCAGCCAAAGCACAAGCACAAACCAAGAAGCAAACACCAAGTTCTAATGGGGCTGCCAAGGCGCCACCCAAGACGTCGCCGGCTGCTGGAACACCTGTCAAGGAACCTAAACGGGACAGTGAATCACCAGCCAAATCACCCAGCAAGGCTTCGCCACTCAAGGCGGAACGAGATTGCAAAGTGAAGCTATTCAATCATTTGGTCAGTGCCGATAAGGACGCCAGTTTATTCATAAACGATCCACAAGTTCATCCCAGTATTGCACGCCTTGGGGTGCAGTATGCCCAGCGAACAATTGTAGGCTCTAATGCGCGCTGCATTGCCTTTCTACACGCACTGCGGCAGGTGGTACAAGACTTCGAGACGCCAGCCAAGAAGGAGTTCGGGCGCAGTCTCGATGCGGCAGTCAAGCATCATGTGGATCATTTGCACAAGTGTCGTCCTCTTGCTGTGTCCGTCTTCAATGCATACAAACAATTTAAGAATCAGTTGATGCAGTTGCCCACGGATCAACCCGAAACGGAGGTGAGCAGATAAAGGAGGAACATATAGAATCAGTCTAAATTCGTTATTACTTTTTCAGTTAAAGGAGCTGCTTGGGCACTTCATCGATACCTACGTTGAGAATCAGATTGGCAAGGCGGCACAGGCTATAAGCAGCTCAATGCAGGAGAAGATCACCGATGGCGATGTGCTGCTCACGTTTGCCTGCTCCTCCCTTATACAATTCATTTGCGAGGAGGCCAAGCGGCGGCAGGTTTCATTCCGTGTGATTGTTGTCGACTCACGTCCATTTTGCGAGGGACAGGAGATGCTGCGCCGTCTGCATGCCTTCGGGATTCCCTGCACTTATGTGCTGATCAATGCCGTTGGCTACGTGATGCCTGAGGCTACCAAAGTCATGTTGGGTGCCCATGCTCTGCTGGCCAATGGTTATGTTATGGCACGCACTGGCACCGCGCAGGTTGCACTCGTTGCCAACTCGCACAATGTGCCCGTGCTCGTCTGCTGTGAGACGCACAAGTTCAGCGAACGTTTCCAGACCGATGCCATCGTGTACAATGAACTATGTGATCCCAATCAGCTGGTAATGAATGATAAATGCTGCCTAAACAATTGGCAGAAGAGTCGACTAACACCTCTGAATCTGAGCTACGACATAACGCCACCAGAACTAGTCAGCGCCGTCGTGACCGAGGTGGCCATCCTGCCCTGCACCAGTGTGCCCGTCATCCTCCGCATTAAACCAGACATTGGATACTAATTTGAGAGTCTTTAACTGCCTTGCATTCATTCGATAGTCGCTGCCGCATTAAGTGAACAATTAAACAATTGATTTGTTGAATAAATACTTCTTTTTATTATACTTTTGATCAAACACATTTGATAGTAAAGTTTCGACTTGAAAGACAAATTGTTTGTCTGACAAGTTGTGGTTCACATAAAGATCGCTATATCCATGCAGATTTGCTAGTGGAATATGCTATATAAGTTTTATATATCTGTTTATTTTAATATGCATGCAAATTGTACTCTGTTATGTGAGTGTATGTGTGTGTGTTTGTGGAAGATGAGGCAAGAGAGTTGTTCCAAACTCCAGGGAAATCAAAGTGAAAGCATATGGAATGCAGACAGCGTGATGGAGGATGCAGAGAGAATATTCAAATAGATATGGATAAGCTCTTTAGCTACAAATATATACTAAGTTATTCGAGACGAAATTGGAATTTGGAACGTACATAAAATAATAGTAAAAGTGTAAATAACTTTAAATAAACCAACAAAATAGCATAGTTTGTGCCCGACTTAAAGTTAAACTAGGACCAGTTTTGGGTCGCACTTGGAAGCCATCCTTAGCTTGAATTTGGATTTTCACTTGCCTTTAAGCAGCTACTACTACAAATGCAACAATAAATGTAATATAATAATTATCATAATAATATATCTGTATGTTAAATATATATATATCTGTATGTAATATGTATTTCATGCCACAGGAACACACCCAAAACACTCTCGTTCGCTCGCTCTCAATTTCTTTCTCTCATTCACTCCACGCTTCACAAGTTCAACAATTTAAAACTATAGATTATGCTATATAATTGGGCTCTATGGACTCTGCTTTTGCATCTGCCGGAAGCAACCACGGCATACCGGAACTGCCTTGCCGCTATCGTGTCCAGGCAATGCCACATTCTTATCGATGCAGCGTTCGCAGAAGATGTCGCCGCAGCGCCAGCAGTGGGTCTGAAATGGGGATTAATAAGTTGATTACAACTAAAAAGGATTTCCTTTTGTCGGGATTACCTTTTTGCTGAATTGATCGAAGGGCGTGGAGCAGGAACAGGAGGTAACATTGCGCATGGGCTTCCAATCTAGCGCCACAGAAGAAATCTCTTCGTTGATGGATTGTGGGCTAGTTTGCTCGGCACTGAGCGAGAGATTGGCAAAGGACATGCTGCTTGCCTTCAATGGATGATCATCGTCGGCGGAGGACAATTCACTAAGCTTCTTGTCGTAGTTGTATCTGCAAGAGAGGATTGATTAGACACTGCCTTCTCTGCAGATCTCTAAGCACCTACTTGTTATCATTGATTTCGTTGGCAGCGGCCTCCTTGCTTGCTTTGGTATTGGTTGTGGTTGCATCCTGCAACTTCTTGGCCGACTTGGATATGTAGTTCTTGAAGCTAGCAATGCGCTTGGTCAAATGCTGTACATGATCCTCAAGCGAATTGCAGTGCTCCTTGCTGTCCAGCAGTAGATCACCCAGCGGTTCACGCGGATGAATGCCGCTCTCGAAGCGACAGTACATGCCACGCCAGAATCTAAAAATATACACAAAGATTAGCATGAGAAGGAAGTTTCTATATCCCAAATTCGCTCCTACTTGATGCACTGCGGCGCGAGATTAGCCTTGATGGACTCATCGACGTTAGGCTTGTACAACGGATTGATATACTCGTTTAGATGATTAGCCATGTAGCCCCAGAGAGAGAATGTGCGCTCGGCCAGCTTCAAATCGAGACGATCCTTTTCGCAGTTTCCCACAAAGGTGCCAAATTGACACGAGTGCACATGATCGTGTAGGATGAGCAGGAAGCGCTCATTAAATTCAAACGATTCGCTACGCTGTGACATCAGTTGCCAGGTGCAGTCAAGGAACTGCGTAAAGATGGGCGACACCTCCCGTGCATCTGTCTGTATATGGCCACAACGTTCGCTGAACTTGTGACCGAACGCAAGCCAATCCTTCTCGATAAGCGCCTGGAATCCCTTAATTGTACGATAATAGGGATTTAACATGAGCTGCGCCAACGAGCAGACTTGTGCGGTGCGATCCCAACCATCGGAACAGTGCACAACCACCGAGACACCTTTGTCCACAGCGTTGGCAATGAAGCTGTAAAGGAAGAGAGGGAGAGATTACAACGGGAATATATAATATAACACATATGATATATGTATTATAAACTGCCTTTTTTCATCAACTGTTTCCTGGGAAATTTCTTAAATTGCCGCACGCCGCAACAATTTCACTTTGATTAAAAGTAATTGCTTCATTTCGCAGATGGCTAAGCCACATATGCTTCCCTTCGCACCAAAGGGAATACAGATAACTGACCAACACCCCCTTCCAACTTTCTCCTTTGTTTGCCTACCTCGACGTGTCCAATATGGAGCGAATGTGCTTAAGCCAGCCGGATGACTCGAGGGCATTAAGAAATGCGCTCATTGTGGGGGATTTCTGTTCGCATGCCTCCAGCACCTTCTGCAAGCTCGCCCGCTGTACGTGTATGTTCTCAATGCCTAGGAAATGGAATTTAATGTTCTCATAGAAGGCCTCATTCTCGTAGCCCTTGCCCGCAGCACGATTGGCCATGGCATTGATCTACAAGCAGAAAGCATAATGGATTCAGCTATTTACATAATGTTTTTGGGGGGTCTTTTATTTATTCTACTTACTCGTGGTCTTGTGTCCACAACGTACATGTAATCGGTGTTTGTGTTGGTCTTTCGTATGGCCTCCAGCATTTGCTCATCCTCTAGACAGCGTGCACTGAATCCCGACAGCGGTTGGCTGCAACGGCAGATGGACGCCTGTTGATAGATGGCAATGGATTAGTACTGAGTAGCCACTCTCTCCCCCTTTCTCTCTGCTTACCTTATTGTTGTGCAAATAGGTCAATGCGGGCAGGCGACCCTTGGAGCGAAAGCGAGAGCTGCTTATCAGCATCAATGTGGTTGCCTCCTTGGGCACATAGATCTGTCGTGGATATGTGTCACACAGTTCGTACTTCTCATTCATGGTGCACAGTGTCCAATTATCGTTGGGCACCAGCATGTGCTTGAATTCGGCCTCCAGCTTAAAGAAGTCCCAACCAGCATTCTTGGGGAAATCATCCTTGGCCGGCTGATAGTTGAAGCAGTACAGCTTGTTGATGGAGACTACGAATGAGAGAATGATTGAATATGCGTCCGTGTGTGTGCGTGGGATGATGTAACCTACCAGGCTGAAAGAGCTTTAGCAGCGAAGTATAGACGTCATGGCACTCCGAGTCCTTGGGTATGACAAATGTCACTGACAGAAATGTCTTGCAGCGTATCAAGAGCGGCGATCCAGTGGTGCTTAGTGGCAACTTCTCGATGCTGGCAATGTGCATGTGCAGAATCTGTAATAAGCCAAAGGGAAGAGAGCAAAATGAAAGCAACTGACAATCTCAACGGAGAAAACCACACGTGCCCCAAGAAGTTAACAGTCACTGTGGCCTGCAGGGCAACACTTTCATTAAGTGCCACAGTGGTGTCGCAACGGGATTGTGAGAGAAAAAATCGATAAGCAGCCGACGCTCAACACACTTTTAATTGGCAACACCAGAGAGGCAACTTTTAATTAACAACTTTGCGGAGGCAGACTCGACGTTAATATGCTCATTTCTGAGACCACTTGTGGCCACTTGTGAATCGGATGCGGGGCCAAAGTGCATAATTGATATAATTATGATGAACCAATTAAAATGCAATGCTTGCGCGCTCATCAAAGGAAGCGCGACACGCCTTAATTAATGAGTGTCCTAATGAGCAGACTAATTAACAGTTGGCCTCTGACAATCAATCTACCAACTAATAAACAGTTAAACTGAGGCAACTAGCTGACAATCAATCTACCAGTTATGTAAGTTGTCACAATTGAAACTTTCTGCGTGAATTGTTTGGATATTATTGAGGGGGAAGGAGGCAGGAGGCAGGACATTATATAGCAGAGCGTAGCGACAACTATAACAGAGAGCGTAGCGACAACTCGGCAGCACGTACAGCTGCAATTGAAATGGAATTGCAGCCGCTTAGCAGCAATTTGTTTTAGCCCCTGACAGTTAGATAAACTGTCGCCCCTTCCCTCTCTCTCCCAGTTGGTCAGCAACCTGTGCCTGTGCTAGCTTCCTTCCTCCTCTTTGCTTTTGCTATTTACCCAGGCTTATCTAGCAAATGAAAATGCATGTTTTGTGTTACGAATAATGTACACCCACACACACACACACAGCCACACATTCATTGGCACAGCAGGATATGGCACAGCGGGGACGCCGACAAAGCATTTTAATTTGTATTTATGCAATGGGGCGTATGCGCAATGTTCAGCAAGGGGTGCCTCTTTCCGTGTGCTTGTTTGTGTGAGGCGAAACAGGCAAGACAGATTTTAATTAAATTGAATCTTAAAGTCAACAAGTAAAGTACTTTAATATGCACAAGTTTGCTGCGGGCCTTGAGTTGAAAGGAAACTCTGCCCAAGTCCTCAACGGAAGTGCAGACAAATAAATACAAATACACGCACACACCACATGCGTGTGAGTATGTTTGAGATTGTGTGCGTGTGTATGTTCAAGTACTACTTTTGGTATTATGACGAATGTGCCGCGGTTGCTCGCACACTCCTTCGCTTTGCGCTCGACTGTTTAACGAGCGAGGTCAGTGTAAGAAGTGTAAAAGCGAAGTGCACAGTTGAACACGTACTGCGTTTTAGTCGGTGCCTTGCCCCTGCTGGCTGCACTGGCTGCCTGCACGTCAGATGTCTTGATTGTTATTATTTTCCACAGCCGGAAATGTTTTGCTTTCCCTCAAAAGCTTTGAGTGCTTTTCACAACTCGAGTAAATGCGGCGCCGCCATCCATCAATGGGAGAATTTAAACTAGCAAGGATTTACATGAGTTTAACATAGTGCTGTGCTTTTATTACTGTTAATATTCTATGCTAATTAGGCCGCATAGTATCTATAATAACTACTAGTGCTGATTGGATCAGTAGCTCGAGTAGAATCTTTATATGAATCATTAATCCTTGCCTTAGCTTTTGTCTATCAAGCCAAATACTGATTTAACATACTGTTTGTGCACATTGATAGCAACTGTTGGTAACAGCGCTGTTTGAACTCTGTTAAGCATTAATAAAGATATTCTTGTAGAGATATACATATTTATAACAACTAACAACTTTTATTATATCTTTAAATCATTACTACATTGATTTGACATAGTGTTACTACACACTGTAATAGCAAACTGATACTAGACATTGTTATAGCAGACTGTAAGTGTCTGCTCTCTGTCAAAGTTGACTTGAAACAACGCCACAAAATCAACTTAACCCACTTTACAGGCACTTTACAACCACTTCAGCTAACTTTTTCTATAAATTCAATATCCTTTTTAAATTTAAAGCAATTTCCGCTTGCCTAAAGTTCAAGTATTTCTAGGAAAATCGTTCAACACAAGTTTAAATGGCTGTCAACTTGGGCGCTTTTAAATTTCACTTTGTGAATATTTCTTTACTTTGTAGCTTGATTGACTGAATACTTCGTTACAAGAAGAATTATCTAGAGGCCTTTTCACATGAAAATTGTCTGCATATTTGATGCGACATTTTAGCTTAAAAGAGAGGAAGGAAGAGGAGGACTAAGCAACATGTTTTGTGGCATGCAAAATACCCAAATGCCTGCGCTCGACGACTTATGTCTCTGCATACCTTTGTGGTTAGACTAAAAAACAGAAAAAGCCACACTTACACAATGACACACACACATACACTTAGACAATGTCTGAGTGCGTGGCGACAACCCTAACGAGAGTTGCTTAAAAGTCATGCCACAAAAGTCTGCACACAACAAAAACTTTTGGCTTGAACTTGCCATGGCAAACTCGGCCCCCATTCGAACTCGGGAGGGTCGTAAAATAATTGATGATGTCATCAGGCAAGTGAAAGAAAGAGGGTAAGAGAAAGTGCTGAGGGAAGGTACCGATTTAGGGGTACTGTGTTCTTTTGCTTACCCATGTTTCCTTGTTGCTGTCGGGTTCGACAAATATGAGGTGCGTGGCCGTCAGATACAAAGTGCCAACTGTAGGATTTTTGGTATTATAGCGATCAATCATCCGCACATTTTCCACCTATAAAATGTCAAAGGAAATAAATAAAATTATTCACTCTCGCTAAAATGGTTTTACAGTGTGTGCTGAAAGTAAAATGCATTAAATTATAAATTCGATTTATGATGATGTACTCTATAAATTCTGTTGCTGCTGCTTCTGTGCAAAATGCGCCCTTGCTGACGTCAGCTGAATGTGCCCCAAAACTTCGCCCGTATAAATTATAGCATATATAGTATACTCACCTACCCCACTCACAGTTGCAACCACACTCACCCACAGCGCGCACACACACTCACACAAGACTAACGAAACTGAGTAAATAACACGAAATGGTTGAAAATAATTTCCTACTCGACGGGCCGAAAACAAAAGTTTCTTGCCAAAAGGAAACGGTATAAATAATGTATAGGTTTAGTTTTGGTAGCGAGAATTCAATTAAAAATATCTTTGCAAACTATATTTGCACAGTTTTTTGGAATACGAGGGTCGTTTGATAAGTCCGTGACTTTTTGTATTTGCCGCGCACCTGCTCTAAATACAACACTGCTCCTGTCAGCAGTTATCGATTAACAGCTGACTGTAAAATTTTGAGAAAGCTGCGTTTCTTAGTTTGCGTTTTATAGGCATTGAAAGCAGACGATCTCGTGAATTTTAACGAAAATGGAAAAAAGTGAATTTCGTGTGCTAATTAAGCATTATTTTTTGCGTAAAAAATCCATCACCGAAACCAAGGAAAGACTTGATAAATATTATGGGGACTCTGCACCATCAATTTCAATGGTTAAGAAATGGTTTACTGAGTTCCGTTGTGGTCGTACCAGTACAAGTGATGCCGAACGTTCAGGTCGCCCAAAAGAGGTCGTCATGCCAGAAATCGTCGACAAAATCCATGGAATGATATTGGATGATCGGAGAATGAAAGTGCGTGAGGTAGCTGAGGCTGTAGGCATCTCAACTGAACGGGTACATCACATTTTACATGAATATTTGGACATGAAAAAGCTTTCCGCGCGATGGGTGCCGCGATTGCTCCACACGACCATAAGCGCAACCGTGTGACCATTTCAAAGGAGTGTTTGGCGATGTTCAACCGCAATCCAAACGAATTTTTGCGCCGTTTCGTTACCGTAGACGAAACATGGATCCACCACACCACACCAGAGACCAAAGAACAATCAAGACAGTGGGTTTCTCCGGGTGAACGTGCACCAAAGAAGGCCAAGGTGGGTCTGTCGGCCAACAAGGTCATGGCCACAGTTTTTTTGGGATGCACAAGGTATCATTCACATCGATTACCTTGAAAAGGGTAAAACGATCACCGGCGAATATTATTCAGAGCTTTTGGACAGATTCGATATTGATTTGAAGCAGAAACGACCGCATTTGGCGAAAAAAAAAGTGCTGTTCCATCTGGACAATGCACGGGTGCACACGTGTGTAGTCAGCATGGCAAAATTTCATAAATTGGGCTACGAACTGCTACCCCATCCAGCATATTCTCCAGATTTAGCCCCCTGTGACTATTTTTTGTTTCCAAACATGAAGAAATGGCTCGGCGGTAAGAGATTCGGGTCAAATGAAGAGGTCATCACAGAAACAAACGACTATTTTGAGGGCCTTGAGAAAACCTATTATTTGGAAGGAATAAAAAAAAATTGGAAAAACGCTGGACTAAATGTATAGAGCTAAAAGGAGATTATGTTGAGAAATAAAACGCTTCTTTGACGAAAAAAATATATTTTATTCAAAAAGTCACGGACTTATCAAACGACCCTCGTATATAGAATAAATGGCAAGTTCAGAATGCATTAAAGATGGATTAAGTTTCCTGTTGATGAAGTCTAATGTGAAATTTCTACTTCATCTTCCAAAAATTCTACCTATAATTTCAATTACAATATATAGAATAAATTGGCAGTGCAAATGAAGTGAATATATATATTCATATACTATATACATATATCATTAATATATATTTATTTATATTTTATATAAAATATCATGTCTATGTGAAGATATTCTTCTGGCTTCTTCATCTAAACTACCTAGTAGCATATGAAGCAATTGCATTAGTTCAATAAGGAATATTAAGTTTCCTCTTCATGTACCTTAAAACCATGTCAATAAATTTAACACACAATTTTCTATATCTTTATTCTCATCTGCCGAAAATTCTTATTTATTGAGCTGTAAAAAATCCCGCAAATCCAACCACATTTTGCAGCGTGAATAAGACAAATTGAATTGCCAAGATTTATGTGACATTTACGGAATTTCTCTAGCGCGTAAAGCAGAATCTGTTGAAGATTGGAGATTGATTGCTTTTAAAGTAATAGAGTTGAACATGAGAGGAGGCGGACAATGTGGCAAATGCCACAGCCTCCCGTCGAGTACTTGGACAACCCGCATGGATGCTGGCAATTTGATTGGATTTGATGCGTATGCGATATAACGATATATATATTAGATATAAGCGCAAACATTAATGGAAATGACTTTGCCGGCTTTGCTGCAATGACAGGCAACTTTTTCCACAAGGGAAACTCGGGAAACTTTAAGTGCAAACTCTTCAAGGCGACACTTAAGCAAAGTTATTTACTGCTTTGTTTACTCTCTAACCGGATTAGCTAGGAGTGTAGACCACCCCCTTTCCACTGCGCCACTGTCAGCCTGTTGCCGTGTCATAAAATTCAATTGCAGTGCACGCCCTTGGGGCAACTCATTTCGCTGATTGCCACCGCTTGACGCAAGTGCAACAATGCAACAACAAATTGTGTTGCGCTGCTCGTTTTGTCAGGCAATTACCCAAATTGAGCGTGGAGCGTACATTATACGGTATACAGGATGAATAACAGCTCTGATTAGAGAAAGCCGAGGATGATTAAAAGTCGACCTTAATTTTAAGCATGCTAAATACCCCAGAGAAGTGGGCGTGAATCTCAACACATAGCCCTCGGGCTTTGCGGGCCGGGTAATTTACATTTTCCGGGGTCAAAATGTCCGACACAAGAAGTGGAAAGTGGAACAAAGCGCAAAGGCAAAAAGGCAGAAAAATTAGCTAAATTGTGCTTGATTACACATCGTCGCTTATTTGCATAATGGAAACAAAGGAAATTAACTGATGCCACTGATGCCCCTCAGGTTTCGTGTCTTCGGGACTCGTTTTTAGTACCTTTTTGAGGACACAGTTGCCGTTGTAGTAGACAGGAGCCTCGTTGAACTCCTCCTCGATCCAGGAGACAACCTTATCGGAGACAAAGGGCGGCACAGGGACACCCCACAGCCGCTTGCCATCGGGAGGGTCTTCACTTTCCGGCGATATATTATCGAAGCTAAGTCGCAGTGCCGATGTGGGCGACAGCTGTCGTTCGATTTCGTTGAATTTATTCATGAATCTGGTGAAATCCATTGTCAAACTCTCGAACGAAGCTCGCAATTTGTTTGTTTGTTTGCCTTCTTTGTTTTCTTTGGCTGGGTAAATGTATATTGATTTTAAATTAGCATCAAAAAATCAGCAGGAGTCCCTTTTTAAGTCAAATCACGTGAAAGTGAGCAGGGCCTAGATGGTGGGAGCTTCCTCGTTTATACTTTCACTTTTCACTATCCGCATAACCCTACACATTTATTTATGTGTGCGCACTCATTCGTATATACACTATACTTTGTTATTGGTGCCTTGGGTGGGAGCGCTTTCAGGCTGGTGGAAAAACAGAGCCGTACCACGACGTCCTGACAGCGATGACGGCAAGGACGACCGCTACGAACGAAGTCAGCGACGACAGTGAAAGGCGCGCGCCCAAAAACATGCTACGATTTACACTAAGGCCATCAATTGAAAGGGACTTTGTTCTGTTGGGGAAATTCTCACGCACGCAAGGGACATTCTCTCTCACAATGCTGAGCAGTGCTGTCAACTCCGCTTTTTCCCGATAAATTTGGCTGTTTTTTAGGCCAATGGCGGTAAAAAGCGGAAATTTTGGAATTATATGAAATAATGTTGTGCAGCAGCAGACGGTAATTATTTATATTGACTGACTTCTTCGACACCTGTTATTGGTTAAAGTCAACAAGAATTTAAATACCTATTAATATTCTTATGTTTCACTAAGTAAAATTTAATTTTTTAAATATTTAAAATTTCTATGAATCGACTGACTACGTCACAAGTAATTGATGATAAGTAAAAAACACAACCGCAGGTTACTCTTTGTTTACTTCAGTCTTTATCATTGTGATTTATGAATAATAATGCCTATTTAAATGAATAAAGCCCCAAATATTTAAGGTTATAATTAATAGAAGTAGCTATAATATGTTTTATGCAACATAACAATGACAAATCATTTTATAATTTTCAGTTGCTCAGTTAACTAACTTTACAAGGTCCATTAAAAAGGGCGTGTGGGAGACAATCGGAAAAGCAGTGGCAAGGTCTTGCAGATATACGATAAGGTTACCATGCATACAAATATAGGCATGTATGTGTTTCTATGCGTGTATTTAACAAACTGCGCTTGCGTAGGAACGCGGAGATGCCGTAAAAACAACAAAAGAGAGAGAGAGCGGGAGAGAGAATGAGTGGTGGCGGCAAAACTGGGTTTATTTACGTCTAGAAAGATTCGGGTTATGCGCATGTTTCACAGTCATGTTTATAGGATGTTATGAACAGGTGTAGACGTCGTTACTTGGAGCGCTACTTGGACAACAGCAAAACTGTCTCGTCCTTGGCCCTACCCAACTGGTGGGCGGCTAGGCAAGGGTTGTCCACAAACACAGCCGGGTCAAATATGCAACTGTTGTTGCTGCTGCTGTCTTTTTAGCACAGGAATAGATTCCACCTGACCATCGATTTTGAATAAAACATAAAGGCATCCGAGTGCATGACTCACACTGACTCTGAGTCCTGGACAGGTGTGCCAGGTCGACAATCAGATTACGGCTAGCACATCCGCACGTTTGTCAAATTCCGGTGTGTTGATTAAAAAAACTACACACATTTGCATATAGTACTTGCCTTTGCCAACTTGATATCGTCCATTGTTTACGTTTTTTGTTATAGTTCCCAGTTTAATTGACTGCCAACAATACTTCTCGGTTGTTAAACGGCCCGATGTTTAGTTCACACACGATTTTCAATCAATTAAACACATATATATTAATTTTGTTGTATTATTCTTGCCAGAAACATATTGCAGTTTATAATAGTTATAATTTAGGATTGTTGATATTCTATCGATAGCACAGTATTCGATACAATACTATTTCGTGCAATTGTGGCGGCTCGGCGATAGATTTTACAATACCAAGTAAAAGTTCTTGTAAAATACGGCCACATCACTCCATCTAGCAGCTGTCTGGCAACACAGGGTGGCTGATTCAAAACACGAATGCTACAAATTTATTTAATGAAGTCAACATGACAGCATAAGAAGCTATAAAATTGATTTAAATTGTTTCTTAACTACAACAATAAGTGCACTTTATGCTGTGGGGTAAATTTCTTATTTGTTAATGGAAAATTCATTTACGCAAACCCACGTATTTGGTCCAGACTCCCTTGTTATCGAAATATGGTTTGTTGCGCGAGCAAATAATCGCTTCTTTGAAAATGGCAGTATAGACTTGCGGTATGGACGCATGCTTATAGAGATTATAGAGGAATTCGTAGATCTGAAAGCATATTAATATATATCAAGCTGATTGAATATGTGAGGAGTGTTGGCTCACCTTTGCCTCTTGGTCCTTCCAGAATATGTGATCACAAATATATTGCAAGCTCTCGGGGAACAGCGCCAATCTTTCCTTATCATCTGTGGCCACCACATCTACACTGCCCAACAGCACAGCGCAGCCAGAGAGTACATCTACAGCCAGAATGAATATATCCAGCAAATACAGTGCTTTGCTGAGCTTCTCCTTATTGGACGCCTCTGCCAGCAACATTTGAATCTCCAGAAAAATTTCCATAATCCAGTTGCAGGCATGTTCCTCACTGCCAAAGGCATAAAGTGTGGCAGCCAGATGGCGATAAAAGAAGGGTCGTTCCTCCGTTCTTTTTTCGTAGGCATCGATAATGGGAGCCAACCATTTCAGGGGATTCGGAAGTTTTTCGTTATAAAGCACCAGATAGCAACGGATGATGGTTGCCTTCTTTAGTTTACCAGCCGGCGTTTCCCACCAATTGGCAGGCGTTGTTAGACCATCTATGGCATTCGGATGCAGCACGGATACTACTTCAGTGTACCGCTCAAATAGTCGAGAATCCAGATTCATTGAGTCCATATAACGCTCCACAATAAGCGTGAATACATCCAGCACCTCGGGTATCTCACATTTGCCTGTGTAGATGTACTTGACGCTATCCAAGAACTTCTCAAAGAGGCAGCCTGCAAAGCAGAGTGTAAAATGGGAGCTATAGAGGATGGTCTCTCGTCTGACTCACCCTCCGCAAAGTCATTCAGCTGCGACTCCTTGAAGCAATACACAGCCACCTTCTCGGCAAAGTTCTTCAGTATTTGCAGACTGACGCTGTTGCCAATCTCAGGCAGCAGAGAGAACAAAAGCAGCAGGTCCTCCTCGAAACAGTTGGGCTCAAAGTCAGCCAGGAAATTCTCCAGCAATCGCCGGGCGGTGCCACTGTGCAGCGCTTGATTCTTTGCCAACATAATGCAATACTTCCTTGCATCGAATGACAAGTGGAAGAAGCTGGTCAAACAACTCCAGTCCATCGGTGGTATTGGCTTCGTAAAGCGTTTAGAGAGAGCACGCAGCGCAAAGGTGACGGCATAGGGTTCTGGCACGTAGTCCCCGAAGCGAGCCTGACTCACAAGGTAATTACAGACAGCTTTCAATGGACTCGTTGCAAAGAGACCCATTAATTTGCGTGGCTCTGGTTTACCCTCGGGTAGACGATAGATGCCGCTACGGAAGCCACTTATCTCATTGCCAATATAATGAGCTATCAGATCTGCCGCCGAATCACCACATTCGGGTCGTATCTTTTGCAATAGCTGCACCCACACTTCGCCCGGTATGAAATCCTCTTGCTGCAAATTGACAACCTCACGCGTTGCTCCACCGCCTCCCACGATTTCAAAGCGAAATTGTGGCGGAACATGACGCAGACACATCGTGTGGCCAGGCTCGTAACTCTTGAGGGCCACCAAAGCATTGCGCACCTGTGCAGTGTCTGTGTTGGGGCGACTAATCGCCTGCCACAGCTGCTCCAGCGCATCATCGGCCAGTTTTTCATACTCCATTGTTGGCGTTTGCAGCAGCGGCACCAGGCCAAACAAATGATAAAGGGATTTTAGAGCCTGCGGACGCTGCTCGGCACGAAACTTGCTGCCCAGTGCCTGCCACGTGGAAGCAATGTTCACAGTGTGGCTGTCACAAAGCGAATAGATGGCATCCAACGCCAGGGAAGTAGCCAGATCACCAGATTCCTCGGTGCAGCTGTTCAACGTGTTGCTCAAATGAGGCAGCAACTCCGAACCATGCAAGGTGGGTCTAATAGAGAAGAAAAATATTAAAATGATTAGCTACTACTTGATATTTCCACTTACTTCTCCTGGCAGATCTCTCGCATAGCATGAGTGCGAGCTATTTCCATCTCCCAGCGCTTGTCGTTGTCCGGCAATGGCTGCGCAATTTGCTTGAGCAGAAACGGATAAGTGCGGGTCTCTACGCGCCACAAACGCAGATACAAATCCACACAGAAGGTGGCATTCTCCGTGGACAGATTACGTATGGTGTTAAGTATAATGGGCACATTGTCCTGGAAAGAACGGGAATAAGATACAGAGAACTAAACAGAATCTCTAATTTTTACCTTAGACACGGCAAAGGTGGCCAGGCCACGAAGCAGTTCCAGCTGGAGCTCAGGATTGTGTTCATGTGCCAACTTATAGGTGTATGTCATGAGAAAATCGTAGGCAATCGTCTCATTAACCTTCACAATCTGCAGTATAACCTCATAGATCTTGAACCAACAGTCAACAGGAGGCTCGCGGGAAAGAAACAAAGCACGCAGAAACAAATGGAGGCGTTGGCAGAAAGCCGAATTGGCCTTGACATTAAGAGCATCGACGAAGGCGAAGACATCTTGACTCTCCGAAGCATCAAATGACTCCACAAGATTGGCCAAATCAAAGGCAATAGCTATATCCGTATGATAGTTGCGCACGTGCGCCGGCTGCAGCTCCTTGGTGCAAATGCGTATTTTGAACTCAACAGGCGCATCATCGTTGGGCGGCGGTGGCTTCTGCTGCTCCTGCACACGCTGCACTATTTGATGGGCCAAGGCCATGCCCTCTGCGGGTATGAATGCAGTCTGAGACATCCACTGAATGATGCCGTCCAGACACATGTTCAGAATGTATTCATGGCCACAACGCTCCTGCACCACAATGAACACAATAATACGCAGCAGATCGGCCAGATAGAAGGGCGACAGCACATGCAGGCACTCTGCAAGCAGCACCAGCAGCACGTGATAATGATTGCGCGTGTGTTCACGCGTTGCATGCAACACGCGCAGCAGGCACTGCAGACTGGGACGCGGATCGATGCCATAGTTGGCCAATTGCCTAACAAGCAGCGTTTGGTAAATGCACAAGTCGATGGACTGCGCATAGTCCGTCTGCTGCAGAAAGTAGTCGATGGCCTCGATGACAAGAATGCTAGTGCTTAGGCAGGTGCTCGCATTGTTGAACTTGCTCCACGACAGCAGCTCCTGCATAAGCGCACGCGCCTCTGGCTGAGTTTTGCTTAGCCCGAGCAGGCATGTCCAGATGGGTTTGACATCATGCAGTGTCTGGGGATTACAGAGAATATAGAGGAAGACTGGACGCAGGAACTCAATGCTGTAGTCGCGAATGCTGCGGGACAAAGGAAATGAATTAAGAGAGATTTATAGAACTATTTATTACTTCTGACTTACTTTCTTGTCGTGATGATGACACACGCCTATGATCTTGTTGCTCACGTCATGCATGTTGGCGCTTGTGTGCTGCAGCAGCGCAATTAGCGGATGTTGCTGCGTCTTCAGGCCATAGGTACACTGATAGGTCTCCTTGTTCTTCAGCAGTGAAGTCTTGCGCTTCAGGCTCAGTAGCTGCAAACCGAGTATGCTCTCTGTGATGATGGCAAAGTGCATGGGCCTGGAAGAGGAATATATGAAAGCACTTTAATAATTACATTTCAAATTAAATATAGATTAAATATAATAATTACAGTCTAAATTATAAGCTTTAAAAGTGCTCATTAGATTCAATTAAGGCAACTGCAATTGCAGCTAATTCCTCTAGAGCCTTCGTGCAGGCTGCAAATGAGCAAGAAAGAAGGTGACTTGGATAATTGCGATTACAGTAGTAGCAAGCTTAATGAAAGAGTATTGGTTGTGTTGGATGCCATTAAGGTTGAACGAGTTTAACGCGCGTTTAGCAGTCACTTCCGGTCAGTCGGCACACCTACCCACCTCACACACACTCCCTACACATACACACACACAGCAGGAACACCCAAGTGAGCTGCAGGTAAATCGTTTTGCGTTTGACGTGCTAATTACAATTCACGCGCCGCACCGTCCACAATGCTTGCTTGCCTTAATTGCCGTCTCCATCACTCTCTCTTTTTCTTGTACTCCGTCTCTGCTGCAAGTGGCAATTAATATGCAATCCTTTTTACTTGCACTTGGCTGCTATCAAGGTTAATTCCTGTATTACATGCTGTTTACTTCTACTGTTGTTTGTCGTGGGCGTCCTTCACAAAAGGGAAAACATTTCAAGTCCAATGTCGTTTCTCCCTTCCCTACTCAACCTCCTCCTGCCCCCCACACTGCCTCTGCTTGCATATCAAATATTTTCGTGGCAAGTGGCAGGCGCGTTATTTGAATATGCCCCGTTTCAGGAACAACACGAACAAGGCCAAGACGCTGTCCTTGATAGATGGGCTACTCCTCTGGGAGTGTGTTGTAGCCTAGCCGGAAATGGCTAATACATTTTTTGGCGTCTTGCATGCATAATGCGTGCCACATTGAATTGGCATCAGCATTGTGGGCAGCAGTAACTGCCTCACGCAGAGGGCAAGTCAATGCCAATGTGCGTGTTAAACCGTTAACAACTTTGATTACCCCACGCCAGGTCAGGTCAGGCCTCGTATTTCATTCTCGCCATTTACCACATGTCATGTTCCTGAGCATGCCAATTAATTAAGCCCCCGTGCGGCCTGCGGCCAATTGTTCAATTGCCACGTGATCAGGCAACATATGCCGCCACCTCGACTCCTTCTCGGACTGCAGACAACACAATCGTAATTTATGCGACCCAGTACAACCAATTTTTGCATACGCCAATCGGGCGAAACTCTTTCGAACGGAAGTGCCAAGCCAGGGCGCGCCCATATCCTACACACACACACACACAGACACATGTAGAGTGTACATGTACTTACCCCGAATTGGATAGCATGGAGAGGAGCGTGCTCTGCACACTGCTTGCATCTAGGACACCCTCGTCGACCAGGCGGACCAAAGTCTGACAGCTCATCAGGCTGAGCTGCATATGCTCGTGCTTGCATTGCGTTTTCAGGATCTCAATTTCCTTGATTTGATGATCCGCCACCTGCTTCTCCTTGGACTCAACGATTTTGTTGTAGATCTTCTCCAGACAAGCGGCCAGTTTGACCACTGAGCTATTGGGTTTAATGCTGCTAAAGTCCTCCATGTTCGCTGAAACGGGTAAATGGTTACAATTGGCTGTTTAAAGGGACAACTTTTAAAGTGCTTCCAAATTCCGTTTCCTATTCCTATTGACTCCTTCAGCAACACACACACACAACCCCAGACACAACAGGAACACAGCACGATTTATAGTTTGTTTGGGCACTTTTTGAATCCTGTTACGACGCGCGTGTCCTTTCGCCAGCTCGCTTGACACTCGAATGACGACGCCGCGTTATTTTGAACAGTTGCAATGTTACCTGCGAAAGCGCAAACAAAACAAACACACAAAATTCGCATGCGGCTCACCTACGCCTTCGTGTTGAATGTCTTAGCGCCGCTTTGCGTGTGCTCTTCTGATTCCGTCAAACTGTGCAGCATGCAACTCATTTAAGCCGACGTTAAATGCACTGTAACACCTTTTTGATTAACTTTAGCTTATGTTTATTTCCTATTGTTTAATTAGTTTAACTTCTAACTGCACGTTGGCAAATTGTAAACAAACTGCGACGTAAACGCAAAATGAGCAACGCGAACGCAAAAAGGAGCGCGCCACGTAGCGCAAGCTAAAGACCGGCAAACGTAATCGCATAAGCGGCAAATGTAAGCGCAAAATAGATGCACGTAAGCGCAAATATGGCAACGTAAACGCAAATGAAGTAACTTACTATTGTGAACGGATGTTGAATTTGAAAGTAAGCTGCAGATAAATTGCATTGAACAGATAATAGCTCTTACAATTTACAATTAATTGTAATACCAATTGCTATTTAAAATTATGGGTTTCATTGTAACATATTTTCTGAAATAAATGCAATTAAATTCAGCTGGAAAGGTCGCTTAAATATATCTTTAAGGGCATTTAAAATCAAGCACTGTTTGTTAAAATGTGCAGATTCTTTACTTAAACGATTTTGTAGCAATATCTTTTCCCTTTTTTATTTGCACATTTAACTGCGCATCTTTGAAATGAACTTAATTCTACTTTATTCAAAAGTTGATTTATATAATGCTTAGTTAAGCAGCTCCAAGTTCTGCTGCTACTTACTTCTTCGCTGGTCTTTCAGCTAATTGACTTTATGCATTTTTGCAAAGCGCCTAGCCGTAAAATAAAATTAATTATGCCGCTGTGGCCATAAAAATGTATAACCCGTCCAAAGGGCGGACGCGACTCAAGGCGAAAATGGCAGGAAAATCGCATAAATGAGTTGGAGGAAAGAAAGAGAGAAGGGGAAAGAAAAGGGCAGACAGAAAGTTCCAGGCTTGACCTGTGACCCAACGTAAATTCCCCGTAACTTCGGATGTAAAATACAACAAAACACAAAATAAGCATGGCCAATTTTGAACTGCAATCGCTCATTTCACCAGAAACTGGAAATCTCAAAGGCGAAGATAACAAAGGTAAAGATGGAGAAGATGAAGAAGAGCCGAACATCATTTCCGCTTCCCGTTCTGCACTGCTTGTCCGAGGGATTTATGGTTTTATTACCACAACGCGGTGCATGGATGGCTCAACCTGTGAAATACGCCGTGAAAGTCTTCTGTGTTTCGCTTTCGCTTTAAAACTTTTTCACATCTCATCCTGGAACGGCAACAAAGCCCCTCGATTTGTACGCATCACTATTTTTGCTGCCCATCCCCAGTATCCTGCCGAGAGCGAGGCCAGAAAAAAAACACATTAATTTTGTTTAGATTTTCATTAATTTTTTGGGAACGAGGGGGAGGTGAGTGTATGTTTTTTGAGCTCTTTTTTATGTGAAGCCAGCGATGGCTCGCGATGATAACTGGTTGCCAGGCGAACTAAGCCCTGGCATGTGGGAGAGATTCGCCTCTGCTTTGTTGTTTGTTTTATTCCACGGAAGAGCGGATTAACATACAATTAATATGCATGTGCCTCAGAGTAGGCCACCCCCGATTCGGTCTTATACATATTTACTACCTGATTATGATAACTTACTTGCGCATTTGTCGAAACGGAAACTTATAATTGAGTTCCCTCTCTCTCTCCATTTCTCTCTCTCACTCTGTGTGGCCGGCAAATAAATAGAAAATTGTGCACTTATCTTGATTTCCAGGGCAACCAGAGCTGAGGTACTCGAGCTGAAGATGCCACACGGGCGACTACTCGTATAATCTGTTTGAAAACTTTTCAAGTAAAACTTTCGTTTGGTTCAAGTTAACAGCAAGAGAGATTAGAATCTACTTGGTTTGTGGTTAGTTTTCGATTTCAGGTGGTGAAGCTGTGAGAATTTAATCACGTTTTGATTTGGCTTTTTCTCGAGTCTCTTTTCAACTGGAATGTAAGTCCTTGCTGGTTGAGGAAATTAAAATGAATTAGAAATGAGAACTCAGTACTTGTATTGCAACTATCTTGTAAGTATCTTAAGTTAAATGAATTTAAATTGAATGGAACCTAAGTATTGCTGGCTACAGTCGAGTTATAGTGGAGCTCAATTCTCCTTTGGGCTATCGCACCTAAAGCTCTACTTTCTGTCCTTTTTTGCATGGAGAGAAAAAGTATGAAGTTAAATGAGTATAAATTGAAAGAAATCTAAAAATTGCCAGCTGAAGTCAAGTTGAAGATGAGCTTAAGTTATTTCACAAACATATGTATGTCGACATTACTTCTCTCATCAGTTTATTGAATCTGAAACTCTTCCTTACTCCTCTTTTATTTACTTTAAACTATTAAGTATTCAAGTCATTTTAATCTAAAGTTGAGTCAAATCTAAGCTACAAACATTTTTCATTGTGCAACGGCAGCTCTGCTTCTATTTTATTGCATTTCAAGCTGTTCATTCAGTGCCTTGATCTCTCTTTCATACTCGTAAACCTGAAACTTGAAACTTGTAAGGGTCTTAAGTTAAATGCGTGAAAATTGAATGGAATGAAAGCATTTCATGCTAAAGTCGAGTTAAAGCCCAGTCACCTGCAGTTCTCTCTGCAGTTTATCGAACCTGTAGCTCGTCCCTCTCCCCTGATAAACACATGAGCATTTCGACCAGTTCAACTTGATATGTTTGCTGCAATTCGCTTCGCAATATTTGCTGTACTGGCTTCATTTCGCTCAATTGAATGCGATGATGGAGTGGAAAGTGCGTTGCTGCTTGTTACTCATTAAGGACTTAATTTAAGTGAGAAACTCGACTTGTCAGCAAGAAATCCATTTAAATTTTCCATGTGCTGTGCCAACAATTTGCATAAAATGTGTCGCCCGTAAATACAACTGCCAGAGAGTGCCAGAGCAGGCCAGGGCAGGCAAATACTGTACACAAATACAGAAATACACAAATACACATTGTGGTCGGTGACCCACTCTATTACACAGGCTGCCCACTTCCCCCTCTCTCTCTTCACTTCCTTCTCGATTTGCTTGTGTACGTGTTGATACATTAAAGCCATGTCCTGCTGCTGCTGCTGCTGCACGTGGCAACTAAATTTGCATATGGCCACAGTCGGCAGTCGGAAGACTCACGTAATCACATTGCCTCAATTAAACGGCGTCGACTTATTAATAATGCACAAATTTACCTTGCTCTCCCTCTCATCTCTCTCACTGTCTCTCTCTCTCTCTCTGTAATCAAATTATTCATACATATATGCCGCATCATGTGTCGCTCTATATATATTTATGAGTTAGTTCAAGATTAAAGCAAAACAGACCAAAGCAATCCAATGTCGTAACTTAAATTGGAAACCAACTTTAGTTTTGAAGTTTCTCGAGCCTTTGAGCAATGTTTCCCCTCCCTCCTCCCCTCACTCTCTTCGTTTACCCTATGAATATATGAATATTATTCACCTGTTTGCACTCGATTTCCAGAAACATTCGCCCAATGAATATTTATAAAGTGCTGCGTGGGCGCATATTACGCATACGCAGCGTTGTCTTCAAGATGCTAAATAAATTGAGAGAAATTTCCACGCAAATAGCTAGCTAAAAGAGGGGGAAATGAAGAGAGAGAGGGAGGAGGGCAACTGTGTACATTAGTTTACACTCTACACAGGTTTCGTGCTGAAGTTGTAGTTACTCTGCAGCAACTTTGTAATTGGATTAAATTCAAAATCCTTAACAATGCAGCAGCAAGTCAAACGCATTAATTACTCTGCACCGATAAGGTGCATACTTATGTTGTGCACTGTGCACTCTGCACTCTTAGCTTGTTTAGAGGTAGCGCAGTCAGTCTCAATTTGTGCACATTACGTATACGCAGCGTTCGCTCAGCTTTAATGGCAAACAAGGCAAGTGAGAGTGCGCCAGGGTGTGTATTTATGTGTGTGTGTGCGCGCCTTTTACCTTAAATAATATTGGACCCCCCCTCCTTTCCTGCGCAGAAAATATGCCGTAAAATTGGCCGCAAGAAACAAAACCCAAAAATGCAGAAGCAAAACCTTTTCAATTTTCAACTGGCTATTTATTTTCGAAATTAGAAATTTCTTAAATATGTATGTGTACATATATTTGTATGTGTGTGTGTGTGCGTAGTAAATATAATTTGTGCGGCACGTGCGTAAAATTTAATGAGGCGCCGAGCGAGAGCGACCTACAAATTGTGAATTGTGCCGACCATTGTTAACGTTTGACGGGTGATGAGGGGGGCGGGGCAGATGAAGGGATGTTGAGTGAAGGGAGGGGCAGGTTGAGGGATGTAGAGTGTAAGGTTGGGAAGTAAAATAACAGAGCGGGAGCTGGGGAGCTTACTCAAGCTTAGGCTTCCCATGAACTTTAGTGTATAAAGAATTGTATTTTTATTTTTTTATTTATTTTTTATTTCTATTTGTGTTGCTATTTTTATTTTCATCTCTTATATAAATACATGGCAGGAATTTCGGGTATTTTAGTGTATTTTAAGCGGGGAATTGAATGTAGCCGTGGTGTAGCGCTTAAAGTATTTGTACAGCTTCCAGAGCTGATACGGAGGCAAATCTGTCTGTACGAGTATAGTCTGTCTGTACTACTCGAAAGTGGTACTACAGCTGAAGGAAAGAGATCGTTTTGGGAGATAACTATGTATGCTGTACTCAGTTTAGTTTGTAAGGTATCTATCAGTCAATTAGCCTCTGCAATAATCAGTTTCTAGCGGACCTAAGTCGTTCGCACTACATACTTAGACTGACCAAGCTGCTCCTAACATGAACTGTTGATGGAGGAAAGTAAGGCCATCTTCAAGCATAATAAACATAGATGTACGCAGTAAAGCATACAGGGTATCTGGAAGTCGGCTGTTCCCTTTATTTTTTAGCTTCTAGCAGGCCTGCTTTGCATTGCATAGAGTTTCTGTGCTACTCGAAACTGAGTTGAAGCTGAAGAGAAGAGAAATAAGTTATTTGGGAGATAACAATGTTAGATGTAGTCTGCAAACTATACAGGGTATCTGGAAATCGACAACCTCATACCCTGCTCAACTACTTGCAGTACTATTTTGTCTTTTTGCCAATTTTCCACAGCGTAAACACATTGGTTAAGAGAAAATATTGATATGGCAGCTGCACAAATGTTTTGATAACATGCAGTCGCTCTTTCTCTCTCTCGCTCTCAAACACTCTCTATATCTATCTCTCTCTCTTTGTCTCTCTGTCCATCTGTTTGGCAGTGGCCAAGTGCCATTATAATTTGCAGCACACACTAAATGGCAATAAATTGCAAGCGAAACATTAATTAAGAAATTCAAAAAGGGCCGCCACAAACCGCCGCCGCTTGGGCATTTGCAATTCGCAAACAAGCACCGAAGCTGACCCAAAGGCGGATACACACACACACACACACGCACATATAGAAAGGCAGTCACTAATACACACACTGGTACACACACTCACACACACTCACTTGGCTAGTGGCGAGGGTTAAAAGCATAAAAGCCCGAGGTGTTTAAGCATATTTACACAATACGCACATACACTATGCATGCCTGTATGTGTATATGAGTGTGACTGTGTATGTGTGAGAGAGTGTTATAGAGTGTGCGTATGTGTGTTAAGCGTTCAGACATGTGTGGAGCGTTAGCCCCGCTGCTTTGTCCCCTTGGCAGGGTGCACCCCACAAGTGCCTGCGGTTGCAGAGTGTGAAATATTTCACACACACACACACAGTAAGTGCACGTCCCTCTGTGTGTGTGTGAGTATGTTGGTTTGTGTTTTTGTCCGTCATATGTTGTCTGGGTCTGGGGCAGCTCCTAAATAAACAAACAGAGACGCTTTGGCATTTCCTCTTTAAAGTTGAATTTCGTGCACAAAACTTCAGCTCGCATATGTTTGCAGCCATTTAGACTGTATATGTGTGTGTGTCTAAGTGTCTCCTCATGTGTGTGTGATGCCATTTGAACTTACCACTACAGATAAAACTATTCAATGCACTGCCCCCTCTCCTTCTCTCCTTGTTGACGTCGTTGTGGCTGTTGACTTTATATTGCGACCCTTTCAGGAAATACCAAAGCGCACGAGGCAGCCTCCCTCTGCCCCCTTTTTCCCCCTCTCCCCCCTGCAACTCTTAACTAAATGGCTGCTCCTGCGTATCCGGGAATGTTAATTTACGATAATTTACTGCATTTACATAAATCTAACGCTTTCAAGTGCGTTTAAACGGGTGGCAGTTTTAATTCTCATGAGGGGCATGCAAATATTTACAACAGTTTAAGGACATTTAAGGACCCTATTAATGACATATTTAAATATAAGTTTGCATGGTATAATATATATATTTTCGGACTAAATGTGGCTCTGTCTGAGTTGGTTGAATATGAGTGAATATAGTACTTGTCTGTCTTCAAATGCTGCTCATCTTTCTGCTTAAAGAGCTCGGGATCGGCACCCCAGAGAGTCTGCAGCATGAGCCTGGGCTCAGAATGGGCTCCCCTTTACTCAAGATCCTTCAGTCAGTTCATCGACTGACCTTGACAGCCAGGCATGTGTTAGGCCTTACACAAGGATTTGGTCTGCTGCCTGAAAGATGGACTGCCTCTTGAAGTGGCGTCTCTAGTACAACATGTTCAAGTTTATCCATCATGTTCGTTGGGTAATCCGTCAGCGTCAAGATGTGTCTTGCCTTCTGTCTCGACTCTCGCTTAAGTTCACAAAACTCGCGTTTAAACTGACCTTCAGAATGGAAATAAAGAAAGAAGGAGAAGATGCTTGAATTGGAAATCTAATGTGCAAAAATGCTGAAAGAAGAGATCCTGCATGAAGTAGAAGTTTACCACTTAGGAAAGAATCCAGTTCTTTCCGTAAGAAAGCTACAGTTAAGCACGCTTGATAGATTAGCTTGATTTAGCTATAAAATTTCACTTGAAATTCATCCTACTCGGTGTACAGGGGCAGTATCAGATGTGACTATATTCTAATACCTACATACACTAATAAGATACATTGTCACTAAAATTGAAAGCCCTAGCTCTTATAGTCTTACAGATATAAGTGTTCATACGAACAAAGAAGACTAAATTGTCCAGGATATTGATGTTTATCAAGCAAATAAATATCTTGTGGGGTCGGATATTTATTATGTACCTTTTTCTGGCTCTTCTCAATTGACACAGAGTATATTATATCCTTGTATCCCATAGGTACTTCCAGAATAGGTGGAAAATATGATATTATATGTTTTATACATTTATTTTATTATGCTGTTTGTATGAGGCAATACTACATCTACAGATAACTGGGGGGAATTACAAAACGTAAGACGAGTACAAGGTACACTACAAATTGGTCACATCCGCTGTCTAACCCTGGAAATTACCCGCCTGGGGCTGGGCAGGCACAGGCTGGCCAAGACCGCCAATGCTCTGTTGCAGCGATTGCAAAATTCCAATGGGAATCTGTTAGGGAAGAAAGAAAGAGAAAGAGAGAAAGGTTGAATGAAACTGTCAAAGGACATAAGAGAAGCATAGTTAACTCACGCCAAGGCTCCATCCAACGGCTCCCTGTTGTTGCTGCTGCTGTGCTGCGATGGTGTGCTTGCCAATGGGTCCAGCGGCGGCGGTGCGGGTCTGGGTGCGCACTACCTTGGCATCGCTTCTCAATGAGCCTTGCTGTGTGTGGGAGGGAGACAGGAAGAAGCAACTAGTTGCAGTTAGTCCGAGTGGGCAAAAAAAGAGGGCAGTGCGGAAAAACCCCGAAACTCTTTTAGCTGCCACCGCAAAGTGCACAAAATGCGCAACCATAGCAAAAAATACATAAATAAATAAAAAATTGCATGCAAAAAGGAGAACGCAACAAAACTACAACTACACTGTAAGAGAAAAGAAGCAACTGTGTTGGCAAAGCGACTGTGTTGCAGCCGTTGGCGATGATCTCCGATGTCCTGTAGGCTTTCTCCATCGGTCTGCGGGTGTTGTATTGCCCTGAGTGTGTATTGGTGTGTGTGTGTTGGTGTGTGCTTGTAGAGGTGTGAGTTTTTGTATGCCACACCGCAGTTCAGCATTATATGTCCGGTTGTTTGCTTTGCTCTCCTTGTTATTTTGACTGTTTGTTACCTTCGCCAGTTCAGGGTGCGCCTCCTTCACCTCCAACTCCTGCTGCTCCTCTTGTTGCGGCTGCGGCTGCTCCCGCTCCACATACACAATGCGCTGGCGTTGACGTGGGCGTTGTTTCACGCGTAGGCGTGGCCTTTTGACAATTATTACAGGCGCTGCCTGTCGCTGCTGCTGCTGCTCTCCTGCGCCTGTGGCTGCCTTAACACGATTCTCATTGATGTCGCCCTGTGCCGCACTGTGGTCTGACTAACATCGACAGATTAGGGCACTTTCAACACGCCCGCTGCGGTTGCCACACGCACACACATACAGTTACACATACAGCATACATATAGCATACATACAGCACACATATTCCCACACATAACTCCACAGTGAGTTCGTTCTTTAAAATTAAAATAGAATTCGTAGCTCGATTGAATCAATTGATAAACAATTTGTAAATATTTTTCTCGTACAAATTGAATTCTGTGGAAAAGCTTTTTGTGTGGCAATAGAAATGCACAATGCGTGCTTTAATTAACAGCAACATAGTGAATATATTCGTTGAAGGATTGCAAAAATAGTCGAGTTAGATAAATGAAATTTCAAGTAAACTTATTTTAAAGTCATAAAAGCGAAATATTGAAATTTGAAATTGAAAAGTTGCTGTTTTTTTCTCAGTAAACACTATATTATTTCAACTGTAAGATTAGGGAAATAATATAGTAAGGTTTTTTTGATTCAAGTTTAATTCAACGGAAATATTTAATACTTTTCCAGACTGTTATGCCAAACTCTCAACTAAAATTGTCTTACATTTGCTTCATTTCAGTTCCTCAGCTTTATCAATAGATGCCAATCGAAACCACGCTAGATATGTCTCCAATTCAACCCCCTTCCCTTTACTTACATTTGGCGCAATGAGCGAATACTTCTTGGGTGGCTTAACGCGCTGCACGTAGCTGCTCTGTGTGGGCACGGGGGGAGGCAGCTCGACATCTGCACTGGGAGCTGCGGTGGCCACATGCGGTGTGATCTGTGCCGAGGAGGAGTGCACCTTGCCGGGTGCGTGTGCCTCGGAGCCAATGTAACCACGTTCACCCACACTTCCGCCCAAGACGGCGCTGGCGCCAACCTCATCGTTGGCCTGGGCTGCTGCATATGCACCGCCAGCAGTGCGTCCTGCGAACAACAAAGAGAAAGATTATGAAATATTCAAATGTGTGCGGAGCAAGATGCGTGAAGTGTATACAAACCGTTAAGACCACCACCGAGGCCAGCTGCGGCCCGAGAACCCCAGGGAGTGCCCGCCGAGGCGCTGAGTCCACCGTGGGCTGCGTTGCCTGTCAGCAGGCCGCCAAGTCCGGCATCCGCGTGGTAGCCAGCAAAGTTAACCCCAACCTTGCCATCGCGGAATGTAATCAGCTAAGCGGTAAAGAGATAAGAGAAAGTGGAGAGGGGGAGGGGGGTTAAAAAAGGTGCACGAAGTTAGCCACATTCACACAAGTGCAAACATAGCGTATACGCGATGTTACTGAAAGTTCTGCTCTTTGTTTAGGCACGCCAAAACTTTGCCTTGCCTTGATGCGGCTACGGCTCCTTGGTCATTTTTCACAAATAGTCAAAGTTTTTCGGTGGCGCCTAAACTTTGAGTGAACACCTTGAGATGTAGGCAACAAGTTTGCACACATAATAATTTTGGGCTTCTTTTTCAGAGGCCTCCCTCCCACTCTCTTCCTCCTGTCTGTCTGTCTGTCTGTTTGTCCACTCGCTTTTAGTTCGCCTTAGAATGCGTCAATCAATTTTAATTAAGTTTCGCAACTTTGTAATAAAATCCAAATGCGCGTATTATTGAAATACGCCAGCAAGCACCTGATATTAATGTATTTCCATGTCGATTAAGTCGCAGTAGATATTATATTCTGTGAACCACTTCTGCGTTCATATGTAAATAATTTTAATTTAGGCTGCGCCAGCACTTGCAACTTGTTTGCCAAGTTTGTTTTGCATGCAAAAGTTTCACAATTTTAATGGAAAAACAAAGTAAACAAAATGAATATTAAGATAAATTCGTTGTTTACTTTGTGTTTGATTTCGAGGGATATCGAGAAAGGCACTTAGTAACGGTCTGTTTAAAGCAGCAAATAGATCATGCCCTAGGTGATTTTTAGCTTTATTCTGCGTGCGTTTTTTACTTCATTTATTTAAGGATCTCTTATAGTAGCTATTTGACTGCATATTTCGCGTATTTATATTTAGCAACAGTACTTTCATATTATAGCTATAGTTTGCCTATTGATTGTCGAGTGTAGATAAGCCAATACTGCTAACTCGTTGTCGTAGCTGCCACAAGCCGCGTGCTCGAATGCGGCCCCTAAGCATACATGAATGGGAATCGAGTCTTCTATCAATTTTTATCTTTGATATTTTGCACCTTTTAATATGCATACATTAAAGTAACACTGCACTACAAAAGTTGTGAATGATTAAAATGAATAGTGAAAATAAATGTTCATATAAAAATATAATAAAACAAATAACTATGTAAATAAATATTTAAATAATGTAAATTAATATGTAAATAAAGTAAATATCATATTTAATATAAGTTAACAATACTTTCTCAAATTTCATTTAGAGTGGCATTTTTCTATTTGTGTTTCTTGTTTGCTTCTACGTTCGTTTCAACGTTTGTTTACGTAAATGTTTCTCATTTTCCATTTCAGGTCAAGGTATCAGCTAAGTCTGCAAGGCAACAAACACCCGTAGATATTTGCTTTACTATTTTTATTATTTAGTTAACTTTGTCAGGTATCACACACGGCACAACACAACATACTTACAAACAACTGATAAGTTGCTGATAAGCCTCAGTCGGCCGCTGGCAGCGAGAGTGTGTGGAACCAACACGAGTTGGGCGAAGAGAATAGACAAGTTTGTGCATAAAGCGAAAGTGCTGGGAAAAGCTGAAGACAAAGGCTCGAAACGTGCTGCAGCAACAGCCTTGAAAACAGCAGCAACAACAAGAAGAACACCAACAACACTAGCAACGCCAACAGCACCTGCAACATCAACAACACGTGCAACTGCTATCAGTTATTTACAGTTAGAAACTGTGTCAATATTTAAGCTGGTCACTTGGCCACAGCTCAGTTACGCAGCAATCTACGCCCTACGGGGCGTGTCAAGGTGTCTGACAGGTGTGTGGCACACAGCACTGAGGTGTTACTGAAGTCGTCGCCTGCCACATGTTGTCGTCGTCATGTTGACAGATGGCACATTCATCAGCCTGTTGCTGCTGTTGTTCCCAGTGGGGCAGCATGGCTGCGATGGCGCCACGGTCACCTGGGGACAGGGGAACAGGTACGCGAGCACGCTGCACGTACAAGATGTTTACCTCGCGGCGGATGCGATGGAGAATGACACAGATGTTGTCTACGGCTTAACGGTAAGCACGGCAGTACACAGTGAGGGATCAGAGAGAAAACGATATAAATCTTTAAATTGCTTGCAGCCCGAGAGCATTGCCGAGGGGTATACGATAACAGCAGTGCACGCCTACGATAGAACGGAGGAGCAGGGAGAAGGAGATGGTGGCAGTGTGGAGTTGCTGAGTGGAGGCGTGGGGCAGCAGAAGGTCGCGCTGCGTTTCAGACGACACGCTGAGGTCTCTCACTTGCCCACTGTTCAATTTCAGCTGATTATCTACGGTCTAGATTTGTGAATATCGTAAGTGATTGTCAGCTAGTTGCTGCCTCTACTCTCTCTCTCTCTTCCTGCCGCTGCTTCCTTATTAAGCTCACTATAAACTAGTTTATGACATCATAATTAAGTGCGCAACTTGTGCTTTACATGTGTGGGCAAGAGGAGGCGGAGGAAAACTGCGGAAAATTCCATTGCCAGAAAATTGTAACGTTCTCTGACAGCGACAACTTGGTAACTGTTGCGGCTGCAGCTGTGGCTGTGGCGTGTTATGCGATGCAAATGCAAGTGTGCACACACACACACAGATACACAAGGTCTTCAGGCTTTCCCTCTCTTCCTTCTTTACCACCTCACTCTTTCCTCTGCCACAGCTTGGCGGTTTGGTTTGCAAGCGTAAGTCGATTTAAGCGTCTGATAAACTCATTTTAATCATGTTGCCACCCACTATACCTTTCTCACTCTCTCAACTGCTCTTTCTCTCTCTCTCTCTACTGCCTGTGCTTACTCCTCGTCCTCTGCCATCGCACTTAACACACGTTGTGCGCGTCGTAAGAGGCTTCTGGACGATTAAGAAATAATTTACCAGAACACGTGAGCAATCGCCTCATTTGCTGCCAATAGCGAGACAGAGAGAGAGAGAGAGAGAGAGGGAGAGATAGACAAGAAGAGAAAGAGATAGTGTGAGAGAGCAATGTAACTATGCTAGCTGTGCAAGGAAAGGGGGCAGTGGCAGCTGGATTGATACGCGCCATTAACGATAAACACACACTCTATATGCACATTTGCATGCAGCATGTATCGATACATCGAAGCTGATCTACTGCGAGGCATGAAGTCTAATAAAAACATTGCCAGATGATGGGCTTATCACAAGCGGATTTAATCTGTCCCTCTCTCCCCCTTTCCTGGCTTATGCAAATGAGGAATGCATTGAAGTGAAGGAAAGAGAGCAGTTAAAGTAGTTGAAACAAAGTTACAATGTGTTCAGCTCTCTAGCGAATATTGTTATGTATGTATTATTATTTGAGTTATATTGTATTTGAAATATGTGAATATATACGTGTATAATCTGTAGTTTAAAGTATTATCAAATGTATGTTAAATAATTAATGAAATATTTAAATAGAAGTAGACCTAATAAAGAAGATATTGCTTAAGTATTCTCACATATGTAAGTGTAAAATATTTAAAAATGTTTGTATATATATTTTTAAGCTCTGTCTATCAGTCAAATAGACAAAAATAACGCAGTTTTACGCTTGTTTTGCAACTGTGTCACTTAGACACTTCCCTTCCCTTATTTTCCTACCTCCCACCCTCCCTCTCTCTCGCCCTTGTCTCTTTCTTCCTTCTCTCACTCAATCGAGAAGCTTTTACACAAATTAAAAACTTGGCTGCTTCTGTTGCTGCTGCTGCTTGTTTGTGTCATAACAATGAAAAACGATCACAAAATGCTCCCGAGGGCAGTTAGAAAAGTAAGCGGAACCTGTAACTCAAGTGAACAAAGCGCAAAAAGGGGTGTGCACTGTCAGATTTGAACTCCATTTCAACTGCTTTTGTAGAGTTTCTTATATTTATTTACCGATACTTAGGGTTCATGTCGTATTGTTGTTGTTGTGAGTTTGTAAAATATTTGCGAGTTCAATTGAGTTATCAACTGAGTTAATCTGCCCACTCGCCCATAACATCGCATGAAAGCAATTTCCCCAGGGTGAAATCCACTGGACAATAGCAGGACTCTAAAGGAAAAGAGTGAGAGGAGGGGAAGGGCTGCCCAGATTTGCGATTGCGGCCAGACAAGTCTTTAAAGTCTTCTCCCGTCCCTAGGTTCGTGATCCATAATAAATTTGGCACGCTTAACTCGCCAGCTTAATGCGCACAGCACAGTGAAAAAAACGCATAAATATTTGCATAAATTCCTTGAAAAAAGCAAGGCGGGAAATTCCGTTTAACTTGTAATTCTCGGCAACCCTTCGCAGCGTTGCCTAATTTCAATTTCAATTGTGCAAAATTTTTAGCTCAGTTTTTTTTGCCTTCAGTTTCAGGTTCTATTTTTTTGTTTGCTGGCCACAACAAATGCAAATTTCATGCATGCGTTGATTAAAATCTAGATTCGGGCAGCAGTTCGTCGTGCATGCCCACCACTCCCCCCTCTTCAGGCCCTCTCCCTACTGCTCCTGCAAACAAATAGAAATAAGCCCAAGTGGCGCAGGGCCCAAAGATTTGCGAGCTGAGCCAAAGTGCCCCGAAATTGTTACAGCTGGCGGAAAAAGCAAAGTTTTTGTCGAGCAGCAAAAACTGCAGAAGACAGACAGAGTAGGTGAGAGGGGAAGGGGAGGCAGCAGAGAGGTGGGAGAGGAAAGGAATGACTGGAAAAAAGATAGGAAAGGCAGACATCATGAAGAGAAGTGAAAAGGGATAGTTAGAAAGTGAAGAGACAGAAAAGGAGAGGGGCATAGAAAAAAGGCAAAGAGAAGAGCAAAGAGAGGGCAAAGAGAGAGGAGAGAGAGATATTGTCAGACACAGTGAGACAGACAGAGACAAGCAGGCACGACCGCTTTGTGCGGCCTGCCAAGTTGCAAGCTTCACCTCCTCCTCTTCCTACTAACGGCGACACAAATGTTGCCTACCTTCAGGACAGACATACACAGACACGCACACACACTACATACTAACCACACAGACACACACACACACACCGTCGCAGCAAGCGCAACCATGTCGCGCGTTGCACAATGCGGCGTATGCGTAATTAGTTTGCGGCTCCGCGTTGCGTCGCATATCAGTTGACACAGTCCGGGCAAAGTTCAAGGTGCTCGTTTAGTCGCTGTGATATATGCACAGCAGTTAAGCGAGCGTGTGTGTGAGTTTGTGTGTTAAGAGTCGTGCTCATACCTGCAGATTAATGATAAGCGAGTGTTTTTTAATGCCCAAACAGTAATTGCCGCCTCGCCGCGGCATGCAATTACGCGATCTTCCCCTCTTGCTCCACCCCTTTCGCTGCTGCTTTGAGCAGTAAAATTCTCTGAATGTGCCTTGGCTGCATTGCGCAACACTTAAACGAGCCAAACTGACCATTAGCCAATACTAAAGCAACTAAAACAACAGCAATAATAACAACTATGCTGGCCAAAAAGCCAAGCCGAACCGACCGAGACCCCAAAAACCGAAAATTGTGAAAATCAAGAGTTCGCCCATCGAAGCGTTACGCTTTGAATATGCAACGGGCTCAGAGAATAGAACCGCAAATAAAATCAACAACAGCAACAACAAGCAATAAAACAACAACAAGAGTAGGAACAACAACAACAACAGCAGTAGCAATAACATTTTCCCTGCAGGCGACGCTGGGTTTACACGTTGCAGTTATGATAATTGCAGAGAAAAGCGCAGTCGAAGTTGAGCTTACAAATTGTAGTTGTGAGAATCGCATAGAAAGGCACAAACCAAAGATGAAATTTAAGCGTGAAATTTCAAAGGCAAACTTAATAACTTCCCTAATCAATCGATTGAGTAACACTTGTTTAATTCACATTTAAACCAAGCAATTATTTAAATCAATAACAAAGAAATAGCCCGTGTCAAATTCCACATTTAATTAGGCAGCTAATTGGCTTGGCACTTTGACTATTTCGTCATCATCAAAATGTGTGTAGTGAAGGCAAAGCCCCTGATGGGGGGCCACATGACGCAGGCTTAAACACGCTTTAAGCTCTCGTTTAATGCGACTTTTATAGAAAAGATTAATTAAAAGATTGCCTAAGCGATCTAAGCTCACGTTAATGTGGAATGGAATATTACAATTTTCAATTGCGAACCTGCTAGCTGAGGTTTTCCAGCTAAATGGGAATACATTAACAATGTGATATGTGTTTATGCGTTGGCTTAAAACCCCCTGTGCATATACAAATATATATATCATATACGTATTCTGTATCTATATAGAACACTCATAAATTTCCACAATGACAAGGCAAATTTGCATTTGCCACTGTGCGATGAAAAAAGTCGACTTAATTATGAATAAATAATTTGGTGTGAATTCGAATGAGAAAAGAAAACAAAAACACAAACGAAACCTGTTCGAAACCACAATATAATATGTCACTTGTGGTGGCTAAAACCAAATTTGACAGAAAGATGAGAAACATAAATAGATGGAAAAGAGAAAGAAAGATCGGAGAGAAATCATTAAACGACTTTTAGCACATATTTTGGCTTTATTTAACTAAGGAATTACAACTAAGAAATATCTTTAAAATAAATTTTAAAATCTTGCTCAAGAACTAGCTAGAATTTCCCGCTAAATTGTAACTAGACAGAAGTTATTAAATAACAATTATTTTACTTTTATTTCCTGTTTATTACCTGCTAAATTGTAACTAGACAGAGGTTTTTAATTGAAGCCAATAAATATTTAGTATTTTACTTTAATTTCACTGCTCATTTCCCGCTAAATATTCTAAACAAATAACTTCCTCTAAACTTCACGTAAAGCTCCACTGCATGCACTGATTTTAGCTGCACTTTTGGCTCTTTTTCTCGCTCTGCTCTCTTGCCCAGTCAACTACACAATTTTAGCTTCAAACCAACGCGGTAATTGAAATATTTGTGATATTTTGCAAACAAAACGAATCAAGCGACCAAAAGAATTGGCCAGCAAATGGTGGTCACTACAGGTACAGAGGAGGACGAGGGGGTTTAGGTCTATCGACTTTTTGAAAGTGCAAACAGGTAATACGAGCTCGTAGTTTAGCTCAACTTACCTGTGCCGGGGTCAATGTGGCCTGCAGCAGCAGCAGGCAGAACGCTCCGAGTAGGGCAAACATTTTGTGGCTGCAAGAGAGAAATGAAGAGAGAGACATGAAAATCAGTTGAAAAAACAGCTGGAAAACAGGTGAAAAACAAAATTAATTTGCTGCTTCCATGGCAGCTTCGCAAACAGCCGCAAGTAGTCAAGCTTTTGGCTTGCAACAAGCTGAAAGTGGAAGCAAAAGTATCAGCAGCTTGGCACAACAAAAGACTCGACTGTTTTCGTATGCGGGTAGCATAGTCTGAACGCTTAGCTGGACAAGCAGTTGGAGAATTGAAATTCTTGAAGCGGGCCTAACAAAGAATTACACTGTCCAGCTGTCTTGCTGGCCACACTCCTCGCTTGCATAACACAATTTGTACCTGTATGTAATCCTCTCTTTCCCTCTGTCTCTCTCTCTCTTTATCACTGTGTCTCTTTGTTTCTCTTTTTCCTTGTTTCACTTCATAAATCTCCGTCAGGCAGTGTTAAAAAAACTCGTCCACTCGCGTCGCGCTGTCGTTTCGCACTGAGCTCGGCTTAAACTTGAAACTCGCAATCGCAACTTGGCTCGGGACTCTCGAGTCTGTCTCTGTATCTGGCTCTGTCTCTGTCTGTCTGGCACTGGCTGCGGCTGTGGGCTGAACTGGATTTGAGGCGCAATTAAGATGCAAACGTCTGTTTATATAGGAGCGCAATGTGCTCGCCTCAAAAGTCTTTTTGTTTGCGTTTGTACTCACTGCTCTTTTAATGGGCAAATCGAATCGGCAGGCGGCAGCAGATAAGCACCTAGATATGTGTCTAAAGATGAATATGAATATGGCATATAGACAGCAATGACTGCATTGCAATTGCGCATCAGTCTGTGGCATCTTTCTTACCCCTCCTTGTGTGCAACTGTGAATTCAGCTTATCACTTGAGGCAATGACAAAGCAATGATGAAATTTAGCTACTTTATAGCCAAAATGCAGAGTTCAAGAGCTGAGGTTGCACTCCTCTCTCTCTTTCGCTCCTCTGCGTGTGGCTTGCAACAGTTGTGCTGCCTCATTGTGCAGCATAACGAACCAGAAGTCAATCGATGCAGTTGCAGCTAACTGTCTCAAATGCCAAGCCAAATTTCAGCTCGTTTTTGCCACGACACAACGCACAAGTCACATTGGAGAAATGGCAGATTGGTAGGGGGTTCTTTGGCTCTGTCCTAATAAGCGCTCATTAGATATTCAAATGACAAAATCGTCGGTCGCACGATTGGCTTAGCTCGCCTCGCCTCGACCCAAACCCAAAACGTATTTCTGGCTCTTTTTGTTCGATTCGTTTGTCCACGCAGCGTGGTGCTGCGGCACGTGCTTGATAAAAATGCAAAATGCCTAAGCGAAAATCAAATGACCAGAAAAAAAGGTCCGAAAAAAACCGGGAGAAAATATAATTAAATGTGCTTAAATTCGATTCCCTTTCATCGCTGGGTTTATCAATCACAAAGCCAGGCAGACCCCTAACGTAACCCCTTGCGCCTAATCGCTCCACTCTTCATTAATCACTTCAACTTTGCCAAATTGCTTTTTAATAAGGCTCCAATTAATATTGGCAACTAATCAGCAGTAGTAGTACTATGTAATAGTAGTTGTAGTATAGAGTATTGCTCAGATTAGACATCACATGAAAGCCATTGAGCATTGACCTTTCACGGTGGCATCATAAACAATGCAAAATAACTGATAATATTCTTGAAAATTAATAAACAATAATAGAATATTTATTATTATTTCCCGCCTGGCGCTTGCAAAAGGTCAGTCATCTATAATCTCTCTTTTTTGCAGCTATTTTCAACTTTCTCAGAAATTATTAAACTTTGATTCCGTCCTGTTTCTGTTGCTGCGCGTGCTGCGTGGTTGTTGACATTGTGCAAGCGTTTCTCGCAAGCCCAATTTATTGATTTAAATGCCATTGAAAAGTGCTGGTTATTTTTTTTCAGTGTACAAAGCTGTCAGAATATAAAAGTGACGGGCAAAAGTATGCCATGATTTTTCGCCCCAAGCTGCTGTATGCATACATTAAACAGTTTAAAAGTGTATCATGCTTTATGAAATATTTTATAAACACAGAAAAAATATCCACAAACAACACCGGATAATAGTGTTAAGCCAGCAGAGATTAACGGCAGATTATTATTTTTTGAGCATATTTTTAAACATACTTTTGAAATATTTTCTGTGTATATATTTTGCATAGCATACTTTGGTGCGCCATTTAAAATGACTGTCTACTGCTGTATGCCTTCAGTTTGAAATTGAAACAAGTTAAAACAAGCTTTGTTTTCTTTGAACTACATTAATATATTTTGTGTTTGGTTTCTCGATATAATAGACATATAAATACAATTAAATTAGACTTATAACAAGTTTACATATATCACAAAAGTCAACATTAAAAACGAGAACAACTATGTACTAAAAATGCATCAAGATACGAATCCACATGCACACACACACGCACACTCCCACTCATACACACACACTCCCTCTCATACACACAGGGAAAAACATGCAGTAACACAATCAGACAGTTAGATGCTTTTACAGAAACAGAAATACACAACACTGAGAAACGTGTGCGTCTTGTGCTCTTGCCCCAACCTCACAGAAAGGTCAAAGTTGAACTACAAACTAATTACGAGTTATGTAAATGGAAATGTTGAGTGCAACTTTTGTTGTTGCCGGCGTCGCTTCCTCTTCCTCCTCCTCCTGCTCTTCCGCTGCTTACGCCAGCTCCTCGCGCATTACTGGCTGTCGTTGCGCCGTCGTGGATAACTTAAAGTTGCCATCCAAAGGCACCGAGTTTCCCGGCGGCAGGCGCAGCGGTGCGTTCGCATCGATGCTAACGGATTTCTGCACCATTTCCGGCTCGCTAGCCTGATGGTAGCTGCCAGTGAGGCGACCCACCAGATTATTCACAGCGCGCAGCGTTGATATCGGTATCTATTGTGTGAGTGGAGGCATAAGAGAAATAGTCGCAATTAGAGAGCGTATACAGATTGGCGCACAACGTGTTGCCAGCTCAGCTCAGTACCTCCTCTCAAAGGCAGCACTAAGGCGCTCTGCGGGCGTTCGTTTGATTATAGATTCGCGCTGGCGAACTCGCGATTGCACACTTACCTCGAATATGCTGTCGATTAATGGCCTTAGGCTAAAGAACGGGTAGCTTGGCTCTGTCGCTGCGGCGTTGCTGCCCGCAGAACTGCCAGCTGTCGCCGAGCCTCCGCTGCCACCTCCGCCCAGACTGCCCAGCATCAGTGCCGCATTCTGTTGTATACTGTTGCCTGTACTGTGTACGTTGCTGCCACCGCCACCGCCCGCACTGCCCTCGTAGTGCGTGTATTCGTGGCCGGGATAGAGCAGCATGTTCTGCACTGGCATTGGTTGCAGCAGCGTCTGAAAATGGAATTACTACTATTTAATTTAACCAACACTAAATTATGCAGCTACCAATAATTGTTCTTGTTGTTGTTGTTGCTGTAGGCGATCGCGGCGAAAATATGCGTTGCATATTTAATGTCATTTAACACACACACATGGAACAATCAATTATGCAGTTGCACTTCATTATGCATAACGTTTCAATTGTTTTAAATACATATTGCTAATTAAAATGTTTTGCAAATTGATGATTATGCGCATTTAAGTAAATTTCAGCATTGAAATAAATCAATTTTTAAATCGCTCAGGCGCGTGCTTAGGAGTATGCAATGAAAATTATCATAATAAAATGATTTGTTTGCGCATTTATGGCTAGACTTGCTGGGCGCTTAAATGCATTAAAATGAATTATTATAATTATTTTAAAAATGTAGACTTTTTTAAAATATAATACACATTATTGAATTGTAAATAATTACTTTGCGTAAGCTGTGTGTGCGTTTACGTTGACACCCCCGCCTGCTGCATTTGCCAATTAATATCCGCACTCAAAAGTAGGCAATGTAAATTTATTACACATTGCTTGTGCATTTATTGCATGCGATTTTAAAGGTTTGAGGCGATAAGCGCATTAAAAAATAGCTAAAAGTTGCACTAATGAGCAATAATTTAGAATTGAATTTACATGTTAATATAGCATATTAATATTGCTTATTTGTGTGAATTTCTATAATTTTTACTAACGAGCAATTATAATAAATGTTATTCGAATATTTCAAATAATTTATTTGTGTGTTATTTTTAATTTTTAATAACAATTAACATGAGATCTGCTTGTTAACGGCTTCGCTTTATGTTGTGCAACTGCTTTAAATATTTCTTATGCAAAATTATGCAAATTATGCAACTGCTTTAAATACTTCTAATGCAAAAAAAACATTTTCTAGCCTTTTCTCATTAAAGCACTTTAAAGCAGACACTAATGAATAAAAGGCCATAGAACAGGCAAATTACTGCACTTTGTTATACTTCTGTCATGTTCTCCGCAATTAATCACAATTAAAAATTGAATAGATGAATGGATAAAGATAATTTGTGTGTGTGACAAATTAATGCCAACTCATACTTACATCATTAAGGAGCAGCAGCTCGTGTCGCTGTCCTCTCGCATAGCCAGTGACTCGGGTAAATTCGGTGACCAGATGCGTCATGACCACCAGCAGTACGAACCAGACGAATCGGTCCATGGCTGTGATAATTATCTGCAAAACAACACACAGAGACACAGGCGATTAATAGTTTTCAAAGCAGCAGCTCCAGCAGTGCAATCATCATTGCCGTACATCGTTATCGAAACTCATTGTCGTTGATCTTGCAATTAAATGCGAACTACACCACGGATAATTGCAATCACAGTCGAGGCTCAAAGTCAAGTTGATGCCGTGTGGCGGCGATCCGCGAATGTGACTGGGTCGCAGCTTGGTCGATCACGTTCTGCGGCACACAATCAGCTGGCAAAACGTATTTGAGCCTAGAAGTAGCAGCAGCAGCAGCAGCTGCTGGCAAAATTCTGCCTGTGCTGCTGTATGGGGGGATTCTGAAATGTGGATTAGCACAAGGCCAACTTGCCGCGCGCGCCGCGCTCACCAGTAACCAGTTTTTGCGTTTTCCACAAGCACAGCTTCGTTTTCTCAGCGCTCATTTTCCAAACTGATTTTGAAAGCCAAAACAGGCGGCCAAGGCGAGTGTTGCTAGTTGCCAGAGTTGCAACAATTGCAGGCAGTCAGACTGAACGAGACGAGACTAGACAAGACACGACGCACGCCCACACACTGTGGCAAGTTCAAAGGTCAATGCGTTTATAATGCGAAAACAAAGCACAGTCTACACTTCCTCCTCCCTCCTCAGCAAAGATGTCACTCGAGTGAATTGACGCTGTCTGTGTTTTCGGTCTGTTTGCCATTGCAGTCATCGAAGCAGGAGAGAGGGAGTGGTTGGAGAGGGAGGAGACTAAGCCAAGTCTAATTGTACAATTTAAAATTGTTAAAATTGTTGTCTTTTATGCACAGCGCGTTTAAGATTCTGACACAGCCTTGACACGCATCATCAGATCGGTGGAACGTTGTCGTTGATGCTTTGGCTTTGGCTCTGGCTATGGCGGCAGCAAGGTGCAGCCGCGGCAATAATAATAAAGCATCATGTTGCCGGGTAATTAAATAAATAATTAAGCAAATGTGTTGGCGCTTAGCTTAACCCTGACTCTTGTCAAAAGGAGAAGGCCAAGCCAAGCAAAAACTAAATACACGACAGAAAAAAAACACAAAGATTCTCTTGGCAAATTTTTTTTTTTGCGGCACAAACAGCCGAAAAAAAACATGAAAACATTGAACAGTTAAAAAATGCTGAAAAAAAATTATTAACATTCATTTAGGAAATGCATAAATCAAGAGAAACGAGTGAATCATTCAACCGGCAAACCGAAACGAAAATGAACACAGACAATAAAACGGAAAGACGACGACAAAATGGCCATAAACATGTGCGGGTAGCCAAGAAGCTGAGAAGGGGGGCGTGCCCAGTTCACTTGATGTTGTTTTTAGTTGTTCTTTTGCTAGTTTAAATTTTTACTATGCACATCTTAAGTGGCTAAGGAAGGAGTGGGGGAAGAGGAGGTAGATCTGGCAGTAGAACTGTATTTTATGGGCCTTAAAGAGGCTCCCTAAATGCCTCTTTGTCAGTTCTTAACAATAATTGAATCATTTTTCTCATATTCTCAAGTAATTAGCAACTAGTCGACAAAGAAACTTTTCCAGCTCAGTCTCAATTTATTTTTCATTTAAATGCAAAGCTTTTGTTTACAGCAAAAGTGGCCCGAAAAATGCATTTGTGCTCGTTTTCTATTTGCATTACAACATTGACCAAGTTCTGTCGAATCTACACCTCCCCTGCCCCTCCCTCTCTTCACTCCCTCTTCGTGACCAGGTCAAGCTCTGCAGCTGTGGCAGGAATTGTGTGGCCTGCCGGCTTATGCACATATATTTCCATATTTACATTTTTCTGTTGTCATTTCAATGATACATGAAGTAGCCTAACACCTCCCCCTTCGCCTCTGCCCCTCCGCCTGCCCCTACTCGTTCTCGTTTAATTTCAATTTCGGTCACTCAAGTCTTGAAATTACTCTGCTACTTTGGTTCAAAGTGCTCTCGGCACTCTCGGGCTGGCGTACGCCGCGTATACGTGATGCAAGCAACGTGTATACGCCTTGTGCAACTTCTACCACCAGCTGGCCTGAAGTTATTGCTGTTGTTGTTGTCTTTTATTGTGTTTACCTTGCTGCCAAGTGACATTTTATTTATCTAACGCGCAAAAATCTTTTGTTATTCTTACGCGAAACGTTGGCAAATATTTTCAGAGTGCAAACAGCGGCAGCGCCAACGCCAACGCCAGTGGGGGGCCAGGATAACCCACACACACACACACATTAGTCTCTCTCTATATATATATATATATATGGTATATCGGTGTCATAAATACAGCTGTGAGATTTACACTACCCAAAATTTCCATCAACTCTCTCTCGACCTACGCAGATTCACAGCTCGCAGCTCTTTGGGCGCATTTGTTTGCTGCGTGTCAATAAACGTTAATTACTCTGCTTACACAGTGCGAACTGGGAAGGGGGTAGGCAGAGGGGGAAGGCAGACGAGCAAGGCAAGTGCAAAGCCTAGCCTTATTGGGCCTTGAGCAGGACAGGGTTGATGCGGTGCAATTAACAAGCCCAAGAGTTACTGTTGTTCGCTTTGAGATGCGCTAATATTTTAATCTTACAGTTTATTTTATTAACGAAAAGCATTGCAGGTACAGTGAGTACAGCATAAAGTATACGGCGAAAGGTTTACAAGTATATTTTAAAGGAATTTTCATTGAGGAATTTTTATTGAAGAATTTAACTGTTAATTGAGTAAGTTATGCCAAATATTTGCAAACTAAGGAAACGAATTTACAATTTGCCAAAATTTTCTTTACGTATGCAGACTTAAGAAAATGTGTACAGATTTTATAGGAAAGCAAACAAATTATCTATTAAATTGCGCACTACTTTTGCAGCTCCCCTGTCTTGTAACTTGAGGCAACATTTTATTGAAAGACGCCCAGGTGTTTTATGCCATTTCAATTGCTTCTTGCCACTGTAGCAGCTGCCAGTTCTATCTCTCATTCTTTCTCTGTCTCTTCCTCCCTTTCTCCTACTTTCAATCGACACTTATTGCTTTTCTATTTTAATTTAATGCGCCCTAATAAAATCACAGCAGATTCCGTTTCATAATTGCTTAAATTATTTCTTTGGGCTCTCGCTGGGGAAATTAGCATTTCACATTTCCGGCTTGAGGGTCTAGACAAACACGGCCAAACTTCCATTTCTATTGATTTGTTTTACGTTCTTGCCCCAGGGAAAAAAGGGGAGCAGAGTGAGCAGCTGCTGCTGAAAATTAATACTAATTTATTCGAATTATAAAAGGCAACTTTGCCGCACAAGTAAAAGTTTTATAGCAAAAGCAAAAGTGTTGAAACAAGTTTTGGCTATGATTCACAGTTGTTGTTGTCGGTGTTTGTGTTTGTTTATGCGCTATTTGTGCTCTATTAATTATTCATATTCGGCTTGACTTAAGAACTCTTTGGTTACGACATTATTCACATGAAATTGGCCGACAGATGAGTCGAGACGAGTCTGTCTGCCTCTTTATCTGTCTGTCTCTTTGTCTCTCTGCCTCTTTGACTGTCTGCCACTCTGTCTGTTCTCACTCGAGTGTCGGCCAAGTGCTTTGGCGGCTCCTAATGAGGCTGGCAGACAGTCAGGCAACTAATTAGCAGCTCCTCTTGAGTGCCCGCAAAGTGCTTGGCAACTCTGCATCATACACTTTTTTGGCCAAGCAGGAACACTTCACACTCACCTCATTCGTAATGTGAACACTGCGTGCTGCCATAGTGAGAACACTTGTTTTTGAACGTTTGCAAAGGAACAAAATGGAATGGAACGTTCTGCCAACGTGAACACACAATCGTGAAGTGCACCTGAACGCGTCTGCGCGTCGACTGACGGTGGGCAGCGCATGCGTTGCTTTTATTCAGCACGTAGCAGAGTTCTATCGCGCTGCAGCTGCCCCGCCGGACTGGGGAGACGGCTCTGACGACGGCGACACAGCTGATCTTAAACACACACACTCACACTCACAGAGAGAGAAAGAGAGGGAGAGACACTGTCGGACACGCGCACTTCAACAAGCTTGTTTGCATTACATGACTAGGTTGCTGTAAATAAAGTCTTTACTCGGTAGAGTCTCAGCGCGCAGTGTTTGCGGCAATTGGTTTTCTCACTGAGAACAGCGCTTGCAGTTTGATACCCTGTAAAGGCAGTGTGGGAAGGGTATATAGGTTGCAAGAAGAGGAAAAGAAAGTAGCTAGATATATAGTTCTCAGATAAGTAAGTATCTTACAAAGAAACTTAGCAGAAAATACTTTCTAAAACCTCTTTGATCTCTGGGAATATTGCAAATGATCTCTAGTAAAAGTCATATCTCACTTACTTTGTAATTAACCTGGCTCATATTCAAAGTTTATAGAGTTAATCATGTCAGTCAGCGAACCCCAAAATTTCATTTCAATCCACTCATAAATAACTGAGTTACACTCGAATCACATAACCTCTCTATAGAGGAGTAACTGCGCGTGCACTACACAACGATTGTAGCTTTTCTTCAATGTTTCAGTTTTGAAATCGTGTTGAGAATTTCTTTTTGCCGCTTTCACAGCGAAGCAAGAAAGGAAACTGGTTTAAGATCCGCTGCAGAGAAAAAGAGCGAGCAAAAAAAAGTGGATTGGCCACTTTCAGCGCAATTGGCGTCGATGGACTGACACACTTATGGCCATCGTGGGGTTTTATGGGCTCAAAGGCACGATACTTTTTATAGCTCAATACTATAAATACGCATAAAAAACGAGCACATGTATAGAGCGGGCTCTCTCTCTTTAGACTGATTGCATTGAATTGATCTTGATTTCAGTGGCAGTAAATTGATACGTAGAACTGGAGAGGTTCACTGAACCCGCCCCACTCCCTTCCACTCTCCACTCTCAGCAGTTGTTCACCTTACGCTCTGACCGAGTTTCGAGTGCAAAACAATACCAACTCTCCCTGTGTATCCACATCAGATAAATAGGAGACGCGATGAGGCTGCGAAATGAAATTACAGACACACGTACACGCACACCTGGCTTATATATAGAGCGCGGAATTCGCGTTGCCCGTCATCATCATCATCCGGAACTACCTTGAACTCGAACGTGGCTGCCTATTTAATTATGCGAGGCGATGCGATAATCGACACCGAACCCCAAAAAGGCTGCGAGAGGAACGCGAACAAAAACACGAGCTAAAAGGTTGCGCATCGCAAATTTAACTCAATATGCATAATAAAGGAGAGACGGAATATCGAGCAGCAAGTCGGATGCCTTCCTGCTGCCCCGATTAGTCAGAACAGCAGGGTGTTCCTGTTGTAAAAATAAAACAAACAGAGAGAGGGAGAGAAAAAAGGAGGAAAACGACAACTGTTTCAATTGTGTGCCCTTTTTAGCATAATTATATATGCAGTCAGATTTACATCGAGCTGCTATATATAGTATGATAACTATATAAGTAAATACAATAAATTATTTTACAATTGTTTCAAGTTCATGTCAAGTCAGACCGAGTTCAATGCGAAATAAACCTGTATTCATTTCCCCATCTTGATAGTTGATTTAAATTACTGAAGTCAAGCTGGGCTGTGAATTTATATCTTAATAGTACATTACATCATACCATAGATATTTCAAATTTATTGAATTCCATTTTTCAACTTAAATTTAACGAGTTCTGTCCTGTTGCGTAAAGTGCTACCCATCTACAATAACAACTGATCTACCCCAATGGCAAATGTTGCCAGACTGTTAGCTTCAGCATAAATTTGTCTGCACAAGAGCAGCTGCTGTTAAACTTTTAACCTTCCATTAGCATCATCATCGATAGACGATGCATTGAACATGCAATAAAGATAATCGATACTCTTTGTCGCAGTACTCGATGTGCAATCGTAAATTGCAATCGCGTTGAACTTGATGTCAGTTTTTGAATTGTTGTTCCGACGCATTTGCCTTGCTCGTGATTCACTTAGCGCGCCCTTTTTTTATGCAAAGATAAACATAACAGGCAAAGAGCACACACACAAACACAGACGCGGACGTTGAGACGCTGATAAATATAAACAGCGACAGGCAGGCAGAAGAAGAATCGACAGACGCTTGAATTTTTGTTTACAGCTGTTCGCCTTTGAGTACTTTAAAATGTTAAATATTAGGTATTAAAACTTTGCAATTCAGTTTGCAAGCTCATAGAAGTATTATTTTTGGACTTGTGTCAATAATAATATAAACATGACTAATTGAGACGTGTTTACTGATGCCGAAAGCCATATCGTTAATCTTTTCAGTTGAGTTAATGGCAACGTTAAGTAATAAATACTTATACTTGATATTTTATTTAAACTGTTAAAAATAATGTGATTACATCAACAAATACGCACGCGGGGCACACTTAACGGATATTAACAGTAAGCAAACTGTTAGTTAACACATGAACTATGGATTACATATGTTAGAAATGTTATTAGCAGCACAAAAACTAAGGTTTACATGTATTTTAAGTGTTATTAAAAGTGGCTCAAAGAAATGCAGCTAGGCAACAGAACATAGAAATGTTAATCACCACCCGCGATTCATTCACAATGAACACATTGCCAGATGTTCTTGATCTGTTAATTGACTAAAGTTGAACTGTTATCATATAGAGTAGCAGAGCTTCGGATAAGTATAAAATACGCTTATTCTGCTTTTATTATAGATTCTCGCAAACTGTTTGTTTGCCAATTTTACAAATTGTAAATCAACAGTAGCCGCAGCAACAAAAGCAACACAGCGATTACGACAACGGCAGCAACAACAGCAACATGGACAGTTACAACAGCAGCTGCTGCTGTCTGACCAACTTAGTTAAAATGCAATCGACAGTTATTGACCCTAAACTTGAACTAGAAACCAAATAACAAAGCGGCGTAGAGCGTAAAATTGAATTTGGCTGAACCGGCTGCCAAAGCTGTTGTTGTTGTTAATGTTGTTGCTGTTGGTATTATGGTTTCTGTTGTTGTTGTTTTTGTCACCGCCACTGTTGTTTGCTATTGCTATCTTTGTCTGTCTGCCTGTTCGCCCGTCCGCTAACAATGCATAAATTTGAATAGTTAAACAAGCGTCCAACGGTTTTGTACCTTTCGCCTGGTCACACTGTCCACTCTCGGTTCCCAGCAAACCAACAAAAGAGAAGCGAAGTTACAGCAGCAGCAACAACAAGAGCAACAGCAGCCAGAGGCGTCTCTCTAAGCGCCATGAGCCCCTGACATTGCTCACGGTCAGCTTTAAATTTTATTACCTGTTTTGCTTTTATTTCATTTACCATCCCTACTCTTCCCCTCCCCCTCCCCCTGCACTGTTGTCGCTCTGGCTTTGTGTTTTCTTTTAAGTTTTTTGTGTGTTTTATTTACACAAATATTATTTTTTTTTTTGCCACAGAACGTGAACTTTTTGCGGAAAACGCGAACTGTTACGCCCAGCTGGTTGAAGTTGCCCCCCTGCCCCCACGCCACTCTGTCTCCCCCTCACTCTCAATCTGTCTCTGTCTCTCTTACTCTCTCTCTCTCTGTCTGTCTCTTTGAGTCGCACCCAAAAACCATGAACCTGAACCCGAACACGTGCAAGAAACACGGCGCAATTGTTCGAAGATAAATTACTGTGTACTTGTGTCTGTGTGTGAGTATTAGTCTGTGTGTATTGGTGTTTTTCTGCATGTGTGTGCCTGTCCGTGTACTGCTGGCCCAGTAGAACATAACGAGTTCTATTCTTTATTATCGCATATTATTGACATTCAATTCGACTTCCATTTTGGGTTTCTTTAACTTTTGCATTTCGTGCTGCGCGAGTAACTTTTATAATTTGTTTAGCGACTTTTGTTGTTACTTTTTGGCGCTGCTGTTGTTGTTGTTGTTACTGCTAATGCACGTAGTCATTACCTTTCGTTGTTCGTTCGTTGTTCTCTTTCACGCAGTCGACAATTCGATTAGGTTTGTATATAGTAAATGATTCCGAGAAGCGAGACAAATATTTGGCCAACTCCGGGCCACCTTTTACCTGCTCATTAGGGTCGGGATAACTGGCTATTGATCCGCCTAACTAACTAGACTGACGATTAGACTCCCCATTAGAGGCGGAACACACAGTGCCGATAAAAAGTGAAGCTATAATTAGACTAAGCACAGTTCAATTGCGATGGGGCTGTGCTACTAGCTGAGCATATCGTAAATCAAGCGGCTAATTAATCGCATACAAAGGCAAGTGAAATCATATACAGGTACACCGACTTATGGCAGGCACTTTATATCAAATAAACCAAAGTAATTAATTTGCAATAATTAAATTACACACAGACACACACACACACTCAGACAGGTGTGCAAAAACAATTTGTAGGCGCAGATAAACTTCATGTCATTCGATTATTTCTCAGACAGACTGTAATTAATGCACGTATTTAAATGAACTGCAGCAGCAACAACAACCAAAACACAGCGCCCTATGCTAAATAGATGCTGGGAAAAATACGAATACAAAAGAAGTAATTTATTTTTTTATGTTAAATATTTGCAGCGCGTGCAGTGGAAATCGTTAAAGGTTTTACGCGACAATCAATTTCACATATGTGCCATAATAAATGCCATAATATTAACATATAATCTGTAATATCAATTGAGCACGTTAAAAGTTGACGGAGCTGCACATGGCGAAGTGATTTTCAGCCTGCATTCAACATGATGCACGGCGTATACTTGATGAATGGTTAAGAATGCGCCCTATTAAAGGTGTCAAAGTAATTTATAACAATTTTACAAATATTTTTTAAAAATTCACTGTGACACTTTAATGACTGTAAAGAATTTAAAGCAATGTTTATTGACTACTTAGGGACATGACAATGATAGATCTTTAGTTTAAAGACTGCAAATCATTTATTTAAGACTTCATTTCTTGAATATATAAGGAATCTATAATGAATCTATTATCAATCTATCATGAAAAACATAGAACTAGTTTGATGAACTTAAAAGCATCGTAAAAACCTTATCAACTGCTCATCCATCTAAAGAGATCGAATTTAATTTGCAGCTGAACCTTATAATGTTAGCAAATTATACAAAATGATCAATCATGTATCAAGTTTTATATCAAAAATATTACATTAACCTAAGCAAAGTTAAGCAGTTCGCTTGGTAAGGCCATTATAAAGTCAAGAACACATAAATCTAAATATAAATATAAATATTTCTGCGCCTAAGAACCGCGTGAACTACGAACTGTGGGAACCAGTTCCACTATTAGTTCTCGCCGTAGGCAATTAATCAAAGCTAATGCGGAGCTCGAGAATGTGCTGTGCGCTTCTCAGATAACTCGTAGATCTCATCGCAAAGCAGATTGTCCACATTCTGTTTCAGTTTCAGTTTCAATTTTATCAGCATTTTCAAGCTGCTTTTAGCTTTAGTCTATCTATCTCTCTCTGTCTCTCTCTGTGTTTCAATCATCTCTCGCTCGCTTAATTGCTTAGCGCTGAGGTAATGAACTTTATCTGGATCTGAATTATGCTGAGAGAAAGCGTAAGAGAAATGGTGCACACAGAGACTACTTTGTAGCACAGTGTAGTGCTCAGCACTTTTTTCAAGCAACAATTTTCGCTTTGAGTAATAATCCAAATGCTGTCGCTTGTAATTGGTCGAGCTACTGCCAGAGCTTCACTGCGTGTGGGTTGCTGCCTTTCCTGCTGCTGCTCTCTGGACAGCTCTGATTATTCCTATTAGCCTAATTGTGCATACTACAGTGGTGCTTATTTGTTATGCTCCAACTAGACAACTGGGCAAACAAACTAGGCAAGGCAAATCAAGTCGAGGCGAGTCGAATCAAGTTAAGGCGAGTCGAGTCGAGTTGAGTTGAGTTCCCTGGCCTGCAGGCACGTGCACCGGACTCATATGCTAATTTCAGGCTGCTCACGTTAACTGGGCTCGGTATACTACATCTAAGCAACCTCCCTGTCTCCCTCCTTGCAACCCACTTGCGCCTGGGCGCAGCCTCCCCCAGTGCAAGCAAGCAAGGCGCTTACGTGACACAGATCACAACTGCACAAGTTCCTGTATCCCAAAAGAGCTGGCCAGCGTCACTGCTCTGACGTCGACAGATCGTTCAAGTAACTGCTTTATATATAGTACCCAGTTATGTCCATATAAATCGTTCAATTGGCCAAAAAGGCACAGTGAGTTGCAACGCTGAATTCCAATGCGATTTGAGCATCTTTAACGAGCTGAGCTTAGTTTATTTTGAGACTTTTATACAAATCACATACTATATATAAACATATGCAGCCTGATACTTTGTGTCTGTCAATGGGCTGCAAATTAATTACGGATTCATTATAAATTATTCATATCGCCACAGAGTTTGCTTTCGTTCTCCTCTCTCTCTCGCGAATCTTTCGCATCGCATTACGTAACTGATACGCGCGTCATTAATGCAAAGCAAACATTTCGAAAGATCCCAAAAAAGAAACCCCACAAAAAAAGCAAAAGTTATCGCAGTTCTGGGTGAATTATCAGCGTTTGTCTGTCTGACTCAAGAAAACTGAAACTGAATCATGTTCGCAGTGAGCAATACAAACTGGGAAGAACTACAGACAGTTTCGCCAAGCACACAATGGAACATAATTCTTGGCCCCATGATCTCACTGTGCATACAATAGAGTTTTTTGAGGAAACCGGCTTATCACTCCGGTAATTTGTTGCGAGAACACGGCGAAGTTGTGTTAAAACGATGCTAAGAGGAATTCTACTGAATTCTACAAAGTTAATTTAACAGAAGACTGAAGTAGTGTTGCCTTTCAGAGGGGCCTTTTGTGATTAAGCTTTGACTCAAAACTAACTTCCATCATTCTTTGAAATATTTATAGAGTTGCTTTATGTATTTTAATGTCAGGGAACTTTTATAGAACGTTTGCATAATTATTTTAGTTTTATAGAACTAAAGTATTGTTGCCTTTTAGAGGAGTCTTCTGTAATTAAGCTTTAACTTAGCATTAAAACTTATGGGTTTTTAAGATTTTTGTAAAGTTGTTAATTTTAGTGAGTTTTTAGAGAACATCTATGTTATTGTTAGAAGCGTGAAGTAGAAGTATCTTTTATGATTAAGAAGTGATTAAGAACTTTTAGATGTTTATCGAGTTGTGTTATATATTTTTTATTTTAGGGACTTTTATAAAATGTTTATAATATTATTATAGTTCTACAGAACTCTACAAAGATCGTTAAGAAAAAACTTAAGTAGTGTTGCCTTTTAGAAGAGTCTTCTATAATTAAGCAATAACTTAAGTAACTTCCAAGATTTTTCACAACATTTACTAAGTTCTTTAATATAAGTACTTATAAGAATTCTGAAGTGAGAATTCATCAACTTAAACTTGACTTGAGTGTTCACACTCTAGATTTCTCAATTTATTTATAGAGTTGCTTTATATATTTAAATTTCAGGTAATTTTTATAGAACATTAATTAATTTATTCGAATTTTTATAGAGCAAAACATTCCAGTTCTAAGTTTTTAATGAACAACTGAATTAAGTTAAGCACGAACTAGAAACACTTCCGATTCAATATATAATTCTCCAGTAACTCACATCAAATTTCACAATTAGCCTTTCGACAGAGACGACTGTTAAAATATTCAATTGCAGTCGTAACACACATTCAGATTATATAGTATATAGGCACGTATTTATGATAATTGGCTTTGAATGCACTCGTTGCACTCATAAATGTTCTACAAACAGTTTTATTACTTGGCTAACTGAAGTAAGTATTGTTCATTTCTTGGATGGAGGGTGGGAGAATGGAGGTTTCTCTTAGAACCGCATTCGTTTGCCTACCTTATCTAGTTGGCTGCGTCGCTCGATCATGTTTGCGTCTACTTGCTCAAGTTATTATTATTATTATTGCAAGCGTTGCTCGACTCTTTTCACTTCGTGCACAGAACAGAACTTCACTTTTGTTGACTCGTCTAATTTCCGCTTAGATGCGAATCTTCTTCTGCTCTTCTCCTTCTTCTACTTATTCCCGTTTTCGTACACTACCTAGGGTTTATCAAGTGATCACAGAGCACTGATCAGATAGAAACGGTTGCTGCTGCGCGCGCTTAACCAGCGACCGTTTCGTTTTGTATGAAATTCGCAACTGAATACTCAAGAGTCTCTTACCGACACTCAAATAAGCCTGGGCCCACAGCTAACAGCTAAAGCCGGCAACAGACGCGATTACCTCGCTCTCTCTCTCTTTTCTCGTTCTCTCTCGCTCCTTCTTTGCTGTCGCTCTCGCTCTCGCTTGGCGGGTTTTCGTTTTCAGTTTCGGATTCGCATTCGGTTTCTGTTTCGCTTTGCGTTTTCGGCACCGCTTAACGTGTTTGCTATGCGGGATGAAGAGGATGACAGCGGGAAGGGGAAAGGGGCAGAGGCAGCCAGGCAGGCTTCTGTTTGTACTGTTGCTGCGCACACGTATCTCAGCTGTTTTTTTATCTATCAGATACACGTACTTGCCCTGTGCGCGTGCGCAGTTGAAGCAGTTGTGCGCGTTTTCGCAACCTTTTCGCGCTGTGTATCGACGGCGGCTTTGGCTTCGACTTCAAGTGTTTCGCACTACGAAAAGGCAATAGCAACAGCAGCAACAACAACAGATACGACAGCAACAGCTACAGAAATAACCACGCATGACTGCCCGCCTGACATGCTGATTAGCTAGCGCTGCTTGCTTAGTTAGCGAGGGCAGTTCTAGTAATTGCAAGGTAGAAATGAGATAAGTACAATAGTTTATGAGACATGATTATACTTATTATTATTATTATAAAGTATTAAACATTTATAGAAATCATTGTAAATATAAAATACTTTATTTGTTTATAAATATTTTGAATACTTTGAAGCTCTTAAGCGCTTTATGGTTTATAAATTCCGTATTAAAGTAACTTTCTGTATTTTTATCCCAAATTTTTAAGCTACTCTTCTAAAAATATGGTTTAATTCTTATTGACATATCATAAATCATATCAACTCTTCATAAATCTCCTTATGCTTTTCATTTTGTAGCTCTTAAGTCTTCCAAGACTGAATAATATATAAAAGAAACCTTTATGTTTTTCTTGTAGCTTCAAACTTCCTTAACTACCCTCGCTGCCTAAGCAAGTCACAGTAGCTGGTTTCATAATATCTTATTTAACAGTTTAGTTAATATTTACGCAGTAGTTTCATTTGGTTCTATCAGAGTTTCTTATGTAAAGAAATTCCCAATAGATGATATAAGAAAGGTGATATTTACTTAAGGAATCTTTAAAGCATATTTGCGAATGCATTTACTCAGTACTCTAGCAACTACCCGCGTAATCTTTATCTCTCTGGCTCTACCCTCAACGAGGACTAGCTAACGTCGAGGGTAGCTGCCAGTCTTGTTTGGCTGGGATTGTTGGCCGCTTTTGCAACGTTTCTTGTACGGCCATTGACTGGCAAACGTGAGGCGACTTACTGCGACTTGACTCGCCTCGAGTTCGCCTTAACTTCGTGTCTCTCTGTCTCTCTCTTTCTCCCATCGACTTTCTTTTCCGCATATGCGGCAATCAAATGGCTTTTGGCCTGATTGAAGTGGCAAGTGGGAGGTGCAAAGGGTACACTGTATTGCAACATTGCTGCAAAGTGCAGCATATTGGGTAAACAATTAGCAACTTTCACTGTTCCGTCATGCGTGAGTTTTCACACCTCAACGATAAAGATGAACTTTGTTTACTCTCAACTTGGACAGCAAAACGAGCGCAGTCTACAAATATGAGTTGAGTTTATCGATCTCGAATGACTCGGAGGAGTGAGTCATCTTGACTGCGTCTGAGTGCATCGCCTACGACAGCACATCACACATACGCCGCGTGTGACGCTGCAAGTAACAAATATTTGTCATTGCTTACCTGTTTGGCAATTGGTTCACGCTTGGCCTGTTTGCCCTAGTAGTCAGACACTGCACACTCTTTATATACAGTATTTACACTATATAAACACTATATAAACACTATATATACGATATAAACTTCAGACTGCAGCGATGACTGTTTTTTATGGCCGTAACTCTCTCAGCGGGTCTAGAAACTTTGTTGAACTGGCGTGTAGAACTCAAAACTTGTTGTTATTTATGACGAAAATATTGGAATTTATTGGGTCATTTGCACGACGATTTGTCTTAATTGCGGGCCATTAAAACAGAACACCATAAATGCCATTTAGAGCGTAACCATAGATTGATAAGTCCACCAAAACTAACGCGATTTCGGTAACTGATTAAAGCTAGTCACAGTTTCTGTTATGTTGCCGGCTTAAGTTTGAAAAGTGTGTGTAGATGATATTAACATAAAGAATTGTATGTTAGTTTTGTATTATTTGCTAGATCTCTTAAGCTAACCTTAAGAAGTTTGACATGAGTGTTCTCTCAGAGCGTCTACAGCTTTATCATTCTATTTTATTCTATTAAGGAGATAGTAACATAAAAAAATTGTATGTTAGTTCTGTACTATCTTTTAGATCTCTGGGACTAGCAGTATTAACCTTATGCAATTTGGCTGAAATATTCTTCTACATTGTGTAAAGCTTTAGCATTCTGTTTTGTCCAACTTCAAGTTAAATAAAATTAGAAAACATAATAAAACTACTTTATCTCAGTTTCTGTATAAACTAAGTTGCTGAAGTTTGTACATTCTGTAGCTGTGCTCCACATCTATCAATCCTCAAATTCTTTTTGAAAATTAAAGAGATACGTAAGAAATACTAAAATACTTGCACAACTTCGTAGCGTGTGCGAATGCCTATGGCTTCTTTGACTTTTCTCTAAATAGAAAAACGTTTGGGCAGTTGGCTTAAATCAAATTTGAGTTTAATTGACGGCATCCTGCATAATACATTTTCTCCACCACTCCCAACTTCAGTTTCCCACTTCAGACGGGCCTCGTGCTCCTCTCTCTCTCTCCCTCTCTCCAACATGCTTGGCTTGTGCGCGTGTCACTGGCCAAGGACAATAATTGTTTGAAGCCGTACGTGATACTATTTGCTGGGACAGGAAAAGAAAGGAAAGGACAAGGAAGAATCTCCACCTTGAGCGAAAGCGACCCTAGTCGAACCGGACCCTACCCGGAAATGTATGAATAAACGAATGATTTCCAGGCATTAAATTGCAAACGCAGATGAATGCGTGTGCCGCAGATTGAGTAGGTGCCACATGCCACCGGCCACCGGCCGTTGGTCGCATGCCACATGCCACAAGACGAGGTGACCGTCGTGCACACGTGTCGCCATTTGCCAACTGAATTATGGTCACTTGTGTGTTAACCACAATCAACATGGCATTACGTACAGTTCCAAGTCTGTCTTTCCGCCCCCTTTCCGCCTTCTTTCTCCCTCCCTCTTTCTCTTGCTCTTTCTTCATTGTCTTGCAGCACTTGCGCCATTGTGATAAGCGCTCAATCTCGTCTCGAGATGTGACGGCTGTTCAAATTGGTAAGGCGGAAATTGTGCCAAGAGTCGCGTCTCGTTGCGGCTCGTTCCGACTGATAACAGAAACGAGAGTCGAGACAGAGAGTCAACTCAGCGCGTCATCAGCAGTTTGCCTCGTCTCTCGACCCGTTTTCAATTTGTTTTATGCGGCACGCAATTTTTATAATTTCCGTCAATGACCTTGGCAGCGCTACAACAGCAACAACATCAACACGATGAGCTGCGGTTGCTGCAATCGACGTTGGCATTGGCATTGCACTTCCCGCTGTTGCCCGAAAAGCCGCAACATGTAATAGCCGAGGCGCAATCAGTAATCTCTGTATTGGGCATACCTAGGTACACCTGGGCATACCTGGGCCAAATGCAATTAGCAGCTGCCTATAGGCTGCCATTTGCCATGGCATGGCCTGTTGGCCTGTTCAGTTGTCTAGAGCAGCTTTGAGCCTTACATCATTTAATGCTCGACTAACTGCCGTCACTTGCAGCCTGATCAATGTGACAGCTGCCTCACAAACTTCTCCATTAACCCCCTCTCCCTTCCTTATCCCACTCCCCACTTACCCCTCTTCTGCTTCAGCTTAGTTGAAAGCGTCGCTAGCCACATAATCAGGCAGTCCCACCTTGTTTAAAGTCTTTGTTCGCCTTAGGAGTTATTAACAATTTTTTGGCTGTGGTTAAAGTACTGAGAAAACAATGGAAGATATAAAGAAAATGTGTTGAAGAACCTCATGGAGATGGATTAACTCTAAGATAACCTGTACCTACAGAATTCCTAGCAGAACGAGAAACTGAAGTAGAAACAGATACACAGTTAGATTGATAGGCGAATAGCTCATGATTCCATTGACTAATTAGTGATGACAATCTCATTGCAGAAAGAATGAAAAATACAAGCAAAAACTAGTAGAAGCAAAGACAAAGACAAACATAGATAGATTGTTTCAACAAAACCGACAGTTGACACAGAGACAGTTGGATAATTGAAACGTATGCTGAATGATAGGCAGACAAACCGATAGTTACATAGATAGACGGTTGACAGAGAACGAAAGAAGGGAACTGTAAGATATGCTATGCCTGGCAAAAGAGTTTACTTCGCTTTAATTCCTGATAATGAATGTGACTCAGCAACAATACTTCATTCAATTTGAGGTGAATTCGACCCTTGCCATCTATTCCAATTAGATCACAAACCATTTTAATTATATTAAACCAAAGAAAATGAAGTCAAATTAAACAGCTGGCGCACTTTAAATATATTATAAATACATAATAAATAATATTATAATATATAATCTCCTTTAAGGCCATGTGAGCTCATCAAATGCCTTGCTCGACAGTCGCGCTGTCTCGAATTGGAAATTAATTAGGCTGCGACACTTTTTAAGACCTTCCCGTTCAATTGCTGTTGCTGTCGTCTAAATATAGTGCGGAGCTGGATAATAATATGCTGCATGTGTGTGTGTGGGAGTGTGTGTCAGTACATGAGCTCATCTGCTATGCTGCTGCTGCTGCTGGTGACATTTGATGATCGCAAAATTGCTTTTAAATTACCCCCAGAGTAATTTCGTGTCAGACTTATTCACATTTTCGGGGGGTGCACGTAGTTATAATTTACGACTATGGTTAGTTGTGGCAAGCGTTAAAATAAACAACAACAACAACAAGCAGAGATGCATGAACGGACAAGAGTGTCAAGGTCGAGAAGATGAGAATTCGAGATTTATTGCAAATTTTATCGAGCTTTAATTGGATTTTCAGAGCTAATTGAAAACCATTTCATAGCCGACTAATTGCCATTGTATGGTAGATCAAATTTATTCAATAACATCGCCATACGCTCTATATATATCATATACATATATATGTGAAGGTATTGTTGAGTATTTTAAGCAGACGTAACAAAAAGGGGAATTTATTAAATAATGCTTGAATTCGATATATAAAAAATGCACAATAAAAAGCAGAGCAGAGCAAAGCAGAACAATCATTCACGGCTCACCTCCCTGCGATGCGTTCATGCGCAGCACACACCCTACACACACACACACACAGAATACAATGGCTAAATAGAGAGAGATGCAAATTTATGTATGGCAAAATGGAAAGTATCCGTTTTGCCGGCATTGATTGGCAAGCAATACTGAAAATGCTTCCCCGAATGGCACAGGGAAATGGAAATCGAAATGTGCATACAATATACATATATAATATATATACTTAAATGTGCTTCGTGGACAATGTCGCACTTCAAGCCGATTGTGTGTAAAAACTTTATGAGGCAATTGAAAATAGTTTGTGTGTGGCAGTGTATTTAAATTTGTATATGTGTATGTGGAAGTAGTGTATGGGTGGGTGATTGTGTGTGGTGTGCGCAGTGTTTATTTCTCGCTCTACTACCTTTTTTGGCTGCCCCATGCATATTTTAGTAGTAGGCAGTGCGTGGCGCAGTGGCGAACAAATTTTTCGTTGCATACTTTCGGGTGGGCGCAGCAAATTCGTTTGCACAAGGGTAAACAAATATGGCGGTGCTGCGGGCATTGTGGCTGGGGTTAGTGTGAACGGAGCAGGGGCAGCGGCAGGGGCAGTGTCGGGCGAGGGGGCAGCTTACAAGGTCACGCCTCATTTAACTGAAAATCACATTAAAACGCGTTAAAAACACATTAAATCACACGTTATCAATTTCAGGCGTCAGCTCGTGTGTGTGTGCGTGAGCGTATGTGTGTGTGGGTGGGTCGACACGCGCTACGCGTTGTTGCCAACGGGGCCCCGACAATACATTCAATCCGTGTAAGCCGCAGTTACGCCCCGCTGCCGCCGACGCCGATGCCGCTGGCTGCGGGCGAATCTCCATCTCCGTCATCAACATAAACGGCTGTCATCGGCTGGCAGCGCATTTGAAATTTCAATTGTAGCGTTTGCTTTACGCAAATCCGCCAATTTGGGGGCGCCTCCCCTGCGCCCTCTCTCACATAGTCAGCACGTGCAATAATTGCCCCATGTGCCAGCAACAGCGACAACAGCTTTGGCTGGCAACGCCGCGTATACGTTATGTGATACGAAAGCGTAGCGTATTTATACTTTTTGTGCGCGTTTTATATGTTATTGACATTTGCATATGCCACGGGGGGTATAAACAGAGGGGAGGAGTATTCCTTTATTTCACTTTTTATGCTTCTGCTTTGACTTCTGTTTGCGCTTGTTACATGTGATTAAGGCGCACGCTCAACTGCAGCGCGTAATCAGCTTGAGAATTTATTGCAATCGTTTAACGGAACATTGTGTAAATCTCTGCGTAAAGTTTTCTTTTTTTCGTCTACTGTTGCTGCTCCTTCTGCTTCTTTAGCAGTTGAAAAACAAGCTGAAGATAAAAGCTCTTAAGTGTGGGCGTAATTATGTTTGCAGTGGGCGTAATCCTCTGCCAAAGCCCAAAGTTGACATTCATTTGCCGCAAAGGAGACACGAGTGGAGAGTGAGAAAGAGAGTTCTCTTCCCGTCCCTCCCTTCGCACTCTTTCTCCACTTTTATTCGCCATTCACAACTTGTCTGCGGCGAGTCAAGTCAAACTAATTTCAAGCCAAGTCGAGTCACTTCCCGTGGAGTCGCATGCAAAGCCGAGCCGAGCACAAATAACAGTCATTAGCCGTAATGAGTTATGGGTATATACCCTGTTTGGACTATATTTAGGCCGGGGTGTGTGGGAGCCCCATTATGCGGATGGACATTTTACGGCCAACTTTAGCTTGAAGTTCGACTCTAGCTATTAATATACGCCCCACAGCCATCTCCTTCTGGCTCGGAGTGGACTTTAAATAGACGTCGAAGGCGTTGGGGCGCGCCGCAAATTGTTTGACATTTGGCACACTGACAGGCATTGGCTGCTGTCACAAGCCTTTCGCCAGTGACTGCTGCATGCGATTGTCACTTGCTACCCACTCTTCAGCTATACCCCCTGCCCTTCCCTTCCCCCCTGCTGCTGCTGCTGCTGCTGTGTTATTTCAGCACAAGTTTTTCGTCATAGCAACAGGACGAACTTTTGTTGTTAATTCGCTCAAGTTTCGGGCAAGTATTTACGTGCCTCAAGAAGTTCCATCCGCTGTCAGAGAGAGGGAAAGATAGGGGGAAGAGGGGTAGAGGAACTTGGTAGGTGGCCGCATAACCAGGCGGGCGGTTACAAGTACCAAAGAAAGTTTGACATGTTAATGGCATAGTTCAGTTTAGGCAAATGTTTTTACTGACGACGTCTACTACACTACCCCAAAACTACTACCCCTCGCTGGCCTAACCCCTCTCCACCTCCTCCTTATCCTTCCCCTCCCACATTTGTCTAGCCTGAGCTCATATCGAGCTATGGGCTCAAGAAATTAACTTTCACTCGGCCACATAATGCGCCATTGCCAGAGAGCGCCAACGGGCACATTAAGTGACTTTCTTATGCCGGTTGTAAAATTGCTGGATTTATATGGCTGGTTCTTGGTGCGCCTAACTGCGGTCGAAATATTTCCCGTCTCACAAATCTTGTAATTTAGTTGAGTGTGTCTGCGATTGCTTTGCGCCCAAGGACATGCCCTGTAGATAGAGAAATGTGAGCAGGGAGGTAGCAAGAGGCACCTCCTGCTTTGGCATCCCAACTTAAGCCGTTGACAAAACTTTTCCGGGCAAATGCATAGTTGCTTATTATTTGATTTGCCGGCAAATTTTGACAATGTGCGCAAAACTTTCAGAGCTCCTTCGTCTTTTTCTATTACTGCTGCTGCTTCTTCTTCTTCTTGTGTCATAAGAAAACTATTAATTCCATGCCAAAGTTCTAAACTATGTTGGCTAATTTAATTTAAAGCCAAAAGCAAGCAAACGATGCTTCTTTTTCGGTGTCAGGTGAGTGTGGCCAATTGTGGCTGTCGCGGCGAGTGTATTCACAATTTAGCTTAACAACAAATTACAGACGCACTCAGCAAATAATAGCAAGGGGGAGGGAGAAGAGTAGGTAAGACCACTGGTACTCGAGCTGAATAAGTTTTGCCAACTAAATAAAGCGACATTGCCGGACTTTTTGCATGACTTACGCAGCGACAGATAAAGACGCCAGTCATGAAGATGATGATGATGACGAGGGATGAGAGGGAGGGGAGAGGGATGTTATTCTTGAGGGGAAAACTGCGACTCGACAGAGTGGCGACAGCGACAAACTCGCTGCAAGACTCGCAAATAAGCAAAACAATTTCTGACTGCCTGCGAAAAACAGCTGAGTCTGCTCAAAGTGACAAGATTGAACATGGAGTTGGACCTGCACATCAGCACAGGATGAAGGGGGAGCTTAAGCACTGTAAGTAGTTTCAGTTGCTAATTTGTGCAGCAGCTTTTTTCTGTCCCTTGATTAAAAATTAAAGCTGCTCTCATATAGCAAAAAAATAACTGGGCCTGTCTATCTAACTGCGGTACGTGCTTTGCATGCGCTTATGAACAGCTTCAAATCAGTATCAGCTCTTCCTGCCTCCAGTACTTCTTCTTCATGCCCATCCCCCTCTCTTTTCATTTCCAGCTTCGTGCTTGATGTGTGAGAGTGCAGTGTATGGCGGCTGTTATAAATTCAAATCAAGTTAGTGCCAGAGCATCATCGAAATCGATTTCGCCTTGGATTCGACTTTCCAGCTGCTTCCTCCTCGCTCCCTTTCTGCCGCTGACCATTGGCTATAAATTGGTAGATTTCTAGGCAAGCCTAGTCCCTTTTTTTGCTATTGGCCACGGTCTGCTCTCTGACCCCAGCGATGTTGGCTTTGCAGATTCGACATGACTTAGTGCCGACTTAAGCGCATTAGGCCCAACCAAAGTCCCCGGAAAGCCTTTTAATGTCTTCTCGTTGTGCAAATAAATAAACGAATGCCTTAGCCACGCGCCTAGTTTAACAGCGCTGAAAATTTGCATATACGCCAGGCCCACAATTAACTGTGACAAGGCTATACGTATTATGTACAAGTCAAGACACTGAAAAGCAACAATTAAATCAATTATCACCGTATGTTTCATCATCTTGGCAATCTGTGCAGTCTTCCCCGCGGACAACGTTTCCGGCACACAGCGGAAGTCATGCGGCAGCCATTTTGTGTATGTTCAACAAGCTGCTGCTACTGCTGCACACTAATTGGTTTCCGCTGCGCCATTGTTCAGTGTTTAACAGCAGAAATTGGCCAGATTAAGTACTTATATCAACTGAATAAAATACAGAAGAGTTGTGTCACCGATACAGTGGGAAAATCAGGCAAATTTCAAGTGTTTCACTATTTACTTTTGCATACGTAAAATGATTGTGAACAAAGAGTAAGAGAACTTGAGTGCCAAGAAGAAGGTGTCCACATGGATGCGCAGCATGCCTCCGGCCTTGGCAGTGTTCTTCTTCAGCGAACGTTCTACAAAAAGCATCAGTTCCTGCTTGAATCTGCGCGTCTGCTGCAACCAATTGCAACTGAAGGCAGCGTAGTGCAACTTGCCAAACCACAACTCATTAATCGTGCCATAGTAGCAGGTGGGAAATATTTGCAAAGGCATTGCAAGTGTATAGAAGAAGAAATAGATTCTCGGCCAGGGTTCTGTCACAAAGAAGAGCACGGAGGCAATGCTCAGGCACAGATTCAAGGCGCTGACAGCGATCTGTATCAGCATGGGCAACGATATGAACGACTGCATAGTCTCGAAGAGTCTGCAAGGAAGGGAATCTCATAAAGTATTTCAAAAAGTTCCTTTAAGGCACTCACTGCAGCAGATGCTTGTGATCCGTTATGCAGGCCTCTAGTTCCAGCAGTGCCTGTTCATCACTGGCCGGCTCATCGTCCCCGACTTGTTCAAGGCGCAAATAGAGCAGTTTGATGTGTGCAGAGATTATGCAGAACATCACCACAGGAAAGCAATCATTGACAAAGTTCTCCAAGATGAGATAACTCGAACCCAAGCTCTGATAGATGTTGACGATGTAGTAGAGCAGCTTAGACTGACGCCAATCAAAGGGGAAATATGCGGGATACAAGAGTGCCTGCTTCGTCTGGACGAGAAACGACAACTCTGCGGATATGATACAGATCACGCAGATGCCAATGAAGCCATACACAATTCCTTTCAGCTGCACTCTCAACTGTCCATAGACTTCCAATTCCACAGGAGTTTTAATGCGTGCATCCAACAATCCCAACAGCTGTTCCATTTGCCTGACCTTATCGAAGTTGTACGCGTACACGGCGAATTTAAGTGAGCAGGCAAAGCAGGTGGCAAAGAAGGTCAAGTTGCGCATGTCATCCGTGACGTTGTCGTTGCGGAAAACCGATATGCTCAAGTGCAATGGATACCCCACCGTGATCAACAGGTGGCACAGGATGTTGCAGGCAATGTACAACTTTTTCCAACGCACCTCACTGTATGCAAGTCCCAGAAACTTCCACACTCTCCAATGGATACTGAAAAAACTCGAGCTGTTCACTTGTAAATTGATGATTTCCATCCTGGCGGTGTTTCCCTTCTGTTCAGTCCAACGCAAGTTTGTTGCGTTTTATATGCTTCCTTGCTGATGGAAGCTAATTAGTTGAGGTGTTGCGGTGCCCATGAATAATTCAAGTATCGCATTTAAAATGCTAATAGGTCAGCCACTAGATTTTCCCATGTTGCCAAAGGCAAAGCCGAGTGAAAAGAATACGCCGGTATTATTTAAAAAGTATTAAAATATAACTATTACGGTAGCCCTGGACTGAGTAGATTATCAGTTGTAGTCATCGATACTTGATGTACTTTTAATATCGATATGTGCATAAGAGTGAAAATGCAGCGTTGCCACATCATTTATTTAATTAAAAATGTAAACAAACGTTTTTACCATACAAAATATTCAATGATTTTTAAATATTATAAGTGCTACAGTGAGAACAGAAGGAAAGCATTGGTTATAAACGGAACACTGAGAACAATATGGAAGAACTGGATTTAAACAACGAGATGGAAGAAGTGAAGAATTCAGTATCTGAGAAAAAAGCATGCAGCTGTTGCATTTCTTTTCTGTTCTTCCTTAAACTGCGAATTTCAATGGAGGAATAACGGAGAGGTTGTCAACCTGTAAAACCGATAAACCCTATTGCACTTTAAGTTCAGGTTATAGCAGATGCAGAGCTTCCTCCAACTCATCTGATTGTGAAGCAAAGACTGTCTGCCAACTGCGACTTCTTTTTATACTAGCGCCATAATTGACCGGATAATTGCTTAATTATAATGAGGCGTTGCGTGCTCGCATCAATTACCAGTTTTAATAGGACCCAAGACAGCTGACTAGACTCAGTACTTTAGAAGGAGGATTTCACGCTGTGACGTTTTAAATATTTAATCGTCTTTAAGATAAGTCAAGATGGAGTATATATTGGAACGGTTTTGTACTTCAATTCTGCATTAATATGCTCTGCACAACTTAATTTATTCAGATTGATTTATTCATTAGTTTTCTGATTACATCTTGAACATATTTCAGATATTTGGAAAGATATATTCCTTGACAACATCAAAGCATATTCCAGGAACTACTTCTGCATTCTCAGCAGAATTGTGAACAAGGAGTAGGCAAACTTGAGGGTGGAGAAGAATGTATCCACATGGATGCGCAACATGCCGCCGGCAATGGCTGTATTCCTCTTCAGCGAACGCTCCACAAAGAACATAAGTTTCTTCTTGAAGCTGCGATCCTGTGTAATCCAATTGCAACTAAATGCCGCATAGTGAAGTTTGCCAAACCAGAACTCATTGTCCGTGCCATAGTAGCAGCTGGGAAATATCTGCAGGGGCATGGCAAGTGCATAGAACAGGAAATACATCCTGGCCATGGGTTCAGTTACAAAGAAAAGCAAACCAGCAATGGAAATGCACACGTTGAGCGCTGTCACAGCGAACTGGATGAGCATAGGCAACGACATGAAAGATTCAATGGTACTGAAGAGCCTGTAAGTAGATAAAAACTATTGAAATGTATTCGACAATTGTGCCCCTCAATTCAACCTACTCCAGCAGATGCTTATGGTCGGTTATGCAGGCCTCCAGGTCAGCATGCGCCTCCTGCTGTTGTGAATCCCCTTCTCCGATTGCCTCAAAGCGCAAATAAAGCATCTTGATGTGCGCCGAGATCAGGCAGAAAACCACAGCGGGAAAGCAATCACTTACATAGTTCTGCAGCAATTGATAGCTCACTCCAATGATCTGATACACATTGGCAATGTAGAAACTGCGTGTGGAGTTGCGCCAATCGAAGGGAAACCAGGCTGGATACATCAAACGACGCTCATCCTGGAAAATGAAGGCCAACTCCGCAAACATGGCACAAGGCATGTAGATGCCAATGAATACATAGAGCACCATTCTAAGTTGTGTTCTCAACTGATTGTAGATGGCAATTTGTGCCTCACCACACACACGCGCGTCCAGCAATTTCAGCAACTCCTCAATGCGTTGCACCTTCTCGAATTTGTAAGCGTAAATAGCAAACTTAAGAGAGCACGCAAAGCAGGTGGCAAAGATCGTCAGGTTCATGATGTCATCTGTGAGATTTGCATTGCGAAACAGAGCTATGCCCAGATGGAAGGGATATGCAAAGGTGAAGAGTAGATGCAGGATTAGACTGCCTCCAATGTACAGTCTTGGCCAGCTCATCTCTGCCGGCGTAAGTCCTAGTATGCGCCACACTGTCCAGTGGCTGGCAAAGAAGCTTGCACTATCAATTGTCATGTTGATGATGTGCTCGAGAATTTCCTTTTCATGTTCCTTTTATACCTTCCTTCATGTCCTGCCGGGAGTCCTCATGCCTCGTCTCTCGTAATTACCGCATTAATAACTCAATTTTCGAATTGGAAACACACAAATGACAAGGCACACAGAATTTCCCAGGAGAAACTGAGGCATTAAAGCTTTAAAGAGCAGGAGAATAAGGTAGGGGAAGGGGAGAGGGGAAAGCCTGATAGGTTAGGACAGCGGGCCGACCAAAAGAGGGTATCATATGTCACGGACACGTGCATAAATGTTGCAAAACAATTTGCATTCAAAGCGCATATGCAAAATGATGATGAGAGAAACAGACAGAGACAACAGAGATAGATAGAGAGGTAAATGACAGATGAAATAGCAATGCATTCTAGCGAAAAATGAGAGAGAGAAAAGCGCTTTTGATAATTAAAAAAAGTGACATGAATGCGCGCTCGCTTAGGTTTTTGTGTTGCCATTGTCAGAGTTGTCAATGTTGTTGAGAGGTTTTGTTTTTCGCTTTTCCGCTTTATGGCCTCACAAAATGCCAAATAGTATGCTACACAATTTATGCGCGCACTCATTGTCGATTTTCCCCAAGCATTTTCCACATGCCTGCCGAAAATTGTTCATTCCCAGAACTAAAGCACAACTCTCGCATTGGACCCCACGGAATGAAAGCGATGATGTGACGGGTCATGCAATTAGCATGTGCACGACAACACACACACACACACAGAGGCATGCCCAGGAACACATACTAACATATGCTGGCACTACTGATGACATGAGCATAAATTGTTGCGCACCCATAGCAAGCTGGCAACTTGCCAGTTGGTAAAAAAATGGGAATATATTCGCCATATCCAACATATACTACTATATCCCCCCTCCCATATGTCTACTCCATATCACCATGTATAGCATGTCTCTATATTGCCATGTCAAGTCCCCAAAATACGCTCTTCATTTGCCCTGCACGTACTCGTTCTCAATCTGCTTTTAATCATTTCATTTTATTTTTTTTTTGTTGGTTTAAATGCGAAAACGATGTCAGACGCCGATGCGGCCGCAACAGGCTATTAAAACCAGACCCCAATTACTTGCAACAGCGGCCGTCGCAGCTTCCACATGCAGTCTGTCCATCTGTCTGCAGTCGCAGTCGCAATCCCAGTTGTAGTTGCAGTCCCAGTTGCAATTGCAGTCGCATTGTCGACGCGTTGTCATTAAAACACAATGACAAGCGCTAATTTCCCAAGCTCTCCCCGAGCTGAATACTTATGCCACATATGAACAGACAATTATATGTGTTTGCATACGTGTGTGAGTGTGCGAGAATGTGTGTGAGCACATGAGTGGGACATTTATGATATAGTTATGAATATGCTAGCAGCTAGTCTTGTATTCTAAATCTGTGAATTTAAGTTCAATTATTAAAACCTGCAAAAAATGTTAAACACGATGCAAATCCAATGATTTTTGACAAAGTTAAAGGTGTTTGAATGACAAGGGAATGACACAGATAGGGGTCTAAGCATGATATAAATATATAAAAAAGTTTAATAAAATATGATAACACGAAAGTATACAGTAGGTTAAGAGAAAGAGTATAAATTCGTTGAAAATGCAAAGGTTTTCTTAAGTTGTGTGTAATTTCGATAGAAACAATCCTATAATAAAGAAAACTTGTAAATCTCTAATAGAGTTGAGAGTCTATACAAAGTCTTCCCTGCAATAGCACTTTAAATTAAAAAAAATTCCCGTATTGTCTAATCATTCCCGAGTGCTTCCTGCCACCCTTTAATAGACCCGTTTAGTCAACACTTTCGAGCCTATTAAAAGTGATGGGCAAATGAATTTGTTTTAAATTATGGAACTATGCACTCACCCAAATGGGGAAACAGGAAGCAGACAAAACATGTCCTGCCCGGCAAGGATTATTATGCAAGACACACAGCGCAGGCAGCGTGTAAGGCAGAGGGAGCGTGGTTAGAGGTACGCGGCATGCACAGTGCAGGCAAAAGCAGCGCACAGAATTCGCTGCACAGCGCGACCGAGGCACAGCAGCTGTCAGCAAATGAGCTCGACAACAATGTAATTATCATAATTAAAAGGCTCTACCCTCCGCACCACGCCCCGCTCTTGCCCTCTTGTCCTTAGCTGGCCTTGTCTAACCAGAGCCAAAAAACGGTCACAGCGGCCGCAAATTTGCTATTAAAAGCAGCCCCCACCGCAGACAAAAACAACAGCAGTAGCAGCAAAGATTGCAAGGTGAAGGGGCGCATAACGGAGGGGTGGGAGTGGGGCAAGTTTGAGGGGTCGCATCTGCCGACAACAACAACAACAACGACAACGACTATAGAGCACACTATATAATTGAGGTAGTTCACTAATTGTACAACGCTGCTCATTAATTGCGTCTGTAACGAGGCTCATTTAGTAGTTTGCCTGCCGCTGCCCCAGCTCCTCTTTCCCCTCCTCCTGCTTTGTCTACTTCCTCCCTACCCCCCCCCTCTTCAGTTCCTTTGCTTGTCTCGACTTGTGGCATTTGCCTCTGATTAAATCATCGCGTAATTATTTAACTTGCGGCATTTGTTCTTTATTCTTCATGTTGTGGTTGTTGTTGTTGCTGTAGCTGCATCACCTGCAGTGGTTTCTTATCAGTTCTTATCAGTTGCCACTCGCTACTCACCACACCCGGAGCGCGCTCATCAGCTGTCTGCACACTACGCTTGCGCTGGAAAGCTTGGCAACTTCAATCAAAACATCGCACTTCCAACTTAGCATAAAGCCGACGACAAGCGACTAAATACGCGCGGAGATTTATCAACTTTGATTTGGCTTTGGATTCAAAAGACTGTATAATGTATAAATATAAATAAATTGCGATATGTTTGTATAATTTAACAAATAATTAAATATATAAATTGGTAGAGCAATTTATGTAATACACAGTGCTATTTCTTTGTGTTTTTTAGCAAACAAAACCATTATATTTATATTTGAATTTCTATTTTATTTATAGTCTTTACTAATTCTTTAAACATTTCTAACCTAAGGAGCTTTTCTTGTATTTGTATTCAAAATTAATTTTCGTTATAATTTTCTCTACACATTTATTTGGTATCAAAATCTAATTGTTTCAAAAATATCAATATTTATTACCTTTCCACAAAACAATTCATATTTTGTCAATTTAATTAAGTTAACAATTCTTCAAAATTGTGCCATTTCTTTCATGCTACCCTCTTACAACAGTTTTAATTTATTTTTAAATATTTTAAAACTCAAATTTATGCTTCAGGTTAACTAATCCCGTCAAACTAAACATAAAAATAGATGCCAAAACAAAGGTACTAAAATATATAAATATAGGCACTGAAATATTAAAAATATACAACAATATCAGTCCCTCATATACGCCCCGTATTATAATAGCCTTTATCATTGAGTTCATCTGCAGATTTACAGCAGCTTTTTCAGCTCTGAGCCACAGCGCACGCAACAGTTTACTTTCAAGCCTGCCTGGTTGCTTGCCTGATGGGTTGGCCTGCCTTATCAGTGGCCAATAACATCGCACTTCCAGTGTAATCAGAAAACATCGCCCCCAGTTCGCTCGTCCCTTGTCGCGCAACGAACTGAACCTGCCTCAATAGCAGCGCGTCTCGTTGGCTTTCACTTTTCGTGCTGCTCCACAGACCCACAAGGAGAACCGAGCGAAAGCCAAACGAAGACCTCGTGGCGCCTCGTACACTGCGTGGTGAGTTCAGCATGTGGCACACGACGACGATGCCGTGCTGTGGCTGGCGAATCTCGGACTCTGACTACGCTACACGATTCGCAGTACGTTTCGCAACGCGTCGCGCTGCGGTTGTGTCGAGCCACGCCTAGAGCAAGCTTAGCTGACACAGACAGTGTCCGAGCTCAGCTTCGAGTTCCTTCGCCACATGAACCTGATCAGAAACGGAACCAGTGAAAGTGAAATTCGTTTAGAAATGCAAATAAATTCAAAGAGAGTTAAGAATTTTTGAAAACGAGTGCAATGGCGATGGCAATGCCTGAAGATCGAGTGTGATAAAGCCAAGTGAAGTTAAACCAAGTGAACTGTTGATAAACTCAAATCAAACCGCTTAATTGGTAAGTAACTCTGTGCAAAGGACGCATATATTAAAAAGTGAATAATGAAAAGAAAATACAAAACATTTCTATAAGAAGAAATCTTTTTCAAACGATTGCTATAAATAATATTCATAATAACCAAAGCCGATCCGACTTGTGACCTTTTTTTATGCTTTGCTTGAAGCGCTTCGCAATTGATTGATCAATTTGCATAAGCAAACATTCTTAGCTGGTGGAAGAAGGGATTCCTTTTGATTCCTTTTGACTGCGCTGTAATCGGCAATTGAGCAGCAGCAGCAGCAGCCGGTTGCAGTCCCGGCCCGGCCTGGTCTGGCCTGGGTCGCCCGGTCGTATGAGTAATGCAATTGTTATGCATCCGCCCCGGGCAATTCAATTGAAAGGGATTCGCCCCTGCTCCATTTCACTCTTCATGGAACGGTTTAAGCACCAGACATGTGTGTGTGCATGTGTGTGTGCGAGTGTGTGTGGTGGCAGTGCAAAGAACTCATAATAAAATAATATCCACCGCATGGCATCTCTGAATTGAACCCGCCGTCGACTCAACTCGGCACAGCAGCAGCTCGACTCAATTCACTGAGCTGAACATTTTTAACGTAGCGTGCAAATGCGTTGTCCCCCTTCCGTTATCCCCTCTAGCCCCATTGACGGGTGCAGTATGTTGGGCATCGTTCCCAACTCCTTCCCCATCCCCCAAGCTCTTCCATCGTCCTCTCTCGCATAGCCGTATTCAGGTTTCGATTCAATTCAATTACACTGAGAGCATGGTTATAAAAAATGAAAGCCGGACAACAGCCAGTCCCAGAACGCAAATCAACAGTGGCTGCAAAATACAGTTTAGTTTTTGGCAGCAGCTAAAAACTTAATTTAAATTTATAAACGGAAATAAATGCATTTCGAATTTGCACCAAAACAAAAAAACTGAACAATTTGCATGCAGTTTACCTGTACAATATTCCATAAATTGTTCTCAGATTATTAATAATATTCTGTATATTTATTATTCTCTCTGTGTGTGTGTTTAACATGAAAGATTATTTACTGTGCTTGCTTTAATTTGCAGGGATATTTTATTTTCATACAACGTATCACGTCTAAAATGTTTTTTAATCAATGTGAGTTTCTATTATTATTCAAACTATTCCATGTGTTTATTGTTCTTTACTGCTGCAAATATATTTATATACATATTTATCTATTATATTTAAACAAATATTAAGAGAATTGAAGCAGTAACGCTTCAAATTGCAGATTATTTTTATTTTATATTTCACATCTACAATATTTTAAAATAATCAATGTGAGTTTCTATAATTATTCAACTTTTTTCCTATTGATTTATATATTATTTTTATTTGTTTACGTATATAGTTTATATTAAATTTATTTTATTTAAAATAAATATTAATTAAATTGCTTTAATATGCTATTACTTTTCTTTACCCCACAACGCACTTTTTCTGCTGCCTTTGCTTGGCTTTAATTAAGTCGAAGCCCCAAAAGAAGGGAGCATTATATATACTTCTCCCTGCCGCATTCATTTCATTTTGCAGAAAATTCTAACGAGCTTAATTTTCCACTGAGTAGGGCTTCCTTTTTACGCAGCAATTTGAGAATTATACAAATTATTTATTTATTTTAATTTATTTGGAATTCTACAGAGCTCTACAGGAGACTCTCAAATTTCTTCGAGTGAAGAGTTCTGCATGTTGCATGCAGCATATTTTCAATTACTCATGTAGCACACATTTTTCTTGCCGCGGGGCAGCAGCACCATATACAGCGTAATATATCATTGTGTGCCGCGTAATTGTTCGATACGTGTTCACAGAGCTGGGCCCGCATCCCGCAGACACAGACGCACACACAATGGCACTGCCAATCGCGCTGTTGCACTTTTGGCTGCCACACCCGGAGGGGGATGATGATGATGAGGCATGAGGCACCGCGAATGAATGAGTTGCGCCAAAGTGAAAATGAAAATGCAGAGAGTTAATTTTCAAGAAGCCGGCGCCACGGCTCCGCCGGATCCTTTTGTGCTCCGGCCGCAGTCAGAGCGTAGCAAGTCAATTAATTAAGAGGGAGCCGCCTGGCCAGGGGGTGCAGGAGCGGGGGGGAGGCTGGTAAGGAGGGTGCAGAAGGTTGCCCAGAATACGCAGTCAGTCAAAAAGTCACACATAAAAGGCAAAACCCGCCGCCATCGCCTCTCGGGGGTCGCTACGCAGCAGACGATAGAAAAAATCACCCATACGCCGCATAGGCTCAGGGTAATCGCGTATCCCCGCTCGCTCGCCTGTTCACAATGGCCGCCAGACGAAGTGTGAAATTGCGTTTGGCGTTGCTGGCGTCGAGTGCGTTGCCAACTTTCCGTTCCATTCCTTTTCATCTCGTTCTCCCTCTCTCTCTGCATTCCTCGCCGTTGTTAGGTGAATTAATTAAACTCTTTTGTTTGCTCAAAATTACAATTAACGCCTAATTAATTCCGAAAATTTCTGCCGCTCTGCTGCTGCTGCCTCTTTTTCTTCTACTTCTTCTTGTGCTTTTTTTTCTGCCAGTTTCGCTTGGCTGCAAAAAGAAAAACGAGCGAGGGCCGAAAACAAACAAGGAAGTCGGAAATGGTCATATTTAATGTCATTAAGCGGATTTGTCTAACTGTGCGTTTAATAAGTGTGCGTGTGCGTGACGATAGAGTGTGTATGTGTGTGTGTGTGTATGAGTGTGCGTCTGCTTGTGAATAAGAGCGAGTTGTATTCGCATTCACACAGAATAAATAATTATGCGCTTCATTCGACTTAATTGTTTCCGACGTTCTCCGAATGCGATTTGGATGCGAATTGTGATTCTGATTATGCGTTTAATTGCGAGCGTTTTGGTGCACGCACATGCCGCGCGTGTGGCACCTTTCACACACAGCGTGGCAACTACACACCTTGGCCTGTGTTTAGCATACAAATGGCAATGGTAGCTCAACTAGTTCGGCAGCTAATGAACCCAGCGAAAGAGAGTGTGCTGCCTCTTTCTCTTTCTTTATTTGTTATACTCCTGCTCTGTATCTCCCTCTCTGTCTTTCCTCTACTGTCTTCCTCCCTCCCTCCTTCCCCTTGAGCATGCAAATTCACTTGCCGCCTCGCAGCATTTGCATTTCTGCACTCTCACGCTCGCCCCGGCACCTTCAACAGCAACACGCGTCGAGAAGTTGTTGGCAAATATTTAGCTAAAGAAGCTAAAGTAGCTGAAGTAGCTTCTGTTTGGCAGTTGTTTTGGCTTTTCACTTTGTTCGTTGTTAAGGCCAGCGCCGCCAGGGCCCCAAATTGTTTTAAGTTCAGCTGCGTGCTGTTGCTGCTGCCCCCGCTTTAATGTGCTTTACTTACGGCCTTGCGCTGAAAAGTAGGCAACACAAAAGTTACAAGCCCAGTTGAGCCTGCTCACCTACGCCTGAACAGAGTCTTATCCTCCCACACCTCCCCTCCCCCTCCTCCTCTTCAAATTGAAAACTTTCATTTGCTGCCTCTTCTGTCCGTTGTCCGTTTGTCAGGGGTCAGGGCAAGATTTGCATAATTATTTCATAACTACTTAATCGCCAGTCATAATGATTACGCATAAGCCTCGTCTCGTCTCGACTCGTCTGGCATCGTGTGCAAAGTGAATTTAATTATGATTTTATATAAGCGCTTTATGCGTCAAATTGTTTACACTGGCAAATGTAATTAAAACTGCAGGTAAATCACAGCGCTGGCACTCGCACTTGAAACAGTCGCCCCCCTCCCCGCCCCCAACACTTGGCACAGCTTGTTGTTGTTTAATTCAATTCAACTCTGCCGCAAACATTTCGCAATTAACTTAATGCTCACTAATTACAGAGGGGGCCCAAGGGGATAAACTAGTAACTGGAATACTATTTTGTTTGTTGCCATTCACCCATTTGCGGTCGCAAATCGGCTTAAGCAAACCCGAAAGCCTGTGCAATTTGTTGGAAATATAATTTAAATGAATCTCCTGTGCAACCTAGTGCACTAATATGTGTCTTGCAGAGCGCTAGAACAAGCTATTTAAAATCGATTCCACTTTAAATGAGTCTTAAGTGAAAGAGCTGCTGAGCAAAGACAAAGTTTTCCCATGGAAAAAAAACACCTTTCAACTTTTTCAAAGAGAAAATTTAAGAACCAACTTTCAAGTTTCATTAGGCTAGAACAAAAGAAGCTTTGATTTATGGTATTCTTATTCAGCTTGCTGTCATATCAAGGCGCAAATTTAAGGCAAAAAGAAGAAATTAAATTATAAAGAAAGGTCACACTGCACATATATTCACTTTAGTTTCTCTTCAATACCCTACCCAATTGTAGACGCAATGAAGACCTTCGCCATTTTAGCAGCCCCATTAATTAGCAACTGTTTGGCGCTCAGTTCCATTACCTGAATGGGCCACAACAGCAGCGGGAGCAACAGCAGCAGGTAATCAATCTAATTGATGGAGTGTCCTTCCTCCACCCCAGGCAAGCAATTAAAAATCGAAATTTCATTTATACGGTCATCAAGCGCAGCCAAAGCGATAGCTGCAGGACAATTGACCGGCCACGCCTTAAATTGTTAAACGATTTAATTATTTCAACGCCGTGACTTGTGGTGTGTGTGTGTATGTGGGCGGGGCAACAGCCCATAAACAATTTACTTGGGCCACGGTTTCGCACAGTAAATTAGTTATGAGTGCTGCGTGTTAATCAGTAATTAACTTGCCCGATTGCGGCTTAACGAACATATCTATTATTAAGAGAGCGAGCCCCCTCTCTCTCTCTCTTTCGTCTTTCTACTCGACTTGATTGACAGCCCAAGCGAGTGTCTTTTTGCTGCCACCCCGTAGGAATTACAGCTATTTCACTTTCACCTTGCCCCTTGTCACTTTGATGTCCGCGCTCATGATTCATATGCATATTGATTTGTGAATTTCAATTGCGCAAGCAAGCTTGAAAATTAATCTCAAAATTCTACAGAATTGTCATTAATTTCAGAGGACTTTGCAGAAGAAGAATTCATTTTGCGGACGAGGGTGGCAGCTTTCCAGGAAGTGTGGGAGTTTTCTAAAAATAGCAATGAAAATAAATTTAATAGAATTGCGAAGGGAATTAAATTTTGCACTGCGCTACAGTTTTTAGTTGAAATGTGTCTTAGCTAAGACAAACCGAGACTGTTCACACTTAAAATGTTGCTAAGCTTCAGTTGACCTCTACTGCAATTGAGAACAGTGCGAGAAAGAGAGAATGTGAGAGAGAAAGAGTGTGTTAAACAAGATAAATTGTGTACATAGTAATGACAGCAAACTGTCTGCACATAAATTGTCTTGATATTTTTGAAAGTGTGATTAAATAAAGAAATTAAACGTGTTCTCAGGTTTATAAATTGAACTCTGTCTCGCACTGAATTATTTTCTATTTGCTGTGCAAATAATATTTCTACAATGTCCCCAGCCAATTTCAGACCTATTAAAAGATTTATTTACAGTTCAGATTTATTTACAATTTATTAAAAATATTTTGTTTTACGTTTATTGAGTTTACAATTTAATTTGAGAGCAAGAAAACTAATGAATTGGTTTACTATTTCCCATAGACAATGCGAAAGGCGACTCAAAGTGAATGTAAGCAAAATTGTTAGAGAAAGGCAGGAAAAAAGGGGGAAAAAAGAAGCACATTGATTCATGGAATCCCTTGGTCTTTCCACAAACAGGGAAACAGGAAACAGAACTCGCTTTCTTTTTGTCTACTGCCTTTTGAAGTTATTCGATTCGATTCCATTCGACTCCAACTTGCCCTCGAGTCCCTTTCCAGTCTCAATCAAATGATTTTTTGTGGCTTGTTTTTTGGTTATATCTTTTGCCCTTTTCTGTGCTCGCCTTTCTAACTCACCCTTTCTCCTTGCCCTCTCTCACTTTCTGTGCTTTTGTGCCAGGTGATTTGGGTTGCGCTGAGTTTGTTTATGGCTTAGAACTTTTGTGGCCGCACTGTGATTGAACATCAAGGAAAATGGCAGCAACAGTTTCCGCCTTATGAAAACAAATGGCCAACTCGTCCCACAAGGACGAGGGCGAGGCCAGTTGCAGCAAGGCACAACTAAGCACCGAAGCAGCAAGGCAACACGGCACAGCAACTTGTTTGCCCAAGTGTCGTTACCAAGTTTGATGGGGTCGAACTCGAGGTGCAGCGCTGAATTATGGCGACAGTTGTCTTCTCTGTGTGGAGGCACAAGTTTTAAGCCGAGCAGAAAGTGCAACAAGAGAGAGAGCAAAGCAGCGTGAGGCAGCACCTCTGCACCTGCCACACAGCTCTGGCTGGGCATGTCATTTATCAGGCACAACTTAAAGCCTTCGGCCTCGTCAGGTGTCAAGGTTGAACTGCAGACAACAGCGACGGCGACATCTTAAACTCTTTCAATCATTCATGCCAGTTGAGTGTGTGTGAGTGAGTAAGTGTGTTGTCTGTATTGTGCTTCACCACAAAGGAGCCACACACACACACAACGTGCCGCGACAATTCGTGGCATGCTGACAATGAAGCCTACCTCGTCTCCTTCTGCCTCGTCAACCCGGTCGGCCTTTGTGAATGTTTTTATTATTTAACATTTGCCTTGTCGAATAATGCGTATACTGCCTCGCTCACTCCTTGTTGTGGTTTCTCCTCTTGCTGCCAGCCTTGTACGCGCTGACAGGGCACGCTCCCCTCTCAGGGTCTGTTTATTTTATGTGCCTGCTTCGACTGCAGCCTGTGTTAATTTACGAGCGAGCAATAAAAGTGAAACCTAATGGCCAGTTGGCCCAGGCTTAATGACAAGCAGCAGTTTTTATCAACTTTAATCCATCTGCTGGAAGTTAATGTGCTTAGTGACAGTTTCTGAGGTACATTAAAGAGTGTGCGGGGGGGGCCGGGTGCGAGTCAAGTGTCAGAGTGCGTGCACTCGCTGTGCATTGATGAATATTCAATTTACGCACAGAGAAACGTGCAGCAGCAGCTGCCATAGGCAGAGCACCAAAACTTTGCACCCTCTCTCGCTCACACTCTTATTCTCCCTCTTTCTCTCACAGTTTTCTATTTATGCTCCCTCTCACACTTTTCTATTTATTCTCCCCTCTATTTTTGCTCCTCTTTTTGATTGACATGGACAGGAAATTAATTTCAGGCATTTTGCCTGCGCTTTCAATTTTCGTTGCATACTTTTGCGCGCCGCTTCAAACTCTTCAAAGTTGCCGCAAAGGCATTAGCCAATTGCATATGATGATTACCTTGAACATGACACTGTACACAGCCGCACACACCTCTCCTCCGCACACGCACACACACACTTAAAAAACTGTCAAAGCCCGCAAAAACTTAGCCATAAATCACGCGCTGTGTCGCTCTCTCTCCCTTCCTCTCTCTCTCTGTCTTTTTGTGCTGGCGGAAGTGTTATTGATGAGCATTTCACTTTTGTTATTTCCGTCTTTAAACTCACAGAATGCTGTCGTCAGGGTCGCCTCAGCCTGCCCCTGCCCCCTGCACACTTGTAAGCCTGCCTCTGCATATGTTTGCCTGTATTTGCCTGCGCTGTTTGACGATCATTTACTTAATAGTTTCAGCTCGGCTGTGTTTCTGCTTACGCGCGCTATTTGATTTTATTTTCAAAGCATACACAGAGAAGGCGAGAAAGAGAGATAGAGAAAGAGATGGGTGAGAGAGGGGAGGAATAAGCCCACACAGAGCAAGTCGGCCAGCGGGGATTTTTGCATGAACGCATTGGCCTTCAATAAATGGCTGATAAAACCCCCACGGTGGGGCCTTTTTGAAGGATTTGACTGCCGAATCGTTGCTCGGCTCCCCTCCACCCTCCTCGTCTCCCCCCCCGCATCGCATATCTGTTTGGTCAATAAAGTGCGACGTCATGTTTTATATTGGCCAAGTCATGCTGCCGCTGTTGCGGCCAGCGGGCCGTCTGCCTGCCATAAATTAAGCCAAATTCCATTTGACTGGCTCGGCTACATTTGATTTTATGCCATTTTTGTAAAGTTGCCGCCGCCGTCGACTTTGGCCGGCAATTTATGGCTACACGCTTTCTCCATTAAGCGCGGCCTGAGCTTTGTTTTTACTCCTCAGTTGAAAACACAGTTGACAAACAAAATGCTGCAGCTAATAAAGGCCAGCCAAAAAAGCTCCTGGGTTCACATGGCGTATGAGTTATGCCAACGAACGAGTGAGTCGAGACAGTGTCTGACATAAATTTATGACCGACCAGGCGAACATATCGAACAATTTGTCTAATCCAATTACAGATGTGGTAACTCGTGACATTGTGAATCCATTTCCAGCCACTTGAAGCATATTAAAGCAGGCTCGAACTTCACTAGAGGCCGCCCTTGCCTTGCTGCCTTGTCTTTTTGAGCATTATTTGATTTTGTTCATTTATGGTCATTTAATCTTGACATAATGAAACATTAGAAATGTTGCATGTGACGGCAGCAGCAGCAACAGCAACAGCAGCAACAGCAGCAGCCGCAAAACGCTTTGACAGCGCCCACAAAATTGAAGCGTGAATTTTGCGAAAATTTAGGAAAATTATGCGCATAATAAATGAATGGCGGTTGCGGTTTCCCAAGCTCTATCTCTGCCTGTCTATTTCTCTATTCCTCTTCTGCTCTTCTCTCTCTGTTTGTGTTCATATTTCTAATTCAGAATCTGAAATGAAAATTAATATTAATAATTATTGCGAGGGAAAAGCTTCAATTAGAATCACAAACAAATCCAGGGCATAATTATCGACCGAATTTACACGATTTTCCACACGTATCATCAAAATATTATTTTGCACAAGGTTCCCAGGGCTTATTTTAGTGACAGCAGCTGTGGCAGCAATGACATGCGGTGAGAGAGAAATAAATTAGTAAATTATATATATGAGAACTAAACACGATGGACAAATTGAAGCCTTAAGAGCCCAAAAGGGAATATGCACTACTATATAAAGCAGACAGGCAGGATAATAACACAAAAGGAATTATATGCATAGAATAAATCCGTTAATACCCTGCACAGGCAGCAGCAGCAGCACATACCCTATACACATCATAATTTGCGTTGACAGTTTCAATAGAATCGAGTGAGAAATGAAGACGTCGCCTCATGCCATAATAGCCAGCAGCTGGTTATTTAGGAGCGAAGCCCCTGGGACTAATTGAATCCCCACACAGACGTAGAAATACACATACAAAAGCATAAACACACACACACACACTATCGCTAACACACTCACTGGCGGCACAACTAATGCACATGGACACGTGGCTTTTAGCGGGCCACGACGATGTTGCCCAAGCAACGCCCAGCAAGGTGGGCCGCATGCACGTGTAGGGAGTGTGCGTGTGTGTGTATATGTTCGGCTCGTAATACCAGTACTAAATATCACTCGAAATAAACAGCTTGCCTGGCTTAGGCTTAGCTTTAGACTTGCTTTGCTTTAGATGCCGATGCCCCGATGCCGTTGCCGATTTTAGTTTGGGGTTTGAGTTTGGCAACTGATTTAGGCAACTGCTCCATTTTATTGCCATCGCCAGCGCGTTTAACATATGCCACGTTCCACTGTTTATTTGTATTTGTACCCAGTGTGTGTGTGTGTGCTCACAATTTATGCGCTCACGTATAAATAGAATTGATTTTGCTTAAGCGTCGCATATTTTACCTGCAGCCTGTGATTTAATGGCTGGCGACATAATCTGCCATTTGGCGCTCAGCTTCGCTGGCATCACGTACGACAACACACAGACACACACACACACGCAAAAGTACTCACACACTCACACGCATAATGTGAGAGAGACACTCCACATGCCTTCATCATTTTATTCTTATCGTGAGCTCTGCCAAAAATCCGTTTCCATTCTCACCAAATTCTATTATGCGCGTGCGGTAACAGGAGAACTTCTCTAGACTCCAATATGTCCTCTGGATTCCAGTACCAGAGAAAAAGAAGAAGAAGCAGCAGCAGTAGCAGCAGTAGCAGAAGCAGAGAAAAGAAAAGCAATTATGTAGAAATATTATCTCAAGACTCGACACGCTCCTTAAGTGAATTGTGAGCGCGTCGAGTCGTTGCTCCATTCTCGATTGTTTTTCTTCGGTTTTCCTTTTTTTTCTCTCTTTTCATTTTTAACAACTTCCTTGGAATTTCTTTTTGGCACACACATAAATATGTATTTATCTATGCGAAGCTCTTTATCTATGCCGGGGTTCGATGATTGATGGATGGATGGGAGAGAACATTATGAACGCATATTTAATATGCACAACGTGTTGCCTGCAGGGGTGGTGGGGGGTGCAGACAGGCAGGTACTTCTGCCTTCAAACAATACAAATGACGCACATTGAATCAGGCAAACGAGTACCCGAATAAGCATATGAATCTGCCTAAATGACAAATACCCAGACGTACTCACACCTCACTCACTCACTCACGCATCGCACATGGCAGACCACAAAAATTGAGGCTAATGAGGGACAACCTTTTTGGACGCCAACGATTGGGGAGAGAAGGGGGCGGAAGGGACACGCCCACATCAAGTATGCGTGCTCGGAATTGACTAGGACATGCCTAAGTTTTATTCAATTAAATATTTCTTTCAAGTTGCACTCGAGATGAAAAAGAAAATAAACAAAAAAAAGAGCAAGAGAGAAAAACGAGAGAAAAATGCCAAGAAAAAAAGGAAAAATTACAAATAACTTCGTGGGGGGCATGGAATGCAGATACAGTTTGTGCAGGGAAAGGGAGAGAGAGAGAGTGCCAAGAGGGACAGACTGAAGCCAGCGTGTGGGAAATATCGAATAACTTGGCCCATTACGTGGAAAAAGTGTTACAAGAGTAACAAAAGTGAACAAAATATGAATATGAAATTGCAGAGCACAATGTAGATGCAGATGATAGATTGATGGGTAGCAAGAGAAGGGGAAGAGAGCGCTCATTAGCCTCTTTGAATGCATTTTCGAAGAAGGAGAAAATAGTTTAACGTGATGATTTAATGTGCTTTCTACGTCCAAGGTTAATGGCAAGTTAAACAAACTCTTCAACTGATGACAGATTAAGAATATAGTTATGGCGATTGCTGATAGTTAAAAAGGGAAAGGAAAGCTAAGCTCAATAGGTACTTTCAACAAACAAATGCAAGAAATAAGTTGTCGAGTTTTCAAGATCTTTTCACAATCTCTTCAGCTTATGCCAGTTATGTCAATTGGTAATAGAAAAGAAAGGGAAGCAGAGCTCATTTTCCTCTTCGAAGCAGACTTTGATTCAAGCTTTAAAGAGCTTGCCATGTTCAGACTTAATTCAAAGTGACACAATCCCCTTACCCTTCACTCAGTACCATTAATCAAGGAAATAGTTATCCCAAGTAGTTCCCTGCTACTTTATGGCATGTCTGGCTCTTTGGTTGAAAGCTTTCCTTAGATTAAAAATGTTAACTAAGTTCGGTTTGTCGAGTCTTTCCCCACAGTTTATGAACACGTGTTTACGGAAACTACCGTTATTTTACATTTTCTTCAGTTTTTGGAGAAGGAAATACATTTTTGAGAGCACTGAAAACATGCTCGTAAGAAAATCAACTGAAATCGTACTCGTTCGGCGCATAAAGAAGAGGAGACGGGGCGGCAGCATTGCCCAAGTGGCACATAATCTCAGCAATTTGCGTGCGTTTTATGCGAATTTTGTGACTAGCATTAGTGGCCATAAAGCACACCCCAAACCAGCCCACAAAACACCCTGCCTGGCAACCTGCCTGCATGCATGTGAGTGTGTGTTCCGCATTTATATGCAAATTGAGGCAACACACACACACACACACCAGCACACACACGTGCACACACTAAAAGTCATGCAGGCAGAGTCCATTGTCGCTCTAGTCAGGTATTTCATGCGCTTTTCTACATAGTTTATATAAACAAATCCGGTTTAGCTTTCAAACATTTCCGCCATTTCCGGAAAATGCCAAGCTGACAGCGTGTGGACTGTGGAAAATCGAATAATTAATCGTTTATATATTGTTTGCCTGTTACAAATTAATAAAACGTTGGCCAAACAAATTGGCTTTTAGCCGGCATTAAATTATTTTCCCTTCTCGTAAATATTTCGCTCTGTTTGCTTTGCGCTCTCTGTCCTTCTGTCTGTCTGCCTATCTGTCCTTGGTTGCTTCTATTTGCCTGTTGTATCTCTTCCTGCTGATTGGCAGCCCGCCGCCATTGGCAGGGAGAAGCGCAAAAAAAATTATCCAATTTAAAAGTCAAATGTCATTTTTTGTTTGCCGCCATTGCCGTTACATTATGTGAGTTGTTACCTAACAAAGGTGCTGCTGCTGACGCCGTCGCCAGCAATGATGCTGCTGCTGCTGCTACTTCTCCTGGTGATGCTGCTCCTGCTGATGATGAGTTGACGAGGCTGAGAACGAGCAAGAAGTCAACTCAGCACATCTACGAGGGTTGCCTGTAAGAAATAGACGCAGGTTAAGAAAGACCTTGTTAGGCAGTAAAGAGTTTAACATACACTACCAAAGAGAAACTGTTTATAGAGGAGGTGTTCTTTAAAGCCAGATAAGAAGCTAAATATAGCCAAATTATAGATTTGCAGACAGAACTTTCCAGTGCCATATTGTGTAATTACCAACTTTTTGCTAGGCGAGGTAGTGATCAAATGTAATAATATAAGACTCATATCTGAGGCCCTGTAATTGGAATGAGTACACTTAACATCCTTTAACAAGGAACTCTAGTGACAGCAAACGTTTATAAAGAACTCTCCAGTTTAATATCTTGTAATTAAAACAAATAAAAGATTTATTAACAAATTTCAAGAGCTTAACTTGAACTTCAGTTAGTTCACCTCAAACTTACCTCTAGTTGCCCAATGTCAAGCCCTGCTCGACTTACCTACTTTCTCTCTCTTTTCTCACATCCCTCACTCTAACTACTTTCGTACAACTGTACGTGTCACCCTCGCATGCTTGAGTCAAGTATGACAAAAACTGAGCGACTTACTGCCTTGGCAAGAGACATTTCATTTCACTGGCAACGGCAGAAAAATTACGTGAATTTCATTTAACGGAGCAACTTTGTCACCAGCGGAAGGACAGATCCATCCCATGCCCCGTTTCCAACATAATCCCTTGCCACCACCGCCTCCCTTCAACTGTTTGGGGCATCCGTTGCGACGCCTTCACCACGTAAATGCGCCGCTGAGTTTGTTAATGTGTTTGCATAAATTTGAAGCAACAAGGAAAAGTGATAACTTGGCTTGTACTCGACTCTAAGTAAGTTGAAAGTAGAGTTCTCATCTGGCTGTGAAGCTGCTACCATAGGCATAAGTTTTCCCCCCTCCTTCCCTGTTCTTGCGTTGTTGTGTTGTCGGAAAAGTTTTGGGAAACGAAATCCGAAGCAATCCGTTGCATGACAAACTTTTATGATTCAATTTGTTTTAAGTTGATGTTTATAGAGGTGGCCCTATTAGTAAATATAGTCTATACTTGTAGTCTGTCAGCCCCGCTGTCTGTTGTGCCTGCCTGCCTGCCATCCAGAGTATTAATCACGATCCGAGCGCCATGTGGGCGAACAGATTTATCTATAGAACGGGATTTGTGTGTTTAGTAATTGTTCTGCTTTTCATGCCACACAAAAAAAATGGCCACCTGCTAGGCTGTGCTTGGGCGCTGTGGGCGTGACAAAGGTTAAGTGCACCGGTTGAACGGCGCATTCTTTTGGGCAGGTTCCCCTGGGTAAGATTTCTCTGTTAGATCAGGCACGTGTTGCCCCGTGTCGCAAGTTTGCCTTCTCCCATTCATTCGTTTCGTTTCATTCGTAATACATTAGCGCTGTCAGTGATTTCCAGTTAACCAGGCAGGAAACAAGGCAGGTACGGGGCTCCCGTGCACAGTCTGTTCTCTTGTCAATTGATACGCGTTTATATTGAGCTAACAGCCAAATAAATACGAGCCTGAGTCATATATTCATATCCACTGGGAATTCCCCAGCTGAATCCCTTTTTGACAAATTTTTTTGTGATATTTATTTTTGTAGAACTTTTGCTTACGGCAAAATCGTCGTCGTCGTCTCCGTTGCCGGCGGCGGCGTCTCTGGGCGCATCATCATCATGAATATATATCAGGCAATTTTCAATTTATTGTTTGATATCCTTGTTTTGTCTGTGCCTCCCTGCCTGGCAGACAGTTGGCTGCCGTTGTTTTTTGTCGCGCACTGTACGAGTTCGAGTACGAGCAAGAAAAGTACATATCAAATATTTATTAGTTTTTTTCGGCGCTCTTTGTCTTCGTTCGCGCACACGGCGGCGTTGTTTCTAGCGTATTTAAACACAGGCAAATCACAATAAGGACAACATTTAAACATGCAAAAATTAGATTTTAAACCAGTAAAACTACGCAGTAGACTAAGCAGTGTGGCCATGCGTAGCTAGTGCAATAATCCATATGCAAAAATACTAAATACTAAGTACATTCAATTCAACTAGATGGTCACTCTTATTGAGTACACGATCAGGCAACACCTTAAAGTCTTGCCGTACTTGTTGCTCGTTGCTTATTTGGTGTGACCATAGGCTTTTTTACTGCATTCCGTTAGTAGGCATTGCACGATCAGACACCTCATTATTTACTAAATCATCCTTTATTTTGATATTACTTTCACGTTCGCGAGTAACTACTGTATAAACCTGTTATGTTGGAATGTCCCCCACAGTTCTAAGCACTAAAATTGGGTGTCAATTTCTCATGTTGCCGCGAACTCGCTGCTCTATTTATTCTGTGCCACACACACGCAAACCTACATGTACACAAACATGCATGTTAAAGCGTGTGTGGGGGACTAGGTCCATGTGTATTTCCGGCTACTGCCGTTGTTTGTGTCGCCTTGGCGCAATTTTTATGGATCATAAAACCCGAAATTAGAAACTGCCGCCCCACACACCAATACACACACACACGCACACTCGCTCACGCAATTTTTATGCTATGTTCATCCTACTAAAGCGTGAAAATCTGGCAGTCCACTGTCGAGGAAGTGGTGAGAGGGGGAGGGAGGAGCCGCCACGAAGTGGTTTTTCTTATTAGTATTACATTTAAATGGCATATAATTTGTTTGCGTCATAATATTTATGTGGGCTGTGTAGCTATAGAGCGCTATATACCCGGAGCAGTTTTGTGTAGAAATTTATGTTCACTTCGCTGCCGACTGAGCCAGCGAGGGCTGTGTCTGACAAGGGACAAAGGCGTCAGGGATGGAGGAGGGAGTGGCGCGAGTGATTCGCATTTGTAACCATGACTTTGGAAGGGACGTCGCAATTCCCAAGCTGAAAATCACGATTTTGAATTACCAGGAATTGTTGTATATTTTGTAAGTGCCTGCACAATGCAGCGCGTCACACGCGGCGTATGCGCAACCTGCAAGAGAGTGTGAGAGAGAGAGAGGGAGACAGCAAGGTGTGTGCCAGGGGAGAATAACAGCAAATTTCTTATTTGTTGTGCGCGTTTTCTGTTTTGGCGTGCGGAAAATTTTAATTGCCGCTTTAACGGAGAGTGGCCAAATGGCTTTTGGTTTTGCCCCGCCCTCCGCCTCTCTTTGTAAATGCCAGCAAAGTGATTGTTGTTGTTGTTATTGTTGTTGTCCTGCGACTGCCCTTTGCACACATAAAAAATACGTTTTCTTTACTTTGCCATTTATTTTCGCACACAACGAGAGAAGGCAGGAAAGAGAGAAGGGAGGGAAGAGTGGGAGTGTGGGGGAGGGAGAGACATTGCAATATGTCCTTGAGCTAGTGGCCTTTTAAGAGACGCCCGAATAAAATGAAATAAGTAAAAAAAAAGCGCGAGCGCGCGCACATAAATCAAAGCAAATATTTTGCTTACGTTTTGAAATCCAAATAGAGCTCCTCAGGCGTAGCAGGCGCCCGCCCCACCACTCCCCTGCTGCCCCGCACCCCTTGCCAACCCGTCACGCATTCAAAGTGCTTCGAAGGCTAATCATTGGATTTTGTGCTTTTGCTCTCATTTCAGCGGCATCAAATTGACATTGCAGCAGACAGACAAACAAAGAGAGACAGACAGAGACAAGGAGAAAGAGACAGAGAGAGAGAGACAGCAAGTGGGAGAGTAAGTGAGACTGCGACGCGGCAGAGAGTGAGCGACGCGGAGCCTCTCGCATGCAGTTGAAGGTACAAAGGAAATGAGCTCAGCTGCCGCGACGCCGGCGCCGCAGGCCCCACCACGCGGCCCGCTGCCTCCAGCTCCTCCTGCTTGTCCTCTGTGGGGGGCGACAAGTTTACGCTTTGCTCTTTGAAGCTTGAAAATCAACAACAACAGCAGCTGAAGGGGAGCAGCAACTGCCAGAAGGTAACACAAAGAGAAAAAGGTAAATTGAAACAAAGCGACGATCAGAGGAAGAGGGACAGGAAGAGGGAGAGAGAGAGATAGGAAGACGGAGAGCTGTCACACGGGCAGGTGTGAAAGCGAAGCTGAAATTGATACCTTAATAGTCACAACAACCACGCCCACCCACACACGCCCACACAGCGCGAAGGGAAATGCCGAAGACAATGCGGCGGGCCACAAGCCTGCCGCCGTCTCCGTCGCTGCCGCTGCTGTCCCGGCACCTACAGCTGCTGCTGCTACTCGCATTGCTGCTGCAACACACGACGCAGGCTGAACTGAAGCCCGCGTTGGGACGGGCACGCATCAAATCGATAGCAGAAAACATGTCCAATGCTGGCGGCGACACGTTCAATATTCGTCACGGTCGCTCGCGGGGAGCGCACATGCTCTACAGCAACAGCAGCAGCAGCAGTGGGAGCAGTGGCAGCACACGCCTGACACTGGTCACTGAGGCAGTGCCTCAACTAGCTCAGCCCACACAGGAGCCTGGTGCGGCGCCAGTCACGCATAAAATACGCAAATTGCACAAGAAGAAAATCAACGAGAGCATCCGCAAGAGCGTCGACAAGAGCCTGGGTGTGCTGGGCGTGCATTCACCCAAGAATCATCGCAGCCTCGCAGAGGCGGAACATCTGCAGGGCAGGCCAACAGATGTGGATGACAATGTGGCACTGGACGAGGTGATGCAGCTGGCGGATGAGATTGATTTGGAGAACTCATTAGCGTCGGCATTTCAGCAGCATCGTCAACGCGTTGCCAGCTTGGTCCCAGAGCTGCCTCCACCACCACCACCTCCAGCAGCAGCAGCAACAGCAACGACACCAGCAACGCCAACCACGACAGACACCACTGAGGTGGCCTCCTCTTCCACGCCACCCACTGGCAGACAGTTTGTACGCGCTGGAGCTGATGCCAATTACGTGGAAGAGGACAGCGATGAGGATGCCGATGCGGATGCGGATGCGAATGAGGATGCGCTCTCGACCACGCAAATTGCAACATTTGCGCCTCGTCAAGTGAGTTGGCAGCTGCAACAGACACGCAACGCTGGCCGCACACGCCTGTTGCCCGTGAACCGCAGCAGCTCGGCCACCAGCTCCAGTTCAGCTGCGCCGGCCACAGGTGTGCGCTATGCTGATTACCGTCTCGTAGGTGACGATGTTGAAGTAGATGACGAGGACGAGGAGGAGGAGGAGGAGGTGGAGGAGAAGGGAAATACAAATGCTGATGACGATGGGGAGTTGCAGGCCACTGAAGCGGATGCCAGCAATAGCACTGAACTCGCCCTGGGCGAATGGCCCGAGACGGAGCTGGTGGATGTGGAGGTGGAGGCACGTTCGCAGGCCAGCACCAGGCAGCAGCAGCACGAGCAGCGCGAGAACCTCGAGGTGAAACAGATTAACTTCAACTATGAATCCGATGCGGAGTCAGAGAATGTGCTGGACACTTCGGAGGTGACCATGGACGATGGTTATCCGCCCGAGGTGCTAATCGATGACAACAGCAAGCAGTTGGTTATTGCCGATGTCGTCGGCAATGGCAACGAGGGCACCGATGGCGATGGGGCCAATGGCGATGGCGTCGATTCCAATCAGATAACGGCAGACGTGATAAATGCGCGTGATAGTAAAATTGACTTGGTATCCAAGTTTCTGCAGTATATCGAGCAGCAGCATCTGATGGGATCCAACTGTGTCGCTGGCACGTCGCTTAATCTCGGCGAGGGCGTCGTCGACCGCTATGCACAGGATCGATTTCGTGTCGAGGCCGAGGTGGCCGTCAATCGTGCCAATATGTTGACCAGGTGAGTTCCAGTCAAACTTCCTCACTCACACACACACACACACAGACATTGGCCATATTATTCACATGACAAACTTTTCCAATCGAAAGTTGTTGGCCAGCGGCAGCTGACGGCGCAAAGTAGAGCCAAATGGAAATGCCCACGCAAATCAATATGTGTGTGTGTGCCCATTACTGACAAATATACATATTTACATATACCTGCTTAAAGTATTCGCATTAAATTACATCTTTAATTTAATTTCTACACAAATTTCATTCTTGCCTTTTGCAATTTAGCCTTACTGAGCCAATCAAGTTTCAATTTAATTGACTAAACGGTTTATGCAATCAAGTGTGGCCAGCTTAAATGCAGAGCTGTAGTCTGTTTAGCATATTCTGCAAGCAGTCGGGCAACGCCAAGCATAATAAGATTGACCCGCATGCAAAGTGCAATGCACAGTCGAATGGGCAACACTAAAGCAGCCAATTAATTAGGCTAACCAGCTTTAGTGCAGATTGCAGTATATTTTCGAACAGATGGGCAACGCTCAGCTGGTGCGCAAAAAACAGCAAGTCACGCGTAAAACATAAACAGTAGTGATGAAATAAAATGAGTCATTCGTGAAATTGGAAGCTGCGCAAAAATAATTACTAATTTCCTACCACACTGTAGTACTTTATAAACATAATAATATAATGGGTATGTATGTATGTATGAGTATATTCGCATTATGCGCGCTCGACCAGTAACTGCTGCAAGTTTGCGTTAAGTTCGCGTTGCCGTTGGTTATGCGAAGTTTGCGCGCAGTTTTGATAAAAGTTCAATTACTTTGCCAAAGTGAAACAGAAACTAGAGCTGCCAACTGGCCAACACACACACACACACACAAATACACAAAAAAGAACAAGTTGACCAAAAACCAAAGGCAAAGCCGAAGCTGAAGCCAAAGCAGACGTAGTAGACGCACGTCATGGGCCAAAAGCTTTGATTTACTTTGACAACCGCAACAATGGCAATTCTTTTGGTTTTTCTAGGAATTTGCAGCTGTCGCTGTGTGCAGACGATTCACGCTTGTGTGTGCGTGGCTGTGTGTGTGTTTGCGTTTAGTTTTTGTTCATTTTGCGAACGATATCAGGCGTATCCGGCCGGCGCTTTGACAAACTCAAGGACACGACGTCGTCTCTTCTAATTCCTCATCGCTCAGCTTCGTCTGCTGCTCCCGTTGCTCCTGCTCCATTTTCTTCTTCCACTCCTAACCAGCAGAAAGGTCCGTGCGACATTTGCTCGTCTCCCTTTTCGGCAGTCAGGCACAATAAACACGAAAAGTTTCAGCTACAGGATACAGACACGACGCATATGTGGGCAGCCCCTTACCCTTGCCACGTCCCCTGACCGACTGTTGCTGTGGCCACCTGCATGTGACTGCCCGTGTGTGCTTGTGTGTGTGCTCCTTGCAGACATTAGACATTGAATTTATGTCTCTGTGAAAAAGTGCTTCAGCTTTTCCTCTTGCTCTCCCCTTCTCTATGAAAAAAAACAAGAAAAATGTCAGCGAAAGAAAAGTCATGCATTCACCAGTTTTTCTTCTTCGTCGTGATTGTTGCCACATATTTTTCCAGTGGTGCGATAAGAGCTATTCCTTCCTTCGATTCGACGAATGTCCAAATAGCTTTGATTAGAGCTCGACCAAATCACGGTGCCCTTTGTTCGGCTAAAGTAAAAGTAATTTATTAAAAGGCGGCTATACAAACAACTCGAAACTGAAAGAAAACAGAAGAAGAATGAAGAAGAGATAAGTTTTTGAGGTGTGTTTAGGGTATAACTCAGTTGAAATACTCTTTGAAAAGCATTTAGCAAAGGGAAATTCAATTAAGTGAGGTTAGATGCCACTTATAAAGGTAAAATGCTGTTAATTGAGGTTAGTTGCAACTAGTGAGGTAGGTTTTGAACTCGCAAGGTTATGTTCAATCAAGTGAGGTTAGGTTTGCAAACTTATTTACTTATTCATCTTTCATTACTCAGTCTCTTGCACATTCGAAGAGAGACTCATGTCGTCAAGTCGTTTACAAATTACGTGACTAATTTATAATACCCACTGTCAGAGAGTATCAAGCTGAAAATGTCGTGCGAGAAGACAAGCTGACAAATTTAGTACACATTTGCTGCCTGTCAATAAAACACAAATAAACAATTAACCGCGCAGACAACATGACAAATTAAGTGGATCGCGAACAAGAGGCACAAAGAGAGAACAACAACAACAACAACAACAAGAACAGCAAAAGGGACAAGGAGAATCGATTGCCTTGAGAGCAATAAAATGGCAAAGTGCCGCTCGCAACGTCAAATGTCAATAAATTAAATTGTGTCCTCGCTGCGAACAGGATCAACATTATTGCATTTAGTGTCATATGTGTTAGACGTTTGTTTTCATTATCCTATGCCATCCATTGCCTATTCTGCTTCCTCCCTCCCCCCTCTTCTACTCTTCTTCCTCTGCTTTGTGAATAAAATGTTGCTCGGGGGAATTGTAGCTGGTTTTGCTGTTTATTTCTATTGTTGGATATTAATGCCTCGAGCTGCCATGTGTCAGTTGAAGCTTCAGTTACAGATCCCCTCCATTTCTCTCCCCCTTCTGCTGCCATTCCCAGTGAGCTTGTTAGCGCGGTACGCTGATTTATTCAACTCGGGCGAATTCCCTTGCTCATAATTTTCGTGGATATTCATCAGCTGCTTTTAATCAGTTCTCGATGGGTCAACACAACCAACGCAATCTCCTTTTTGCCTCCTGCTTTACGCAAACATAATCAACAACTTCCTGCCACGCCCACGCTGGTGCTGAAAAGTTTCCGAGAAACTAGGGAAATCGCACGCTGCATAGATATATGCGGGGTATAGTATGAGATACATATTTGTGTGTTTGTATAGATGGCATGGGATAAGGGGGATGAGACGAAGGCGCCGGTTTAGACTTTGCTTCCGTTGCAGACAGCGAGCATTACAGTGTGCGCAAGAACGCGAAGGCGCTGCACACTGGTGTAAAGCAAGTGAAAGTAAATGGTAATTTAATTTTTCAATTTATATTTATAATGAATTATCATTATTTTGAATAAGTAATTCTTTTTTTGGATTTGGTTTCTTTATTGTTATCGATTATTTTTAGATATTGATTCTTTAATACCAGTTTTTTAATTTATTATTCCAAAGTGGCAACGCTATACTTAATACTTGCACTAAGCATCGAACATATAGAGTACTCAAACAGCGGAATTTACTCATACGGATGCTATGCTGAGACTGGTACCCCAGAACACGAAGTGTTTCATGAGTGAGCGATCGGCTCTCTTCGCACATCGGCAGAGAGAGAAGCGCACATCGGCATTAAGTCAGTCGCACAACGACAGCGGAACGATGAGCACGGGTATATTTCTTTGCTCTAGCCATCGTTTCCATGTGTGCGTGTATGCATGCACGGCCCGCGTATGAATGTATGCGGTGCTTGTGAAGTTTGGCAATAGGCAAATGCTTCGGCCACCGCGCTGGCAGCCTGAAGTCAATTTTGTGTTTCGGCGTCGAGAGCCTAGAGACAGACACATTGGCCAAAATTGGTTATCTTGCAGCGAAAATATTAAAACTTTTGAAAACATGTGGCTTTTTTCTATGAGGATAATTTTATTTAGTAATTATATATTTATGTATTCCGAATTTTTTATTTTAATTCATAAATTTTGTTAATATTGGTAAACTCATATACAAAAAAAATTATAATTGTCACAACTTTTTTTTTGTTATTATAATTATGCTCTACAAAATATAATATAATTATGAATTTTCAATCCATCTTCTCAAAAATTAAACATAAATACACATGTTTTCTGATGCTAAAATTATTGCCGCCAAATAACCATTTTGGATCACTGTAATTCGGTCTCTTAGCTCTTAATGATAAAGACAAAAACAAACACACAGTTGATTTCACGCTGGCCAGGCCCGTAGCTAAAAGTGCGCAGGGTGTGCGGTACAGAAGGGCTCTCAACAGTCAGGGGCTCACTGTTACCAAACATAAAAATGTTATTAATGGGGATATATTTGTACAATTTAATTCCTTTGGTAATCACAAATACATTTATTAATTAAGATCATTTAAGTAGGAGTCCCTGATAAGTATTGCATAGGGGCCCGTAAAACCCTCACTACGGCCCTGTGCCTCAGTCTCTAGGCTCTCTACGCCGAAACACAAAATTGACTTCAGGCTGCCAGCGCGCTGGCCGAAGCATTTGCCTATTGCCAAACTTCACAAGCACCGCATACATTCATACGCGGGCCGTGCATGCATACACGCACACATGGAAACGATGGCTAGAGCAAAGAAATATGCCCGTGCTCATCGTTCCGCTGTCGTTGTGCGACTGACTTAATGCCGATGTGCGCTTCTCTCTCTGCCGATGTGCGAAGAGAGCCGATCGCTCACTCATGAAACACTTCGTGTTCTGGGGTACCAGTCTCAGCATAGCATCCGTATGAGTAAATTCCGCTGTTTGAGTACTCTATATGTTCGATGCTTAGTGATACTTGCTTTAAGTGTGTGACCAGCTGTCACTTAATTTAGAAATACCTAAAAAAAAGAACAATTAAAATCTTAACTAATAAAACTTATAAAACTGCAGCAACTTTTCAGTAACTTTATTCAAATATTAATTAATAATCACTCTGCTACATGCCACTGTGCGTAGGCAGCTGCTGCTAGGTGTAAATGCCTGCGTCGCTGTATATGTGCGAGAGCGACATAGTCTGCGTTGGGTACTTGGGCGCGAACACGTACCATAGAAACTAATTGAAGTTATTGTTTTGTGATACATTGTTATTGTTCTTGTCGGCATTGTTGTTGCTGTTGTAGTTGCCTTTACTTTGCTTCGGTTTTTGTGTCTAAGCATTTCCGTTTATTTGTTACGCAAACAAAAACAAGACGAACAATTAACAAAACAAAGCGGAACAACAAGAAAAAAAGGCAAGAAAGGCGAAAGACGATGCAGAGACAGAATATAGGGTGCATGGTATGGTGAGAGGGGGGGGGGGGGGGGTGCAGGAAAAACAATATCAATTCGAGTCGAAATTACGAGCTTCAATTGTTTTCTTGCCTTGGCCACTTTTCTTCTAGTTTCCTCTCTCGATGCGCCGCCCAAGTGTTGCCAACTTGACTGAAAGCAGAAACAGCTAAGCACACACACAAGCACACGCACGCACACTCACACACACTCTTTCTCTCTCTCTCTTTCTTTTCTTTTCTTTTCTTTTCTGCTTCTCTCACCTTGCCCCCGAAAAAACAAAGCGTTGCAAAAGAGCAAAAAGAGTTGGCAAACTTTTAATTACTTAAATGTGTTGTCGTCGAGCTTGAGCCGAAAGTGCTACGCTGCCACGCCCCCTGCCGCCTGCCGCCTGTCGCTGCTCGACTTAACTGAAAGTGAGTTTCCGGTTTCTTGTTTGTTGTTGCTTTGCTCTTTTGCCGGCACGTCAAAGCTGAAGTTGCCGCTGTGTTTGACGTTGGTTTTCGCTCGATCTGCAGATATATATAGTATATAGTTGTGCCAGAAAGAGAAAGAGAGAGAGAGATAGATATAAATCGCCTGCTGTTCAATCGTTTTCAATTTGTTGTGCAGCTTTGTCTTGTTAGTTGTTGTTGTTGCCGCATGCAAATCGAAATCTGCATAAGCGATGTGCATGCAACAACAAACAGTGCAACAACAACAACAACTGCAACAAGGCGCAGCAATTGCCTGCGGCAATAAAACGCGACTTTGGCGCGCGGATGGAGATGCCGACGACGCCGACGACATGACAACAACAAGGTCAAAACGGATGCCAGCATCAGTGCCAGTGTACCACGCCCTGGCACTCCCTGCCGCCCCGGACTCGTAACCCGCACTTGCAGCACAGCAGCTTGCCGCAATTGTGTGGCCCATGTCATTGTCAACATCCTTCAAAGTTTGCCAGCGCAAACAAATAAATATGCAAGTGTGGCAGGGGGCATAGAAGGCGGAGGGGGGGGCGTGGTAGCAACAGAGAGACACAGATAGAGCTTACAGCAGTTACAGTTACATTGCAGGATACGGATACGGATACGCAACATGGAAGCCCAACATGGCCAGCATCCTCATCCGCGTTCGGCTTTTGTGCCGCTTGATTTGCACTGCGACGCGGGTGGTGCTAATAACGTTGCCCCCTTCCTCCCCCTCTGGCGCTGCAAACCACATGCTGGTGTTGCCTGCTTGCTACTTGGCCACGCCCACATGCACCCGCATCCACATCCGCATAGCTTAACTCAATGCGGCATCAGTAGCAGCAGCAGCACCAGCAGCAGCGGAGGCAGCAACAAAATGGAAATTGTTTTCATTTCGCGCAGAAAACATTCCTAATGTGGCGATCGCACTTGCAATTGCAACTGACGGGTACGTGCAACAGTGCGGCAACTGCGGTTGCTGTGGCGACTCCGACACAGTTACACACACCCGCACACACACACTCATACGCACTTAGCCCTGCTACGTTTTTCCAGCTGGCTTGGCCTTTGTGCTCGCGGGGCCGCGTCTGACTTTGACTTCGCACATGCAAATGCGAGTGCAAATGTTGAGGCTTTTCTGTTGCATGCCGCATGCAGCAGACCAGGCCAGGTCCCCCCTCCTCCCTAACTTAACAGCTTAACAAACTTGTCGACCGTACCAAGTGGCGTATGCGTAACATTTAATCCAGTCTATTTTTACGCAATAAAAACGCTGCCTTAATCCAGGCAAGGGGGTGTGGCAAGCCAGCCGAAAAGTCATAGACATGCGCCGCATTGTGGCAGCAAAGTTTTCCGTAGCAGCCACGCCTCCCCCCCTGCCCTCGCCTTCCCCTTCTGCCGTCATCTGCCTCATTATGGTCGCGCTGGGGCCAGGCAAAGAAAATCAAAAGAAACTTTTGCTCCCAAAATGCTTTGCCAAGTTTTTCCTTGTTGTGGCGCAGCAATAATACTCATCGCGGGCGGGGGGGCGTGGCCATGGGCAGGGCAGGCAGAAGTTACCGAAACTCGACTCGAAGCAATTAACGGACTAAATCAAAAAAGCATTTTTCAAAAAAAATTGCCAAACACAAATGCAACTCAAAATGGCGTTGCCTCTGGTAATAACTGTCTGCGGTGGGGGTGTGTGTGTGAGAATGAAAGGGAGTATGCCTGTGCAAGTGTGTGTATTGCGTGTGTGTGTGTGTTTTCTGCGCGTGTGTGCTGCGGCTTGCATAAACATGTCAACGGCAACTGCCTCCGCGCCTGATTCATTTAGCCATTTGACTACGCTGCTCGGCTCCTTCCTCCTCTCTATACTCCTCCCACTCTTCATCACTTACCTCTACACCTCCTTCTCTCTTTTCTGCACTCTTCGCAGACAGCCGCAGCTTACTTTGCGCCTGCAGGCGGCGGCACTTTTTAATTAATTAAACTCCCCTCGCTGTTGGCTAATTGAACACATATTGTGGCAAAGTGTGGTAGAAGGGGAGAAGGAGGATGTGAAATATTGTCGAGGTTGTCAATTAGTTTTTTTTGCTGTGGAGGATTAAGGCATAATTACATAATGTGTGGTTAGGTTAGGCTGGGTATATTAAGTGTCTTTATAGTGAAATTCAGCAGAGAGTGATAAGTAATCTCTGCTGACAACTTGTGATTTATTAGCACATAATAAAAGGTTAGTATTCTGTTAATATACTGCATATAGAGAGATGTGTACATACTGATTGAGGTATTAATAAGATGGGGTGCAACTGGTCACACTTTAAAGCAAACGCGATGAAAAAAGGAATTCATTGAGAAGAAATTGTGAATTGGGAAAGAGAAATTCAAATAGACATAAAATAATTGAATTGAATTAAATCTCTAAATGTGCAAATTGTTAGACTGGTCACACTGAATTCTATAAGTCTTCGTCATCAGATTGTAGATACCTAAATATGCCCTTTAAGTGAAATTAAGATGATTATATTGTAGTAAGATTGTACATAAGCAACAAACAAGCTAAAAGCACCCTTCTGTCTATTCACCACCCTTCTGTCTTCCTACCTCCCCCGCCCACTCCAACTTAATCCTTGCAGATATTAATCACATTATAACTAAAGCAACTGCCCGAGCTACCTGCAAACTATTTGAAGTTTCCATTTGTCTATCAAAGTGCCGATCTCCGTGTCTCTATCTCTCTCTCCCTGTCTCCTCGTGCTCCTACTCTCCTTGACAATTGAGCAGCAAGGGCAAGCAATTAGCAATGCGTAGCATTTGCATCTGATACGCATTTTGTATTTGATCATTTAATTATGGCCTAATTAAAATTGACAAAGTCCTTGGCATCATTCTCTGGCCTGGTGTTCTGCTTATGGGGCCCCATTAAAAAGGCGGCAAAGAGAGCGACAAAATAAACATTTGAGGAGCAAACACAAAAGCCAAAATGGAACTTTGAGAACAAAAGCGCGTGCCGAGTGAATTGGCCAGCAAGGAAAGTAAAGCAAAAAAAGGTACAAGGAACAATACGGCAGAGCTATTGGCAAAAGCAATCACAGGCAGGAGAAGACAAGTGGGCGTGGCAGGTAATGTCAAGATGCTGCAGGGCCACGTTCGCTGAATAATTAAACTGGAACATTTTCGCTTTCAATTAAGGCACGCACACAAACACAGGCACACACACACAGAGTTCCACCTGCCTGAACTGCCCTGAGGCCTTTCCTTTTGGCAATCCTTTTTCACCAGATTTCGCCTTTTCGTGCATATTTAATTTGTATGTTTGCCTTGGCATTAATTCAATGATATTTTCTATATTTATCAATCTAACCTGACATCGTTCCAGTTGCTCTGGCAGTTCCTCGACTTCAGTTCAGGTTTGTCAAGCCTGCTCAAGTCAAATAAAAAGCGGCTTAAATGTCTCTTCTCTCTTTGTCCCCACACTTCTCACTCTCTCTCGGGATCTCCCTGTGTCTCGCTTTGTTTCTTGTGCTACTTATCCCTGACTTTCACAAGTTTTTAATATGTATTTCACATCTCGGGGGGCGTGGCATAGCGGAGCATATGCAAAATACAAATAAGCTGCCTTGGCCTGCGGCTCACAGCGGCTTAGGCGTCGTTTTGTCTGTCATGGAGATTTGTGCCTGCAGAAGCAAGTGAGGAAGATGGGGCTGCAGCAGGCGGTTCTCATGTCAGGTAGAAGGAGGGGAAAGGGGGTTCTGCAGGCCACCCGCGTTGTAAACTTATTAGATGGTGGCACTGTTCAAAATGGGCCACGCTAGTCTTGGCCTTGGTCAATGATTTTTAATTAAATGTCAGCGTGTTCCTCTTGAACAGCAGCAGAAGTTGCCGCAACTTTGTGGCCCGCACTGGGGCAGGTCATTAAAATGCCACTAAAAGCAACTACTACACTACCAACTGTATCTATGTTATGACATAGTTATTTACTACACTCGAGTGTTGTGCAGTTTGCAACGAGTGTGTAACGCTTTCAAAGAAAGGACTATAGAAATGTTGTAGAATGTTCTTTAATCTCTTTTCAAACAGTCTATAAAAGTAAATACAATATATATAAACAGCTTAGTGAACTTTGGTAAGAAATGTATGTGATAGAGGTGCAGACACATCGATGTTTTATATGAATAACCTTAGCAAGCATCAGTGTTTCTCCTGCCCTAGTTTGCAAGGTTTTAAGGTACGCCAACTATTAAAAGAGACAAGAAATATAACAAAAAACATTACAGTAATCTATCTTATACACTTTAATTAATTCATAACAACTTATGCATATTTAACTGTCATATTTATCATAAAACTATCGAAATTAGCACCTTTTTCTTGCTGCCCAAAAAAGTATGCTATAGTTTTGTTTACTAGAAAGTGTATCGAAGTTTTGAAGTACCCTGATTATTAGACAAGGCAAAGAGTGTAGGACAAACCAAGTCTCCTCTGCTCTCTACTTAGAGAGTTACTTACTCATGAGTGCACCAACAACTTGTGCTCTCTCTCTTCCTCTATCTCTCTCTCTGTCTGCCTGCTCGAAGGCGGCACCTGCAGCTGCACCTGCTGTGCTTTGTGCTTGTTTTTACCCTTCCAGCACTTAAGTGAGGAAAAGTGTCTTTAACACACTTTGCTGTGACTGTGGCAGAGCAGTTAGAGGGTGATACAGAGGCGTTGGTTGGGGGCGTGGTAGCTGTGGTGCGTAAGTGAACAGTTGCCTTTCGTTGCTTCGAGTATTGCCACATTTTGAGAAATACTTCAGACAACATGCAAACTAAGACTTCGAGTGCAGTTGGAGAGTGGCAAAAAGAGAGAGGGAGAGGGGAGGCAGAAGAGAGAGCAGAGTGTGCGGCAGGAGGTCATGCTATCATGCTGCTGTTCAGTTATTTTTGGACAGCTAATTAAACAGCTCTAACCACGAACAGAGACAGAGAGAGAGAGAGCAACACAGAGCGACCTCAGTGCGTTGTGGCTGCTCTGCTGCTCGAGGTCACATCCATTATACACTTATCATATTAGTAATTGCTCACTGAAGAGTGAGTGGAGAGGGAAGAGCAGGGGAATGTGGCTGGGCTGGCCGTAAATCATATGTGAGAGAGGGTGCGTGCCAAGATTTATGCTTAGTCAGCCGTTTTGCTAGACTTTCTCTCACTCTCCCATTCTTTACTGCCCTCTCTCTTTGCCTTGCTCTATCACTCACCCCTCTCTCTCTCTCGCTGCTCCCCTCTCTCTATCCCCCTCCCTCCTCATCATCATCATTAGCCAGCCTCAAGTTTCATGTACTTGTTTTTTGCGCATTCTTCTGCAAGCGACTTTTGAGCTTGGCCGACTGACAAAATGTTGCTGACATTTATAAATGAACCTTGCCAGAAGATCGGCTAATTAATGCCAGCCACGCCCACAAATATGCCAAGCGTGTCATACGCACACAATAAGGCAGACAAAAAATGAGCAAGAGGGGGAAGGGGAATAAGAGTAGGAAAGGGAGTAGCAGTAGTAGCATTGTTTGAGTGTTCTATTGGAAATTGAAGTCGAACTGGCATTGTATGAGGTTGAGGGTTGTTTATAGACACACACACACACTCACACACACGATTACAGTGCCTACCCCTTTGTGTGTCAGTTCTGCTTTAGCACATCAAGGTGCAAATGTTGGGACATTAAGATAGAGAGAGATCTCTGGCAGATAAGGCAACAATGACTGATGAGACCAGTTAGGCCCCAGGCGGAATATACCTGTCTGTCTGTGTGTGTGTTAGTTAAGCATCAGTTTGCCAGTTGGCATTAGAAAGGCAATTGTACAATCTCCAGAGAAGGGTAGAGAAAGAGAGGGACAGGGAAAGAGAGCGAGAGAGAGCTGTAGCTTAATTCAAGCTGGGAACATAATCAGATTAGAAACTACAGCAAGAACGACGAGGTAGAGAAATAAAACAAGCCAAGGCCGAAGTCACTTCACAGTTGTCAAAGAAGAGAGAGGTATATATACAAGTATAATATAAAGAACACAGTAACATAATACACCCTGGCATTTGTCTGAAGTTCCCCTTAACAAGTTTGCAAGTGGAATTATTTCATGTTTGCGACAAGCTTGACCATTACGCAGAGACATGCAGCTTAATCATAAGTTTTTACGTATAAATTGAAAAGCAGCAAGGCAGACAAGCAACAAGAGAAGAGAGAAACAAATAAGCAGAGAGGCAAAGACAAAGACAGCCTGATACAGAGAGAGAGACAGAGAGAGAGAGACAGAGACAACTCCTGCTGTGCCTATGGGTTTTGTTAAGGCTCAAAGTGAAAGTAAATGTTATGTAAAAGCGACATTTTAATTAATACAAACCAGCGGGGCAGTGCCTAGACAAGGAAGGGGGCGAGCAGAGGTAAGCAGTGAGGGTGCTGAGTGTGGGCGGGGCATGCTGGCGGGCGGCCCAAGCGGATTGCACTCAAGGCAAAATCTTGAACGCAATTTACTCGTTTCGACATACAGATAGAAGGCAACAAATACACACACACATACAGGCTGACACACAAACACACTAGTAGGCAACTTACACATACACACACACATATAGAGATTGTTGCCAACACCCGCAGCAGCACCCTGGGCATCAGACAATAGCCTAGGTAGCCCCGCATGGCTCACATTGTGGGCGCACTTGAGCACAGCTTGAAGCAGCATAATGCGCTGCGCCTATAAGTGCACTTGTTCGCCTACAGCCCCGCCCCCATCTGCTGCCTGTCGACTGGCTGGCAAACAATAATAAGTCTCGTCCATGGCGCCACTTTTGGCCTGCTTATTACATGACTTGCGCATGGATTTTTAATGCAATTTCCGCTCGTCATGCAGAACCTATAGTAACCTCTCTCTCTCTCTCTTTCTTACTTGATATAAACCACTCTCCCTCTCTCTCAGAATCTCTACTTCTAAGCCACAATATTAACCTCTCTCTCTCTCCTTCTCTTTCTTCCCCGCAGAATCTTCAAGACCACATCGCGCTCTGCACAGGAGGATGTCAACCTGCTGCACGCCTCAGTGCTATCCATGGTGGAGTTCGATGATGACATCTTTGCCGCTGGCAATTGCTTCGATTGGAACGAGCATCCCGCACAGCCGGGACTCTTCTGCCCCTTTGCCTATCGACTGCCTCCTCCCAATTTGGGTGCCATATTTGCTAAAGATTTGGCCATGGAATATCATTATTTGGGCAACACATCGGAGTGGTTCTTTCTGGCGCGCAAGAACGCGGAGAAGGTCATTGCGCGCAATGAACAGTATCTGAAATGTAAGTGCCACTAGATTTATGCCCCGCACTGTCTCTGTATGACAGACATTGAATATTTATATGCGCCGCGTGCTTTAATCTTCGACTTCATTAGTCACTGTCCAGACAAGGTCAGGCAGCAGGGGGCCCTCTCTCTCTCTCCTTCTTGCTCTTCGCAATCTGTGCTCCATAAAGACAACTTCTGCTGTTCCCTAATTGCCTTTTTGTTCTGGTCCTGGAGCAGCGGCATATTTTATGGCAAAGTTTTCTATCGCAGAACAATTAAGCAAATAAATAAGAAGGCAAATGCCAAAAATATTTCCACTTAAAATGCAAATGAGGCGACTCCGAGCTCTAATTAGCTGTGATTCCTCTGCTCCTCTCTCTGCTACAATTTCCGGCCAAATGTCACGCGTTATTCGTGCATTAAATGCAGCTGAAATTACATTTAATTATGCCAAACTTCAAACAATCTGTCGATTTGTGTTTGACATGCAGCGGCATGCATAATTTGTGAATTGGAGCTCGCATTACGTATACGACGCGTGTTGTGGTCGAGTAATTTGTTGTTGCCAAAACTAAAACAAGCCGAGCGCAAATGGCAATGTGAATTTGGTTGAATTATCTACCCTAGGAAAGGGCGTAGAGCGGTGAGGGAGGGGGGTATGTACTGCCAAAATTGCATGTGATCAGGGGCTCAAACAAACGGTACTTGCAAATGACAAACGGAATCGAAAACAAACACGCCAAGGCTGCCTGCCGTCCGTGCCAGGAGTCGAGTCTATGCATACTAATGCCTTCCTCTGGGAAGGGGGAGAGAGGGGCCATAGGGTGGGGGGGGTGGGGTTGCCTGCCGTCCAACTATTTGCCACAGATAAAAACTCGTTTGTTACCATGTTTGTTGGGCGTGCCGCTGCCTCCGTTGTTGGAAAATTGAAAAAAGCCCCCCAAAAGAAATATTATTTGTAGCTCAAATAATAAACGAAACCGATTCACTATGTCCAACATGCATGCCAGGCAGCTCCCTCTCAGTTTGTCTATATGTAAAGGGGTGAACTATCTCTCTCTCTCTGTGTGTGTGTTCGTGTTGACCGCCGCTTGACAGCGAGTCATTTATCTATGAAAAGCGACGACCTCGACTCGACTCAACTCGCCTCGAACACAACGTTGTGGATTGCATAAAACTTATTTGAAAGATGCCTCACGCTAGTATAGCCGCAACTATGAACTATGATTTACGTTCAGCACTCGCTGTGCATGCGTGTGAGTGTGTGTGTGAGTGTGTTCTGCTGTAACTCATCGCCAGCCTAGAGATGAACGAGGCAGCAGTCGTAACTTGTTGTCCACAGTTGAGTAACTCTTTAGTATGCATGGAAATTTATATATATCATACTGTATATATTTTAATTTTTACTCAAAGCAAACTTATGACTTTATGCATGGAAACTGGTTAAATTTAATGTTGTGATTGAAAATATGTGAAATTTTATTTACAAACTGCTTTAAAAAACCTTTAACTACCAATAAACCTTCAACTACTTTGTGCAGTGCGTAAACCCACTATATGCTCTTATCATCTTCTTTTCTCTGTTTCCTTCTCTTGCCTGCTTTATATAGTTAGTTTAACTAACGCAATATTCTCTTCAGTTTTTGGCCACAACTTGCACAAATTTAGTTTAAGTGCCCTCAAAATCAATACAAATGCCACATAATGCTGTACTTTGCCATTGAATTATGTCTGCTTTATGGGAGTTAGGCTTTGAATGTATTTATTACTTGATATCTATATATGGGAAGAAGGCTTTCAATGTATTTATTACATGATATCGTATAGGAATTACTTGATATCTTACTTGATGTGGTTTTTTATTGCGTCGTTCGTACAACTTTGGTAACAGCTCTCTAGTTTTATTATCGCACTTGAGACTATGAACTGGACAAGCAGCATAGTTTACCATCTGATATAGTAGTGTCACGCTACCATCTCCAACTGCCGCGCAAAGCGTGTTAAGTTTGCGCGCCTTAAGGTCGCCATCACTGGCTGGCTCTGGGATATCTGCATAGAGCCGTTGCTGACTTTCAATTTAAATGCATTTGCATATTTGAACTTGCCTCAGTTGCAGTTTCAGTTGCTCCGCCTCCTCCTTCACTTCTTTCTCTTATTCCCCGTTGTGTTGCCGGAGCAAAACTTGCTCCTTTTGCCATTTTCAACTTGGGGCATCGTTTATTAAATTTGCAAAATTTTCTTGCAGTTAAAAATGATATAAACATTTTACTTTAGCCACAACTAATTGGGCGGCCAATTCGTTTGCAATTAATTTGATTATATTTCTGCGGTTTACCAAGAGATTTTTTGTTCATCTTCTTCGTGGGAATCAATTAAGCGAATTGATTGCATTTCCAGCATTACATAATTAATGTTTTTTTCATTTTGACTGTATAAAAACATTTATAAATTTCCCTGCACGCACTTGAAATCGACAATAAATCGCGTTATTATGGCGGCAGTTAACTTAATGTGCGCGAGAGTAAATAAACTGAATCAAAATCAATTAAACGCGAATTGCCAAAAAATCAAAATCGAAATCAATTTACAATTGAATGCACTCGCATTTGTATGGAGTGTATATATATATATATATGGTATATATCATAGTATTCATGCCAAAAAGTATAATTAGGCAAACACGCCGCACGCACAAAAGCAGATCGCATTTAATTTGTGTTGTTGCAATTAAATGATTTCAAAAAGTCAAGTAATTAATGTGAACAATTCGAAAATGTTTTGAATAACTTTTAATTAAGCATAAACAGAGAGAAGGAGCGGCAGGAGGGAAGGTAGCATGGCAACATTTGTCTGCATTAGTTGAAATTAGCAAAATATAAACGCCAAATAAAAGCGCAGCGGGCCTAACTAGTTGCAACTGCAACTATGTTTAGTTAAAGTTTGCGTTGAAGTTAATTAGTTGCGAGTTAAATTGCAAAACTATTGCAAATTTAACTTCTTTTCTTTGTTGTTTAACTTAACTTTGTTTTATACGAAATGTTACTTTTACTATGCAAAAAGAAACCTATTTAGGTTTTGCACGAAATCAAATTTAAAATCATTTGCACGCCAAACCGCAAAGCGCACAAATCGCACAAGGACTAAGTATATATACTAAGCATATATTTGTGCTAAGCCTGTGCGAGTGTGTGTGTGTGTGTGTCAAGTAAACCGCAAAAATATATGTCATAATATTTGTTTTCCGTTGCCTTGTCCATTGTTATTGTTGCTACTGCTGCCGTCATTGTGGCGAGTTCCAGTTCCAGCTTCAGTATAAATGGTATTCCTCTGCGTATACGTTATATTCCTGCTCGTCTGTCCCGTCACGTGTTTAACATAAAATTTAAATAAAACTCACATACAATATGTAAACAGTAATATATATAGAGATGTGCGTACTATGTACTTCCTGCGAGTACATCCCCCGCCACGCCCCCGTGCCGGATACGGCTGCCTGCGGCGGCAGCAGCCCGTCTATCTTTGCTTGCTTGCCTGCCTGCCATTTTTTTTTGCTGCTGCTGCTGCTTCCTCTGATTATTTCTTCGCTTTGCTGTAGTTGTTGTAATTTCCGTCTGTTAACACAATTTGCAAAATTTTTGTTACTCCTCCTCCTCCTTCTCCTGCTTCTGCTGTTAGCTGCTTGCGGCTTTTCATTTCCATTACCATCTCCGGGTAGGAGGCACAACTAAATCAGCTAAATCTTATGAGATAAACTATAACATATACAAATTCTATGCAAATGCCTGCCACAAACAATATGTGTGTGTGCCAGCGAGAGGGTGTGTGGGAGGGGTGTCTAGGCAGGGGTAGCTTTTTTACTGCGTCGAGGCAATTGCAGACGAGAGCACTTGGCACGCGCCAAGCTCATTTGGGGCACAATAAATAAAGATGGAAATTCACGTTAATATAGAAGAGGATAAGCTCAAGAGAGTGTGCGCAGCAAGGAGCGGAGAGGAAGGGGAGGGGCGGGTAGACAGTGCTCTAATCCGATTGTTTTGCATTTTACTGAAACTGCTCGGCAAGATTCATTTGCCGCACGATGGTAATAATGCTGAATGCAAACTTGGCCACCTGCAAAACGATGAGAGAGACGGTAGAGGGGGAAGAGATGTGGTTAAAGAATTCTCCTTAATTCCGTTTTTATACTTACACTAATGTTGCTGTTCATCGATACGGGAAATATGCCGCCTGCTATAAAGATGATGGGCTGCTGTACGTGATGCATAAAGTGAACCAAGGTGGATTTGTAGCCTGGTTCTGCATCAGCCCAATTCGATTGGAATATAACGTTGGCCAAATCATCGCAGTCATCAATTAACAAGTTGCAAGTGTAGCAAAAGGGAAAGGTTTGCATCAGTATGGTGATGACAAACATAAACGAGGCCAATCCTCGCCAGAAGTTCGAGAAGAAGAACACATTGATCAGCGTCAGTCCAAGCACGGAACCAATCAGTGCAAACTGTACGAAGATTGTGCGGGAAATGATCGGACGTATCATGTCACAGCATCTGGGGAGAGAATGTTGAGGATTGATCAACTTAATGCCCCCTTCACCTCACCTGAGTATTGTCTTGTGCGCTATAATGCAATCAACTAGATCCTGATAGTTTTCCTTCTCCGATTTGTTGGGATCCGTGCGCAGATTACGCACATGATCCTTGAGCAAATCGAAGTGAGCACGAAAGATGATCATGAACATGAGGGGATATGTGTCCGACAGTTGATCCTGCAGCACAGCAAAGGACATGGTGATATACTCGAAAATCGACTGTATCCACAAAGCTGCCGAGACCATCGTGCCAGTCCACAAAGGGATTGTAAACCGACCATGGAGGACGACCACTTAGCACATAAGAGAGGAATGTGGATCCTGCATAGCCACAGTAGATGAAGCAGTAAATGAGAAAGGCATGATTGCAACGTGCCACCATCTCGTGTAACTTCTGGCGATCCTCGTCACCCTTGATACGGTCATCCAGTACGTCTAGCATGTTCTCCGTTTTCCGTAAACGCCAAAGGAATATGTACGTTATGGTGGACTTCACTGAAGCCCCATACACATTGATGGCCACCTGCAGCGAGGTGAGAAACTCGCCGGGCGTAAAGTTCTTGAACTCCTTGACATAACTGATGATGAACCCGACGGGCAGGTAGAACACACCGAAAGCAAAGGGCACGCAGGTCCAGAAGAGGTAGACATAGCGTAGTATGCCCCTCTTTGGCGGTATCCAACCAATTAGCTTCATGGCTCGATACATGTAGATGTTCCCCTCACGCGATTGCACACGCTGTGTGAGTGGCGCCGGTTTGATTAACTTGAACACAGGATCCATGACGATTGTTTTCTGTGCCCCCGACAGAGGCAGCTTTCAGCTTTTATAGTTAGGCGAGACTCCACACACAGACACACACTCTCACACTTACTCCTGCTGTCCATTTTGGGGCAGCTGTTCAATTCTCGCGTCTGGCCTGCAATTTGTGGCCAGTTCGGGGTGTGGCAAATATTCATTATTGAGGCCTAAGAACAATTGCAAATAGTGCATTATTGAGGTGCTAAAACAAATTGGAATATTCAAAGTTTTGTCAACAAATCGAATGGCGACTGCAGCTGATTTTATTAAATAAACAACAGTTTGGCACATTGTTTATTCGTTTAGTCCGCCATATTTGACTAGTAAGGAGAGTCGCAGTGATTGCCGAATTATCGATTAGTGAGCAAATGCCAATTGAACATGCGTTGCTCATTTGGTGCAGTTAAACATGTTTGCGATTGCCGAAATATCGATAAGTGAACGAGTGCCAAGTGAACAGTTCGTTGTTCATTTGATGCAGTTGAACATATTTGATGCGTGTCATTTCAACGAGCTTTCGTTCTCGTTGTCTAGCAAAGTAGGAGTGGCACCTCCTCCATCTTCCTTCCATTTGCACAGTAGTAAAATAAAATAAGTTATTTCCTTGAAAAGTGACTAAACTTGTTAGACAATGTTAGACAATGTCAAGTCAACAGAAATAAATAGTCTTTTGTTGAGCTGTTTTCTAGGAACTGCTTGGCATCTTATTGCACCTAGTGCGAACTGTAATCAAGCCTGTCTTTTCACGAGCTTACAACACTTACACTTACAACACTCTTCTGTCAGCTCAAAGTTAAAAGGCATAATATATTATTAAATCAAGATTTGCTTAAACTTCTTTTAAAGTGAACTTAAATTGTTTTTCAACAAATACGCGCCGTTGTTGAATAATAAAAAAGTGTGCAAAGAGTAAGCAAAGCTCTTCCTATCCCATTGTCCTTTACGAGTCGTTTATGCGATGTCTTTGCGTAACCGGACGTGAGCGTAAAATGTCAAATCTATTTTTAATGCATCGTCAATTTTTAGCTGTGCTCTCAGTCACGCCTCTCATTGCGCTTATAAAGTCATTAACTTATTCAGTCAGCGCATTCGAGAAGGTCAAGCCAAAGTTGCAGCAAGCACGAGTGATTCGCAACGATTATCGACCTATCGATTATTGGCAGGACTAGAGAGGAGACAATCAAAAGAAGTATGCAATGTTATTCAACGTTCCTTCTCTCTCTCTCTCTCTTTCTCTCTTGCAGCCTTTCATCTGTATTCGAATCGCACGGAGGAACGCATCGAGGACGATACGCTGGCCGTTAAGTATGAGGATGGCAGATGGTCGAAACCGTATTACGATTGCGGTGGCGGCAATATATGGATGCTAACGTATACGGTGCCGTTCTTTGGCTACGAGAATGGCAGCTATCATTTCAAGTAAGTAGCAGATCCAGAAACAGCAGCAGCAGCACAGCACAAAGTCAAAAACAATTGCAGCACAAAATCTCGCAAGGGAAATTACAGGAGGGGGAGTAAAGATACCATGGCGGGGCTTCTTGTCGTGGGTGTGGCCAGGCAACTACAACAACAACAACAACGGCTCTGGGCCCCGAACACAGACTCAGCCTCATTCTATAAATAATTTGCACAAAAAGCGCCCAGAGAAACTGCAATGGCCTGCAAAGTGCCAGTGCGCGCAGTTTTGGTATAGTTTTTATGTATACCCTGTAAAAAAGAAATGCAGAAAGGGTATATATTATAATGGGAATATGTTTAAGTATAAATTGTAAATTTCAAAATGAGAAGAAAGTTGCTGTTTATAAAATGAATACAAAATATAAGACATAGCAAAAATATGATCAGCAGAGTAGTACAAGTTTTTATCATTTTAAATGAATTATTTATAAGAAAGGAAATGCAGAAAGTGGTCTTTGTAATATACACAATCATATTGAATGAAACTAACGTGGTTTAATGTTGTTTTTGAGAATATTTTTAATTTATATTTCAATCAAAAAGAAATGTTTCCTTCCATTAACTTCACATATACTACATAAATATGATCAGAGTAGTTAAATGTTTATATTCCAATTTTAGACAAAATAGGCGCAGACTTCTTACAGGGTATGTCTCCAGTCTTGCACTGCCCAGCATAGCATACTTACATGTTGTACTTAGTTTTTATTGTTGTGCTTGTTATTGTCGAACGGCGCGTTGAGCTGTCAGTGACAGTCGCGCAACGACGACAGAGAAGACAAACAGAGAGACGGACAAAAATATGAAATGTAAGCAACATTCTCGTTGGTTGGGGGCGGGGCAACTTTTTGGCTTTTGTCTTGCCACATGCTGCAGCAGCTAGAAGCAAAGCGAAGGGCTATAAACAGTATCAGTAATTGAATAGCTTCGTAGTCGAAGCGAAATGAGTCCCACAAAAAGCTGCACGTGCACCACGGACGGGGGCAGTCAGAGTTTTTCTGGACTTTGGCGAGAGCTGTTAGCACATTTTGCTCACGCACAAGAAAAAGAGGAGGAAGAACGACAAACGGAATACGTTAACACGTCCAGAAGAGGATTCTTATGAAACTTTATGACGCGTTTTCGCTTCCTGCCGCCGCTTCTGGCCTTTTTCGGTGAAATTTTTAATTTTTCTTGTTCGCCTCATTTCGCTTTTTTTTTACCCCCCAACCACTTTTTCTCCCTCTACGTTTCTCTCTGTCTGTCTCTTTTTCACTTTTGTTCTTTTTTTCGATTCTGAACATAGTTCGCATTGGCGAAACTTTCTCAATTGAATGTTGAGGCAAAAGTTGGCAACTTTGCGAAAAAGTCAGGCTTGTGGAGTCGAGCGTGAATGGGGAATGGGGATGCGGAACTGGAACTGCTGCAAAGAGGGGGTTGGGCCTGGGGTAGTGAGCGGAAGGAAACGTAGAACAAGTTATACAGTTTAATGAAAATTTCATTGATGTTGGTCCAAATCAATAAATTTTGAAAACACTTTGCTCTCTCAAGAGTTCCCCTGGGTGGGAAGTGCCGGGGGAATGGGGCTAAAAGAGCGCGGCAAGTGCACTTTGGGCATATTTAATTAATTCACTTGGCGGGCCAGAACTTGCTGCCCTTTTGTTTCATTAAATTTGTGAAATCAGCTGTGAGTGTCAGTTGGATTTATTAGGAATATTTGCGCAGCGCAGACAACAGATTTTGCCTACAAACTAGTCCAGCACAAGGGGTGGGGGGAGCAGTCAACCTCCTCTAGTTACAACATCAAACTGAGTGCCTCAATGTTGCAGCTCTCCATCAGCATAATGAAAGCCATTTTGCTCTGTTCAATGTAGAAGGGGCTGGGCGAGGAGGGATCGGAGAGGTTTATGTGCGCTGCGCAATTAGTCAGTCATTCTCGTCAGTGTGATGCGGAACTTCCACTTCGCTTCTTGCATAATTTGTATTATTGCCAGGCAACAGAGGCAGCAGCATCAGCAACAACATCAACAGCGAATTACGGCAAACGAACTGTTTTTTAGTCGGCGGATTATAATACAATTATTACTGGCATTTTTGTTGGCATTTAATTGTAATGGGATTAACTGAGTGCCAAGCTGCCAGAACGCTAGCAGATTGCTCATCTTATGTTGCGTATTGTGTTCAATATTTGCATTAAATTTGATTTATTTCAATTAAAACAAACTTGAAATAAATCGAACAAAGTAATAAATCGAACGTGCCAATCGAAATACAGCCAACTTAAAGCTGAATGCTATAAGCCAATCAGGCGCTGTAACAGTTCACAGTGTGTTATACGTGCTGATCTTAACAGACAAAGGGCTGCACTAACAGAACTGCGTTAATGTTAGTGATGTGCAAGCCGAGTTACAGAAGTATCTTTTAATTTAGAATTTACAACAAATAACTGAGATTCATTTATTTATTTCATCTATTACTTATTCAATATGAATACATCCTTTGTCTCAATCATATACTTCTCATATCCGGCAGTTGTTTGTTCGCCCTCCTGTGGCGGCTTATAGCAGTAACAGGGATAAACCATGCGTTTGCGTGTTGGTTCGGTTTCGTTTACTCTTCCATTAACTTTTGATGTAGTAGTTTCAAATCGAATGTGTTGATCCCCTGTATCACATTTGAAATCAGAATAAAGCTATAAATGCAATAATTATTCTCACAGATCGATTGATAATATAGCCGTTTCCACCAGTCGATGTTTTCGCCCATAGAAATAAATGGGGAGCACAGGAACGTAAGGAACAGCAGCAACAACGGCAGCGACAGCATCAGTTAACTTGGCTAAAATGAAATTTAGCGCAAGTCTCTGGCGCGCTACTTGGCTAATGGCTTGCGTAATTATTACAGTTACAGGCCCTTGACGGCCCGAGCGTTTCAAATTTAATTACCCATACATAGCCACCTGTCTGCCTGTTCGACTTGGGAACTCTCTACCTGCAGTTTCAGCTCGATTCTCAGTTTCTCTGTGCCTGCCTCCACAGGTGGGTGGCGCGTGTCAGCATTTAATGAGCGCAATCAATTATAAAGAGCAGCAGAAGCGCCTAGACAGGCGCCAGTTGATGTTCAATGACTTCGTACGCTTCATAAATTTCACACATCGCATACACACACATCAGACGCACACAGACAATCGCTTTCCTCTTCTATCTCTCTCTTTCTGTTCCTCTGGAAAACGGCCACTTTTCGGCGGAAGCACAACAACTGCCTGCAATTAGTTGCAACATAAATTTGGCCGCCTAATGGACGGATGCAGTAAAATGAATGTCCAAATGCTGCAAAAGTTCGTTCAGTTCATTTTGGGGCAGCACGGACTGCTCCATTCAGAGTGCAGTAAGCCGCATCAAATTGCAGCAGCCACAGCCAAAAACAAAGCTCATTTATTGCGCCAGCTTAGAGCGCCAAAAACACGAAAACAACGACGAGAGAATGAAATTGAGTGAGTTCTTTTTGACAGTAGTAGACGTGTAGTTACTCTTTGAATAGAAAATATTTTCAAATAAAGTGACTGCAGCAGAAATAATCGATAAATGAAATTTGTGCTGGAATGTTAATATTATCAAAATGTTATGTTAACTCAAATTGGCATTACATAATGATATTAAATTTGAATGAGCAACCGATATGTAGCTATCGATATACTCGTAGCCTACTCGATACAGCACTGCTACAATATAAAAGTGCAATGTAAATGTTTATTTAGCAATTGCTAATTTAATTGTGGAAGTTCTGACGCGTATTAGAAACTGATACTACTGATACTACTAGCTTATAGCCTGTTTATTATGTTGCATTAACCACCATGCAACAGAGCAACTCTCGCTTGCAGCGCGTTGCCAATGCTTGCTTCGTTGCCTGTGCCAAAGTTCAACTGGGCAGGAAGTGCAGGAAGAGAGAGGAGGCAAGGAGCTGGCTTGGCATGTGGCAAGTGGCTGGCGTTAATAATGTGCTGCTATCAGTTTTCCATTAGTTGCTAGCCACGGCCGCAAAATTAATTTGTTTACGTCGTCGTGGCAGCAGCTAACTGGCGGCAAAGCGGCCAACTGACTGGAACGTGCCTCCACCAACATCTCCTCTCCTCTCCTGACCAGACGCAGTCCCGACTCAAAGTAAAAGTAGCAAGTGAAAGTTGGTCGGCAGCAGGGAAAGTTGGCTAATTGATTTAATTTATGTATTACGCTGCGTTAGACCATGATAAATGAAAGGACAATGGACGGACGAAGGCGCCGTAACATTAACTTAATAATATTAAAAATTATTTGCCACGAAAGGGAAACAAAACAAATAAACAGAGAGAGAGAGGGAGGTAGACAGGAAGAGTGTGAAGTCATAACCCGCAAATGGGCGTAGGGCACAAATCACATTAGCCGCCCGCTGTGTGGCCCAAAAAAAAAAAGGACAAGCACAAGGACACAGCGGCAGGCTGGACAGGCAGCAGTAGCACAGGGTGGCAACTCTGGTTGGAACCCCTGCTGCCCCTGCTGTGTGTGGCAATAATTTTATTTGATTTCATTTAAGTTTCGCTTAACGCACGCAGCGTGTAGCAAATTTTCAATAACAGAGGAGAGGAGGGAGCAGGGAGAGGGAGGGAGGTGGGTCATGCAAATAATCTAGCTGTTTATTTGACTTATACTGCACACCCACACACCCCCTACACACACACACACAACGGCGTGTACAAAGCATAATGAAGCAAACGGAAACGGAAATATCAAATATTGCAATAAGCTTGCCTTTGTGCCTGTGCACAGTGCAGATGGGGAGAAGGGGAAAAGGGTGGGGTAGTACAGCTGCTTGTTAGCCTGTGAATATGCATGATTACGCATTGCAAGTTGTGTCTGTCTGAGCTGCATGTTGCACAATTCCCTTGCTCACTCGCACTTGTCTTCTTCTCCTCTTTCGCTTGCCAGCGAGATTTGTGTGCGTCCGGCTGCCTCAAATCTGCCATAGCTAGCTAGAAACTCAACCTGCATGACTAGGGAAACACGCACATACACACAAACACGTATACACTTGTGTACAACTGCCACCAGGTTGTAACTTGGCGCTGCCATGCTGCGCGCTGCCAATCATGTTGCACCAAATGCGCCACATCGCATGTGCTGCTGGCTGCCACATACAATGTCAATGTCTTGTCGCCAGCCAATTACACGCAATATTGCAACAACAACAACAATAGAAACTAGCAGCAGAACAGTAAAACAGAAGGCATGTAGTCCTGACCCTGTTGTAAATATCGCAAGTGCAACAAGCAAACCCCTTGACAATATTCACATAACAATAACAAGGTCAAGACAATCGTTTAGCAAATAACAACAAAAATTGAATCAATACCTGCAAAGGGCACAACAACAGTTTAAAGAACAACAACAACTGATGGAAAGAAGAACAACAACACAGCCTTGAATCATACAGGATTTACAAGGCGCAGCTGACTTTAAGCTTTGATTAGGCATTGCTTGTGAGAGAAACTTAATGTAAACGGGATTTAAAGTGAGTCTTGAAGAGTAGCTTTACAAAGATACAGTAGGTCTTCTAGAAGGTCTTTAAAAAAACTTAAGTGGATATTCAATAAGGTTTTGTTAAGGTTTTCAAGAAGAGCTTCAAGATTATCTTCAAGAATCTTCTAGAGGATCTTAAAGGGGATTTTTAATACTATTTACAAGAGTGTTCCAAAGAAACTTAAACAGTAACAGTAACTTTCAATTTAAACCAGCTAATATATTTCCATTTAGCAAGCTGCAAATACCTGCTTCCCTTTATATTAACCGTGTTAGCAGTGCAAAAAATGCAACCTTAATGCGACCTCATTGCAGACCACGCAGCAAAATTCGCATCAATTGGGAACATATTGTCGCATTATGTTGGCTTGCGAACGCTGTTGGGTTGGCTGAGGTTAGTTTAGGTTTGCCCAACTGCAAAGGCCACCAAGCTGATTATGGACTCACACACACGCACGCATGCAAGCAGGCGAGTGTGCAGACTCGATATGCTAGTTGTCCATTTACTGTGGTGCACACTGCGTATACGTAATGCGACAACAAATCCAACCAGGCGTGTTATTTACAAACTGATTGCAAAACTGCGTGCCGCACACCAGAAAAATACGCACCAATAACGCGGCAGCGTCACTCTCTAATGCACTCGACGACTCAACGATGCCGCGATGGCGTCGAGCGTGCACATTGCGTATACGTATTAGCTGTAGCTATTTTTAAATGGCACGCACGTGCAGGCAGGAAGGGGGGAATATGTTGGTGCTATGTCGCCTGCCTGCCGCCCGCCTGTCTAAGCTGTGAAAATGCATTCGAACAATGCACGTGCTGCTCCAGCCAAGCACGTGCTCCACTGGCTTAAAGTAACTTTGCCTCGCCTTGGCAACTTTTCCAAGTTTAAGCGCAAATATTTACTTTAAAGGCATCGCGCCTTGTCATGCCGCAGTTGAACTATCTAACAAAGGCTGTTTGCCCTCAGCAAGTGTTTAATTAGACAGGAGGAAGAGAGGGAGAGTGAGGGAGGATGTGCTGAGAGGGAACTTGTTGTGCTGAGCAGCAAAGCAATTATGCAAATCAGTTGCGCTTCAATAAAATTGCCAAGATGAAATTGAAAATCAACAGGCAGCATATCAGCGAATTCTCACGAGGGTACGAGGGCACGATTAATTGTCAGCTCATTTGTAGGCATTGAGCGACAGCAGTTAATCAAAGGCGCATCAAGTATACGCCACCCCCAAACACGTTGACCATTAAACGGAAGTGGCAATTGGTAGGGCGACTGCTGCCACAGGCGACAAACTAATAAATCAATATGAGACGCAGCACAGAAATAGCAGCAGGAGGCAGCAGAAGCGGGCAGCAGGCAGCGCATGGCAGAGGCAGCTTGCTCGGTCAGTTGTCGATAAGCCTATTTGCCCGATATCCGTTTACAAATTATCTTCAAAACTGTCAACAACAACAAGGGCACGCACAAAGTGAAACCACAGCAAATAAAAGGCAAGCAAATAAGCAATGGCAAAATGGGAAAACGAAACGAGACGACAGGAGACGAGCAAAGGAAAGCAGAAGAAGGAGTATGAGAATGAACTGGAGCAGGAGCAGAAGCAACCCAAAGGGACACGACACAAAGGCGTTGGGATCAACTGCAGGAGAATTAACATAATCATTATTATAATGTAATATGGCCATTGTGTAGTCCGGCTACGTTTTCTCCCGGGGTCGCAACTGTGTGTCCTGTTCTCTGTCCTGTGTCCTGTATACTGCTTTTGGTCCCGGCCAGATATCCCTTTTTCGCAATCAATAAGTTGTCAGAAACAATCAAATAAATACAAACTGATATGTCAATATTAACTGACAGGCGGATGAAACTCGAGACCGGATAAGCGCCGCATACACACACACACAAATACACAGACAGCCCCGCACATTAAGCCCAACTGTGTGCGGCAGAAAAAAAGAAAGAAAAAGGGCTCCGCACTGACGTCAGTCCAAGGAGGGCCCGAAGATGCGTGAAGTTTTATAGTTGCAACCCAAAACATTGGACACAACTTTTGTTTCACGCTGAAATAAAATATTGAAAAAGAGATATGCTTATTTCCTTATATTTGGATTTATTTAGAAAAGTACATTATAAAGAAAACTGAGGAAATTCGATTTATTAATATAATAAAATATTGAAAAAGAGATATGCTTATTTCCTTATATTTGGATTTATTTAGAAAAGTACATTATAAAGAAAACTGAGGAAATTCGATTTATTAATATGCAAATAAAATTGGGGGGAGGAGGAAAACCTTTTTGGGTGTGGAAAGCAAATTGATTTATAAACTGAGAAAGTTTCGGCATGCAATGCAACAGCTCTGCACAGAATATTCTTTTTAAGCAGCTTAAAGCTTGTTGGAAAAAAAGCTAGAAACAGTAAAATCTCTAAAAGAATTTCGGCTAATTTGCAGGAGTTTTGGAATTTTGCTTCTTTGGAAATTGTGGAAAATAATTTAATGTGGAATTTCTTTCTTTGAAATATGTATGTGAAAATATTTAATGGACTGTTCCAATTTATATTTTAGGTATTATATATTATTTTATATTAATGCATTTATATATTATATTAATAATTATTATTTATTTATATATATTATTTATTTGTAGATATATTATTTATTTCTTTTTCTATTACAACTTAAATTTTCTGGTGTCTCTCTCTATCTGGCATCTTGAACTAGCAGAGATTGTGTAAAATTTCTTTTTGCACAAAGAAAAATACTTTTGAGGCTCACTGTGCGCTGGCGTGGAAATGCGGGCATCGGATTCGGATTATGCGTAAAATTCTACATGTGTTCCGGCTGCTCAAGCCGGGCTGCTTAGGAATGCGTGTAATTGGGTGTTGCCCGGCTGCCCCCAGCTCCACTACAAGTCAAGCGGGAAGGGCAGAAAGAGAGAGAGGGGAGAAAGAGACGGAGTAGAAGCTTGGGGTGAACGGCTTAGTGCACCCTTTTCATGGCTTTATGTCTTTGTAAAACGACAAGGCAGGCGGCTGGGCAGAGGCAACCCCAACGACAACAACAGACAAGGCTGGCAGAATGGGAAAATAATTTTCTACTAGTTTTTGTGCGGCGTGAAAGCGCAAGACGCTTGTTAGTTGCCGCGCCGTATCATACTCTGTCGCTAGCATGGCAATCAAGGACGCAATTTATTGTTTGTTATCCACGGGGAAGCGAGAGAGCGAGAGGCAGGCAGAGAGGGAAAGGGAGGGGGGGCAGCTGTTTAGAGACTACGCAGGTTTTTATTGAATTGATTTTTATTAATGGCGCCATTTGGCTTAAGTGCCGCCCAGTTGATTGTTAAGCTGACAAATTAATAACATAAATTTTTAACCCCCCTTCCCTCTCTCCCTTTCTCTCTATCCTTGTCTTCTTGCAGAGGCACATCTGGCATCGACATTGACTTGCGGCGCGTGGACATTGACCAATGCCCGCAGCGCCATACGCCCGGCACAAAGCGCCCGCTGAACATCTTTGCGGGCACAGACAAGTGCAAGCAGCGCACCACCATGGTGAGTACTCAACAGGCTACTTAATAGCTACTGCTTTCTCACTCACTCACACTCTCTCTCTCCCTTTCTCTCTCTCTTATTCTGCCACCATAGTGCGAGGCCATTATGGGACTGGGCTTCCGTCGCGGCTCGTACAAATGCCTGTGCCGCAAGGGCTTTTACTTTCCCGACGTGGCATCGCAGCACAAGTTCTTCAACGGCAGCCTGCTGGAGGAGGAGTACGAGAAGCTCATGCTGGTAGGTACTCTGTAGGAGCGCACACATAAATTGCCCGAGGCGGTAAAAGCGAAACCGCTGACTCAGTTGCTTTCAATAATTGGCCAAAAGTAGCATTAAATATTCATGCCTGCCTCCCTCTGTTTTCTCTTCTTTCCCGCAGGGCAAGAACTCCACATATAATTCGAACAGCGAGTACGAGTGCCTGCCCTGCGCCGAGGGCTGTGACTACTGCGAGGATTCCTCGCCCTGCATTGCTGCCCTCAATTGGCCCATGCGCACCAGCATACTGGCACTGGCCTGCATTGTCATCGGTCTACTTCCCCCTGCAGCCTGGTTCACCTTTCGCTATCAACAAGTCAAGGTAAGTAACAGTTCTCTACACCCTCCCCTTCCCACTGCCCTATCATGCCTCCCTCTGCGCACTTTTAAAATACCCGCAGTGGCTTTAGTGGCGACTGTCAAAAGACTCGAGCGTAGCCACGTCGAGGCCAACCTAAGCCGCTGTCATTGGGCAGCTGCTAAGCCGCTTAGCATTGTTAGTTTCAAGTTAATTTTGTACGTGCCTTGTCCTCCACTCCACTCTCTGCCCCTCTTCGCCCCCCTCGGGAATCGTATAATGTAGCGCATAAACGGAAGTGCAAACATTCGCACAGCTTTTGACCAACTTCCCGTTGCAGTGAGGCGCCCCTTCGCCTCGGCTTAGTCCACTCTCACTTGTACGCTCATTAGGTCAGACTAGGAGTAGTCCGAGTTGGACTCGTTCTCCCAGAGAGCATAGTTTTAAACCATTGTGAACTCGGTCTGCCGTTCCCTGGGCGGACTGTCTCTCAGTCCTCTTGCTGCCAAGGGTAAATTATTTCATTTTCCCAGCGGGTTCTCAGTGTCTGCCAACTAAACTGTTTTCATTCCTAATGCGATTCTGTCGCATTTGTGTCTACGTCCACATCCGAGTGAGAGACGCGACATCCTATTCCCAGTTGCCTGTCCACAGCATTGCCAACCTACTCCCCTGCTGCAGTCCTGCTGCCTGCACAGTTGCTGCGTACTAATTAAATCGTGAATTCCAACTGCGATTGTGATTTCAATTCCTACTTTGATTCGCATTGCTATTTCCACTGCCAGTTGTACTTGCACTTCTAATTCTACTCTTTTAACTGCATCACACTTTACTTTCCTGTTGCCTTTTTCCCGCTTACCTACTATTCCTACTCCCATGCTTTCTGTCTTGCCTCTTTCTCCATTTACTAAGGTCGCGACCGAGACAATCTGAATTTGAATCCTTAGTTGAGCCGCGCCACGTGCTTTATGCTTAATAGCGCTGAATGCTGATCTAAGTCTCTTCCTCGCCCGTCTATAAATGCTATTAATCTCACAATTATCTCTCCAATTGCAGGTGGTGCGCGCCGCCAGTCCCGCGCTGCTGAGGGTCATTGCGCTGGGTGCCTTCTTCATCTACTGCACGGTAAGTAGTACCTTTTTAGGGTATTAATTGTATTGGGTCAATGAACTGTTCGGCAACTAGAAGTATTTAGTAGGTAATAGAAGAAATTGTGGGTTACTTAAGTTGAAAAAGAAAACTTCATTTGTTAGGTTGTTCCATTAATTAAACCTATTTCATATAACCTATTTGATGTGGTCTATTTGATTATTAACTATTTGACCTATTTGATTAAACCTATTTCATTTTAGTTATTTCATATAAATTAAACCTATTTCATATAACCCATTTAATTAAACCTATTCCATTAACACATTTGTGTACTTGAAGCATACAAAACTTTAAGTAATTCGGGTTATATTCTAAATAGTATTAAAATATATTAAACTTATAATAACTTTGATAGTAAATAGACCTCTCTATAGGGACATCTCTTAATCTTTACAGACAACAAAGAGCAGCTGACCTAAAGTGACTGAGCAATCTTCAAATTTAACACATCTTCAAATTGAAAGCACACTTCCAACACCCTTACAGAACTAACAAACTCATTGTGAAGCGGCCATTATGCTATTATAACATTCAGGCCGATCTAATTCGACCTCAAAGGCAAACAAAGTCGTTTGCTTAGGACCGTTCTTTGTGGAGGGGGGGAGGGATCAACCGTCATATCAGTCAAATGGCAGCATTTGCATAACTAGTTGCCACAACGAACCCTCTGACCCTCTGCCGTCCCTACCGAATGAACACACTCCATTCAAATCGATTTCTACGCAATTTAATTTGATTGATTTATGGTTCGTGACGAAAAATAATGCCCGACGGACTTGGCCAAATAAAGAACTTTAAACGGGAGTTCATCGCTCGTCTACACACACCCACACACACTCGCAGACAAACACAGACTGTTCTAGACGGACAGCGGGACAAGGCGGACAATGCAAGCAGCAAGATATATTGTGCCACTTAACTGAGGCGAGCTACCACTTGCTACTTGCCACTTCTCACTTGCCGCTTGCCGCTTGCCACTCGAGGCAAGTTGCGAGTGCGAGACAAGCATTTTTTCTTGTGCTTGCTTTATGATTTTTTAATATGTGCTTTGTGGCACCAAGATAGATGCGAATCTATTGTTGGGGTCTGCTCCCACTCGTCCTTGATTTATTAATATTTCTGTAGAAAAAAAACTCAAATTTATGCAAAACTGACTTTTTTTTTTAGAGTAGCAAGGAGTGTGGCCACCCAAAGGGAGATTGTCGGGGGTAAAGAGGCAAATGTTGATGTTTAGCTTGGCATATAATTTGCAATTCTAAACAAGACAGACAGACAGACGAAGGACCTTCTGTCGGGCCACAATCAACAATCGAGTCGAGTCGAGTCGCATAAACTAAATTATTTGCATTTCTTTCTGTTTTTTTATTCCATTCCACGCAGAACATTGTGATGTATCCGAATCCGAATCTCTACACTTGCACCGCACGCATCTGGCTGCGTGAGATTGGCTTCTCACTGACCTATGGAGCGCTTATGTTGAAGACTTGGCGGTAAGTAAGGAAAAGAAATGAAGATATCTCACAGTTGATAAGTGTTAGAGGCATACAACTTTGTGTGTAGGTTCCTTGCAACGTTAGCTATTTGAAACTCAACTGAAACTTTGTATTTATGAATTCAAATAGACCAAAAACACTTCTAGATCAATTCTGTTCATGTTCTTTTAGATGATAAGTGTTAGAAGTAGAATATTTTGTGTGCAGCTCTCTAGCAAGCCAATATTTATGTTTACTGGCCGAAACATTGAATATACACTGCGCGTCACCAGGTTAGCGCCCCCTTTTCACTCACCGCTAATGCTCAATAAAATCTAAACCATCAGAGCTCCAGCTTTAAAATTTTTTTTATACTATTCTACATTCATTCCTCTTCAAAATAAAACAACAATGGCTACTGCAACAATAAGAAATATTTTTTTAATAAATGTTTTTGAGAAAAGGTATAAAAAAAATTTAACAAAAATTTGGTCATCAGATTAGCGCCCCCCTGCGATAAATTCAATTTAATTAAGTTTAGGAGCAAAAATTGTAGTATATAACACCTGTATATTAAATTTTTTAACATTTTTAAGTAGTATTAGTAGTGCGTAGTCCCGCCTTTATTTGAAATTACTTCAAAAATTCGATTGGAAATTGACTCATAAAGTTTTTCAATGTAATTTAACGATATGGTTGACCAAGCTTGTTTAATACCTTCGATTAAGTCTTTCTTTGAACTATATTACTTTCCGGACTCATACACTTTCCTGGCCAACCATCCCCAGACGTTTTCAATGATGTTAAGGTCGGGTGAGTATGGTGGCCACTCCATGAGATCCACTTTTTGGTCCTGAATCCATGACTTCACGGATCGGGCGGTGTGAATTGGAGCATTATCGTGCTGGAAAGTCCACTGCAGGTTATGAAAAATGTTTTGGAAATGCGGGAAAGCCGTTTTTAACACCTTGTTGTAGTCCTGAGCGTTCATGCGCGATGTCAAAAATTGAAGCTCGCAAGTGCCGTAGTATGATATTGCTCCCCACACCATAACCCCTCCCACCCGGCTGTGCAACCGGTCCAAGTGATGTTCTTCTTTCCGTAGGTCATGGAAATAATAATTATAGCCATCAGGTCCTTCTAAATTAAACTTTTTTTCATCTGAAAAAACAACATGCCGCCATTGGGTAGACCACGTCATGTGCGATCGGGCAAAATTTAAGCGCATTTCTTTTCTCAGCATATTGAGTGGTGGGGGTTTTTTTTTTAATTTCTGTCTCTTTAAATGATTAGCTTTCTTAATTACTCTTTGGACCGTTGATAAGCTCGCCTTCACACCGGTTTTTTCCCTTATCTTGGTGGTCGATTTGTGAGAATTCGAAGCTTCGCGAAGTATTGCTCTTCTATCTGCTGGTGAAATCACTTGATTATTGCCGCCTTTGTAATTTTTCCATAGCTTTTCTTATTTTTAAGAAAATTGGCAATTGTTTTCTGTGTCTTCCCGTCTTTTCAGCAATTTTATGGTAGGATAGTCCAGATTCAAAGTATGCCTCAATCTTTGATTTTTCACCCAATGATAAAACTGTTCCTTTACCCATACTGTATGTTAATTTAAAGATATTGAATACTTTAAGCTTCACAAAAATTTGGTTACTGTACTTGCCAAAATAAGCGAGATAACTAAAACTGCATTTGCCGGCGCTAATCTGATGACGCAAAATAAGTGGACTCATTCTTTGCGAAACTAAAGCAGAATAGAAAATAAAACATAACGGTTCTTCTCTCGCGCTTTATTTCATTATGAGAGAGATCTCATATAATGACAACTAAATCAAAACAAAAACTAAGAAGTTACGTGCAATAGGCAAAGAGAAAAAAGCAAAAGAAAATGAGTGTAAAGGGGGCGCTAACCTGGTGACGCGCAGTGTATATTCTAGATATAGACAATAAACCACGATCTCCCTTCGATCTCTGAGATGATAAGAGCTAGAACTAACAAATTTTGTATTCAGATTCTTCACTACCTTACTGACTTTAATAAAATCAACTTCTATACAAACTGTCGCACTAACTGAATTTCTCTCTTATTTTTCTTCACAGTATTTCGGTGATATTTCGCGTACGCTCAGCGAAGGCCGTCAAAATCACAGATGCAGCGCTGCTCAAGCGGCTGGGCATCATCTGTGGCGCCATTGGGACCTGCCTGCTGGTGCGCACCCTTGTCTCGCCGCCGGACGTTGTCGTGGGACGCACTGCAGATGACCTGAAAGCGTTTCTATGCAAAACCGATTGGTGGGACTACACATTCACCTCGAGTAAGTGCAGAGGGGCAAGTCGTGGTGACGAAGAAGAAGAAGATGTCTGTATAGGGTGGGTAGTCAGTCATATGACACAGCATTCCATATGCTAGTGAGAGCGCAAATAAAGCTTGCCTGATTGCTGCCGAAGTCACTTAAAAGCGGTCCCGAATCGGAGAGCGAGAGTGAGGAAGACAAAAAAGCGGAAATACCATCAGGCAATAAAGCTGCGAAGCAGCACCCACAAAAAAAGAGTCGAGTGTAAGAGGCGGCATATACAATATGGGAATACCAACATCGTCAGGGGCAATGTGGGGCATACATATCTCTGGCGCGTTTGGCTTTAAGCGGAATCCAGCCACAAGGCTGCAGGCCAGGCTCTGCCATCTGGAACCCAGAGTTGGAAGAGGGTTTGCTCTTCGCTCTGCACCGATTGCATTTAGTAAAATGAGACTTTTTGTCTGTGTGTCTGTGTATGTGTGTGTGTGTGTGTGCTGCGTGCACTGCATCCAGAAGTGGCAGTTGGTCTGCCTGCCTGGCCTGCATCTCTGACTGGGTAAAAAGAAAATTGCAAGTTATCACAGCAGTCAGCAGGAAAGCTGCCACTCACCAAATGTCTGCTTGATGAGCTTGCCCTGGTAATGCCAAAGCTTACAATGCTTTCCCTCGTGGCAGAGCTTTGAGCACTGCATGAAGGCAATGATCAATGCGCTTTTGATTTGATTGTCAATTGAGCAGAAGAAAGTGCAGAGGGAGAAACACAGTGAAGCCAGAGGGATTGTATATATTAAAGAAGTGTTTAAGATACTATCTGGGATTGGGTTATTTATGGGTTGTATTTCTGTATTATGTAAAGGCTTTTATAACTCTTAATTGAGGTTGGGAGAGGGAGGCTTGAAGTGCTGGAGGGTAAAGGTGTTAAGTGAATTGATAGAGGCAGAAGCACGGTGTATCTCCTTGGATTAAGGAATCTAATAAAGAAAGAAAATTCAGATTACCGCAATCATCCAAGAAGTAATCCTACAATTCATAAGAAGAACTGCATTGTTAATGAAGCTCTAAGATCTATAAGGTCGCAATATATATCACATTATCAAATATTAATAATAATATCTCCAAGATACTTCAAAAACTGATCAAATTCAATCAGAGCTGAAAACGATATGGCTATGTTTGTTAATCTTTCCCAGCTGCTTGCACTCATTGCAAATGAAACGCGGGAAATATTTTAAACCCTTTGAATAGTTGTATTTTCCATAAATTCTCAAGGGTCTTAACAAGTTAATCTATCCTTTTAATTCCCATTTATTTGTAGTTTATAACTGCATCTTTTTTTGCGCTTTGCTAAAACTTTTATTCACCTTTTTTTCTACACATATTTTGCATTTATTTCCGCAATATAATTCGTTGCCTTTTGCTTTGTTGCACGTAAACTACAAAAATAAATGCACAGAGCTTGTAAAACACACAAGAATAAATAATTAAATTAAAAGCTCAGAAAAAACAGGGAGATTATTTTAGTTTGTTGTTGTGCATATTTTGCGCTGTTGCAAGTACAATAAAAAAAGTTTGATATGAATTTTTACTGAAATTGAAATGCGTTGATATTAAAAGCTTTTCTGACACGAACAACTTTCTGCAGCCATCCATCAAAAAGCAGAGCGTGCTGAGACTATTAAATATAAGCGCTGTCATGTAGTTGTCCACAGATCAAGGGAGTCTGTAAGCAGTAGGGCAAGGCAGGTGGGACTGGGGAGGGGAGAAGGACTTTTCACACTTTATAAGTAGGGAATGCGCACATTCACATCGCATTTATTTGTCAGAGAACAAACGGGGAATGTTTACCATATGATACTTTTTCAGGAAATTGCAGTTGACCTAATTAACAAAACTTTTACTTTACCCAAGGGAGAGTAAGGGAGAAAGGGGAATAAGAGCGAGAGAGTTGCAACAATGTTGCTGCAATACTCGAAATAACTCGGGGAAAATAAATTAAAAAATTACATTCTCAATATTGTGTGCAGCATGCATTTATTTAAGAGCTTTCTTGTTTAACTTGAGCTGCAACTTTATCATTTCGAAGCCTTTGTGTTTGATATGAGGATTTAACTTTTGTGTGCTTGGGTTTACGCCTTTTTAAAGTGTGTTAAAAGGGTATCTACGTACATTCTTTATACAGTTTCATCACAAAAAGGGGAAAAAATTTGCATCTGCTTAACTCTTTAAAGGTTAAAATCTCTAAAGAGTCATGTGACTTGGTATGTCAATTTCTCTCAACAAAGCCAAAACCATGTTCCTATGAATTAGTTTTACCTTACCACATATGCACAAAAGCCAGGGTATGCCACAGCAGCCTCATTCCACAGTAACCAAACATGTCTGACTTTAATCATGTTTTGTTTGCCTTGCATAAAGGCAGTAGAATAACCCATTATGATACATAATGCTCGTAGGCATTACCATCTAATTAGCCAGCATAGAAGCTTCGTGTGCTGGTCAGGGGGGACAGGTGGGGTAGCACAGTGGGTAGCACACATCAAGCAAGTCAAATTTGTAATTAAAACTTAAACCGAAAACCAGAAAGTGGAAAAACGGCGTCCTATACAAATGCATAAAGGAGGCTGTCTTTCTATCTCTTTCCCTCTCCTTCATTTATTCACTCACTATACACCCCTCTCTTTCTTACTCGCATGCACAGTGGAAGTATTATTTCTGGCCTGGGGCGTGCGACTGTGCATCATGGTGCGAAAGGCGCCCTCTGAGTTCAACGAGAGCCGCTTCATCTCGATGGCGATTTACAATGAGTTCCTGCTCACCTGCTTCCTCAATGTGTCCATGTAAGTCACCCTATACCCTTTACAACTTCACTGTCTATATCTTAATCCCTCTGCACAGGTTGTTTCTACAGTCACCCGCCAATCCGGATTTGCTGTACATCATATTCTTCTGCCACACGCAGCTGACAGTGACGCTGCTGCTGGCGCTTATTTTTGGCAGCAAGGTGCGTGCTCAGCTCCAGACTGTAAAATGAGCAACTATATATATATATATATGTATATGCTTGATATACTCTCTCTGCAGGTTTATATAGTGCTGCGCAGTGGGAAGTCGCATCAGGAGAACATCGGGCTGGGGGCCAAGGCGTCTGGGGCCAAATTCAATTTTCGTCCGCAGGTGCGCACCTTTGCCCATCCCAGTTCGGTGACAACATCGACGGCGCCTGCAGCTGGCACCACCTCGGCAGGTAACTAATTGCACCATTATGCCAAATGGACTGCATATCGACGGCGATGATGACAAACGACGCCGCACTAATAGTGGCAAGAGTTAGGGAACAAGGGAGAGGAGAAGGAAGCAACTAGGCACATTTGCCTTATTGTTGCCTTGTCCAGTTTGTCCTGCTGTCTGCGTCTTTGACAAATGATGTATGTTGCTGGCGCTGCCACATTATGCTACAGTTTATGGCAGACAGCAAGCAGGCATGTGTTGGGAGGGGGAAGGGGGGGGCGTCGCCTAGTTGGTTCAAGGACGCCGATTAAGTCATCTGGCGACTTTTATTTATGGCACTTTGTTTTGGGGCAAATTAAAAAGTAAACTGGCAGAGTGCGACTCAAGTGGCGTCAGCTTATCGCTGTCTAGTCTTCATACACTATGTGTGTGTGTGTATATATAGATATGCTATATATGTCTGCTATATGCCAAGATATCTGTTGTCAACCCCAGCACTGATTTATGTGTGCGTAGCGCGTGTTCTAAGCAGAATGCTCTCCACATGCTTGATGCGGTTAACCCAGGGAGAGAGAGAGAATGAGAGGAGAGAAATAGTGTTTGTGGGAGAGAGAGAGAGTATGTGTGGCAGAGAGAGGCAGGAGTGATGCTGGTTGTGTGCGTAGCGCAGGAAACGTCAGCGAAGCGCAAACTTCCTGGAAAGAAACCCAACAGCGTATTTATTTGTTTATCGCGCATGTAGAACGAGTTCCGCACACAAACACACACATCAAACACCCAAAGATAGACTCGTACACACACACAGAGATACAATATACTATAAAGTATTCTTAGGACTTTATTCCCCATTGCCTGTTGATGGGATGAATGTGAATTAAAAATGGCCGCAGCGAAACAAAAGTTTGCAAGTTTGTTGGCTTGAAAACAGCTAAAGAAAGGTGCAAGTGACACAGTTAACGCAGGTGATAAAAGATGAAGTGTTTGAGCAATCAAACGTCGTGCAAATTATATGTAGGGGGAAGGGGGAGGAAGGGGGTGTGGTAGAAGGTCGCCTTCTCATTCGAGTTTATCGCTCAGCGTCGCCATTGCAGGCCCCTCTTTTTAATGCTTTATGAGCCTTTTTTTTGTTGTCTTGCTGCCACTCATTGACGGCGTTTTTTATTTAATTTTTTATTGCGCCGTTTTCTATTGTTTCCTCTCTCTTTCTATTTTGTTTGTTACTTTCTCTGTGGCTGCGACTAAATTGTGCGTTAAATTTACAAAACGTTGCGGCGTCTGCCTTCAATTTGCATATTTAAATTAAACAATAACAAAGCGCAGCAGAGGCAGAGCACGTAACTTGTGAGCTGAATGTGCCCACTGTGCATGCGTGTGTGTGTGTGAGTGAGTGGGTGTCTGCGTGTGTGTGTGAGTGTGTTGAATTTTAAAATGTATCTACATAGTCGCAGTTTGGTTTTATTTCACTTTTTTGTTGCCTACTCACAGGCGCGCACATAATAAATTCGGTTTATAGACATAGGGAAAGATGGGGAGCGGGGGTGTGGCAGGCTGAGCAGGGGTTGCCCTCGCTTAATTTCACAGCCATAAATCTAAATCCAGAAACTTTTTCCGCCGCTGTTATTTGTTTTTTTTTTTTGTTTTTTATTCACAAGTCGCGTCAAGTGGCGCTGAGTGGACTCACTTAAATCACACTGACAGGCTTTCAGTCGAATTGAACGGCCATTTATCATCAGGGAAAGGCGGCAGGCAGGCAGGCGGGCGGGCGAACCACACCCCCTACGCGTCACTTACGCTGATAGGCGCCTTGCCAAAGGGGAAGCCACAAAGGGCGCGCACAGTTTTCATTCTCATTCTCAGTCTCATTTCCTGGTGCGGTCAGCATTTGAATATTGAGGGGAAGCAGGAAAAGGGAAGAGAGAGAGAGAGAGAGAGAGAGGGACAGAGAGAGAGAGGGGAGGAGGGAGAGAAGTGTAAGAGGGAAAAATGAGGGAGTAGAGGTGGGTACAGAGACATTCAACTTATGGCCGACAAACTTTTTCCTACTGCAAAAGTTAAACTGACTGAGCCGGGGAGAATCCCCTTTGCTGTCTGTGGCACTTCTTTTTAACCCACTGGAGCTATGCTCCACGCACTCACCACACCAGCCTATCTGTCCTTTGCAGAGAACAAACTGTCCGACCAGGAGGCCCTCGAGGAGATACGCCAGCTGAGCGTGCAACTGAAGCGCATACAGGAAATGGCGCCGCCCAAGGGCGTGGCTGTGATGACCATATCGAGTCTGTTGGATGGCCTAAAGACCCCAGGTGGCATGATAGTCGTTGCTGCCGCTGCAACACATGCCCCCGCGGCATCGACTGCAGCTTCAACGCGGCAGAGCGCGCTGCCGCTGCTGGCGTTGAATGCGGAAATGCAGAAATACAATCAGCAGCTGCAGCAGAACAACAATGCGGCAGCCAACGGCGGCCGGGCTACCTCACGCGGCAGCATACCCACCATGGTGCTAGAGACGCCCCCATCGACAGCCACGCCCACGCCAACTGGCGCCCAGTACGAGGAGCGTGCCATGAATACCGAACTGAGCGGCGATGACTTTCGCGAGCAGCTGCTGCGTCGCACTGCCGACGGACACATCATCTGCAGTCGCTGCCTGGACGCGTCCTTGCAGCACTTCTGTTGCTGCCCCCCGCCACCGGCCACCGTCACGGCGCGCAGTGCATGCGAACAGCTTGGCTCGCCGCAGCAGGAGGGCAGCCTGAGCTTTGCCAACATAAAGCTGGACTGCATGTGCTCGCAGTCTGAGGATCTGGATCTGGAGCCGCGTCAACCGCGTCGGCCGGCGGTGCGCAGTGCGGCCACCAATACGCCGCCGCCGAGCTGCAAGCGGCAGCAGCAAGCACGCAATCTGCTCGAGACCGAGCTAAGCATTTCGTATCAAATTTGTGATAATTGTAGAAGTAAGTTTAAGCTTAGCGATAGATCGACAACACCTCCGAATGTGGTGGTGCCGCTGCCTGTGGTGGGTAGACGCCGCAGTGGCAGCTGCTCCGCGCAGACGCCACTGCTGCAGGGCACGACAAGTGGCCATGTGGCACGTTCAAGTGATGATATTGCGCTATATACGAGCAACGTTGGTGCCAGCGTGGAAAAGGGAAAGGGGGAGGGAACCAGAGTTACAGATGCGCAGGCAGCACAGGCGAGCAGTGCAAGCGAAGCTTGTGCAGCTGAGACTGCCACGACTGCTGTGGCTGCTCCATCGCTGGGCAACATCTCCAGCACATCGAACAGCAGCAGCACAAACCAAGCAGGACGAGCCAAGCGACCCGATAAACTGGTGCTCGATCTGAACGATCGCTCCAAGTACACCAAGGAAGTGTCTGTATAGTGAGAGAGAGAGAGAGTGAGAGAAGGCAGAGGGAGATATGCAAATTATTTGTAGATGAATACGAAAGACTTTCGTAGATTTAAATTATACTTTACTTTTTGGCAGATAAGGGGTGGGGAAGATAAAGAGGGGAAATCGTTGGGAAAACACCTAATTATGGCGAATTGTCTAAAGCGCACGCCGGAAACGGAAACACGCGCAAATCGTTTGCAACTAGAATGAGCCCCACGTTGTGAATGCTTTGCGCTTGCCAAACACAAACACGCACAAACAAGCACAGACACGCACACGCACTGAAAGACAGAGAGAGAGAGAGAGAGAGAGAGAGAGCGAGAAAGAGTGCGACACAAGCGCGACGCCATTTTGCCGTAATTCATGTGTTTTAAAAGCCAGCAAAGAAGAGAGAGAGAGAAGAGAGAGGGAGAACGCGTCGCATAAATTGAATTTATATTTAACTAGCTAATTGAAAAGTCTAAACAATTTAGTCCCGTCTTAAGTGCCGCTCTGCAAAACAGTTCTCAATTAAGGAGTATCTGTAGTCGAGCACACACACACGCATTCCTTTAACTTAGCCTATTAATAAGTGAGAGTTTACTAATCGTACTTTCTAGCTCTGTAAAACTGTAAAATAAACATATCTCTGCCAAACCAAAAAAAAGAAAATAAAATACCAAACTATCGATAAGTAATCAAGAGAAATCAATTTATCGAATATAACGATAATGCTTCACTAGTTAAATGTAGCTAAAACAATCGGAATTTGTTAATTGCCAGCGAGGAAAGCTAAATATTGATAAGTGTTTATTGCGTTAGAGATGATAGAGAGCGTCTATCGATAAGCGATAATGTTGAATTTTCTTTGTGAACAGATTATTGAGTATATTTTGCCAATATTGGTATATAACGTAGAGTAAAGAAAATGTGAAATTGCTTGGTTTTGTTTACTAATTAATGTTTTTATTTTAATATATTCATATCTATATTTGTTATCGATTTATATCGATATGAGTTATCGATATGTATCAGCATTTATTATCGATTTAAATTGATTTATATCGATATGTGTTATCGATTTATATAGATTTTAATTTGTAATATTACATATATATTGTGTGTTAAGCAAGTAATACTAATATTTGTTTTGCTAACGCATTCATCTGTAGCGCACATTGTTTACCAAATGAGTTAAGAACTAAGTATTACCGTTAGAAATAAAACATTTTGAAATACATTAAATGTATGCGAAAAATGATAAATTGTTACTAAAGAAAAAAATGAATTGAATAAAGGTTTATTATGAGTGTGAAAGCAGACAACAATCGACAATCGGCGATCGGGCAATGAATTGTGGGCAGCGTTGCGTATACGCACTGTTTGTCTGTGGATATTTCTATATGTTTGTGTGTGTGTGCATGTGTTGTCTAATATTGTTTTCGTAGGGCTCGACGCCAGTTTCCCTTTCCGGGGTAAGTGAGGCGAGTGAAAAGTGAAAAGAAAAACACTTGAAGACTCTTTCGGTTTATGGGCACGTTATGGTCTTTATCTTTATGGACATGCTGTGCCTGCCTGCGTCAGTGTGTGAGTATGAGTGTCTCTCTGTTTCTGTTTGTGTGACCCGTTTGCCATTTATGGGACCATTTTATGATTGCCATACACACACACACACACACACACATGTTGCAAAGGAGACGTTAATTTAAATGTTTTTACAGCATTTTCCTGTCGATGTTTTCGGTGCCGCCTCATCTGATGTTAGTTGTTTGCGTTTCAAATTAAAATTCCCAGCCGGCTGACAGTTTTTGTTAAAGCGACCAAAACACACGACAGAGCACATAGAAATAGAGAGAGAGAGGGACGCAGAAAGGTTGAGAGCCTGGAAGATACCTACATGCAGACACACATTAGACGATAAGGCAGAGCTTGCCTGCCATCAAAACCGTTATCAAGTGTATAAAGGACTCCGGTACTGCTGCCTACAGTTCACTGCCTCTGCGTGTATTGAATTTTAAGCAAGTAAAGTGCAATTCATTTAAGGCCTACGACAGCCAGGAAACTGTCAATTGAAACCGAGCACCACGACTCGACTCGACTCAACGCACTGTGTTACTTATACGCTCATTATTTATTTCGTATTTTCTGACAATTGTAATGAAACTGACGAAACTCTGATTGATGCAATGAATTAAAAGAGTCTGCTGTGAAAATTGCCGATTGCTGTCGATTTAAAACTGATTTTCGCTCTGTAGAAAGTGCTTTATTATTAAGGCAATCTGCAAATTGAACAGCTCAGATTGCTGAAGAAACTGTGAAGAGTTCTCATCCATATTTATTGCGAACTAGTTAAATTTTTTTATATTCAAAATTCCAGGTATTGTATTCTCATATTAAAGCATGCAGAAAAAGATTTTCTAGGAAGAAGAGTCAGTAAAAAACATGCTTTATAATAAGCGGGAATTTCTATTTTTGTTTTTTTTTTTAATGCATATAATGCACTAAAATGTGACGTATTTCTGAAATTCCACATTGCGGACTTCTTTTTTTATTTTAAGACTGTTGCAAGGGATTCGCATTTACAGACTGGAATTTCCACAATGTTGGGCTTTTCCAACAAAGATTGTTAGGTTGAAAAACACAAAGGAGAATGGTGGGCAAACCTAAATAACACATAAACCTGTCACTAGTTGTGGCTCACACAGATCCTGTAGCTATGAAGTACACTTTATATTTAAAACAATTGCGTGATTTGTTGAATTCTTTAACAATTTTTAAGACGAGGCGACCACAGTACAACAATGTTTAGCAACGAAACAAAAGTCAAAAAGACCCTATATATATTGATTTCAAATTGATAAACGTATGACTAATTGCATAAATACGTAAGCAATGGGGGCTTTATTCGGGTAAAGTATTCGTAATTCTAATCTTCATAGTTTCGTAGTTTCATGGCTTCGTGCAGCTCCAAGTTGATACACTCCAATGCGACAATCTATAAGCCTTATCAAGCAGCAAAACGAAAAGTATAAAGCTAAAATGAAAACCAGATGCCATTCCCATTATTGAAATATTAATTCATTTATTCGAGTTATAAGTTGGGAATGCCTTATATTCAGTATACTAATTTAATTCAGTTTCGCATAATCTATTAAATTCAATGCGCATCCCAAAGTCCAGGACACATAGTGACCCGAGATTCGTTGAGTGTATTGCAATTTACTCTCTTTGGGTAAACCGAAGCCATCAGTGAGCAGCGTCCACGTGTAGATCAATTTGAAGCACTGGAATGAGCCTGCTTCTGTTTTCACAGCACATTTCTTCTTTGCTTCTTCGTTTAAAGATGCCACACTGAAATTACCCAGTCCGCCCAAGCCGACTGTTATCGAGAATAACTTGTTCCAGGCGGCCAGCTGATGTTGCTTTAGCGTCACAGGTTTCGGATTGATTTTTGGAATAACGTTCTCCTTGATCAGCTTGGCACATGATTCAACATCTGTCTTGTTCTGCTCATTCTGCTTGCCGCTTACGTGGTACTCCACATTTTGATAGGTCCAGGAAGCATTCACAATGCCTGGATGGACGCACGAGCTCTGCAATGTTGTCTCTGTGGTATTTCCATTGGTGAGAACCGCGTATAGTGCCGCTTCTAAGCCACCGGGATAACTCTGGGTGAACACACTGATTTTCTTTTTGTCTACAGTCAAGTCGTGCAGGTTTGTATTATTGTAAGAAGCCTTTTCGGCGTCGGACGTCGGCAAAGTGATCTGAACGCTGCCTCCGCCCAAATCCATGGCAGCCAACTGCTCGGACTGTTTCGGGCTCATCAGATAGTTGACGGTGATCCAACTAAAGATGCCCTCCTGAGAGCCTTCCATGATCTGCACAGGCTCTTCGTCCACCTTGAAGCCAGACTTTTTGAACCAATCATTCAACTGATTTATCAATTGGGCAGCCTTAGCCTTATCTGCGAATCGCATTCCTGCGGTTGCTCTGAGCGCCAACCGCGTGGAGGACAGTCTATCCTTGGGAATAAATGTTCTGGCTGCATTAAGTAAATTCTCAATGGATTGTACTCCTTCGTCGGGCTTATCCAGATATGAACTTAGTCCTGGGTTGCTCTCATAAAAGAAGTCGCCAGACAGTAGCCGCAACTCATTGCTTGTCTTGTTGCGTGCGTCGAATCTGAACACGATTATGCGACTGCCCGTTGAGCCGGCATCTACGATGGCAACGTATTCCACATGATCAAAAGATTTGTCTGGTGTGGGTGTAAATATTAGAATAGATACCCAACAAGTCATTCCAAGGAGTAGCACGAACAGCAGGACAAACAGCGGAATGAACAACTTGGGCCTTTTGATTTCTTTTTTTTTGTCATAACCACTGAGTGTTGTGACATTAATTGTGGTTTGAGGTGATGTCATAACGTTGCTTTCGATATGGCTGCGACTTTCTAACTGAAACCGCATTCAAAACTCTGCCATTTTTATTGGATATTTATCAAAAGAGAATTAGCAGAATCGCTTACTCATTTAAATGTTAACATCTTAACATTTTATGTTAACAAAAATAACATAACATAAAAATATACATAACATGATGAACAGAACATAACATGTTTACACATACTGTTGCTTAACAGTGCTTCCAAAAGAGAGAGATTTACAGAAAGAGGATCTGATGTCTGTTAGCATAACATTAATTTCAATATTTTCCATAACATTTAATATCTCGCTCTAACAGCTTGTCAGCGTTCAGTATTCGTGAAACTGCATAACTTAAAAGTTGAAAATTTAAAATTAGCGTACAAATGAAGTACATAGAATATGTAGAGGAACAAATGCAATTTTATATAATTTTGTAAGACAATAAGACAACTAGAGTGAAAGAGGCGTCGGGGTAGACCCAGTCGAGTTTAAAAAACAATAAAAACCAAAATTCTGTATTAGTTCATCGAGGAAATCTAAACATATGTATATGCCATTTTTTGGGGGGTTTCTTACCCATAACGCACTGACGCAATTTGCATGTATGTACAAGTATATATGACGTTACTTTACCGATAAATCTAATCAAAATCTGGAGCTGTATAAAATTTTTCTGCAAAATTAATGACTAAATTGAATAACAGTAAAAATACGTAAGAAATGAGTTATGAGTTTGGCTTATCATTTCAAATTGCACATGTGCTGAGAAATGGAACATAAGAATTGTTTAGATTTTTCTACTTACGCACGCCTTATCAAGCAATAATTCAAAAATATTTTAACATATTTTAATATATTTTAATATTTTATTTTACTTGTCTGCGGTTCGCAGTGCTGAGGTTGTTCTGAGCGCCAGCCGCGTGGATGCCAACATACGCCAAGGAATAAATTCACGAGCCTTTTCAAGTAACTTCTCAATAAATCGCACTCCGTCGTCGGGCATATTCAGATACGAACTTAGACTCGTCTTGTTCTCATAAAAGAAGTCACCAGCCAGGAGCTGCAGATCGTTCCTTGTCGCGTTGCGCGAATCGAATCTGTAGACGATGATACGACTGCCCGTGGAGCCGGCATCTACGATCGCAACGTACTCGTAAGTATAGTTTACAGTGGTAAGTGACTGTGTAGTGGTAGCATCGTTTTTAGTGGTAGGTGTCTGTCTAGTATTGGTAGTGTGTGTGGTTGAGGGTGTCTCTGTATTAGTAGTAGTAGTAGTAGTGTTGTGTGTGGTTGTAGGGTTCTCTTTGGTATCAGTGGTAGGTGCAGGTGTAGGGCTATAAGTTTGTTCTGTTATTGGTTGTGTAGTGCTAGTATAGTTTATAGTGGTAACTGTCTTTGTAGTATTGTCTTCAGTCATAGGTGTCTGTGTAGTAGAAGTAGTTTTGTGTATGGTTGTAAGGTTCTCTTTGGTTTCAGTGATAGCTGTGGGTGTAGTACCAGTTTGTTCTGTAATTGGCTGTGTAGTGTTAGCATTGATTTCAGTCGTAGGTGCCTGAATAGTAGTAATAGTGTTGTGTATGGTTGTAGGGTCCTCTGTGGTTTCAGTGGTAGGTGTGGGTGTAGTGCTTGGAATTCGTTCTGTAATTGGCTGTGTAGTGCTGGTATAGTTTACAGTGGTAAGTGTCTTTGTAGTATAGTCTTCAGTGGTAGGTGTCTGTATAGTAGTAGTAGTAGTATTGTTTGTAGAATTCTCCGTGGTTTCAGTGGTAGGTGTAGGTGTAGTGCTATGAGTGTGTTCTGTAACTGTCTGTGTAGTAGTAGTAGTGTTGTGTATGGTTGTAGGGTCCTCTGTGGTTTCAGTGGTAGGTGTGGGTGTAGTGCTTGGAATTCGTTCTGTAATTGGCTGTGTAGTGCTGGTATAGTTTACAGTGGTAAGTGTCTTTGTAGTATAGTCTTCAGTGGTAGGTGTCTGTATAGTAGTAGTAGTATTGTTTGTAGAATTCTCCGTGGTTTCAGTGGTAGGTGTAGGTGTAGTGCTATGAGTGTGTTCTGTAACTGTCTGTGTAGTAGTAGTAGTGTTGTGTATGGTTGTAGGGTTCTCTTTGGTATCAGTGGTAGGTGCAGGTGTTGGGCTATAAGTTTGTTCTGTTATTGGTTGTGTAGTGCTAGTATAGTTTATAGTGGTAACTGTCTTTGTAGTATTGTCTTCAGTCATAGGTGTCTGTGTAGTAGAAGTAGTTTTGTGTATGGTTGTAAGGTTCTCTTTGGTTTCAGTGATAGCTGTGGGTGTAGTACCAGTTTGTTCTGTAATTGGCTGTGTAGTGTTAGCATTGATTTCAGTCGTAGGTGCCTGTATAGTAGTAATAGTGTTGTGTATGGTTGTAGGGTCCTCTGTGGTTTCAGTGGTAGGTGTGGGTCTAGTGCTTGGAATTCGTTCTGTAATTGGCTGTGTATTGCTAGTATAGTTTACAGTGGTAAGTGTCTTTGTAGTATAGTCTTCAGTGGTAGGTGTCTGTATAGTAGTAGTAGTATTGTTTGTAGAATTCTGCGTGGTTTCAGTGGTAGGTGTAGGTGTAGTGCTATGAGTGTGTTCTGTAACTGGCTGTGTAGTGTTAACATTGATTTCAGTCATAGGTGCCTGTGTACTGTGTACTGTTAGTATTGTGTCTGTGTACTGTTACTATTGTGCCAGAGCTACTTATAGCATTAGGTTTCTCTATTTTGTCAACTGTCTGTGTAGTGACAGTAGTCTGTGTAGGAGTCGGTGGTGTTGTAGGTGTCTGTGTGGTATTAGGTAGAAATATCAGAACCGTTCCACAAATAATCAGCACTGCAGCGAAAAGCAGCACGATCAACAAGTAGAGCCTCTTTTTATTGCCGCCGCAGAGCATTGCGATATTAATTCCGCTTTGGTGGGTACGCATTGTATTGCTTTCGATATGGCTGCGACTTTCTAACTGAACCCAAATTGCAAAATCTGCAAATTATATTGGATTTTTATTTATCGCTTAACATTAAAAGGCAACATGTGAAGTGGAAATGGTTTCCAAACAATTTTATTAATTATTGAAGAATTCATACCGAACTCTGTTATATTTTAGAAATGAGTCAGTTTCATAATTCCAGAAATCACGCCAATAACATAAATCACCCTATCAAGTTCCAAATAATAAGCCATTTACAATTCAAACTTTTGATATAACGTCGCCTTCCGATTAAGGTGATATGGAAAACATTGTTATAGTAGTGACGCATAACGTTCATACTCGATATAACGGGTTTATACCCAAGTTTTTTCATATGGTATTTATATACCAATGAAGAAGGGAATCGGATAACAGCTCTTAAATGCTGTAAGCTTGCGCAGGTTAACGGGCACGTAAAATAGAGTTGAAAATGATGGGGTGGCATCGAAATTCGATTTGTGGTTCTGTTCATGTTTGGTTCCTGTGACTTTTGTCGTGATTTTAAAGCCCAAAAGCGGATCAGTTTAGGTGCAACGAGCCTCGCAATGATTTAATTAGGCGCCTGTTGCAATTTGCCGCAAAAGACGGAAACTTAATTTGCTGCTGGCCATAAATTTGCGAGTTGAATAAGAGTTGGACAAGGCAAAAGAGGAGATGGTGCAGGGCACGGCACTTAAAAGAGATATACGTATTGCTCTCTCGCTGAATTTCTCACTGTGGACTGTGAAATTTATAACCATGTCTCGATGCTGCTGATGACCTTTGATTGCAGCCGGCATAGGTCGCCTTCCTGCTTTCTGCGCCCTTCTCTAACTGCGAATTTCAAACATTTTTCATCACTTAATTACAGCAATAAATGCCAGTGGCAATTTCTTTGCGCCACATCAAAATGGCATTAAATAAAAACATGTTAACGACTTGCAGGCCAGAAATTGCAAAAACCGAATACAAGAACCAGTAGCAACATCCCCAACCAGGCGGCCAGAATTTATGTGCGAAACAATAAAGAGCCAAGGAACACACAGAACACAGAGTGAGAGAGAGCACACACACACACACACACATATTCAGTATACAATTACATTGTAATGTGATAGAGGAACATGTTGACAGCAGCAACGGTAGCAGCAAAAACAACAACAACATCAAGAGGAAGCTCAACACCACGGGCTCACGTGCGTTGGGCGTAAAGCCAATTAAAATTAAAGGAGGCAAAGGCAAAGGCAAAAGACTGGACTGTGAATGCCTTGGTTAACTGCTAAGTATCAGTGTCTACCCCTCTCGCTCACATTCTCCCTCTCTCTCCCTCTTTATGTCTGTGTGTGTATGTTGGGCTGCCAAAAATAAGTGCAATCAAATTAAATTGCTCAACACCTTATTAAGAGCAACTGTCTCTCAGTCGAAGTCTAGAAGAACCGAACGTCAAGGCGACGAAGGGAGGAAGTAAATACCAGCCGAAGTCACTTGTCTCGCCTTCTTGCGATGCTGTTCCTTTTCTTGTTCCTTCTGCTTTTTATATTTGCTATAATGTTGTGTGTACTTTTTTGCAAAGAGTACAACAATAGCAGCAGCACATTTACAGTAAATCGAAGTATGCACACACTTTCTCAAAGCAACTGTTAACAGTGAGTGAGCATAATATTAATGGAAATATCAGTTAGATCAATTTTCATTAATAGAGCGGGAGAGCAAATTATCAGAGAAGTGGGTGGAATGCAAGAGAGCAGCAGTGATCCCTGTTAACAGTGAGCTGCTGTTACCAGCAAATGTTAACAGAACAATCGATAGGAATTTAACAGCGAAGGGATCAATTTTAACAGCTGCCTAGTAACTCACTGTTAATATATGCTGTTCAAAGTGCTGTTGTGTTCCGTCTTAACAATATGTAAAGACTTGCCAACTACAAACCCAATGATCTCTTTCTCTCTGTTAGGGTATATAGGCGGAAAGAAACAATCAGCAGCTGGGCCATAAGCATTCCAGCTCTCTACTTCCATCCACGCCCAGTTCCGCTGCCTGTCAAAGCACTCAATAAGGACTCAAATTACAGCCACTTGTGCTGATGCGACTTTAAGCTGACTTAAAGTTCGGGCTTCCTGCGCTGTTGCCTTCTCTGCGATGTTGCAATTGCAAGTGTTTTCGTTAATTGGCTGAGGCAAAAGATTTGTAAATATTTTTGCCAGATATAAAGTAATCTGCCGTCCTGTTTGCACAGCCATAACTCAAATTCCCTCAGCAAGAACGGACATGCATGTGCATGTCTGCCTGGTGAGGGCGAGTGGAGGTTGAACGGTGCTTTGGAATGCAACTGAGAAAATTTCATATATTTTTATATCACATGTTAGACATACAGTGCCACTTACACACACACTCACCAAACACTCACTCACACACACACAATCACTTACTTGCAGCAATGTTTTCCGTTGAATATTTTGTGAACTTTACCTGGGAGCACTTGTAGTGCGGCATATGTTTGAATCAAAAGTCCGGTAAGATTTCAAAAGAAGAATATAAAAAAAATATACTCACACACACAGGCATACACATGTAGACAGTGCATTTGAGTGCGCACGTGAATTGCATTAGAAAGTTACAGGAATTTCCATACAATTGTGTGTATAAAATAAATCTGGCTCGAGTGCAAAGATTGTGCTCTCTCGCACACCTGACTGGCGTGCACACACACACACACACATCACACACGCATACACAGGGGTATCTATTTAAATACAGACATTCGTAGTGCTTCTGCTTTTCTAGATTCACATGCTCTGCTTACTTTTTGAGCCCAGCTCTGTGGCTCGACTTTTCCACTTTCTGCTGCATGTATGTCTGTCCATTCTTCCACCCCTCTGTCTGTCCATCCCTCTACCCTCCCTCCCCATCTCCCACGTGTCAGTTACAAGCAATTGTGCAAATGTGTCGGTTGCTATTTGGATGAGATGCGGATGTGCGATAAGCGCCAAATGCAAAAATTGAGTATAAGCTCGTCGAGTGTGCGATGCGAATGAAGATAAAGAGTGAAAATAGTTTCCTTTACCCGCTCGCAGTACCACCAAAAAACGAAAAACAAGCAAGTAGAGCTAAGGTATACCCTGCTTTAATATTAAGGAAACAACTTTAACAATAAAGGATATAATTATAGATTTACTCCACCTCTTATCCCTTTACACTTTGATGTGCAAATTCTGGACATTCTGAAAATTTCTATGTATTTCATACTCCTTGCTTGCTTGCTCAAGTGCAGGGTATCGCACAGAGAATAAGGTACTAGCTGGCAACTGTGTTTTAGTGCCCTTTCGTGCCGCCGCATCCCATGCTGAGTCGTCGACAGCATTTCTGGTGATTCCCACTTAATAGTGGAGCATCTGCCGCATGTGTCGCGTGTGTCTCGCTACGCGCCGCGTCTCAATTGAGCGTGTAACAGAATGCGATTTTCTTTTATAGAAACAGAGAGTGAAGAGAGAGAGAGAGTGAGTGAGAGAGAGAGAGAGTAGGGGAGAGTGTAAAAGGACGCACTCCTTTAACTTTTAAGCCTCGCCAGCGAATGCATTACGCCTTGAGCTAAATCCATTTGGCAAATGTGGCAAAATGGCAGCACGTGCTGTATGTGGCATCAAAGCTCAGCCAGCACACCTACCCAGAAGTGTGCGTGAAGTGGGAGGTTACAACGCCTCCCCGGGGAACCCCGTTTTAATCACACAGAAAGCAGAAAGCTGTCAAACTTTGTGACACTGCCTAAAAACTCACACTCTTCTACATATATTTTAATTAAATAAATGAATTCTCCTTATTTCCGTCACGCCCTGCCTCTGCCCCCTTACTGACCGTAAGCCGATTCGATTATATTGATTTAAGCAGCTTGAAGTGCACAAAAACAAATAAGAAACAAACAAATCAATTGCGGTTTAATCAGTTCATATTGCAAAATGTGCAATTAATTCGTTTGTTTGTTTAATTCCGATTAACTTTAAATACCATTCATACTCGATATTTACTTGAGTGTGAATGTTTATCTGTTTATGATTTAATTTGTATTTATTCACTCAGTTTATGATTCAATTTATTTATTTACTCAGCAGCATTAAAAAATATCTTTTCATTTATTTTCACTTTTGTTTGTACTTTTTTTCCTTCTTCTTCTCTCTTTTTGTTGGTTAAATTTTTTACTCTTTTTTTGGTATTTTTAATAAGTGCTCTTTAGTCTATTTGGAAGTCTTTCAAGTAAAGGGATTACGACTCCAGCCACAAAGCACACACAACAAAGAGAGGAGAGAGAGAAGGAGAGAGATTAGTAGACTTAGTCGTTCTATATATATATAAATAGGCCAATGTAGTATGTACTAAAAAAAGGAGCGTTTCTGTGGGCAACATAGCTGCAGCAACATACATGCACACATGTAAACATATGTGTGCGTGTGTTTGTGTGTACTTGCTGGTGAATTTTAGGCTGCTTATGAGCGACGGCTGATTCGAGGGCTTTATGTGGCATCGCATTTAACAATAAAACCTGAAACGGTGGCAATGAAAAGCGCAAAGCGGCAATAAAGCATACACACGCACACAGACATACACTTGCAACTAAATGAGTAAGTAGGTGTGTGTGCATGTGTGTGTGAGCACAGTCTTTGTGTGTGTATTGTTGTTACAGCTACTTTTACCTAATTGCTGCACTCAGTTTACGCTTAAGCACAATTGACGTTGAGTGGGGCAGGCGAAAAGGCAAGAGAGAAGGTACAGAGAAAGAGAAAGAGACAGAGAAGGAGTGAGAGCAAGAGAAGTGGGTGGGGTGCACGGGCAGGCGGAATGCATTTGCCAAGCCAAAGGCAATTTCATGTGGGTCTGCACTTAAATTAGATGTGCAAACAGTTGCACAAAGCACTCGAAATCAAGCGATACAAATACAACACACACACACACACAGGCCCACATAGATACAAATTCAAGATACAAATCGTTTGGAATTTGAAACTCGTCTTGTTGTAAGTGAAATACAATTGAAGCGTTAATTACCGCATCGAAATGTGGAGAAACCTGCGCAATTTCTGTGCCTAAAGTTAATAGCCAAACGTTACGTTCTATGGCTCCGCAATTTATGCTCGGCTCGATAGCACACACACACACACACAGCCATAGATAGCACACCGCAGAACGAGGCACGCTCGATTGTCCCGGGCGAGTATCGTAATTGCCATTGTTACGCATCATAAATATGCCTGGGAAGCGAGTTTAATTAAGGAGTAGCTGCCAGGGAGATTCCACAAAACACAATCGGGGCAATTGTGAGAGAGAAAGTGTTGAGAAATAAGTGGGAAATGGGCTGACACTGAATTAGGCGCTGAAATGTATACTAACATTATTGCATTGATCATGTTATCTGTTTCCAAGCTGCATTAAACTGTTGCGCTGAAAAGCATGCTACACTTTTAGCTGAGGAGACTAAAAGAAAGTGAAACATCGTGTAACTTTTGTTGCTCTCACTTCCTCAACAAGTATTTAACGTTTTGTATGTGAAATTACAACTGGGAACACACCATCAAATATGTTTTCCTATGAATGTGTGTGTAAAAGTGATTTGTGGTCACTGTGACATTTGTGACTGCAACACAGCAAGTACAGTTAATCAATTAAAGCTTCACACTTGGCGAACTCGATAAGCAAGCAAGCTCGCTCTAACGCCGGACGACAGCTTTAAGCTTGTGTGTGTGTGATAAATTCTCAAAATTAATTGCCTGAAAAACAGAGTCTGAAATTGTCGTTCATCTCTTCTACACACCTCGTCAGTCTCCTCAGCTCATTCTAAAGCGCATTTCAAGCTGAATTTCATTGTGATATTTGTCAGCAATTACAGCGCCAGACAGCATTCATAACTTGAAAGGAAGACAGGGGATGAACAGTTGCCATAAATCCGAATTCCCTAAAGTGTTTGCACTGGCAATGGATAAAACGCGACAGTGAGAAGACTTAAAAGAAGCTAAAGAAAAAGGGATAAGCCAGTCAGGAAAGAGGTGAGCGAGTCAAGCGACAGAGACACACTAAGGGCGGAAAGGAAGATTTCTGCTTTTGGGATTATAGAACTGAAATTGCAATTGACAGCTTATCTGAGCTCGAATAGAAACTGAATCGACAATTTCGAAACGAATTAACAGTTCAAATTGCAGTTTAACTACCTTATTCGATTCGGTTGCACTACTCGTCATAGTTTCAATATTTGATCGATTGCTTCACTTCTTACGAATATCTCAGTTCGCAATCAATTCTTCCAGTTTCAGTTGAGATAAGCGAGACAATCGAGCTCGTAACTCTTCTACAACAAAAGAAAGTGCATGCAAATGACTCACAAATGCCAATCGTCGGAAAGAAAGAGGGTATCAACAGGCGCATAGAGTGTCCCAAAGTGAATTTATGCAGCAGCAGTGACAGGACTTTACTCTCTGGAACTCAATGGAATCCGTCACTCTGCATCACAAGTGGCTGCACCTAATGCTGGCTACAAAAATCACGAGCTGCCGATGACGTTAGCGATTCAGATGCAAATTGCAACGAGTCTCGACTCGACTTCGATTTGCATGCACCCAAAACGAGTGCGAGAGCCAGAACGAGTTGTCGCAGCAGGCGACGGAGGCGGACAAGTAAGCTGAGCAACAGAACAAAAAGAAACGAAATTTGAAAAATCTACAGAAAACAAAAACGAAAGCAAACAACAACAAATCGACAGACTGAGGCACAAGCAGCAAGCAGCAGCAGTAGCAGCAGCAGCAGAAGACGCTGCTGCGCCACTTTGATTGACGTTTCAATTAAATTATAGCAAAAGTGACTGCGACAGGGAGAGAGAGAAAGGAACAGAGAGACACAGAGAGAGACACAGACAGAGAGAAAGGAAGTATGTTTCGCGTGCAGAAGGTGCTGCTGAGCGAGTACCAGGAGCTGTACGAGCCTGTGATGGTGGAGGGTCCCTTCACGCTGGTGGACGCACAGGGCCTGGGGCTGCGTCAGTATCAGATCGCATTGACGGGCTCGAAGATACTCTTCGGCTGTGACAATTTCGACAAGCACGAGGAGCACTGCCGCGAACCGAACTGCTACAATCGTGGACTGGATCCAGAGATCGAGTGCTTTGATCTCATATCGATGGTGCCACTCGAATACATTCGCTTCAATTTCTGTCGCAAGGCCGAACGTTGCCTCATGATGCTCAGTGTGCAGGTGCAGCAGCTGCACGAACAGCTGCGTGCCGAGCGTCCCATGATCTTTGAGTTCGGAGGTCACGTGCATCAGCAGTATTTCTGGACTACGTGGCGTGAACGTGTGGCAACCATCAGATCGTATCAGCCACGTTTCTATCAGATCACAGGCGCATCTCCCTTCTCCAGCAGCGACATACAAATGGAGGAGGAACAGCATCGTGTGCTTGTGCATGTGCCGCACAAGCCGCGCTCCGTTTACAGTCTTTGCTTTAGCACTGCGGGTGGGGGCTGAACCTCCCTGCACGCATATACCCACCCTATGCTACTCTACATTCCTCGCCAGCCTACCTGCGCCTAAGCTAAGCAGCTTGCCAACTTCTTTTGACCCTATTTATTTATTTATTAAAGCCAAAACGCGTGAAATTGAGACCCCAGTGTGGTGGTAGTTGTTGTTGTTGTTGTTGTTCTTGTTGTTGCTCTGCAGAAGCTTAATGCTGCAGCAGGCGTTGGGGCTTGGCCGCGGCGGCTTTGCGGTCTCCCCTTCTCCCAGCTCGCTGTTGTTTTTTTTTTGTATGCGCCGGTCAACGAAAAAGTTTTCAATTTGGCAACAAACTTAAGCCGCAGCCGCAACACTTGTCGAGTCTCAGTTTCGTACAGCTGTCTGTCCGTCCGTCCGTTCGTCTGCCTGTCCGTCTGCCCGTCCGTCTATCCCGTCTGGCTGAGCCTGCAGCTGACACCGAAAATCAATTGCAATAAAATGCTCGGCAAATAAACACAACAAATACCGAAAATGCCAGCAAGAACTTTGACTGCCAGCGGAGGGAGAAAGTAGAGAGCGAGAAGGTAGGGAGAAGGGTGGGAGGAGAGAGTGCAGGGAGTGTATACAGAGAGAAGGGAGCAGGAGAGCAGTGAGGGAGTCCTATCCCCTCATCATTGGCTCTGCTCAGTTTGTTTAGAGCAGTTTAATGGTCAAAGTTTGCTGGCCACAACAGGCACTCTCTGTCTGTCTCTGTCTCTCCCTCCTCTCTCTGTCCCTCCCCCCTCTCTCCACCTCTCTCCCTCTCTATGTCTCTCTCACTCTGTCTGTGTGTGCGTAATTTATTTGATTTGCCTTAGCATCGCTCTTCGCAACAATGATAAATTACAATTTATTTATTTTTTAATAAAACGTCCAGCGAAATGCGCAAAACACTCGCATTAATCATACGCCATGTGGTGCGTGCGGAATTTTAAAATCCAACCATGCCACACCCCCTAATCGTCGCCTGCTGTTTGGGCTAATTAATGCGCCGCTTTCGAAACGATTTGCCGCAATCTATCGATGGCAATTGACGCGATGTCAATGCCAGAAGTTAATTAAAATCACATCGACCACGCCCAACGCCCACGGCACGCACTCAATAAAATAAAAAGTGCCTGATTCCATAAAGAGCAGAGCACAGCTCTGTTCCTCGGCATTTTTATACCTTTGTAATACACCAGGCACAGGTGGGAAGCTTTTGTCTGCTGCCTCCAGCCTCCTCTCTCCTGCTTGCTCTCACTGCTGCCTTCTTCTCTGGTGCCTGTCTCCTTTATATGCTGCCTCCTCTCACTCCTACCTCTACCCCTTCCACACACTCTACCCCTTTTGCTGCTACCTCTGCCCTCTTCCTCAACTAATTAAGCATGAAAAGCTTTTTCATTTCGCTCTTTAAAACGTCGTTGCCGCTTTAAGTGCAAATTTTCAGCATTTTACACATTTCCCGGCATGCTTATTTAGTTATTTATAGTATGCTGTTCCTCGTCATGCTCGCAGTAAAGTTCAAAGCAAGCAGCAGCACTGGCAGCAGTGGCAGCAATAAAAGCCACATCAAAGCCGCAGCGTAATTGCTAAGCAGAAATTTGAATTTCAATTTGAAATTTCTAAATTCGCATTGCGAAAATTCGAAATTTTGTGGCTGCCCTTCATATAAATCTCTATTTAAGCGCGGGCAGACAGTGATTTACATCTGATTATCGATATATACATGTGTGAGTGTGTGTGTGTGTGTTTGCATGTATTAGTATGTGGTAGATGAGGCGACGACGGCATTGACAGCTCTATTAAGTTCTGGACAATGTGAATTTGATTTAAAGTCGAAAGTCGGTGATGGCAAAGTGACATTAAAACTCATGTGGCAAGATTTTAAAGAGCTTGCCACGCCCTCCACCCTGTACTATGGGAGCGCGAGAGATGGAGAGGGGGAGAGAGAGAGATGCGCACAAAATTAAAGCACGCTGCGTACGTAAGCTGACAGTGATGAATGTCTTTTATATTTATTGAATGCCGACGCGAGTGTGTGTTTGTGCGCGCGAGTGTGTAAATGCCTGACATGCTTGTTCAAATTTGTACACATACACACACACGCACATACAGCCACAGACACAACAATGCTTGTGTACAGGGCAATATGTTAAAGCGCGGCTCACATTTCGCAATTATTCAGGAATTAATATAATGTTAAAAAATCGCGTTGCCAATTGCGATCGCGGTAAATAACTGTAGCATACTTTTAAGAGCGTCATTAAATTGTTTGCCCTCAAATAGGCATAAATAACTTCGCTTGAATGCCAGAATTCGTTGCGTACTTTCGAGTGCGGTTTAATACGCACCTTGAGTGCAATTATCTGCACCGCCACAATGAAATATTTGTGCATTTCTTTCATTATCGGAGATTTTAAATATTTCCTAAAGTTATTTAAAATGCATAAAAAAATTGCCACAAACTTGTTGCAAACATTTATTAATTTTGCGCCCCTCGAAGACACCCTGTAGAAAGTATACACGCACACACACACATACACATACATATATAAACATACTGTACACATATTTATGTAAAATTTAAGGTCGTTTACCCTGCGCAGCATATTGATATTTGATTTGCATTAAGTGGAGGCCTTGTTGCGGTCGGACCATCCGCGAAACGTTTTATCCGCACGCGCTTGGCTGTAAAGGTACTTAAACTACCAGCAAGCACTTAGGCGCTGACCCTATAGAGCAGTCTGGACTACCTGGGCGCAAATTGAAAACAATTTTCCAACGCTTTCACACACATACGCGTCTTGGGCTAATTTTATTTGATTTTCACTCCTTTGCCGGCCAACTTTTAAATGAAATGGAACGTGCTCGGCATGACCAAAGACAGGTTTCTCGGCCTAGTTGCCTAGCAGACTCTGGCAGAGTAGCAGTGGGGAGTGGGAAGGGAGAAGGAAGGTTGTTTGAGTGCCAAAGGATACCTTTCAGGATGCAAGTAGTTCCAAGTTGAGCAATAACAAATAGACGCTTTTAAAGTGCCGTCGACGCCATCGCAACTTATGCGGCGTGACAGCGACAACATTTTGTCGCCTTTTATTATAAGCTATGCCGGATATGCTTTCACTACTTCCCATCCTTCTCCCCCGTTGCCTGTAGGTCAAAGTTTTGCGTGCTTGACGTGTTTCACATGTCTTGCTTGTTGGTGAAAAATCGCAGTAGAAGCAGCAGCAACGAAGGCAGTAGCGACGGCGCGCGAAAGTATGCTACATAAAAATGAATCCTTCAGCTCGCCTTCGCATTCGGCGTCATTCTGTGTCAAGTGGCAAAGTGACTGCCAGCAGGCCACGAACTGCGGGTAAGTAAAAGCCGTTAATGTTTATGATAGTGATGGCCCACACACACACACACACACACACAGAGGGAGAGAGAGTGAGGCAGATACACTTGCTTGGCAGGTATGCATGCATATACACGTCAAATTTATTGCATACTTTGTAGCGCGCGTATTAAAGCCACACCCAAGGAGGAGACCAAACTGGAGAGAGCAAAGAGAGAGAGAGAGAGAGCACACTCGTCTCACAATGACACGAACTGCTATTATAAAAGCGACGCCAAGCGCGAATGTGCACGTGACTAAGCATCGCGAGGGAGTGAGGCGCGGCAGACGAGGTTAGCAAATTGACAGCGCGCTTTATGTGCAAACTTAATACACATTCTCACACACACACACACCTACACTGCATCAACTTAAAGATGCAGCCATAAACAGAATTATGTGACCTACCTCATTCATATCAAATGAAATGTCGACTCTCAAGTTGAAAGTTGTCAGCGTGCGAATGAAACTGCAGTCGCTTAATTGTTACGCTAATACGGGCTGAATCAAGGTTAATGGGGTGAGTGTAAGGGATATACCATTAGGGGGGTATATAAGGTTGATATCTTTGTATTAGGCGTCATACATATAGGTTGAGCAGCTAAAAAGATCATAGATTTGAAACAATTTGGCGTAAAAACCAGTTCGACATTGCTTTGTAGCCATCAAATGATGTCAAGAGAGATTAAAAGGCAGAAGAAGGCGTGGCAGCTCCGACTATTATATCTGTTAAACATTTCGCAGATATACCTAAAGAAAAAACGGTCAACAGTTATGTGCAAGCTACGATCAGTAACAACAATTGAGTCTATCTGTCTGTGCCTAAATTTAAATAAAAAGATCTCAGCTTTGATAAGACTTTGGGAAAGAAGGTTTCTGCATAACATACGCCCGTTATGTTTACATCAAATATTGTTTAGTATACGAGTATACCCCATTCGACGCATTATATTGTAAATACAATGATTTGCTTTGGCATGCAGTAAATTAGTTTGCAATGTCTTGCACTTTCACTTCGATCGGTTTTTAAACACAAAAGTTTTAAAGTTCCCATTGCGAAAGTTTAATTGTTCGGGAATTTAATGTGCTCACATATTTGTAACGATTTTTGTTTATTCATAACTCAGCAAATCTTGCACATGCATGTCGAATTGTTGCAAAACAATTGCAACAATTACCATAACAAGAACAAGAACAACAACAAGAACAACAAAAAGAACAAATGTAACTCTTGTATGAGAAAATTCTGGACAAATTTGCAATTTGCATTTGCTGAACTCAATTTGCAGGGGTAACCAAAGAGAGATAGAGAAAGGGAAAGAGAGGAGAGGAAGGAGAGGGAGAGAGAGAGAGAGAGAAGGAGAGAGAGAGAGAGAGAGACAGAGAAGCGGAAGGGAGATGAAGCTGACATAAGAAGATAGTTGACATTGTGCAACTATTTCAATTTGTTTGTACGCAATTTGGCAAATGCACACACAAAAAAAGGGAGGAGAAGAGGAGAGAGAAAGTGAGAGAGAGAGGGAGAGTAAGAGAAGGAGGGAGAGAGAGAGGCAGGCATAGAGAGGAAGAGTGAGTGAAGAGTATATATTACTGTTAATCACAATTTGTTGGCCTTTGTCAATAGAGAGAGAGTGCAAGTTAGAAAGGAGAGAGAGTGGAGGGAGAGCCAGAGCTGTGCTCATTTTATCACGCATTCCACACAATTAGAGCAGCATTTGGGTTTATTCAATACAAGCAAAGCTAATCGACTCGATTTTCCCAAAACGAGAGGGAAATGGAGAACAGAAGGCAGAGGGAGAAGTAGAAGTAGAAGGGGCAGCAGACTAGGCAAACATGCAGTCCGACTGGGCAATGAATGGCCTATTAAAATGCAAAACTTCCCCCGTCCCCCTCTCTCACACTTGCTTTCGCTCTCTCTCTGCTTGCTCAGCAATGCATGCGACTGCAGCAAAGCTTTTCAGGCCGACGAAGCCTGCAGACTGCACAAGAAGATACGGCAGGCAGCCACGACAATCGTCCTCTGCATGCTGCACATGTTTTGCTATTTTCCTTGCTAAATTGCATTGAGAAGGGAGAAGGGGAAGGGGAGGGCAGAAGAATGAAAGGGTTACCTCAGTTTATGTGGCTTAGAAACGAAGCAGCAGGCTGGATCGCCTGCTTTATCTGCGGCGACTTTCAGTTTTTAAGCGACTTCGGCAAATCGTAAATTTTAACGGCTTTAAAACGGCCAGAAATGGCCGTTAACACAGAGGCGGCGCCAGCCATTAATAGGCAAGGCAGTGGGCGGGCACTGTTGCCCAAATCCATTAAGCCCTTTTCTGTTGCCTTGGGGAGAGGCAGCAAAGAGGGAAGGGGAAGAGGGAGAAGGAGAATTGGCAACTGTCGACAGGCAAATGCGCCCTACGCCGTGACAAGATAATAAAAGCCATATTAGCAGTTATTTTTGTTGCCAACTAACGCGAGCAAGCATAGCCTGCTCCCCCTTGCCTGACTCCTCGCTTCCTCCTCTCATCGTCCCTGCTGCTGTCCGCAGCTGCCAGTTGAGATTTACAAGCAGACATTCGTCATAATTCTTGTGGTTGACACGATTTGCCGTCACGTACTTTGGTTCTTGATAAATCTTGGCCAACACTGGCCCCCCAGCACTCAACGCGCCATCGATCCCTGCGTCCCCTCTCCCCCCTCTTGACCACCTTTGTGCTGTGAACAAGCACGTGCATGCTGTTAACCTCAAAAAAAAAAAGAAAAGAAAAACTGCTGCGCTGCTAGAACATTTTTTAACGCGCATTCCCGCTCTGCTTCCTTCCCTCTTCCCTCTCTCTCTCTACTCTTTCGCTGACTGCTCTCCCTGCGGCGTTAGACGAAGGTCCAGACAGCAACAAGACCACAATGGTGTTGGTTCCCTTTCCCCCTTGCAAACCGCAGCATCAAATCGAGTTGATGACTCCAGGCTCTCTGGCAGGATCGCTGGACAATCCTTTTGCCAGCAGGCTGAGGCAGCATATGTACGTGCCGCGTACGTGCGCTGTGTGACAAAGTGGCCGCGCACAGGGTGCTTCAAGTGCCCCGCACAATTAAGCAGACAATCAAATTTCAATTCTAATCAATGCCAACTCAATGTATCGTACAGGGTATTCAACAGTCCATCAACTGCACAGCAAATACATTTTATTCGCATTGAATCTTTCGCATAGATTCTGTTAGAAAATTAATCTGTGTAAAAGGTTTTTGTTCGCATTTGGCATCCTTTAAATTTTCCGGCAAAGAATTTGTTGAAAAATACTTGCAAAGAGGGTGACAACCCCGGGAAAATGTGCTGCAAAATGTGCTAAACAATGAACAAGGATAACTTTTTACATGTGAAATATATAATTCACTTATTTTCCAGTTTCCAGGGAGGGAATTATGGCAAAAGTTTAGAGAGGCCTACAATAAACTGAGGCACCCTGTATGCCATTGTTTGTGTGCGTGTGACGAAAGGCGTGCGCTAGTTAAACCCCTAAAACAGACTTTGCCTTCAAATTAATGACCAACAATGGGGAAAGGCGCGTGTGGCTGCTCGCTGGGGTCAGCTAAGCCAGGAAAGGAGAGATGGAGAGGGAGAGGGAAGAGGAGAGTAGGGGGTTGAGTGCGAAGTTCTTGGGGCGCCAAAGTCACGTACGCCGGCGACAGCGACGACGGTACGCCATATTGAGCGTCGCCTAAAAGCAGGCAACAAAAAGTTCAGCGCATGCAAAACTTGACTTAAAGCTGAGTGAGAACTTTAAGCGCAGCGACAGGCAGAAAATAAGGGTTACAGAGGCGAAGAGAGAGACAGAGACAGACAGAGGAGAGATTTGGGAGAGAGGGGGAAGAGAGTTAGCTGAGCGATGTGCAGCCAAATGGCACACAAAGCGCCCGTTTATCGCGAGAGCATTTATTTACTTTGCTTAAAATATTTGCCAAGCTGGGCTAAGAAGCAATGCCATGGCCCGCATGGCCAGTTTTGGCCAAGGCAGCACGAAACTACATAGTTGTAGCTAGTTGTAGTTGCACAAGGCGCAGCCAAAAGATAACAACAGTGGTGGCAGGGGCATCGGCAACGGCGTCGGCAGAGGCAGCAACAGCAAACAAAGCTGAGCACAGCTGAACACGCTGCGGGTGGCAAAAAAAGAACAGAAAACACAACAACAGAACTTGCCCCGAGTAGCAACAATTGAAATTGCGCTAGTTGCCATTGCAATTGTTGCTGCCACTGTGTTGCTGGCTGTGGCAGTTGCAGCTGTAGCATTGCAATTGTAATATTTGCCACGCTGCCACACGCGCTGCACTCGAATTTCATTATAATTGCATGGCAATGCATCGACGCATCGACCTTGCCACAACATTTTTCATCTTTTTCCGCTGGCACTTTGCCCACTTTTCCACCCGCGCTCCCCTTCCCTTTCCTTCCCACACCCCCCTCTCGCTGTGCCAGCATACAGCGATTTTTTTTCCGCTTTGGTTCGTTGCATTTTCGCGTGCGTTTTTTTAACGTTTTACCCTGCAAAGTGTCGCAGCAAATGCAGCGTGCTTTTTGAGTTGCTTGTACTACTTGCTATATATGTGCAGTAGTATATCATGCTAGAGGGTAATATATATGCTGGAAAGTAAAACGAAAACTGAGTTTCTAGTTGGATAACTTGCTGATATATGGAATGAGCATTAGACATAAATTTAACTGGTTTTTAATATATATTTGTACAACAAAAGGGCAGAGGTATAGCTGAAATTTGAAATTTAGCATCATATTTAAAACTATATTTCTACTTCTATAACCTATAGAAATCTATACAACTTTTATTGTTGAAAAGCTAACATGAATGAATGTATAATCAATAAACATATACAATATAATCAGTCATCAATATAAATAATGAATACACAGTCTTAACTCAATGAAACTTGACCTACAAGAACTGTTATCATTTTTCTTTTGGCTGTTCAATTTAACCTGAAACTAACTCTTAACTATATATTTGCAAAGTGTTTTCATATGAAACAACGCATTTTCTGCACCACGCATAATAAACACTTTCTCCTCATATAATCATTGCAACCCAATTGTGACAAACTTCGTTCTTCACTCTTATATATTATATAGCCTCATATACCGTAAAGCAAAGGGTATTGCTGTTTCGACTTTTGCCAGCAACTTCACTCCATTCTTAACTGTTTTTGCTTTCTTTTTGCGGCATCGCGCTGGCACACGCTCATTAAAATGCCAACACTTTGGTGCGCATATTTCATTGTGCCCAAACTGCAGTCGGAATTAATTTATGTGTTGTTGTTGCCAACCGCAAATTGCACTTAAAATCCATTCAACAAGAGTGGGAAGGAAGGAGAGAGGGGATGGAGAAGAGGGAAAGGGATAGTAGGTGAAAGCGTGTGCCTTAATGAAATGATGTAATGCAATATTTTATTTATCAATTACAGCTGAGCAGCGATAGCAGCCAAGAGCAGGGAAAAAGTCGAGTGGAGCAAGCGGTTTGCGCAGAACGGAGATTAAGCCAATCGAAAATCAATGAAGCTCATTGCCAGCCCTCAGCTGAAGCTGAAGCTGAGGCTGCTTGGCGATAAGCAGCGGCAGTCGGACTAGCAAGTCCCTTGGGCGCACAAATCATAACTGAACATATTGAGATTTGTCAACTGATACGCAACGCAAGGGCAGCAGCAGAGGCAGAGCCAGCTACAGAATGATGAAGCAGAGGTGGCAGCAGAGGCAACAACACTTTAAGAAGCAGCAGCAACGGAGGTAGTGGCAGCATGGACAGCATCGACAGCAGCAGAAGCATCGACAGCAACAGCATCAATGTTTATTTATAGCTGCTACTGCTGCTGCTGCTTCTTGACCTCACTTAAGCTGATAGCAACGTTCATAAATCTTCCACATTATGAGTATTGAGCAATAGCCAAAGCTGTTGCTGTAGATGGAGTAGCAGCCAGAGAGAGAGGGATTAAGCTTCTTTCTTAGCTTATCAGCAAGCAGCCAAAAAAGACACACGCAAGTTGATAACAATTTTGGGCCAAAGATCAAGACAAACTGACCGTTTTGCTGATTGGGTAACAATGCATGAATATACGCACATCATCTGTGTACTCAAGGCAGTATTCTTGTAAATTCAATTACTTCATAGAATCGCTGTGATTTTCCCAAAATGCAAAGAATATTTTTATAACGGAATGGAAACAAAGCAAAGCACATAATTATTCGTGTAGCATACTCTTTTTCCCCTGAGCTCCATAAATAATAAATGAGATAATGAATATATGTACGTATATGCAAAGATTCATGTGTAATTCCCTCTTTCCTTATCACTCTCAGCTTGCCTAAACTCAGTCTTGCTGAGAGACAGCCACTCTATCTTTCTGCCTGTCTCTCTCTCGATTTGCTTTTGATTTTTCGGCGAAAACGACGAAAAGTTTACGTTCGAAATTTAAACGATTTCATAGTTTCTAGTTTTCAATTGATTCTTTTAATGACCACTGTAGCATATAGATCTATAACCCTTTTGTTCTTTTAATTTAAACTTACATAAATGTCAACATAAGTCTCAAATTGTAAAAGCCTACTTACAATATATTGAACAATAATAAAGATTTTCAATTAAAAAACCTCAATTTCAGTCAATTGTTACTATGTCAGCTATTATTGTCTTTCAGTTAATTGTTCCTGTTAGTTATATATTATAGTATTCAACAGATATTAAAAATACACTTAATAAAAAAAGTGCCAATTTTGATAACATTATTTAAATAATAACAAAATTAAGTCGCGAGTTCCTATGCTAATAATTATTACATTACATAGTCCAACATTGGTCCAATCCAGCTCATTCCAACTTATTTACTTCGAACAGTAATGATATGTACATTGTATACTTAATTAGATTAGGTACATACTTTATGGATACTGCGAGATACAATCTTCCTAGGTGCGTTGCAAAAATTTATGCAAAATTGATATACCCTGAACGATAGAGGGCATGAGTGAATTACTCATTCATAAAATCCATGAATCTTTGTTGCTATAAGAATTTAATTTCACAATCTATGCACTCTCTGGCTTCAAGCTTTAATATTTGTAGCCTGTACCCACCGCTTTCAGTTGGAATATAATCGCTAAAAGGCAAGCAACGAAATGGGAAACGTGGCAGCAGAAATCGCAAACGAAAGCAAATGTAGGAAAGCGATCTGTGGCTTGAAGCTGTCATTGTCTTTCCTGCTCTTCATGCTGCTTGTGTTGGGTGAGGCAGCGGCCAATCCCATTCCAGATGCTGAGCAGTATGTTGCCGTCGTGGACGCCGGCTCTACGGGCAGTCGTATCATCGTCTACAGATACGACTCTCCCAACGAGACAAGCAATGAGCTGCGGCTTCTAGCTGGCGACTTCTTTCATGAGAACAGGACTAGCTCATATCTGGATAAGCCCGACGAAGGAGTGCAGTCCATTGAGAAGTTACTTAAAGAGGCTCGCGATTTTATTCCTCGGCATCTGTTGGCCTCCACGCGGTTGGCGCTCAGAGCAACTGCAGGAATGCGATTGGCAGATAAGGATAAAGCAGATCTACTAATAGATAAACTGCGTGTTTTGTTTGCCAACTCTGAGTTCAAGGTCGACGAAAATGCTGTGCAGATAATGCAGGCTCAGGACGAAGGCATCTTCAGCTGGATCACAGTCAACTATCTAAGGAACAGCCTGAGCTTGAGCCAGACTGAACAGTTAGCTGCCATGGACTTGGGCGGAGGCAGCACACAGATCACCTTCCCGCTAGCCAACACCGATGAAGAGGCTTCTTACAACAAGACAGACCTACGCAACTTAATTGTTGCCGAGAGGAATATCAGTGTGTTCTCTAACAGCTATCTCGGCACAGGCTTCGAGGCGGCAAGTTACACAGTTCTCACCAAAGGCAATACCACACAGGAAACCACATTGCAAAGCACGTGTGTCCATCCAGACATTGTGAATGCTTCTTGGACCTACCAGAATGTGGAGTACCACGTTAGCGGCAAGCAGAATGAGCAGAATAACACCGACATTGAGGCATGTGGGAAGCTGATCAAGGAACACGTTATACCAAAAATCAGTCCGAAACCTGTGACACTGCGCCAACATCAATTGGCCGCGTGGAACAAGTTCTTCTCAGTAACATTTGACTTGGGCAAGCGAGGACATTTCAGTGTGGGATCTCTACATGAAGAAGCAAAGAAGGAATGTGGCAAGTTCAATGAAAAACATCCATTCAAATGCTTCAAATTGATCTACACGTGGACACTGCTAACTGATGGTTTCGGTTTGCCTGAAGAGAGTAAAGTGCAATATGCTAAAAGAATCTTCGGTCATTATGTGTCCTGGACTTTGGGTTTCGCTTTGAACTTAGTAAATTATATAAAGATTTAAGTTTGAGTGTAAGAAAGTTGTCCGTCTTTGCTTTAGATCATCATCATTCAACTTTGTAATATTGAGTTAAAAATAAACAAGAATTTCTATGTGTTTTGCCTTGACTGATATTCTAGTCTACTTCATTTCATTGAACTACTCAGTTATGCTTGATAAGGCTCAGAGGTTGGGTGAGGTTAGCAAAGCAGCCCATAGCGCAAGTAACACGTTGAATTTAATTCAAATTGGGCATTAAAAGTGATAAGGCTATTTCCGAGTTCACTTTGTGTGTCTTTTAGATTCTCTGCCTTTCTTTTTATTCTAGCACTCTCTTCGCTATTGTTCTCCCTATGTTTCTTTCTAATTTAAGCTACGCCACACGAGAGCAATTTCCGTAAGAAGGCAAAGAAATTTCAGGCCGACAAACTCGATTGATTGCAGAATATACGAGGAAATTGGACAACCCAGCACAACACACATTTGGGAACGCACACACAGCCTGTGCTGGCTTCTGTCTACCCCTTGCTGCTTGCCCCAAATAACATTTGCTGCAAGCATTTGTTCCACCAGCAGCAGCAGGCGCACTAGGCTGGCCTCGGCTCCCGTTGCAAGCGGAGCTAAGAGCAGCAAAGGCCCCCAGATCGTTACCATAATGCAATTTTAGAACAAATCAAGCCCACAAATTGTTGCAATTCCCTCACAGTTGTTGCATGGTAAGTGAAAAGTTGTGGTCGATTGTTTCGCTTTGCCTTCCCCAGTTAACCAGAAAAACCTCAAATAGTCAGCAGCCTTGTCGAATAGCGGGCAAATTGCCAGCTTAAATTCAATCAAATTTACGATAAATATATATCAAATTATGCAATAGAGAGAGAACGGATGGATGGGGAGGGTAGATAGACAGAGAGAGCGGCATTTTATAGTTTAAGCTGATCATTCTATATATAAAATATAGTTAACTATATAACAAGTTAAGAATCTTCATAACCTTTAAACAACATTGAAGATTGTATCCAATTATTTAATAGTATAAACTTGGATACAATTCATAAACAGCCTTAACTGTTATTTTCTTTTTAATATGTTATTTCGCATATATATGGAATTTCTGATGGAATAAGTGTGACCCACAAAAACTACTCACATATGTGTGTATTCATATATTCATGCAGAACATGCCCCAGATCATTAACGTAATGCGATTTCTGCACAAATCCAGGCCACAAATTGTTGCAATTTTCGTCAATTTTCATGTTAAATTTCAGAAGCTAAAGACAAATTGAGAACTTCAATAAGTTGAACAGTTTAATGAAATTGCAAAAGCTTGTTAATAAGCCCAACATTTGATGATATTAATTAAGCACTTGGTCAGTTAAAATTGCAAGCAATTGGCTAAATTGAATTCCCAATCAATTCACAATGTTTGCTTTGCCACTGTATAAATAAATAAATGAATGTTAAACGCAGGTTGTGTAAATCAATTTGTAACAGAGCGAGTGAAAATCCACAGAAATGTGTAAAATTACAGTGCACTGTAGCGGATTGTTAAATGGCTGCTAACAACACGATGGCAATGTCAAGGACGACAGCGTTAATTAATTAATTAATTTCGCAGTGCATATGGTTTTTTTTTGTGTTTTTTTAGTCTGCCACGCCCCAATTGCCGCTGACAGCATAACAAATTCAATGACACGTATTGTTTGGGCAAAGCAACGTACAAAATCAAGCGAAAGTGGAAAGCAAACGTAAAAAGCGGGCAAAGTGTTTGCGCACATAAGTATGCTACGATTTATTTCGCTATTGTGTGCTGACAGGCGGACCCACTACCGCTGTCCCACTCACTCTGAATACCGTTTGGCTAACTCTTGGCCAAGAACCACAAGAGCACGCTAAGCACATGGAAGCCATAACAACTTGTCAGAGAGTCCTGTCAGCATGTCCTGGGCCGAGTAATTCATTAACATTTAACTTGATTGACACACGAGACGAGAGCGAGAGTGCTCTCTCTCTCTCTAAGTGCGTGTATAGGAGTTGGAGTGCGGCTGCTGTGCGTGTGTGTTTGTGTGTGTGTGTGTATTTTCGTCCACGCACGTACGCAGCAAGCTCGCAGATGGGTGTACGATTTGTTTATACAGTTATAATGCATAATGGCTGCGCTGCGCAGCAGATCGTTATTTTATTAATTTAATAAGCGCACTGGCGGCGACGACGGCGACACACACAACAGGTGCCACAACAGCGAGGCACCCCCGCCTGACGTTCACATGCCCAAAATGAAGTCACGTCCCGCACATAAATCAATTGCCATGAGAAGGATGCTGCGACGTGGCAACTGCACGACTGCATGCGTTACACACACACACATACACACACTTACAAAGATACTTGGAACGTATTAAAAATCCGGCAAGGATAACACGAGTCGCAGTTCTTGTTGTTGTTGCAGTTGTTGTTGTTGCTGTTGCTTGGCAAAACGACAGCTGGCAGCAGCGCGGGCAGCGATGGCGGCAAAGTAAGTAAAAACTGGCAGCCCGGCCTGCCCGTAAATTGAGCGCATGCAATGAAAGTGTAACGAGCGTTAATTTGTTTGTCAAGCGCGCCAAGTGACCGTCCCCACATCTAGTTTGGCACTCTCTAAATGCAAATTATGCGACTCTCAAACGAGCCAACTGGGCGCAGTGCCAAAAGGGAAATTGTAACACACGTTTATGCACTTACTTACAATGTTTAAACGACTCGTGCTACTTGAAACTAATTAATAAAAGCAAATTTGATTTACTTGCTTAGTGATGCAAGTTCGCTGGCAAATTGAAGTCGATACTTTTGCCGATAACAAGTGGCGGCTTGTCAATTAATACTGCAGGACACAGCACATAACCTTACAAAATAAAATCATGTTGCTCGAGATATTTAATAGAGTTGTGTGTAAACGATGCGAAACCTCTCACAATTAAGAGCCGATAAAATTGCCGATATTATAATTCAGGCAGAAGCACAATACCTTTCTTGATTACACCATGCCACTCACGATATTTATTATCGGCGATCTGCAATGTTTCGCGCAGCTGTAGAGTTATGGGACAATTTATTTAAGCTTGACTTAGTTGCTTATCGATTTGAAATGTTTTTTAATTGCATCAGCAAATGCAACTAACAAGTGAAACTATGCATGAGCGCTGTATAAATATGCAGGTTTATTATGTCGACTAACGATGTCGCAAATGTGAAGTGATATTCTTGCTATATTTGTTATACATTTACATACATGCACTATCATATTTGGAATTTATTTATTGCCAGCTCTCTTGCCTCTCGTCTCACCAGGTCAACACTGCAGTGGCGCCGTGCAGCAGCTGCGGCAAATCCCAGCCATAGCGACGCAGGACATGCAGGGCACGTAGCACATCGCGTTGGTACTGTAAAATAGTTCAAGTAGGAGATGTACTCTCCACATAATATCGATGTAGAAGCCACTCTCAATCACTTACGAGAGTGGAGCGCAGACGACTCTGGAATTCGCCGGAGGTCAAAGCATTGGAGAAGAGACCAAAGTTCGTATTGTACGCACGAGCATTGCGGGTAAAGGCGTGTACACGCTGCTTGGGCATGATGGCAAGCACATCCTCGAGGAATGTGTGACCACGCACCGCCTTGCAATTGCACGTTCCGTTCCTATTGAGTGGCAAGGGTAGAGAGAAACACTGGAAGATATCGACAATTTGGTTGATAGCCGACGTATTGACGCCCAAATCGCGCAAGTCCTCGAGCAGCGTCTGGAAGGATGCACTCTGCTGCAGCTGCTCGATCACCAGATTGAAGCGCGATGTATTATAGTAGCACACGGCCTTGCGGAACTTGGAATCACACTGATAATGCGCCAGGGTGAGATTCACAAGAGCATCCCTATCGATAAGTTCACGCAGAGCCTGGAAACTATCGCACAAGTCGCCATCGCGACCTGAGTTATCCTCGGAACCAGAGGGGGCTGTCGGGGGACATATAGTAGTCGTCACCTCATCCGCCTCAGCCGCAGGCCAGGATATTGCAAGCAGCAGACTACAACTAAGGACCAAATTCATTATTTGGAACATCCTCAGCGCTGGTACAAAAAATCAACTATTACTGTCGGTCAACGTGGAAGTTGCTTTTATAGCCAAGCTCGGGAGTGGACAATGCAATTACAAGAATATTCGCTTTCCATTCAGTCAACATCTTATCGGGTAATTAGACTAATTAACAGAAAGTTCCATTGCTCACTTATCAGTTAAGGCGCCGGAGAAAAACAAGTTGACATGCATGGAAAACACGTTGCACTTGTTGCATGTAAAACATCAAGTACAAATTAGCTGAAAATACGTATTTAAAGTATTTGCTCTTTGCCTCGCACAGACAACAATTAATGAAGTCTAAAGTGAAGCCTCTAGCAATCGAATTGGTTGCCAGGCAGATAATCTAATCAGAGTTGGGCGCTCTCGTTAATAAGCAATTAGCAACTGATTACTGCAACTCGCACTTCTCAGTCAATTCAGAATCGATAAAGCGATTAAAGCTTGAGTCGAACAACGATTTGCAAACTGCATTCATGGACATGGAACACTCTCTCTCTCCCTCCCTCTCTCTCTCTCTCTCTCTCTTCTAGAGTCCTTTAGTCGTTACAGAACTCAGGGAAACTGCAAATCACTTGGCAGAGCACACACACACACACACATGCATCCTAGACGGACGTCCGACTGGTCAGCCTAGTCTCATGTGTGTGTGTGTGTGTGTGTGTGTTTGATTGTGTGTGTGTGCGAGTCTCAACAGGGAAACTTAAGCTTTACTTAATTGCCATAGTAATTTCCAGTATTTCTATTGCAATCTGTACTTAGTTTCAAGCTCTCTGTCCAGTTCCCAGGCAGCTCAGGTACTTCATACGCAAAGCAATCAAAAACAAAAATCATACGCACCGTTGCCCTGCGCAGTTATTTATCCATACAGACACGCACGGACATGCACAGGTATTTACAGTTGTAAGCTAGGCTTTAACCTGGCAACAAAATAAGCATTTCGCAGTGCAAAATGCGAGTGAAGCGGAAATAAGTAGTTGACCATTACGTTCCGTGTCAAATGATGCGACCCGCCCACTTTTCTGGCTGCCTTTTTGGGGCTTTTCTTTCTTATTTTTGTCACACTTGTGAGAAATGCCATTTAAAATCAATTTCACCCAACTCCAATAAGCATGCGTTTCAAATGTTTCACATGCTATGATGAAAATTGGCATTTTTGCGTTGAACTTTGATAAAGGAAAATGTAAATTGTCATCAAGCAGATGTGCTACATACCCTGTAATTACATATATTTAAGTGAAGTGTATAAAACAAATCTATCAAACAGTTTCACCATTTCAGCTAGAGATGCCAGCTAATATCAATAAGCTCAAACAGCATTTCGATAAGAATTAATAAAAATACTAAACAGAATATCGATACTGATCAATGCAAACATAATAGAGATTATCGATAGGTTCTCTGATTATCGCTCATAACATCGCCAATACTTCTATATTTAATGCCATGTTATATCGATAACTCTTCCCTAATGACAGCCATAATCAATACTGTGAAAATAAACGCTTATCTATCATAAGCTTCACTCGCTTATCTTGAGAAACTCCATAAAAACCCGTAGTTGCAATAAATTAAACGCAGCTTTCTTTCTTTGCCACTTGCCCGTAAATCAATCCACTCGTTTAACCCTTCTCAAAGGTATACGCTGCACAGGGTATACACAGACACACACTAGCTGCACGTGCACGTGCACAACCTCAATGGCCCTGGCCCTCCCTGCCTGGCCACGGCCCTGGTCAAAGGTTAAGTTGAGCAGGTTACAAAGTTGTCAGCATGCGAGTCGAGCATGGAAAGTGCCTGGCAAAGTTTAATGGCAATTGGGCAGTGGCAGCGGCGGTGGCGGTGGCGGCACTGGGGATATGCAACATCATGATAAATCATTGGGGTTTTTGCCTGCGTTCTCGCTTAGCCTGACCCCGATGCGCTCAAATTGCCTGCTGTCCAACTTTGCCAGTGTGTACCAGTGTGCTCTGTACGTGTGAGTGTGTGTGTGTGTGCCTGCATATTTAAAGCATTTTATTAGTGCAGACACACCGCAAAGTAAGTGTGCGTCCGTGTGTGTGTGTGTGTGTGTGTGGGCAAAGTTAAAGCGGGCGCAGCTCTCTTAATTGCACGAGACAATGCGAAAAGTGTTGCCTACTTTCGGGCATGTACGACCAGTGCTGCCAAATGGCGCAATATGCTCTCGCTGTCATTTGCAATAGATTTTCATGTAATTAGTTTTGGCTGCTAATAAAATGTCACTGTCCGCACAGACCACAAGCAATTGAGCTGTTAGAATTGTTCGGCGTGCCCAATTGTGTGTGTGTGTCATTGTAAATGTGTGTGTGTTTGTGCCAGTGTAAAAGTGTGTGTGTGTAAATTGCATTTTTTGCTGCTTTGCTTTGGGGCTGTTTGAGATTTTGCGCATCAACCGCAAAACAGACGACAGCAAACAGACACAGACACACACACACATACATACACACAACTACAGCAGACACTTAGTATATAAATGCGTGAGTGTGTGTACATGACAATGGCAGCACAGCACAGCACAGTCTCATGTGCTATGCCATTTTCATTTCCCTGGATAATTTACTCAATTAGAGGAGAACTTGAAGGCTTTGTGGCATTTGGGAGAATCGCTTTATTATTGCACTCAAACAAGCAAAGGGGGCTAGAGACTAGAACAACTGGAATGGGAATGTGATGAGGATGGGGAAATGGCAAGTGGCAATCGACAAGGACAGGCAGACAGACAGAGAGACAGATAGAGAGAGAGAGAGAGAGAGACACTTCACTATCGACTGTCCCTGCTAGCGTATAATGCCGCCTAATGCTTGCAAACATACATGAGTCGTAGCCTCAGTGAAAGCTCTCTCTCTCAGACTCCTCGACAAAAGTTGTACGCCAAACACCAAACTAACGCCGATAAACAGGCTTAATTAGCGACAGAGCTCAAAGTCAACAGACTGGCGCATTAAGCGAAAATCTAACACACACACACACTGAGGCACACATGCAGCTACGCATACAAATAAAATTAATGCCATTGGCGCCCTTAGCAGCAAGTTTCCTATGGGGTCTCGTTAGGCTTAGCCCCTGCTCTAGCCCTGGATCAGGGTATGGCTCTGACTCCATCATTGCCTCGCCAGCTTAATTATGTGCAAGCAACAATGATATTTATATTATCGGACAGTCAATTTCAACTAACTGCGCTGAGACACCAGATTAGGCCAAGGTGAGCGTATTCCGGTCAAGTCCGGCTTAGAGAAAAGTCAAATAAAAGAACTTATAAATAAATGAGTAAACAGCGCATAATCGTGCAAAGCACGAGCAAAGTGGTATCTTATTAATACTAAAAGCATGCGCGACGAGAACTATCGTTTAGCTTAAATATTAAAGGAATGAGTAAAAAGCGAACAATCCTGGAACAGTGCATGTTAAGCTTATGTTGTATTAAAGCTATGTTATGTTAACAGGCGACAGTTATCGATAGGACTTTCCTACCTATCGGTGCTCTACAAATGTCATGCTGAATACACGCAACGATAGCGATAACTATCGGCAAAGTTATTCACTAGTCACGATTTGCGATAAACGGCTAACTGGTCAACGCTGTTGCAGCAGTTTATGCACACACACTGCATGGGAATATCCCGATTGGATTTAGGTACAAGATTAATGCCAAGTCATGGCTAACAAGCAACTTCAGCAGCTGTCAGCTGACAAATGATGTGAAGCTAAAATCAGTGAACCTTGTATATTTGCAAGACAAAGTCTAAATATCTAGTTGGCCATGTCGCAGTGCACTTGTGCTACAATGTGCATAAATTGTGCACATAAAGCTAGCCAAATTGTTGCACGACATCAACAACAACAACATAAAGCTGTTGACCTGTTGCCTGTTAGCTGAAAGTCAATGACAGTCCATTATTTTTTTGGGTGGAACGCGTTAGATGGGAAAAAGTCGATGGGACGCCATTGTTTTGTGCCAGCTAAACAATTAAAAAGGCAAATGGCGTACACAGGTAGACAAAGGCGGAGAACGACACGGCAAACATTGAATACAACAGAGGAGCGTCAACAGCAGCAGGAACAGCAACAACAACAAGATGGGGGGCAGAGAACAACATCCAAATGGTGCACACTCATGGCAGTCACATTTCTCAATTTTTATGACAGCTCGTTGTCTGCGAGTGTGTGAGTGAGTGAGTGTGAGTTTGTGTGTGAATGAGTGAGTGGGTGTGAGCGAGTGAGTGAGTGTGAGTTAGCCAGAGTGGGTGCTTATGTATCTGTGCACGGGGGGAAAAAGGTTTGCACAACACGATAAACAGCAAATAAAAAGGGAAGCTTGCTCGACTGCGAGTTGCTTTCAACAAAATTTAATTATTTATTTTATCTATGTATGTAATTTACTAACGTTCTTTTGCAGATGTACTTTTGAATTGTGAATAAAATTAAATAAATTTGACTATAACAAATATATAAAGTATTTGTAGCTCTTTATTCAACTTTTAATATTTGAAATTATCAATATTAATTTTATTTTATTGTACTTTACTTTTAGTCTACATTAAATAAATTAATTTATTATTAATAATGGACAGTAGTAATTAGATGCAATTTTCAAGAAGAATATTATAATAATTCCTATACATTTTAACATGATTAAATGGCACAAAGTTAATTCGAATAACTTTGAATTATTCATTACGAACACTTAAGTTTCAGTAGAGTTGCGTAAATTAATGAAACACCTGATTGAATTTAATCAATCAAAGACTGTGTTGGTGTCCTATTGTGCACCTTTAATGCTATTATAACTGTACAATTACTGCTCAAGCTGACTGTGTGTGCACAGCGAGAAGTCAGTTCCAGAGTATTTTCTGCTGCCAAGGAGCCTTATGGCACTGATTTCAGATTTTCAATGGCTTTTAATAACAGTTATGATAACGGTTTCGTGCATGGGCAGACGAAAGACGACACATTTGCCATTTACCTGTGGCGCGAAATAGAGAGAAACCAGAGACAGAGACAGGGTATCAATGCGGGCGAAGACAAAGCAAAATCTGAGCGAAACTGCTGCTGCCACCGTCACTCGGTCTAGACAAATTGAGCTCTTACGCATGCCACACACACACACACACACACACACACACACGCATATTGAGAGTCATCCAAGCAACCACCAGGAGAGTTGGCAGCCCACACACACGCACACACATAGATACAAAGGAGGAGGCAACAACTGCCTATGGGTGAGCTGTGTTTGCGCAGCTGTTGGCTTGAGGTTTATCACTTTAATGGCAGCCATATTTGCTGAGTTGAGCTTCCATTTCCATTTACTATCTGTGCGTACCTTCCATTCACCTGTCGGCGGCGCTGGTTTCACTGCTGCTTCCAAATTGGCAACATGAGTTGGCAAGCGCGGCGGCGAAAAGTAATTTGCGAGCAAATTATGATAAATTGAAATTGTGTTGTTGCTGCGCCGCCGTGTCGACATTGCACATCAATTTGTGCGAACACGAAGAAAGAGAGAATGGGAGAGGGAGAGCGCGGTACTAGTTCCTTGTAATTGAGAGCGAATCTACTAAGTTCCGAGCTTGCCGAGTTCGATTTGTGCGAACACGAAGAGAGGGATAAAGAGAGAGAGAGAGCGGTTTCAGTTCCTTGTTATTGAGAGCGGATCTACTAAGCTCAGAGCTCGCCTAGTTAAATTTGTACAAAAACAAAGAGAGAGACGGATACAAAGATTGGAGAAGTATAGTTCTAGTTCATTTTAATCGAGAGCGGATCTAGCAAGTTCCACAGCACAAGCTCAGCTTTTTCTAAATAAATAAATGAGCACATTATTTATTTATGAACTTTATTAAATAAACTCACTAGTTCAAAAACTCAATTAATTCGAACAAGAAGAGTGAACAGCGAAACCAAGAGAGTGGGACAGAGTGATTCGAGTTCCATGTAATTGAGAGCGTATCTATCTTTCAAGCTCGCCAAGTTCCGCCTCACAAGTTCCTGTTTTGAACACATTATTTATTTATGCACTTTATTAAATAAACTTATTCGTTTTTGATTTGAATTTATGTATTTTGGTAGCACACGAATTTACGAGGCAGCAACAACAACATAACAACAACAACAAGTAGGGTTGCCAAAGCAGCAATTGGCAATTGGAGGCAACCGATTGAATGAAATGCAAATCAAATTCCCTTTTCCCTTTCCTATGGCAATGCCAAGTGCAAAACCCTCTTAACGCAACGTGTTTACCACAAATAACTTAACTCAATCCGGACTGCAAAAATAGAACTTGCACAAGCTACAAATACAAATACAGATGCGAAGCTAGATTGAAAGCGAAGGAGTGTAAGGGAGAGAGTGAGAGTGAGAGAGAGAGCAGCAAAGACATTGCAATGCAGCTCAATTAAAATGGCATTAAATTCCATTTGGATTGCTTTTTCAAGCTGCCAACACTCATCGCCTATTTGGCCCACCTGCCTCCCCCGCTCTCCCTCTGCCAACACCCCACTGCATAACACTCCATCGCCTGCGTTGACATTGCCTTTGTGTGTGCGAGTGAGTGAGTGAGAGCATGAGTGAGTGAGTGAGTGTGCTCTTGTGCTGCAGATACAGAGCAGCTGTCTCTGCATTTGGGATTTGAGCCTGAGACAGCTGCTCAAACGTCTCGTCCCGCTCCCCCTTCCCGGCCTGCTACCAGCTGCATTCCCTGCTGTGGTCTTTTCCATGTCGCTGCATAGCTTTCAGCTCCTGCTACTTTTCTCGACAGTGGCCCAGAGCCAAGCAAGAATTCAAGCTATTTGTGCAGCAAAGCCATTTTGCCTTGTTGTTGATTTAATGGTGTCTGCAATACGCAGAGCATAGGCAGTGGCAGGGCGGGCAGGGAGGGGCATCTGCCGATTGCAATTGCGGCACTTTGCAGCTCGTAGTCAATTTAAATGGATTTTAATTTAATTTATTTGCTTAATATCTATTATGGCAATTTGTTTCATTTGGCAGCATTAGAAGCAGCAAACAAAATACAAGTGAATTTCAATTTAACAGCCTGCCGGAAAAGCTTCAATATTAAGTTGTTAAACAGACGCAACAACACACAAATAAACAATAAGTAAATTATGTTGCTGGCTTATGACACTATAGCTAGCTCACTCTATCAATTGTAGTAGAGCTGGACATCGATGTTGGCAGGGGTTTATCGATGTATCATCGATGTTTCTCTAAGCTCACTCTCAAATTGAGTAAACTGAGTAAATTAGGATCCTATAGTTATCCCACTCTAACTACAGTAGTATTTTAGCTAGCTTACTCTGTCCTGTGCGTACATGTTACTCTCTCTGCTCTCCCAAACGCAATCTCTCACGAACTAGTTAAACTAAGCCGAGATCATCTTGCTATCTCGTTCTGTCTTGTGAGGTGCGTTAGAGCGTGCCTCTCTCACACGCTAGTTTAAAGGAGAGCAAGTCACCATACAGTGTGTACACACAATGCGACTAAAAAATAAATAACATATACGTTTGTTGTTGCTCAGTATCAATCTCTTTATTCCGACAAGTGATGCCAGGTTGCTTTACATGCACACACACTGACACGTCCATCGAAATTCGCTCGCGACTGTTGTTGTTGTTATTGTTGTTATACAAAATTGAATGCATATGGTCGATGGAGCTATATTCACCTATCGAATGCTATTAAGTATGCATCAGAAGCGTCAGCGCGACGCTGCAGTCCGTAAAACGTGTGTGCTGCCAGTGTTACCTGTTAAATATTCAAAATCATATGCATGAGGCAACACTGTTCTGTGGCCAAGAAGGGTGAGGGTAAAGAGGGATTGACACACCTACCAACACCTATGCGGAGCTATACACACACACACACTCACACTCTCTCACATACACAGCAATTTGTTCGTTTGCATATTTGATTTGTGTTTGTTTGTTTGTGTGTGCAATTTATGTGGCATTGAGAACTTTAGCGTATTTGACATGTCTGTACACTCACACACACACACACACGTACTTAGCCACACACAAACAGACTCGTAAATATGCCAAAGCGGACATGTAATTCAATTTATATGCATGGGAGACACACAAACACACATACAATTCTGTTATACTGTTGTTGGCCCCACTAAAATACTTTAATCTAATGCATAACAACAAAAAGAAAGTAAAACGAAAAACGGCAACAGTTTGCACTGACAGGGGAGATGCCCTTCAACTGTGCTCCCTAATCCCGGAGACAAGCGAACTTACACATGTACAAACACACAGATACAATGATACAGATACAGATATAGTGCATGAAATATGCAGAGTGCTTGTTATTTAAAATATTTATTATATTTGCGTATTTACAATAAATACAATTGGGGATTAGAAGTAAAGTCGAAGGCCCAAAGCCAAAGCAAACTGATTGCAGGGGAATGTGATTCCCGTTCGACAGCGCCTTTAGGTATGCTATAGAAATTTTGAAGGGAATTCAAGTGACAAACTGAATTAGTTTGGGACTAAACTAAAGACACATGCGCTAATTAAATACCATCCAACTCGTGCCAAACGTGCTTACTTTCCCTTTGACATTTGACCTTATCTGCGTACCAAAGAAAACAATCAAAGTCGCCGACTGACTGACAAAGTGTCTGTCTCTACTCTTTATCTGTGTGCCAGGCCACAAATTGCTAATGTTTGTTAATCTTTGTGTTGCCGCTACGGGGCACCTTATTGAGTCTATGTAAATAAAGTAAGCAATTTGCCTAGAAGACGATGCGGTTAACCCGACAGAATTCTCAGAAACGACTTGTACCTCACCTTGATTACTCTGATGCATTTCTAGATCATTAAGCCAGCCGTCTAAATACCATTAGCAGCCATGTCAATATGCCTGCGTGGGTGTGTGCTTGTGTATGTGTGTGTGAGTGCCAGCTTTGCCCACACACAAGCCAGAGACAGTTGGCCAAAATCTACACGTGCGTGCATGCTTGAGGTATGTTCACTCGTGTGTGTGTGTGTGTGTGTGTGTGTGAGCATCACTTCCGGTTGACTGCACTAACACATACACAGTCTGTCCCTCCCCCTCCCCACTTGGAGAAGTCAACTCATTTGCCGCCTAATGGCAAATCACTGTGCCGCCAATGTGTCCAACGGGGCAGCAGCTGTGCCACACACACATACAGCCACAGTCTCTCTAGGTTCCTCCATTCTAACCACAGCACCATCATCATCATCATCTTTATCAGCATCCCCTTCATCATCCTTGTCCAGCGGTCTGTCAATGTGTTGATGACACTTGAATGAGTTTTGCACTTTTGTTGTTGATTTCGGCGTCTTACGCTAAATTGCGCATATTATTTATACATAAGAAATCAACTGACCATAAGTTTTGTGTATTAGCTAATCGTGCAGTGGCACCAAATAGCGTTAAAATTGCGGTAAATTAAAGTTTTATACTCGTAATTCGCACATTAAAAAGCGAAGTAATTGAGTCACAACTGTCTGCTAGGGCATGCAAATAGAGAAAGACTATATGCACTTATGCTGTAAATTACTTTTCAAATTATTCAAGTCAATGTATATTTCAAACATCTATTCGTAATGAATATATCTTCAATATATAAATGCTTTGAAATCAGTGAATTAATATGCAGTGACTCAAGCAATTGTATTTCCACATTGAAGTGTTTGAAACAAAATACGCTTCCAGTGACGCATAAGAATGTTTTTAATTGACGTTCGATAAGGCGAGCTTACGCACATTATACTTTTTTAAAGAATCGCACAGAGTAAATTGTATTTATCATGTTTATATTTTTTATGTTTTGTATCGTAATATGATTGGTGAATTGATTCGCACACTTTAGAAAATTCAAGAAACTCATAAAAATGTTTTTAATTGCTGTACGCACAGTACAGTTCAAAGGAAGGTTAGTAAGGGAAGGATGCATCGTAGACACGATAAGGTGTACAAGTATATTCGTAGTCAGCATCAAAAGCAGACTCCATTAAGCCCAGTTCGTCTGTCCGTCCATCCGTTTAAAGGCAGCAACATCAGCTTTTCTGAGACGTAGATGTATTCAATTGGGCATACATACCTATAGATGAAGACCATATTCAGCAAGCCATCAAATTTCGTTATTAAATTTTATAATGAAACTGAAATTATTTTCAAAATTAATCGTATGGTATCTTACTGCCTGTAGCGCTCATTACTTGTTTATCTTTGGAAGTACTGCACAATTTTAACGGCAGTTTAAGCACTTGGTTCCACTATAAATCATGATTCTCCCGGTCAGTTCATAAGGAACTTGACGCTGTTGGGAAACTGTCGCTAATCTGGCCGCACACACGAGTGGGACGCGCATTCCGATGTGGCTTGTGCTGATAAGGCAGATTTGAATGGCGCTTTCGCAATGGAGAAGGCACTGTGGCACTGGCTGGGAAAAGGGGGTTCTAACCCCTGACACATTAAATTGCAATTACACGACAAGTTGCTGTGCAAATGTGGGTGAGTGGGCGTGGCCGGGCAGAGCATTATGCGTACCTTTTTGTGTGTACATTGTGAGTAGATGACGTCGACAAGCAGATTGTGTATATAGCGTATATATTATATATTTACTTAATCAACTGCAAGTTTGTACATGATTAATGTGTGTGTGTGTTTGTGTGTTTGTGTGAGTAGTTAAGCCGTAAGTCAAGTGAGCTTTAAGCGACGCTGCAGTTTGTTAATATAACTATAAATATGATAATAATAATATACATCAGGCATTTGCTGGTCACGCTTAACAGAAGTTATATATATATGGTAACTTAGCCTAGCTTAGGACTAACCACAGTGCTTGGATACCCTATCAGTTGGTTGCTTGTTGGTTGGTTTGCTTGTTGGGTGGTCTTGTATTTGGATTTGATTGCTTAGCCGATTCGATTCAAGACAAAACGAGCGCTAAACTAAAGTAAACCTGCTTTTTCTTTTTAATTAACATCACATGAAATTCGGTTTCCCTTTCCTCTCCCTCCTTTCAATAGCAGCACCAACTGGGATGTTCCACCTCGCCCAGGGCAATATGTTCAATGCTCCACGAGGGTGTCTCCAGTCGCCCCTCACCCGTCGTCTTCACATCCTGGCCATCCACGGGAATACCGATATGCACATAGGGCAGGCGAAAGGCGCCGTTATCCTGGTTCCGTGAGGCCAGTGCTGCGGCTGTGTAGCTGAAGGCGGTGTTGCCATTGGTGTAGGCCAGCGAATCACTGGACTGAAAGGAGCGCAGCGAATGACTCTTGCCCTCGTCGGCCAGTCGCACCAGACCCAGCGCCGTGGAGAGAAACACCTGCTCCAGTCCCTGATCTGTTTCGGTGGATGTCTCAAAGTAGGTGGCTCCTATTGAGCTGGCAAACAGATATGCCTCATCACGTGACACTGCACGCAATCCCTGCATATCCATCTTGTTGCCCACCAACGTTAGAATCATCGGATCCTGCACGTTGCGATGCAATTCCTGTATCCATGACTTGATTTCCGTGAAGGTCTTGTACTGTGTCAGATCAAAGACCAATATGGCAGCGTTCGCATTGCGATAATACATGGGAGCGACGGCCCTAAAGCGCTCCTGTCCGGCGGTATCCCAGATCTGAAAGGGGAAGAAGAGCATGAGAGGAGGATGAGAAAATGAACAAGAGAAAGAACTCAATTACAGCTTCAACTTTAATTTAGTCATTCCGCGTTTATTCAGCAATTTCGCCTGCGCTTTCCCACAATAATCATAATAACAATCATAACAATAGCGATGCGTAGTCCCCTCTTCACCTCCCCTTTAGCGCACTTCAAATCTTCATAAAATTCCTTAGGGGTTTTTTGCTTTTATTCATTTCGGAGCGGGGGCAACGACTTGTCCAGAAGACAAAAGAGCTGAACAACAAATCTCGATGCCACTACAAGATGCGCCACATAAAAAGCGAAATCGAAATTGCGCCAAGCGCCAAAATATATATTGCCAGTGAGAAAGGGGTGGCAACCCTTGCGCGGGGATTGAGCAACTGTTAGCTTATCAATAAACTATAAAAAAAAGAAGGCCAAAAAGAGAGAGAGAGAGAGAAGAAGGAGAAACACAAAGTGCAGTGGACGCAGAAATTGCAATAATAAAAAAGCAAATAAAATGAGCGAAGAATAACAAAATAAACAGCATGAGAAGCCGCGCTAGAGTCCCAGTGGCAACAAAAGCTCAGATTACCTTGGACGCTAAAGCCATCGATAAAGTAAATAGGATTACAGGGGGTAAGCAAGAAGCAAGTGTAGGGGTGAAAGGGGGAGGGCATAAGACTGAAAGTGGGTGCTTCATATGGCTTTGTTGTACTAACTTGTAATTTGATTTTGACATCATCCAAGATGATGTTGCAGGTGAAGAAGGAAACGGCTATCGTTGGCTCCTCGTTGCGATGCAGCGCGTTCTTTATATACTTGATGACTAAGCGGGATTTGCCCACACCTGGAAGACAAAGAAGGAAGAGAATTCACTGTAAATTAATTAAAAAGAAAATGTGCAAAACAATAATGAGCCATGCAACTTGGTAGTGTTGTCTACAGGGTTGCCTTAGCTGTGTTTGTAGAGTTTCAGCAGTAATGTAATAATATAAATAAATAAATACTTTCAAAATAAATCATTGAAACACACTAGACTTGTTTAATAGGTTGTAATGAATGTATTTCCAAAATATTATAGAAATCGAGTTGGTAATTTGTTACTTTCAGCAGTAATTTAAATGATTAACCCATTTACATGAGCTTATATCTTACTACTTTGAAGGTAGTTCATTAAAACTCTCTACACTTCACTTAAAGGTTGTAATGAATGTACGTTCAAAATTTCATTGAAACCGAATACGTAATAAAGAAGCTACATAAAGTTCTTTTCAACCCATCTATGTATGTATTTAGGTCACAATGATAAGCAGCATGTTCAACTAAGTTGAAACCGTAATCCCCATGTCTAATTAGCAAAGTTGATTCAGGCCTCCCCACACAATAAATGGGCGTATTTCTTATCTGTGAAACAAAAACAACAACATTTAATGAAGGTAAGGTAAGGCAAACAAAAGGTGCTATTGAGACGTAGACGAGAGTCGTAAACAGGTGATGGTGATAAGGAACCGGGAACTGAATCAAGTGCGCTACTCTCTATATATGTGCACATAAATATCATTTCGATTCAAACAGACGAACGACGATTCTTTGTTATTCCATTTCTGTTTGTCGCAACTGCTGCGAAAAGTCCCCTAAAAGTAGATACGATACCAGGAGCTGACTCATCGTATAGGAAAAACGAGCAGATTAAGCACAAATAAAAAATAAAAAAAAATAATATAAAGTATGCGTATGATTTTAAATCGTGCATGGAGAACGTCGTTGAACGAACTGAAAATGGTCTGATATATAAAAAAATATACGGAGGGGAATTCTTTATAATGCACATGCAGCGGAATCAACTGTAGACTGTCAAATTAATGGAACACTTTGTTTGCTTTGGAACAACGTTGGTGATAGAGAGGGAGAGAGAGATAGACACCCAGAGAAGTTCTTCACAGCCAAGGCAGACTGTACTTTGCATAGTTTCAACTGCTAAACTTGCTGACCTTGCGAATTAGCAATGTCTTTGGGGTTTGAAATCGAATCAAATCGAAATTGCGTAGAATTTCCTCGCCGTTTAGGGTCTTCAAGAACCCACAGTGCCTGGCACGGCTTTCCTAGGGTTGCCGAGGTTAACCACCTACGCCTCCCGCAAAGCTTTCAAGGCTGTTGTCGCCACCGCTTATCGATTCGCGCCGAAACTGGAGCTCAGCTCAGCTTGCAGCTGTTGGGTAAGGTTTCTTTCTTATCTGGCTGAAATTGTTATTGCCTATTGGGGAGCTACGCTTCGACACTGCCTTGGAGATTGAAGTTCAAAGTCATTAAAATGTTTCTGGTTTGAATTGCATTCACTGCTTGTGGTCTGTGTGTGTTTGTGTGTGTGATGGATGAGCTTACCTCGCGAGCCAAGCACAACAACTTTGCCCTCAATTCCGCGCATTTCATTGGCAATCAGTGGCTGGTTGACATGGCAGTGTCTTATTATTGTTATTATTATTTACACATGTAAAGCGATTTTGTGTGTTGTTGCTGTTGTTTTTGGTTCCAATGTTGTTTGTTGTTGTTAAAATGCGAAACGCAGCATTGTTGTTGCTACTGCTGCTGCTGTTGCTCCACAACAAATTGTATAACTGGGCGATGGCTCTAATCGGGACACTCGAAATGGAATGAATAATGCACTTGGATTGTTGTTTATTGTTTACCAGAGCGCTTGTTGCACTTACAAGTTGTTTCCTTTCGCACTGAATATAATATAATAATTGTGGACTTTGTGGATCTGGGACTGTAGTGTTTGTGGATGATTACATTGTCAGCTGTTCACCAGGGCTGCATGTCACTAAGGGAAATAGTCACGACATTTCTGCATAGCTGTGGTTTTCGTTTAACATATCGATTTGTTGTATTTTATATGCGTTTCACCCTCCTTTGATTCATTTTTTAATTTAAGTCTTATACAATTATCATGAAATTTATTGTGCATTGAGATTATTCTCGTATCAAACAACGCAATTTGATTTGCGTTCAAATAACATCGCGAAACTAAATCGGTGGTGTGGGTATCGGCATGTAAAAGTACTCGAAGGTATCGATAATTATACATCGCAAAAGTAACATTTCATTTCAGCTGACATTACCGAGTGACCAGATTTTGAAAACGAATATTGCCTTATTTTCATATGCTAAGGTTCCACTCCGTTTACTTACAGTTTACGTTTGAAATTACATTAAGCGTTATTCGATCATTTATTTTGGTTACGAAAACATACAACATATAAGTTTAGTTCGTTGAGCGTTTAGGTAATACCAATGTCAATAACTTTTTTTTAAATTTGGCGCGCATATCCTCTCAATAATCACGCACGACAACACAAACCCAGCTTTCCATAGTGATAAGAGCATAACAGCTGTTACTGAAACTTGAGATGTGTGCATGTTAATTTAACAGCAGCACAACAGCTGTTCGAACAGAGAATGAGAGAGTGAGAGCAACCAGCATATTGTGAGTACATTTTAATATAATATATATACAATTTCAACAATACTCATATATAGTTTCATATATTAAAACATTTGCAATAATTGTTCTGCTGTTACGCGTTACTTATCGTTCCTGCCTAAAAAAAAAGTGTTTCCCGTCCCTGGAAACAGTAAAAAATTTTGCAGCACTACATCGAGAAGAGAGAAAACATTTGGAGCCGGTGAAATCTAAGGACGCCGACAAAGTTGACATTAGAGTTATTCAAAATATAATGTTAAATCAAGAATAACTAAGGATTGAAAATGTCTGCCCAAGAGGATGAAGAAAGGCCGGCAGTAGCCGAGGAGGCGCCAGTGCACGATTACATCGAGCTGAAGACGAAGGAGGAAGTGGAGGCTCTGGAACCAATGCACGCCTGTGCATATATTGAAAAGCTGCACGAAATCATAAGGAAATACGACAAGAAAATCGCAGTGTACAAGCAGAAACTAAAGCCTTTTGTGAGGTGTGCTAAGTAATAAAAATTCCCATTACTAATTCCCACCCATACACATTGCAGATGAATCAAGAAATCAAGAGCTACGATGAGAATGGCACGCAGGTCGAAATCGGAGACTGGCAGAGTGAGAATAATACGGAGCTGGTGGGACAACAAGTGGCCGAAGAACGTGAGTTTAAAACAAGGAACAATATATGTCTTTTATTAATAATATTAAATGCTACAAGCTTTTGATAATTATCCAATGGCTGCTGCTGCCACAGTTGCTGAGCGTTCATTTCGTTTTGCTGGCAACGGCGGCGACCAACGCTGCCCCGCGCCCCGAACCGTCCTCAGACAACATGATGTCAAACTCCTTGTCCGCCTTGACCAGCTTATGCATAGTTTCCCTTATGTAGGCATCGAAATTCGGATGATAACGATACACAGAGCCATCGATACCGACCACAACTTTGCGATCATTGATTCTGTTGACCAGTCCACTTGTTCCGATGGCCACAAGTGTGCCTGCCCGCTTGGAAATACTCTCACAAATGTATTTGAGCTTCTGGCAATCCTCCACAGTCGCCTTCTCAATGCCAAACAGCTGTTTGACAATGCGTCTTGTTGCCGGGCAGTCGGGGAAGGTGTCAGCTTCCACCTCCGAAATGTGTTTGGTCTCCACAATCTCCACGTTGTTACGGAGGAAGGCAATGTGTTCCTCCCGCTTGTTGCTCGTCTTGAAGATGATGTTCCTCTCCAGTGCACGTATGAGTACAAGGCGCACCAGCTCCCCTTGATACATGCCTCCAGTCATTTTCTCAAAGAGCTGCTCCGAACGATTGATCGATTTGCGATCTATTTCAATGTCATATTCCGTACGCACAAAGTCCAGCTGTCCAGCCTCCCCAAAGGCGCCCCACTCCACGTTGATAATGATGTTTTTCTGAGTACGCTTGAATTGGGGCTCCAACAGATCGACATTGTTCACATCCTCCACATAGCAGGCATTGCAACCGGTGCCCACAATGACGCCCACACGGCAGTCGGGATTGCGATGGGCACAGGACATGAGGGCACCCGTAGTGTCGTTGAGAATTCCCACTACAGCAATTTCCACATCCCCACGCCGTTGGATGGCATCGTGCAACATGAGGCCAACATCCTCTCCCTCAACTCCAGGACAACCGTAGCCCTTTGTCCAACGCGTTAGCATTGCCTCCTTGAGGCCCACCTGAACGCAGGGAAACGAGAAGGTGAATCCCAGCGGCAAATACGAATTGCTCATGTCGTGTTTATCCACAAACTTGGCCAAACAGTCGGCAATGTGATCGAAGAGATCCACACCGGGGCCAACCATCAAATCTTTGGGCACTGCATAGATCTGTGACTCCACTGTGGCATCATGATGACCTTTGAGCGTGACAAGGAGCACTCGGAAATTTGTGCCACCCAAATCCAGTGCCAAATACTTTCCCATCTCATCCCCTGTGGGCAAATCCTGCACATAAGTTGGAAAGCATTTTGTGCTTGCCTGCGCGTGTGTTGTCTTCCTCAATCCCTTGGCAATCTCACAGCAGAAACGACTGTATACCTCTTGCACCTGATAGTCGCTGAACACAAAGGGTTGCATAAGTTCTCGCACCTCGACATCCAGCATTGTGTTTTTGATTTCAAATTTAGCTTCTTGCTCGACCGACTGCTTCGAACGATGAGTAACGACTAACTAGACTAAGCAGGGCCACTTGTCTCACCGACGACAGCGGCGCGTCGTCGAAGTCGTAGTCGTAGTCGTAGTCGAAGCCAACGCCGACGCCGACTTAGTGCCTTGCACCTGATAAGAGAATTTGCTCAGAATTTTGTGCTCCTATATTGCAATTTCTCCCCCCGAAAGTCAGGTGCAAGCTAATCTCTCAGCAATTAGTCGCAGGGAAAAACAAAATCTGAAAATCAGCTGAAAATATCAATATGGAATTTTAAATAGAAATGCGCAACGTATACTTAACGCCAGCTTTGGCGATAGTGCGATCGGTAATTATTGTTTCAAATTGTTTTCTGGCTAAGCTTCTTGGACTTTCGCAAATTATATAAACAAACTCTTTGACGTGTGTTAGTTGACTGGGTGTAGAGCTGTTTCTAATTTTGTTTCGTTTCACGTTTTCTGATAAACCGCGCTTATCATATTACACGCACCTCTACGCTGGGAACCCTCCGCCATATAAAATGGCGCCTGAAGGTACGCCCCATAGATATGAACTCTTAACTTGCAATTTTTCCCCCCACAATGAAAAAGGAGACTAGTCAGTTAGTTAGGTAGTTAAGTTCTGCAAACGCTGCTTTCTCTTCAATTACTTTATTGTTCCATAAACGATCGTTAACGCGTGGTATATTCTGACTACACATATGAAACTAAAAACAACATCCGCACGTTTATAATATTTGTTTTTTTGAAAAAGAGCGCGGGCGCGTTTATTTAATATTATGTTTGTGTGTGTTTGGCTTTCTGTGTTGTGCGTCAAGCATACATACATACATGGAGAGCCTTAGAGAGATTAGCGCCATCATAGCTCTGCCCCAGCTCGATTTCTCAAGGTGGTACAGGGGACAGAGCGCGACAGAGGGCAACGCTCTGCCTGTCCGTCCCATCATGATGTAAGCAGTTTGACAATCGCACATATATTCACCTCGCATCGTAAATCGTAGTTTGTGTTCTCTGATAGCGTTAATTTGTCGTTGATTAAAATTATATTTGCCTTGGATTAAAATGGTGTTTTTCATGGAATTAAAACAATTAACAATAATTTCTTTTTCAGTTTCGGCCACGGATGCCTTCAGTTTTGTGGATGAAATGCGTAAGACCGCTAAGCATGCTGAGAACCTGAAGAACATGATCTATGAGCCCACCTCGGGCATGTACTACGATCCGAAAACAAGTTACTATTATAATGCGGTAAGTGTTTTACAACAACCCCTAACAGCGTCGCAATCTTTATGACGTGTGTGTGTGCCTTGCAACGCTCACGCTGACGGAGCTAAAGGTGCAGTTCCGTTGCGCTGTTTAGGAAGGTTATCACCAACGATGAACCTACACCACATCACTACGCCCCTAGGCTGTAATCACCTAAATTAATCGCGCTGTCTCTCTCTATTTTTTTTTATAGGAATATAGGCTTTACTACGACGGCAATACGGGCAACTATCTGAACTATAATCACACTACAGATTCATATGATTTTTATACAAAGCCCGATGTGAGTGTGTGTGTGTGTGCGAGCGAGAGAGCAAACAAACGAATGTGACACTTCTCTGACCAGATTAACCAACCAACAAATTTTTGTTTTCCTCCTTCCTTGTACTTACAAGTCGTGCGGGCAACGAGAGAATCGCGATCAACGAGATCAATGCGTTGATAGTAGATTTTTAGCACTATTTCGCGCACTAAACGTAGATCGAATGCGTAGCAATGCGTTAGGTAAGCGATGAGGACCAGAACGTGCGATAAAAACGCGGATTTCTTTTCTTCTCATTTGCTTTTAGAAACGCAGCAACGGTGGCGGTGATGAACAAGGTCTTGATAAAGATGGTGATGATCAGAACGAGGATGAGGCCAACGATGACGATGAAGTCGAGTTCGATGAACATGGTGGGGTGATAACTGATAAGAAAACCTTGAAGAAGATCAAAGCCAAGAAACGAAAGATTGAGAAACGTGCTGCGAAGGCCAAACGCAAATCTAAGAAGAAGCATAAGAAGAAACAAAAAAAGAAAGATAAGGAGCGTCGTCGCAAGGAAAGGAAAAGAAGTAAGCGGGTAGAAGGAAGTGACGACAATGATGAAGATGACGAGGATCACGAGAGGAATTCTAAACGTGCTCGCAAAGCTGAAGTAGAAGATGGCGAGCTGACAGTATCCTCGACTTCAAGCTCTAGTTCCGAGTCCTGCGACGAGGAGGAGGGTGAGGAGGACAACAACAATGCTGATGGAAATGTGCCGATGTTCAAGGCTGCTGGTCGCTTTCAAGGTGTCTAAGAAATTTGCGTTTTTATCGCACTGGTCAATGAATCTTTCACATATGCTAATGCATCCTTCTCCACCTGCAGACATTGCCAAGGAGTATCCGCCTTCGTTGAGAATCATTGTGCAGGAAACGCACATCGATCAACTGACTGTGGGCAGTCTGCATCTCATTACCTACAAGGGCGGCTCGCTGGGAAGGGAGAGGGGCACACGATGTCATTATACCCGATCTGAATGTGAGCAAGTGTCATTTGAATTTCCACTACGACATTAAGCAGGGTATCTACAAGTGTCGCGATCTGGGCTCCCGCAATGGAACTGTGTTAAACGGCACACGAATGTCAGAATCGAAGACAGCTAGCGATGCTGTGGATCTCGTGCATGGCAGTGTGATAACCCTGGGTCAGACCAAGCTACTCTGTCACATACACGAGGGAAATAGTACTTGCGGCTTGTGTGAGCCGGGTCTGCTGATTGAGACGCCCACATCGACAGCTTCCACATCATCATTCAATGCGAACACAATGCTCTCGCACAAGGAACAGCTGAAGAAGCTGCAAAAGAAATATGGCCTAGAGAATGAAAGTGAGTAATGGAGGAAGAGAGAGAGAAGGAGTTGTAATCAATCTTTGTTCTACAGAATTTGTTGAGTCCACTGCAAATGCAAATCCCAACTATAATGATCGCAGCGCACAGAGACGCATAAAGGTGGGCAGCAGCACAGACAAGGAAAAGACTGAGGTGGCCTGTGTGAATACGTAAGAGGAACTCTTATATCTTTATAGTTTCATATACGATACCAAACTTTCCTTTGCAGTGAAATAGCCAGCTCCAACAAAGGCTTTAAAATGCTTAGCAAACTGGGCTGGCAAAAGGGTGACACCTTGGGAAAAAGTAATCAGGGATTGCTGGCGCCAGTAAGTTGAACTATAGATTGATTGATAAGTCGATTGATTGTATCGTTAGCCTTGCACTCTTATGCTCTATAAGCAATGCTTATTAAATCTATTTTCTGTTCTTCCCCTAGATCAATGTGGTGGCTAACGAGGGCACCACCGGCCTAGGCAGCAGCGATCCCCCTTTGCCAGGCAGCAACTCACGCCCAATGGACAAACGTAAAATGGCCAATCTGAAGATAACCCAGGCACGTTATCAACAGGCCAATGACATCTTCAAATTATCCGAGGAGGATAGTGAATAATAATAAAGAAAAAAAAGAGGCTTTTTAAGTTTGAAACACATTTAATTAACAATTACTCATACATTATGTTGTCATATATTTGTATATATGTATATAAATATAGATATGAGTATACAGACGACGTATACGTATATTATGTATTTAATAAGATAATCTTGCTATATAAGGTTAAGCTATCAGTCAATTAATTAATTTAGTTTCGCTCATAAACAAACAAAAAAAAAAGTACAATAATAGAAAAAAAACCTTGCAGAGATCATAAGAAATTAAACAGAATATTTATAATATTTTGTAAATAAATAAAACTAATCGAAAACGAAGCGCGATAAGCCAATCGTGCCAATCGTGATTTGTTTAAATTAATTACGAATTATGAATTAGTTTATATATGTTTAATACAAAAGCCTCTTAAGATATGTTTTCTGGTGTTGCATAAGAAATGTTTGTTTGTAATAAGTAATCATGTTGCCGCTGTCGCTGTCGCCGTCGCTGTTGTTGTTACTGATCTTGTTGCTACTGTTGTTGTTATTGATAAACGTGTTGATAACGAAACGCGCTAATACTTTGCTATGTATGTATGTATGAATGTTTGATTATATTATGTTTTATATAAACGTATGTATTTTTAGTGGAAAGTCATCTAAGTCTGCCACGTCTACAGCACACACACACACTCGCACACAAACACATTAACAGAACGCAGAACAATAATCTTTGGATGTTGGAACTACACAGAAATGTCTATATATGTTTATATAGTATATGTATGTATATGTATATGTATGCTAATGTGATTTATAATAATAATAAGTATATTTCGCTAATTTTTGATCTAACAGACGCCCGTCGATCGCACGCCAATGAAGAAGCCCGTCGCACATGAATCCTTGCGCATCTCACACCACGAATTGTATGTGTGATTATTGTGGCCACAGATTTTATCTGCCCGAAACTGCAATATGAAGGGGGTATGAAGGGGAACACTGTCAGTTTAACTTTATGAGCACTAAATGCTGTTTGCTACCCACCGTACGTTGCTGCTTGCGCGCGCACTTGTAGCGACAGGAGACGCAGCGCGGCTGATGCGTCTGCAGGTCCACCAGGCAAGTATCCTTCGGGCCGCACTTGATGTCCGCACAGGTGACGCGGTCCGCTGCAACAACAACAGAAAAGAAAAGGAGAGAAAATCGTTAAAATAAATTTTACGAGTCATACATTTAAAGCAGATCTCGGGGAACTTCAGTTTTTAAGTTTCTTTCTTATGTTTTTTTTTTTTCTTTCGGTTTTTTATTATTTTTTATTTTTATGTCTGGCAATTTCAGGTTCGCCTTTTAGTGGCCCCTTGCGCGCATATCCTGGCCAAAAAATCATGTGAACTTTGGCAGGTGTTGCCTGTTGTCTCAGACTGTCTCCACTGAGATTTCGCGTATGCAGACGGCAGCTGGAAATTTTATTCCCGCTTTTGGGAACGTGAAAAGACTCTTGAGACGCGCAGCTGTGAATGTTTGTTCTTGCAGCAGAAAACAGCAGCAGCAACTCAAATGCTTGGTAAGGTTTGCATAATTACTTTTTATGTGCTTCACTGAGGTATTTTTTATAATTGGTATATACTAGTTTTATGTTATGTATCATCAAATTTCAAGTGTGCTTTGAAGGTATTTATGTTAGGATGAGGTTAATAGTAGAATGTTTGCTTGGGCAGTTTTATAAATTTAATTAGTAATCTTTGGATAGACACTTATGGTATGAAGCTGTGTTCATGATTTATAATAGTTTTCATATAACTTTATTATAATCTAGAAAGGTCGATATTATTGAAATTCTCTTAAGAATGATTGTAGCTGTTCCAGTTTATCTCACCTTCACTTTCTACACCATCACATAGTTTTATTTCCCACATTAATTTACATTTAGGTCCAACTTTATAAAACTAATAAGGTTCTTTGTTATACAAATTTTATTTAATTCTATAGAGATTCTAAAAGATCTCTTCCATTTCACTTTATATCAATTCTAACTGTCCATCAAATATGTTTACAAATCTCAAACAATCTAATTTTTTATTAGAAGAACTTTGTATGTTCTAGAACTCATATAAAAATTGATCTGCTCGCTGATTTTTTAAGAATTTTTGCAGCTTTCCCAAATGTTCTACCACTTCCACTTTATACACTACCTAACATATTTTTCTATCCCATATTATATTTAAACTGTTAACTTATTTCTTTTTTATAAGAACTTCCTACCTTATGACCTTCCTTGTATATTCTATAAGATCGATTTTCTCGAAGCTGTCTCAACATTTGCCACAGCTGCCCCAGTTAATCTCTGCTTCAGTTCATTTCCTCACACAATTTCCCCCCACCTGCTGCTCCTCAACTCTGTTTAAACTGATAATACATTTATTATAGTTATTAATTTATTTACTAGCATAATTGATTATAGCTGTGTCTGCAGTGTCCGCCTGGGCAGAGCATTTGCTAGTTCAACATGCTCGTTTATTGTCATTTCTCGCGGCGATCATTGCTCAAAAAGCGCTTACAGCTGTTTTGGCTGTTTTAAATTGGGTGTTGTTGTTGTTGTTGTTGTTGTCGTTGTGGACCCGGTCCGCTGCGGACACTGCAATTTTCAACGCTGCCACATTATTCACACCACAGGCAATGGCAATATGTACACGTACGTGTGTAATGTATGAAGAGCCCGCCCCGTTCTTGACATGCGCAAGACGGTAGCCAAGTGGCCCAGCCAAGCAGCCAAGCAGCCAAGTGGTCAAGGCGAGGCGAGGCGAGTCGGAGCCAAGAGCCAAGAGTCAAGGCAGCCAAGCGGCGCAGTCGCAAACGCCACGCAGACGGCGGAGGCAGCTGAGGCGACTTGGCAACAATGTTGCAACAAACGCCCCTGAGGGAAATGTTGTGCGCAATTGCTTAGCTTGGCTGCGGGTATGCAGATATCGCCCCAGACATGCCTATATATACATATACATGCATGCATGTATATGTGTGTGAGTGTGTGTGTGTGTGTGGCAGCTCCTGGCTACGTTGCTTGGTGCGTGAAAGGTTCACCGCCTGCCGATTCGTAACAGTTAAAGTTTATTAATTTCAACTGCCAATTTTCACTGCAGGCCCAACGTCCTTTGTTCCCCCTTAGTTCTGCCCCTCTGCCCCTCCCCTGCCAGCGTCTTGTAGATTGTGATGGATATGTCTTGGGCCAGACTCTGCTCTCGGGGCAGGCTGAGCAGGCTGTCCAGGCTGATAATGCCGTCACAATGCCAGGCAACTGTAATTTGTTATGTCGACGTGGTTTAATCAACGCCAGCGGCGGCAGTCGCACAGTCACCGTCCGTCCTTGCCTGCCTCTTGGCCCCTCTCTGCGCGCTCTCTGCCTCATCTGCCCATCCGGTTTCAGGCTGCAGTTGCCTGCTGGCGGGCGGAACTCATTGCAACATTGTGTGGCATGGCCAAAGATTCGTTGTGCTCGCGGTCGCGGGTCATATATGCGTCGCGTCCCGCTCTCGCCCTCTCTCTCTCTCTCTCTCTCTCAGTGTGTGTGTGTGTGTGTTGCCTGTGGACTGTCTGGCCATTTTGGCATTGCGTGTTGTTTAAGGTGATTTTAATACGATCGTAAACTTCAGCCGGCCCAGACACAGCAGACGCTGAGCCAGACAAAAGTGACGTCGTGCTTGCCAAGGGGGGTGGGCAGGGGAGTGGACCGAACCGGACGAACGGGCAGCAGTTGCAATCACAGAACCTACCCCCACCTCCCTGCCATACTACCTTAACCTCTTGCCCCCCCCCCACCTACCCCTCGGCCTCTTCTGCTTCTTCCTTCACCCCTTCGGCTGCGTCGCGAAAATGGCGTTTTTAATGGCTTGTACGTGTAGTCATATTTCTTGAGGCAACTTTCCGTGGATGCGACGCGAACGACGCCGGTTTCTGTTGCAGTTGTTGTTCCTGTTGCTGCTGCTGTTGTTGTTCTTGTTCTTGCTGTTGTTGTTGTTCTCTTTTTGGGGTCTTACGATCGCAGCAGCAGCAACGGACGCAGCAAATATTTATGTGAAAGCACACAAACACACGAAAACCATAAACTTACTAACCATAAAGATAAAATGCTCAAAAACCAACAAAAAACACACTCCCTGCCGGTTGGTGTGTACGTGTGTGTGTGTGTGTGCATTATTTTATCGAATGACGATCAACATAAAGTCGCAGACGGAGACAGAGACGGTGCCAAGCCGAGGCTCAGAAACAGAAGCCTGGCAAGATCATCATCATCATCATCAGTTGCAAGCCAAATAAACAAACTGCACGCACACACGCATGCACAGACACGCACAGAGACACGCGCAGGCAGGCACATGCAGCAGCAACACACACGTACACACATTTGCAGCAGAGTGTGTGCTGTGCTAAAAGCAAAAGTGAATAATTGTTAATGATCTTAATTTATTTTAATATCCGGCTACCGTGCAACAACTTGCAATGCAACAGGAGAGGGGGAAGGAGGAGTAGGATGAAGGGGTAGGTGTATAGAGGTTAGTGAGGGGGTGTGGCAAGCAAGGTGTGCTAAATTTATGAGTTTCTTAGCGCAGACAGCACAACTAATGACGAGCTTAGGGACAGCCCGCCATGTCTGTCTACCCCGTCCTGAGTCGACGGATCTCTCTCTATCTCTTTTCTCTTTCTCTTCTCTCTCTCTCTCTCTCTGTCTCTTTCTCTGCATCGAATCGGCATGAATGAATGCAAGTTTCAAGCATAGCTTTTGGGTAAGGTTAATGTGGAAGAACTAAAAATATCATACTTTTTTGACTGAGAAGAAATAAAAAGCAAAGTTTATAGTACGTTGTAAAATATATATCAATTACATGTCATATATCAGTATATCAAAATATCAATGTATGAATGTATCAATAAACCAATATATCAAAATATAAATATCTCAATATCTTTTTCTTCTAGCATAAAATCTAGTGCAGATACAAGGAATATTGAAGAACTTAAATTATTATATCAAGATCATTACAAATGAGAGTTAACTTTAGAGATCGTTGCTGAATTCTGAAAGTCTTGCTACGTTAAAATAAATATGATTTGCTCTATCTTAGGATCTAATCTTTATTTTAGAAATATAAGAAAGATACTAAATAACTTTTACCAATATTGTATTAATCAGACATTTTATGATGAAGAAATTTATAAGATGAGCTAAAAATCTAAGAAAGTCTATTGTATAAAAAGAAATTCTTCTTTAACTAACTGTATAAGTTTTTAATAAAAAATCCTTAATCAAGAATAACTGAATAAGCAATATGAAACCCTTAAATATTAATTTTTGCAATTTGATCATTGTTTCTAAAAAGATAATTTTCATTTAAAGTTTTTATAATGTTGCTGTAATTAAATTTGAAGATACTGTTAATGTACTTGTACATGTGTATATGTGTAGTATATATTTAGTCACGTTAAGACTTTTTGTACAACAACTGTATAAGCTTAAGCAACATGCCCTGCAATACGCAGAACTGCTCTGAATATGATATACCCCCTCCACCCATCAGTTGCTTAGGGGCAACACTTAATCCTGCTGCAACATTGTAGGGCCACTTCCAGTGGGTAACTACTTTATACAACCTTTTTTTCCGAGTTGGGCTTAAGTGGCCTATTAAAAATAATAAGAGATTTATGCACTCAACACCCAACTGCCAACAGAGGAGGAGTAAGGGGAAGAGTGGAGGGAAGAAGGGGCGCAGCGAGTGCCAAGCCGAAGCCATTACGAATGGGACTCTCTGTCTATCGAACTTGCAATTACGTAGAAGGCGCATGCAAATCAAAGCAAGCCGCATAGGGAGGGAGAGAGAAGGGCGGCTGAGAGAGAGAGAGAGGAGATGAGAGAGGGGGTAAGAGAGAGTGAGAGGGAGCATTGTGAAGAGTGAGAGAGGGTGTGTATAATTGCTGCGCGGGGAGCAATTGCAGCTGTGCTCTGTTGCAGACTTGGCTTGGCTAAATGCGGCGCTTTTTTAAGCAGTTTCAGCTGTTTTAGTGGTTTTAGCTGTTTTTGTTTCGCGCTGTTGTTGTTGTTGCTGTTGCTGCTGCTGTTTTCAATTTCTTTAAACATTAATTACAGACTGCGAATGCGAATTGCAACAAAAGGCTGCAATTAGCACGCAATTGCAATGCGGCAGCCGCCTCTGACACACTAAACCAGTTTGGGCACCGCGCGTCTGACAGTCTGACAGTCGAACTGACACGGTCGGACACTCAGTCTGACACAGTGTCTGTCGCCAAGACAGATATGGCAGATATGCCAGACCACGCCTTAAATTGCTGCTGCGGCTGCAAGCGAGACAGCACCAACATCCCATTGTAGGCGGCCAGCGGCAACAGTTGCTGTTGTGTTTGCGTGTAATTAATTGGAAATCGGAGCCGATCAATCGCATTGCGACCACAAAATTAATAAGCATGCATTATGCCGGGAGACGCGCGATGCGCAGCACAAAGTAGAGCAATGCTGCCACTGACAGCAGCAGCAGCAACAACTACAGCAGCAACAACAGCAACTGCAACTGGCTAATCAAATTGCTGGCAATCATGGAGCCGTATAAGCAAATGTAGCAATTTCAGCCAACAAACACCGAACGCAACTTGATATGGCTCGCCAGTTGCAGACGACAGCAACAGCAGCAGCAGCCGTGGCAGCCGCGACAGCAGCAACAACTATGACAACAACTTGTGGTTGTGTGACGCGACTTGAAACCTCAGTCAAGTCAAGTCAATCAAATGCAAAATTGCGGTTCTGCGTTGATTGTTGTTAAATTTGCACAGCGAACAGCGACAGCAGCATCTGAGACGACAACAACAACAACAACAATGACAACAACAACAGTTGCTGTTGCTACTGTTGCTGTAATTGATGCAGGCAAACTTCATCGCAGAGGTTTCAATTAATTTGATTGAGTTTTAAAGCTCTCTTTCTTATCAATCATCGAAATTACAAATTACAAATTACATACCTCGACACGGACCCGGATACGCCACAGCAATGGATCGTCCAATTTTGCAAATCATACGATTTATATCACAAGTGCTCCTGTATGTCTTGCCATCGACGCCGCACACTGCGCGCTCTTCCGCTGCCTCCGCATCCTCGCCGCCAGCATCTCCGTCATCCCAGGGACAATCGAAACGGCATGTGATACAATGTGGCATCATGTACTGATCCTCCACGCAACTCAGTCCATTCACACACTGTACGCCATTGCAGCTGGCTGTGGAGAGGGGAGTGTGGGAAGAGAGATTGAGAGATTATATTAGGGAAATTGCGAGAAAGTTTATTAAGATTAAACTAAATTTGGGTTGGGCAAACTTAGCTATAGGACAGTAATTTGCATAGGTAATTGTTAAAGTGTTTCTTTATTGTCTGCTGCGACATATAACTGCGCTAGAAACAGTTTTTCAAGTGTATTCTATGTGTCTTCCCATAGTGAACTCAGACAAAGCAGTTCGCTATGGGAAGATTCCCAACGTTTTGGGAAAGTTTCTTAGACAACACTTAGTTTATGTCTATGAAACTTGGGAATATGGCAGAGATTTCCCTGCTTTAGATTTTCATTAAGTTCTTCAATATATTTCATACACTATACACTAGAAAACATGCCTAGAAAACAACTGATTCTTTATGCATAGTCTTTGACAAAGTTCTCAACTGATATTGGGGAAATTTCAAGTAAGTTTTTTCTTAGGCAAAACTGTGTTTGGGTTGAGCAAACCTTGAAAGAAGACAGAGATTTATATAGGAAATAGTTTAGATAGTACTTGAACATCTTCTGCAACATGTACTATTTAAAACTGCTAATAATTCCATCAATTTATTGATTAATGCCTTCTGGATATAATATTTTTAGAAATTTCAATTTTATTAACATTACACAAAGAATTTAAAACTTTATTGCAACCAACAAGTCATAATGGTTCTTCATTTTTTAATTGGACAGATTACAGAAGTTATAAGGAAGGTTTCGCGAATGTTGCTTGAGCAAAACAGAGTTTGATCCATGGAAACTGTAACTTACATATGCCTATATATAACATAGTACACTAATATTCTTCACAACATGCCTACTATACATATATTCACATAGCTCATCTTACACCATCAATTTGTATATAACAATTTTCTCTGTACCTTTTCTCACTTCCTCAAACTTATTCAAAATATTTTGACAAAGATCTTTATTAATATTGATAGTTCGACTAATTTGAATGATTGATGCTGTATTTTTTGGCAGCTGGCATGGTCCAAATATACAAAAATATTTATGTATATGCCACGGCTGTATATAGTCAGATATTGTACACATTATATATGTTATATGCGTCTATATAGGAACCGTCCGCAGCAATTACCTTGGCCAAGCAACTTTGTAACATATGTTCCTCAATATACGCGCGATTATCCTATAAATAAACTGTTTGCCAATTTCTATGATTAGCGCCAAAACTGTGCATACCTGCAGCACAAACACACACACTGGCACACACATACTGGCACACACACTGGCACACTTGGACTGGCTATAAACTGTCAAATTTATCATTGCGCATGGCGCGTTGAAAACGCCTTGGCGCCAACTGTGACACTTGCAAAAAATTGCATTCATTTTTCTGCACAAAATTACGAGTAAGTGAGTTTTATCGAAGGCGATTGCAAAGGGGTGGAGGGTTGGAGAGAGAGGGAGGGGGGGGGAGTCTATCCAGGCATGGCCAATAGACATAGCCAGATTGCCAGATTGCGCCGATTGCGCATTCCATTCCAGCTGAAGCTGAAGCTAAGGCTGGCACGCGCCAGCAACATTAGAATGTTGTTGTTGTTGCTTTTGTTGCTGTGGCTGCCACTGCCGTTTTATGTCTTGCAACAGCAACAACATGAGACAGCAACTGTTGCTGCTGCTTGCGGCTAATCCAACAAGTTCTTTTGGCCTCAACGTTCTTGTACGTTTTTATTGATCATTTGAGCATGTTTGCGAGTGCTTCCTGTATCATTAAATTATTACACAACATTCGTCTCGCAGGGGGAAGCAGAGAGAGAGAGAGGGGTGCAGGGGAGGGGGAACTGTTCGCTTGATTGAGGCCTGAGCTTGGGGTCCGCAGTCCGTCGGCGACAACCTGTTGGCCGTAATTGAAATGTGCAATAATTTGTCATCTAATCTAATTGTGACGCTACGCTGCGCGTTTGGCACGTGAATACCTCAGTGAATAGCTCGCGAATGAGTTCCCCCTTTACATATGAATACCCCAATGAATACTCACTCTTGCAGTGGCCGCGATAGGCGACCTCCAGTTGGGCGTTGCTGGTGCGGCAGGCGCGCTTGCGCAGCTGGCATTCGGTGTTGTAGGTGCGTTCATCGTTGCCGCAAACCGGATTCGTGTGTTGCTGTTGCTGCATGGTTGGAGAGAGGGAGGTAGGCAAGAGGCAAGCAGGGATAGTGAGTGAGCTTGCGCCAAAGAGTATGCAATGCCTAACTTACCACATGAGGCACTGTGGCTGCTGCTGCTGCTGCCTCATAAATTCCATCCAGAAATGCTAAATCATCCGCATTAGCCAAGTGGCCTGCGCTGTTGCTTCTGCTGCTGCTGCTCGAGCTCGATGACGCAGCCGTTTCACTTCCGTGTTCAGGCAGATACAGACGACGACGTGCGCCAGTCCCAGTCCCAGTTGCAGTCCCTGAGCCAGACCCAGAGCCAGACCCAGTCGCAGACATTGTGGTATTTGCTGTCAGCAATTCGCCTGCTGCTGCTGCTGTGCGCTGCTGTTGCTGTTGCTGCTTATCCTTGTGGTTGTCCTTCTGCTTACGCCTGCGCTGCTGCTGCTGCGTTCCATTGTCGTATTGTTGCTCGTGATTTGGAGCATGTTGCTGATGTTGTTGGTGTCTGACTCGAGCAGCAGCAGCAGCAGCAGCATTGTCTGCCAGTTGTTGTTGTTGCTGCTGCTGTGACTGTCTATTAATGTCGTTGGCGGGTTCATTAGCATTTTCCAACTTGTGTCTAGACTTAGACGTCTGCGCAGGCGTCGTGGACGAGTCATTGGCTCCTGTTGCTGTCGCCGTCGCCGTCGCTGTTGCCGTCGTCGTCAGCGTCGTCATTGATCTTGTTAAGTGTTTGCCATTGTTGTTGTTGCTGTTGCTGTTGTTATTTTTTTCTATGTCTGCGACGTTGCTCGTTGCCATTGCCGTTGCCGTTGCCCACCTGCCCCCTATCCAGTTCCACCTTCATCTGCATCTGCACACGGCCGCCTCTGCTGCTGTTGTTATTGTTGTTGTTGTTGCTTCTCTTACTGTTGCTGCTGCTGCTGCTGCTGTCCATGTGGAGCCGTCTGGTTGTGGGCTGCTCTTGCAAATTGCCGCTGTCTATAATCAAAAGTCTTCGGTGCCTCGTCTCGCCCAGCATGGCCGCCCCTCTGTGTCTGTGACTCGCTCTTAGCTTTGGCATTGGCTGCACCTCCTCCTCCCTCACCCTCTCCTCCTCCTCTTCCGTCTCGGTCTCCCTCTCCTCATCTGTCTCTTTTCTTTGGTTATCAGTGGCATTGTTGGCTCGTCTGGCGCCATCTAAACCTAAATTGCCGTTGGTAATTTCGCTACTTAGACTAGGTGAACTGCTCGCCCACAGCATCTGTTGCTGCTGCTGAGGCAGTGGCAGCGGCTGTGAGTGTTGCTGTTGCTGCTGTTGTTGCTTCCGTCGCAACTTTGCGCCACACTCGGGCGCACAGACACATTTGGGGCGCCCTTTGCGCTTCACGCACTTCTTGTTTGGCCCACATTTGAAGCCTTTGCAGCTCTCTAAAAGATTCACAGGGGGAATATGGCAAATATAGAATGTTGTTGGTGTGCAGAGGGGCACAAAGTGTTGAGGGTAAAGGGTATTGTAACACTGGCAACTCACCCACACAGGGCGCACACTCCACGCCATCGCCAATGGCCATGGCAAAGAAATACTCCATGTTGCTCAGCTCGCGATCCGTGTAGGAGAAGCCCGGATTGGCACTGCAGCAGCCTGTCCGACTGATCTTTGTCGAGAAGATCTGATTGCATTTGCCGCTGGCCAGGTGAGTCTGCCAGCAGGTGCCGGCTAAGGGCGGGGAAAGGGGGAAAGAGAGTTGAGTACAATTTATCAATTTGATTATATGAAATTGGGGAATATCTTCTGCACTTTCTCTATATATATTATAAACTGCAAGTATTGTATAAGCCTAAAGCGATGTCAGTTGAAATTGATGAATGTTTCACTGAGTAAACAAAGGTGGTATATATATTTATCATATATAAAGAAATCGCAGAGTTCTTAAGTAAATAGAATAAATTACATTTATTTCTAATAGTTTCAAAATTGTATTATAGAAGGTACAAGATTGTAACCTTATTGAATCTCTGATATCTCATTTATTTATGATATTTATTTAACAAATTAATTTTAAAACTAAATTCTAAAGTTAATATGAGCTTAATGAGCGCTAGCTACAGAGGTCTTCGACTAATCTCATTTATTAAAGGCAAATCAGTTTTATTACGAAACAAACTAAAAAGAATGTTTCAACAATTATTAAAAATGTATCTACAATGAAAAAATAATAAAAAAAAAAATATTTGTATCTATTTAAATCAAGTATTTGATGTAAAATCAACTTGAAATCAGAGATTTCAAGTTGGATTTTTACATCAAACTATACTTTTGAAACAGATAAATACCAATGAAAGTGTTTCACAATTTATGAAAAGTTTGCCTCTAATATAAAAGAAATATTGTTGTATTAAAAAGTTCTCAGTCAGAACTAAAACTCATTGATAAATATTAACACAATTTACTTGAATTATAGAAACTATAAATAGTTTGTAAATATTTTTCGAGTTTCTTTGATAAATTCGCAAGATAAACAAATTTATCAAAAATGTCTCTAATTTAAAAGAAATATTGTTCTATTAAAAAGTTCTCAGTCAGAACTGAAACTCATTGACAAATATTAAAGCAAATTTACTTAAATTACTAGAAACTATAAATAGTTGGTAAATATTTTTCGAGTTTCTTTGATAAATTCGCAAGATAAACAAATTCATCTTCAATCGCATCATAATAAACTGATCAAATATTATTCCAAATAGTTGACAGCGCACACACTCCACACACACACACACACAGCACACATAAGTTATGAAATAGTTAAGCAAACATTATATGTTTTTCATTCATATAGAGAGTGTCGACGACAATACGTTGCCTCTGCCGGGTGCTAATAAATTTCCAGCGAGGTCGCAAAACTTTTTTAACATTTTTTGCCATTTTGTTGTTGTCGATTGATTTGAGGGGAATAAAAACAGAGGCGCATTTGCTTGTGTGTGTGTGTGTGTGAGAAATTGCGTCATATTTGGCATAAAGTGTCGCATTTATCGTTCAATCACGGCGAGTGGAGGCACGACGACGCGCCTCCTCTAACGGACACTCAAATTGACTAACTGGCGCCAGTTGGGGATGACTATGTAGCATTTTTGATATTGGGTCAAGCTCTAGGAGCTAGTGCTGCTGTTGCTGCTGCTGCTGTTGCAGTTGATGTTGATGTTGCTGCACTTACCCGAGGCGAGCCGCATGCTCAGCAGCAATGCAATTAACAGAGTCATCAATGGCACGCCAGACGCGCCAGCCGGCAACAACATGACGACTGTACGGGCTGTTTTTGTTGTTGTTGTTGCCGAAGATGTTGCTGTGTTTGTTGCTGCTGGTGTTGTAGAAGAAATTGCTGCAGTTGCTGCTGTTGTTGCTGCTGCTGCCACTGTTGCTGTTGTTGTTACTGCTGCAGCTCCTGTGGTAGCGGCTGTGATTTCTGCTGTGGTTGTTGCTGCTGCTGCTACTGTTGCTGTAGTATTTGTTGTTGTTGTTGCTGTATTTGCTGCTGTTGTTATTGCTTCTGCTGCTGCTGTTGTTTCTGCTGTTGCTCTCGTGCAGCTGCTGCGCTTCTGTGGACTAGAAATAGATAAAAGTAGCTGCTGCCGCTCCTTCCGTTGCTGTTGCTGTTGCTGCTGCTGCTGCTGCTGCTGCTTGCTGTATGCTTGCTGCTGTTGGCAGTGCTTCAGCTGCTGCTGGTGTCTCTGATGCTGCTTCCGCTGTTGCTGCTGTTCTCGTGCCGTTGACACCTCGTCATTAGCGTCATTCTGGCAGTGCGTAATGCGTGTTGTATGTGGATTGACGTCATGGTCAGCGCCAGCAAAGCTGGCACTACGGGCACTGTTGTTGCTCGCACTCGCGCAGGCACACACACACAGACACAGACTGTTGCCGGCATCCTCAGTGTTGTTGTTGTGGGCAATTATGCGGCCAGCGGAGCGCAGGCAATTGGCCATCAAAGTCTGCAGAGCCTGCCATATGATTACTATAAATAAACTTAGAATTGTGCTACATTTGCGGGCAACAGTTGTTGTTGCTGTTGTTGTTGCTGTTGCTGCTGCTGCTGCTGTTGCTGTTCTGTCTGCTGCTGACGTCTTCGACAATGTTGCCGCTAATTCACGCGCGCCGACAGGAAGTGCGCGCATTGTTCGCTCTGTTGATCTGCGTTTGTATTTGTAATTTGATTTTCGAAATGTCAAATTGTTCTCAAGCTGCTGCATGACAAGGAGCACGGCAATAGACAAGGCAAGCTGCAAAATATAGAGAGAGAGAGAGGGAGATAGAGAACATGTTAGAGAGCGAGTGAGGAGAAAGTCGCGGCGTGAGTTGCGCGAAACGAACTTGGGCTGTGGAGCACTTGGGCTGGGGCACTTGAATGGAGCACATGGTGCTACAGGCGCACAATATGATGCAACCAACCAAGCAACAGCACAACAACAACAGCAACAACAACAGCAACACATACTTGGCAACAGCAACAACAATAGCGAGAACTGCCGCCAGTCAGGCACAAAGAATGTTTTGGTACGAAAAAAGCAAAAAGAGGCAACAATTAAGTCTCAAACGTTGAGTTGACATTGAGCAGGCGGTTTTCAAAATGCGACTACTAAAAATAAAGAACCTGTTGCTGTCATCGTTGTTGCTGTTGTGCAGTTGTTGTTGCTGTTGTTGTTGTTGTCTGCAATGTGCCACAGCGACTGAGGCAGAGGCAGAGGCAGGTGCGCGCGAGCTTTTGGTAGGTTTGCGGCATAATGCAGTCGCGTTTGTCTTCAGTCGCAGCCACAGTCGCAGTCTGTCTGTCTGTCTGTATGTTGCTCTGTCTGCCTGCATGTGTGTGTGTCTGTTGTGTGTGTTTGTGTGTGCATGTGCCTGTTGTGTGTGTGACTTGCAGTTTGTTTGGGCGCGCTAGTTTGGCATTTGTTTTATTTTGGCTGCTCCCGTCGGGCGCATCTGACATTAAGGACGTGCTCAAGCTCAACATATGCAGACAGACGGAGAGACAGGGCGACAGACAGACAGAGAGATAGACAAAGCGACAAACATACAGACAGATAGACAGACAAATAGACAAAACAGATAAGCTGAGCAAGCAGACAGCAGACAGCTGGACAGACTTATAGGCAGACAGACAGAGAGACTGACAAATAGACAGAGCGACAGACAAGAGAACGGATATTGCGCCAGACAAGAAGACAGAAGGGCAGGTAGTGCAACAGACAAACGGACAGACAAGCATACATACAGACAGACAGTTAAAAGGCATTGGGACAGACTGAGAGACATACTTGTATGGAGAGACAGACAGAAAGACAGACTGTTAGGGATAGACAGACAGAGAGACAGAGGGCAGACACATAAGGAGATATATAAAGCGACGTACAGGGGTAACTGGGCAGACAGACAAGCTGACAGATAGACAGAGCGACAGACAAAGAGACAGAACGACCGCTAAGCAGACAGAGTAACGGACAGACTGTAGGCAGAGGCACAGACTGAGAGACATATAGAGAGACAGACAATGAGACATCGAGCAGACAGATAAGGAGACATATAGAGCGACAGACAGAACGACACACAGAAGGGTAACTGGGCAGACAGGCAAGCTGGCAGATAGACAGAGCGACAGACAAGAGAATAGACACAGCGACAGACAAAGAGACAGAAAGACAGCTAAGCAGACAGAGCCATATACAGACAGACAGTAGGCAAAGGGACAGACTGCGAGACAGATAGGGAGACAGAGAGAGATATTAGAGAGAGACAGGTTAATGTCGATAGACAGACAGAGAGACAGAAGAACAGATAGCAGACAGTCAAAAGAGACAAATAGAGCGACAGACAGAGCGACAGACAGAGGGACAGACAGACAAACAAATATAGCGGCAGACAGACAGGAAAACATACAGACAGATGGAGAAGCAGATATTCCAATAGATATGTAGACAACAGCCAGCTGGACAGAGAAACCCATTGAAGGGCAGACAGACAGACCTACAGACAGCAGGCATATGGCAGACAGACAGACATAAGAGGGAACAGACAGGCCGACAGACAGTCAGACAGACAGCAAGCATATGGCAGACAGACAGACACACACAGTGGGGGAACAGGCCGAGGCATGCAACAATTGCAGGCAATGAATGTGATACGTGACTGAAGTGTGACTGACTCGTGCAGGCGGCACAAAGCAAGAGCAAGTGCAACAGCGGCACCTTGCGGCGGCAAGCAACTTGCTGGCGTACTGCACTTGCTTAACGTGAAGCATCCCAATTTGGACCAACTTGGCCAACGTCCTTGAGGCCCCGAACGACAATTGTCAATGTCTGCTGAAGTCGTTTGTGTGTGCGCTGCAGGCGAAGCTAGCGAAATTAGCCAGCAAGTGGCAAGCTAGAGGGAGGGGAGAGGGATGCAGCAGAAGCAGCAGGTGGGAGAAGGAACGAACTGGGGAGAGAGAGGGAGCGGGAACAGGCCAGACACACATTGCACAGTTCCTCGTAAACAATTAATGACCTACTGCGTTGGGTAGTGGCAGAGGGAGCAGCACAAAGAGAAGGTTGTTGCAGTACGAGGGCAAGGGGCAGTGGCAGGCAGTTGCAGCTACCGGGGGCACCAAAAAAACCTAGCTGAGAAGGGGGAAGGGGGGATGGGGAGGGGAGATTATTGCGTTAACATGCGTTGCGACATTTCGATCGCTTGATCGGAGACTGGTCGCTTTCCAGGTTAGCCCCGCCGGCGTGCCAGACGCTGTCTGCACACACACACACCATACACGCACACTATACACATACACATACACACATATACCATACACTGCTGCTGCTCCGCACACGCACTTGCATTGGAGCTGCATTCCTGTCGTGCCTCGTGCAAAGACGCGCTTCTATTTTTAGACCCGGCGCAGTCAGTGGGTTTTATAACTCTTCTTCTTACCTGCCTGCCGCTGTTAGTTATAGTTGTTGTTGTCAGTTGGTGTTGTTGCTAGCTGCATGCTGTTGTTGCAGTTGCGGCTGTTGTTACTGTTGTTGCTGCTGTTGTTGCTGCCTGCTGTTGCTGCCTGCTTTCCCGGCTCGGCTGTTATTATTGATTTAGTTTTTCCATGTCATATTGCTGCAGAGTCTGAAGGCTTTCGCTTGCGCAAATTTCGAGTGTTTACTGTACTCGAAATGCTTGAAATTCCTTCGTGTTTGCCAGGCAGCAGCAGGCAGCAGCAGCAACAACAATAGCAACAACAACAGCAGCAGCTAAAAATTGGGTTTAAAGGAGCGCACAGCAGACGACGCGAGCAGCAACAACAACCACGAAAATTGCAAGGAGCAGCAGCAACCACAACAACAAGAACAACAGCAACAACAACAACAATAACAGCAACTACAACAACAGCAGCAAGAACAACAGCAACAACAACAACAGAAGCAACAACAACAACAAGAGGCGCAGCATAAAATGCATTCACCGCAGCTGAGGCAAAGCTCAGCTCAACTGCATTGCCAAACCCCAAACTCGCACACACACACACACACACAAATACATATATACTTGCACATACACTAACACACACACTAGCACACACACACACCTTATATACACAGAAATTCTTATATAGCCGCAGCTTTTTCTTGATGCAGTTTGACCGTTGGCCGACGTCGCTTTTTAAGACCTGTTTTCATGTTTTTTGGGCATTTATTCTGGATTTGCGCCAAAAAAAAATTACAACAACAGCAGCAGCAGCAAACCCCATAACAACAAACCCCACAACAACAACAGCAACAACAACAACAAAGACTGCACATTTTTTTCTACGTTTTTGTTTTGTTTGTATTGAATTGCAGTCTACACTGCGTTGCTTCCTCCTGTTGCTGTTGCTGTTGTTGCTGCTGCTGTTGTTGTTGCTGCTGCTGCTGTTGTTGTTGCTGTTGCTGCTGCTGCTGCTGCACTTGAGCAACAAGTGCATCAGATCGCCGACATCCTTCTCTGACATGCGATGCAACCAAAAAGCAAATCAAGCTGCACTTCAATTGTGGTGCCAAGTTTCCAAGTTGCCCCAAGTTGCCTCAAGTTTGTGCGTTGCACTTGCACTTGCCACATGCGGCAGACAGACCACAGCAGCTCTAAACCCTCAGCTCAACCTGCCTCACTCCCTGCTCCAGTTGAGTATTCAACATACACTTTCGCATTGTTTTCAGAGAGAAAGAGAGAGTTAAGAACTCTTGGCTATCTGCGGCACGTGCTTGAGCTACTGCAAGTGAGCTCATCTATTCGATTTGCTATCGCAAAAACCTGTGAGCACATTTCCTGAGCTGAGATAAATAATTTCCTTTAATTAATCAATTGCAAAATGTGCAAAGTTTCTGTCATAAGTTAAGTTCAATTTAAAAGATATTAATATAGATTGGGAATATAAATGTGAAGTGTAATAAATAATAAATATAAAATATAAATTTGTAGTATAATGGAAAAAGAAGTACTAAGAAGTACTGTATGGAAAAGGTCAGCCAGCACATTTCTTTATTGATCTCGAAGTAATTTTTTTTATTTACTTAAACTTGTTTTAGACAATGAACATTGATACGTTTATACCCGTCACTCTACCCGTCTCGCACTTTTAATATTGTGCCTATAAAATGTTACTCAGATTCCCAAGGTATCTTTGATTTCTAAAATGTTATTCTATGCACAAATTACATCTCTCATGCTGTTGAGATACCAAAGTAAAATGACAATTGATCTACGCAAGATTCAGACTTATATATCTAACTTTTATAATGTATCCACAAGTTTATTCCGAGAAACTTTTTGTTCTGTTTCTAATTTACTGAACAAATTCAAGGAACAACTTTTAAGCTATCATAAATAGTTTTTCCATGTAAATCTTCTATTCTGTAAAAGATTCTCACATGAAATCCCCAAGGGATCTATAGATAATCCCTACTTATCTCTAATCTTCCAGCATATCTTCAGCTTAAGCTCCATTTCGATGCGCAATTGGTTTGTCCAAGCGACTTAACCTCCGCTCCGCTTTGGCCGGCGCTTCCTGCTTCTGGTGTGTGTGGGGCAACAAAGTTGCCGCGATTGCGCAATATGTGAGAAGGGAGTGGTAAAGTGAGGGGGGGGGGAAGGGGGGCATGTGGCAGGCAGACAGCCAAAGAGACTGCGAGCTGAGTTATTTTTAGCGCGCGGGTCTCGCTTGGGGTCTGAGACCGAGACGGAGACGAAGAATGAGACTGAGACTGAGCTGGAGACTAGCACGGGGTCTGAACTTGGGTCTGAGTCGCTGTCTGGGGCTGGGACTGCGACTGGGAATGGAGGTGACGAGGGGGCTGGAACTGGGGATTGGTCAAAGAGGAGGGCTGTCTCAGAGTCTGTGTGTGTCATGGGCGTCGTAGCCGGCATGGGAAGACATCGCAGTCGAATCGGAAAAAGGGTCAAGCGCGTTTTTGGTTTCATAAATAACCCAACCAAAATTGACGATGCTCTTCTTGCGAATTGTTATTGTTATTATTGTCCACTTCTGCCAGTTGTTGTTGCTGTCGCTGCTGCTGCGCAGGAACAACAGGAAATTCCTTTCAGCAAACTCATCAAGCCAAAGTAAACGGCACGTCAAACAATTTTTGGCGCGAGATTAATGACATTTGGATAGTGGCTGCCCCTCCTCTTCTCCCCTCTTCTCCCCTCTTCTTTCCCCTGCTGCTGATGCCTGGCTCTGTCAACGCCCACTTACGCATACGCACATACATTTGCATATACGGCAGCAGCAGCAGCAGCGACGTCTGCTTCGTCGTTTGTTATGCAAGCAGTAAATTTTCAATAAATATACCAAAAACAACAACAAACAAATCAAATCGACGGTCAACAGCCAAACTGACGCTGCTGCTGCTAGTGCTGCCGGTGGGTGCGTGTGTACGCGCCTCTTGTCTGTGTGTGTGTGTGTGTGAGTCAGGCGAGCCTCCCACAGTCGCCGATAGCTGCGATAGCATTACGAGTGTCTTGCCGTCGCTGCTGGGCATCATGTGATTCTGCAGCGTTGTCCCCTTAGAATCAGCACACATCCCCCTCTCCCTCTCATACCCCTTCCTCTCTCTCCGCCTATTGGGTCTGCCTGTTTGTTTTCTTAGCGCTCGAACGTCACGCGTTCATTTGCACATTGCACATACGACGCGTTGCCCGAAAACCGACACTCCAAAGTGCTGGGCACATATTTGTTGTTGCCGCCGCCGTCGCTCTGATCTAATGCACAACAACGACAACGCCTCATTAACACCAGCAGCAGCAGCAGCCACAGCAGCAGCCATAGCAACAACAGCAACAACAACAACCTTGCGAAGTAAACAGGAAATCTGCAGGATTGCAATCGTTTAGAAAAGCGCGCGTGCCTCTTTTTTTTGTGCTGCCATTCTTCGATGACTTCTTCATTCTTCTTTTTTTTTACTTCTTGCTTTGCAATTCGCATACGTTCTTCTTGCTGTTGTTGTTGTTGTTGTTTCTCTGCGTGAAATTGTTGTTGTTGTTTACTTGGCTTGCGCTTCTTTTCATTTTGATTTCCTACTTCTGTTCTACGTTGTTTTCTTATTGTCTTCTAGCAGTGCGACGCGAGGGGGAGTGGAGTCGAGAGGGGTGTAGAGAGGGTCTCTGGGGGTCTGTCTGGTCAGAGAAATAAACGGAGCATATGAAAAAATAAATATTGTCGCACATCGTGAAATCGGATCTGTTGTTGTTATTGAGTCTTTCGATTCAATTCTCAGTGTGTTGACAACTATGCAAGAATTTTATTATTGTCTGAGATTGTGTTTTTTTTTTTTTTTTTTGTTTTGCAATTGTACGTGGAAATATTTGATTAGTATAGTTTGTTGTTTTTCTCACTGCACACAATTGGGAGTGCGGCGAGACACTTTACTGAAAACTTTGTCGCATGTTGCAGCTGCAACAGCAACAGCAACGATAACAGTCGCAGCATTTCAAACTTTTGCAAAGAGTTTTCCACACAAATCTTCACACCTTGCCGGGTAAAGGTGTTAAGCAAAGCTGCAAAACAATTTCACAGCCATAACAAACTGAGTTAAGATCTCTCTCTCTCTGAAGCTGAAGAAAGCCCAAAAAGTTAAACAAATAATTCGGAGAAATTTTATAAATTATTTCAACTTGCAAAGCCAAAAAAATAATTTGCAAATCAATTAGGAATGCAACAAAAATATTTTAAATTACTTTCAACATTTCTAAAACAATTTCAAATTCAAATTTAAGCATTTCAAAATGCATTTACAACATTTAAAAATCATAAAACATTTTATATATTTATTTTATTTCAACCTTTCCCTCACCTTCTGCTGCTGCTGCAATTGTTGTTAGACTTCTAATAATTTCACTAGATTTTGTATTTTTATAGCCAAAGTTCTGCCAAGAATATTTCACAAATTCATCACGTGTGTTTTATGTGCTTTACTTGATTAAAATATTATTTATATTTGCAATTAAAACGAAACTGCAGCGCTGCACAATATTTAAATTCCACGTGTCTTTCTTGATTTCATTGTTTGCTTTTGCTTAGCTCAACGCGAAAACCGCATGAATAAATAAAAAACTAAAACAAGAAAAAAGCCAATTTGGATTTTTCGTATTGAAAACTGAAAATGTTTTTAGCGTTCAGCGGGAAATGCTTTTCAGTTTCTTTTCATTTGCCGCGAGAGACGCGTGCGCCACAACTGATGGTCGAATGCCGACTGAATTTTGAAAACCAAAGTTCTCGTTTAGATAGCAGAGCAAGAGGAAGGACGGACAGGGCAGACTCAAAGACAGACAGAAGCGAGTAAGAGAGAGAGAGACTGCGATAGAGGGAGAGCAGCGTGCAGCGTGTGCTGTGTGTATGTGTGTGTGTGTTGTTAGCGTTTTTGGAGAATCGCGAATTGGCCACGCTCGCGAGTTGCTGCTGCTGCTGCTGCTGTGTTTACTTGTTGCTGTTGCTGTGTTAACAATGTTGCCCAAGTGTGCCGTGGCAAAATTTAAATTAACAACGAATATGCACCGGCAAGAGAGAGGAGAGAGAGAGAGAGAGAGAGAGTGGGAGAGAGAGAGGCCGGCAAGAGAGGCAGAGCGCGAGAGAGAGCGCATTGCATTCTGCATTTGTTTGCCAGTTGCCGCTGAACAGCTGATGTTGCCCATGACTTTAGTGCAGCTACACGTGTGTGTATGCATTTCCGGCTTGTGTGTGTGAGTGTGTGTTGCCAAGCAGGCGGGCTCATTAAATGCAGCAAATGCCATGCTGCGGCCATAAAGTAAACATAAACATAAACAAAAAGAGGCAAAAAAGGCAGCAGCACATCTCGACGGCCTTAACTATCTATTGTTCGCAGTTAACTGCTGCAGCACTGCTGCCACTGGCAACTGCCAACTGGCAGTGTGGCAAGTGGCAACAGGGCAAGCGAGTGTGCGGGCAACCGGCATCTCTCGTCGGCTGCAAAGCGATTTCTTTATGGCACAAACAGCGTCATAATTTTGATCTAATTGCCAGATATTCGTTAAAAAACAAACTGCACGTCGTTGCAACTTGTGGCAAGTGGCAGCGCACGCTGGCTTGGCGCAAAAATTAAGAAATTTTGATGTGCAGCGGCCCGTCGACAACGACAACGACGACGTCGTCATGTGCCCCCGCAACGTCTCCGTTTTATTGGGCTATGGCGTGCCGGGCGCGCATTAAGGCCAAGCGCGACTCTCAACGTGCAACGTGCAACTTGCAACATGGGCCCAGCTAATGACATGGACATCAACAACAATGCATGTGTCTGCCACATTCAGCCGGAGTCTGCCTGCCCCTGCAGCATTGCGTGTGCTCTGGCCACAACTGTGGCAGCAACGACAGCTGCGATTTGATGCGCGTACACGTGACGTATGCGCAATCAGCACGATAAAACGTCGCATATTCATTTGCAATTTCACCCCACCACCTGCCCACCTCCACCTACGCCCTCGCTGCATTTAATTGAATATTTCAACATATTTCATAGAAAATTTCCTAATTTATGAATGAAACGAACGAATTCAGTTTTCTTTATTTTCCGTTTTGATTTCCGGCGCAATCGTTGAAATAAATCAAAACGTGCAACGCGCCACATCAAAGTGCAGCATTTGTCATTCGAGCTGGCACAGGAAATGAATCAAATGAATCAATGAATCACAGCCCCAGTAGTATTATAAATAGCGCCCTTTCTTTGGGTCAGTCATGGCGTTTGCGTGATATTTTGGACAATGTTTGCTGCATATAAAGCATCAGATTAATTGCAATCTATAGCATAATCAGGCAGCTTAATGCCCAGACATCAGTGCAGAAAGAGACAGCGTGCAGTTGTCTTCTTTCTTTCTCCCTCTTGCGCTGCCTTTGCCTCTCGCATTTATCACTTTGAGCATACATTTCTCACGCTAATTAGTGCACTGCACTTGCCTGCCCACCTGCCTGCACTGCCCTGCTCTGCCCTGGCCAAGGGGCAAGTTCAGTTAAGAGGGATGGCGAGTGCGGGGGGGGCGGGGCCTGCAGCTTAAGTGGCGGCCATTTGCGGTACCTCAAGGATATTCGATGACAAAAAGAAATTGCTTTGCGTTAAGCTGTCTGCCTGTTGTCTCGTCTAGACTGATTTCTATGTAACATAGAGAGAGGGAGAGAGTGCATGTGTGTGTGTGCGTGTGTAATAGTCCGCTTAGGCTTGTTCTGCTGTCGGCACTTTACATCAAAGCAAAAGCCATTGCAATTGGCTAGACAGCGTCATTATAATCCTCGTTAGTCGGTTTGCAGTTGGGCAGCCCCCGTGCCAGTGTGTGTGTGTGTGCCAGTGCATGTATGTATGTGTGTGTGTTTGTGTTCGCCGTTGATGTGCATTTAGTTTACATTTCACATATGCATAATTTAATAGATTGCTCAAAATGCAATCACCAGCCGAGCCGCAATTTGGCTTAAAGACTTTTGCTTCACATTGAGCTACATTTAAAACATAATTTCATAAAATAATTCCAGCCATTTCCCAGAATTTTATCAAGGCAAATTCTTGCGCCATTAGCTATGTGCGAATTTCTAATTTATTTTCTGCGATAATTAAAACTACGCATGAGTTTAGTTTCGCTGGAAGGCAAATGATTCACTTGTTTTGATGGCGTAATCAACATGTAGAGCAGAACATCTTATAAATTTCAATATTTTGATATAATTAAGATGATTAAATACTTTTAAGCTGTAGTTTTACAATGCTATATCATTTATTTAATTAATTACATATAGATATATAATACATATACTTAAATTTGCTTCGTGCACAATGGTCGCACTTGAAGCCGATTGAGTGTAAAAACTTTATGAGGCAATTACAAATAGTTTATGTGTGGCAGTGTATTTAAATGTGTGTGTATGGAAGTAGTGTATGTGAGTGTGGGTGCTTGTGTGTGCTGTGCGCTCCTTTTTTTGGCCTACCTTTTTTAACATTGGACTGTTAAGTTAACATTTTGCATACATATTGTAAAAAAATCTGGTGCATATTGCAGTCATATCAAAAACTGTAACATACTTTTGCGCTGAATTGATTTACTGTTTATAGTAAAATGTTAAATTTAAAAATTTAACTAACTGTAGTTAGCGTTATCTATTTTGTTTTTATGTTAAATCTGTATTTTCAAAACCATGCCCTCCCCCGGGACTCGAAACCGGATCCCCTGGATAATAGTCAAACGCCTCACACATTTGTTTCACTGAAGTTCAGAGAACAAATCCCAAAATTTACCAGGCACACAGAAATCAGCAGAAGGTCGCTGATGTTTTTCGTGTGCCAATGTAAAACATCATCACATACTTTTAGGCAGAATATTTGAAATATTTTAATTTTTTTGCAATACATGTGCCGCCTCGAAGTATGTTAAGAAACGTTGCTGTTGTCAAATTTCGATGTTGGGCCTGAAAGTATGCCACATATTGTTAATAAGATTATATATTTAGCTACGAATGAATAGCTGCCGATCCCTGTACTGATAAATGAAGAAAAAAAGAACGAAATGGGAAAAACCGCAAGTGACAATCTCCTCTAGTTAAGTTGCAATTTCGAATTTAAAATCGAAAAAGAATGCCGATATTCGGAAAAAATGACAGTTTTTTTGACGTTAACATTAAATATGCTCTGCACGGTATGCAATACAATATCCATTTTTTCTCTGTTATTTATTTGTGTGTGGTGTGAATCTTGGCTAAGTCCCAGTGGAAAATTGAACTGCTTGAATCGAAAACCATGGGGCAAACAACAATAACAGGCTCGTTGCTACTTAACTCTAGTTTTTTTCAAAAAGCTTGCTGCTACACGAGTGCTATGTTTATGAGGCGGTAAATTTAAAAGTGAGTTTGACAAATGAAAACATTGGAGCGGGACAGAAACTGAACTTAGTGGGTTTAGGCCTACAAATAAACGGATATTTAAGCCAGTTAATGCTGCCCTGAGGTCGTAAAATCGCTCATAAATATTTTAATGCACATTTTATAGTTAAATTCAAATCGTAATAAACGTTTTAAGACAATCGACGCATGACTAATGCCATGAAACAGATACTGATAATCTTGATATTCTGTGAACATAACGAGAAATTTCTTTATAAAACTGATTCACTATTCATGAGCAGATAATACGTTTATATTTATTCCAACTTCTCAATGAATATGAATACCTAAGCAGCTGCAGCGCTGTTGCGTTTACGCTTCGTTGCGCTGCCCCTCCCCCTCCCTCCTCTCTTGTCTCTTCAACTTGTTTGTCTTTGCCTTTTGCCTGATTTGAATTTTAATTGCAAGCGGGACAGGCAAACAAGAGAGAGAGTGAGAGGGAGGGATGTAGGGGCATACCCCTAATGTGATGTGTAAAGAGCATTTAACAGATAGTTTGATTATTTTACGATGACAACGTGCCAAACTGAGCGGGCGAGTGCCAAGACACGAGACCGAGCAACAGAGCAGACAATAAAATTGAAGATAAACCAAGAAAGTGTTATAAAAGAGGAAAGAAGAAAAATCTAGTTTTGACATTGTCTCAAGTGGAAATATTAAATGTGACGCTTTGTCACTCGATTTGACCATGACTTGAATATTGTATTATATGCTAGGTTGAGTGGTGAGTGTTAAGTGAGTGCACTCGCTATGATTCTCTCTCTTTTTCTCTATCAAGCTCGTCTCGATTCGAAATTCGATTCCATATTTGACGCATTGCAACGCCTGCGCAAGGTAAAAATCCCAAATGAAATTGAAATTGAACTAGAGTTGGTAGCATTGAGAATGTCCGAGTAATGAGTATATTGAGTTTGTGAGTCAGACTTCTTTATATCAACTTCTGGTGCTCCTTACTGTGTTAAAAATTAACAGGTTTTAATTTGATATAACATTTTACTGATGGATTTTTCTCTGGTTTGAAATCATTGAAATTAAAGAAAATAATCCGAAATTTTCAGTTGCGCCTCGTATAATCACACTAGATACCTCTCTAACCAGTTTACATAGTTGTTTAATGGGTATTTCACAATCGAGTACTCTTCGCTGTGGCTTTCTTTACTTGTTTTCTAATTTGTTTTATTTGGTTTTCGCGAAAGTTCGGCAATTTGTCTGTTATTTCACTCGAAACAAGCGACATTAAGTAGGCGTCGAAGTGTTTACATTCGTGGCTTACCTTGGACTCGGCTAGTATTATTATTATATCTGCTCGACATTAACAGATCAGCCACCACGCACCTGCTACACTTTCGGTTTCAATTAGTGCAACAGCAACAACAACAACAATGGCAAGGTATTGTCTTTTTTTACATATTTATGGACCTGTCAAGCGCCGACGGCGCCGTCTCTTAAAGGGGTTGCACATCTGGTTTTATGGCAAGGCAAGGGTTAGACGGGTTAGACAGACCCTCCCTCAGCCCAGTCTGAAACCTGACATTGATTGGCATTCCTTTCCTTTTCTTTTCCTTTACTTGCTTGTCGTTTCTTTCCCTCTCCCTTTATTTCCTTTCAGTTTTTGTCAAAATTGCAGCACTTTATTTATGAACTGCAAACATAATATTTGGACAGACACCCTCTGTGCCTTCTCTGATATCATTGTAAAGGGGCAGAGATCTGTAAAGTATATAATATTCAATAATTGAGCAATATTAAATAATGGCATGTTTACCATTTTAAATATTTCCCTCGATTTACTCAATAAATAAAACTTAAAATTTATTACATTTTTTCCTGTTTAATCAAACAATATTTTTAATGAATTCACCATGAAATTTCAGATGAAGATTTGTACTTTCTTTATTTTTCATATTTATTATAGAAATATTATTAATTAATTTCACTGAAGTTACTTAATGAAGTCTGGTATTAACTACATAACATTGCTTATCTAATAATTCAACATTCAATTTGGTATTAACTTTATTAAATCATTACTTGATAAATATCATTGCTTAATTCATCAATTATTTATTTTCCTACTTTATAAATTTGTTATTTATATCAATCTGTTATATCTACCTTCCCCGTTTTTCCCATATAAAGCGCTAACACCTGCAGAGTTCCCCCAATCCCCCTGGCAACCATTTAAAAACTGCAGTTGTTTTTGGGTATCAAATTTCGAACTTCCCGCTGAGTAATTATGCATATCTTCGTTATAGATTGTGTAAGTTTTACAGCTTTTGTAAGAGTGAATCATGCAGAAACTAAAGCAATATTATGGCCTTAATTTAGCCAAGCTAAGCTGCGCTTATCATCAATCAAATTCAGTTTGGAATGAACTTGATATTGAAATAACTGCACAAAGTCGAAAGTAATCCGATGCGTTTTCTTTGAGACAATAAATCAATGACAATGACGTCAGACGGGGGCACACCTGGTTGCATTGATGCCAGACAGAACACTTCCTTTGCCCCTGCACCTGCTGCTGCTACGACACCACCCTCCTCCCCCTGGTGTCGTGGCTGAGTTGATGACCAAATAAGGCACCGCTTCGCAGCTGCAACAAAGGCAGCTCAGGGAGGTGGCAGCAAGGGGAGCTTGAGGGAGGTAGCACGAGAGGTCGATTCAGAAAGTCAGCTTCGACTAGTTACTTATCGTGGCACACACACACGCACACACACACGTATTTACTTGCTCATGTTGATAAATTGATAAATACGTTTCCCCATAGTGCGACGGAGTTGTAAATTGTTCGAAAATGTGCATGAAACTTCCGTCAAGTGCAGCGACAGATTATTATATAAATGGGCAGGGGAGAGAAAGACAGAGAGGGAGAGGAAGAGTAGGAGGGTGGAGAGGAAGAGTAGGAGGGGAGAGAAGGCAATAGAGGAGGAAAGGGAGAAGAAAACAGGGAGTGAGGGAGAGCGAAGCGAGGCAAGTGCAAGTGGCAACCATTGGGGGCCTCTGATATAAGCGACGACAACTGCGCGGCAGCGGCAGAAATGACAGCAACAACAACAAGAACAACAACAGCAGCAGCAGCAGGAGACGCAGCAGCAGTAACAACACCAACTGCAGCAAGACCTACAACAACAGCAGCAGGCGCAGTCGCAGCAGCAACAACCACAGCAGCACCAACAAGAAAAACAACATCAGCAGCACAACAACAACAGTTGCTGGGGAATAAACAACAACAACAGAGGCAGCAGCACAATAGCAAGAGCACAACGAGAAGAACAACAGTTGCAGGAGCAAGAACAACAACAAGAACAGCAACAGTCACAGTCACAATCGCCTTGCATCGCATCGCAGCCTGATCGTCGATCATCTCAAGGGCAACTAGAAAAGGCAATGCAACATGCAACATGCAACAGCAACACACTGCAGCCCCTTTTTGAAAGTGAAACTTATTTTCAACAGTTCAATTTGCGCCTGCTTTGTTGTTGTTGCTGTGCAGCACATGTTGCAGGCGTTTCAAGTGCGGCAGCAGCATGCAACATAGAGGGGCACAGCAGCAGACACGCGTGCGAGGGCGACTGCATTGGTGGGTCATGAACTTCAATTAAAAGCCACAATACTGTTGCTCTGCCACCCGCAGCAGCAACCTTCCCCCTTCCCCCACCCCCCTCTGAGCAGCAGCTGTTGTTGCTGTTGTTGCTGTGCTTGCCCCGTTGCGTGGCATGCCTCGGCTGCATAATTGCCTCGTATAATCAGCTGGCGAGCGCATAATTATGCATTTCATTATGATTTTCAAAGGCGCCGGGGGCGTGGCACCATCAACACTTTGTGCGTGCAGCGTGTGTGTGTAAAAACAACTCCATCGTCATCGCCACAATTCGTTGCAAGTTGCAAGTTATCGTGCATGTGGCATTTACTTCAATCAATGTTTACTTTAGAACTTTTAAATTGTTTTGCCCCCTCAAGCGATGCGAAAAGGGGAAAGTGCAAGTGCTGCAGCAGGCTGAGCGACTAGCAGTTACCCTGTAGAAATGTGGAATATAGGGTATTGTAGTCTGCTGCACTGGTAATGTTGCACAAGTGCAAAAGAAGCAGTTAGCTTCTTATTATACAGGGCATGCTGAAAAGTTGTGGCTTCACATAAGTTGCCGTTGTTTTCAATAGTTTCAGCTTGCACGACTTCAACTTACCATGTAGTGCTAGATTTGTAACTGCGCCACTGGAAGTTACCCTATAATAACAAAGTATGTGATAATGTCATACTGGATGTACAGGGTATTCCCTTAGAGGTTGTACCAGCAGCTTGTATGACTTAAAGTTACTCTGTAGCAGCAGCTGATGAATTTGACATTCTCCTTTACAGGGAACATTGCAAGTTAATACAGTCACAACAATAGAAAGTGAAAGTTCCTCTGTAATAGCAGTTAATACATATGCAAGACACACTCTCCAGATTTATATAGTATCTCCTAAGTGTCTGTTTTACTGTACCTACAACATTAAGGGACATGACTTTAAGTTCTCTTGCAGCAGCAACTAATACTTATAATACTCTCCTTTACAGGGTATCTCCCAAGTGAATGCTCCCCTTGCTGTTGTTGCTATCGCGGCGCAGGGTTAAGAAAAATAAACACATGTGTTTATGAGTTACAACAACGTGTATTACGTATTTATGGCTTTTTACAGGAATCTTATTTATGCATTAAACCTGAAACTTGTAAAAGTGAAAACATTTATTTACGTTTTCCATTTGCTCAAGCTGCGAATTGAATTTATATTTATGGAGCGATTACTCTGGGCGGTCTTATCAGCAGGGGCAGCTTGAACTCGCATAGTTTTTATTGTCTTACAATTGGCTGCCTGATAAACTGCATACTAATTCAATTACAGGCAGAGAGCAGAGCAGAGCCGAGCAGAGCGACGCAGCTGAACACGCAGCAGGCATGTTATCAGTTGCACACAGGAGAGAGTGGCAGGGGAAGAGGGAGACGGGAAGTGCAAAGAGAGAGAGAGAGACAGAGGGACACTGTGTGTGTGGTTGAGTGCTTTCTAATTGAGCCAGTGACCCGCCCTTTCCCCTTGTATATACATAGTGCTGCTGCTGTTTCGGGGTCTCACTCGTAATTCGGTTCAATTTCATGCGGTCAACGTATAGTAACCTACCCCAACAAATTGTAGCTGATAAGAGCGGACATAAAACATGCTCGTTTATTATATAAACAAAGAATTTCTAACAGTTCAATGACTTCAAGTTTTGGACACACACACACGCACACCCTAGCAAATGAAAACTTACTCCTACACAAAGAAAGAATCATCATCCTTTGTGCATATTTAATGGGCGACATGTGCTCTTCATTTGCATGCGTCCATTGTGAATGATCTGGGGCACTCTGCGCAGGCTGAGTATCATTTTTAATTACAAGCAAATATGTATTTAATGCGAATTTCCAAATAAAAGCTGACAAATTACCAGAGAGAGAGAGGGAGATAGAGAGTGAGAAAGAGAGAGGGAAAGATATACAGAGTTTTATTCCCTTTAAGCGACGCGAGCAAAAGGAAGAACTCCATCACTGCGCTACAAGATTTGCGCTCAATTCATGCGGCGACAACAAGGCGCTGCTGTCTCGAAGAGAGATAGGGAGAGGGGGAGAGAGAGGGGGAGAAAGAGAGACAGGCGCGTGTGTGTTGGAGAGCAAGTTTAACTGCAAGTGGAGTGCACAGTGCAGTTGAGGGTGGTGTGCACAGTGAAGAGACAAAGAGAGCGGCGAAGTTCAGCTGCCAGGCGACAAAAAATGTGCAGTGCATGAAAACAATTATTATGCATACAATATCAAAGAAGATTACAGAGTATAATAAGTAATGAAAACCAGAAAGAACAGACAGCTACGAAATGCAGAGAGTTGTGTTCCCTTGCAGGTTCTTAGCTTCTCCGATTGTTCCTTTACTATTTGTACATATATATCGGTGCAGAATTGGATAATGATACGTCGATTACTGTCTAACTTTAACTGGCACTAAGAAGTTAAATTGTTTACAAAATTAAAACGGATCTTCATACAAAAACACTCATTTCAGCCTATTGTTCCTATGGCAGCTATATGTTATAGTAGTCCAATTTTGCTGGAATTTTATACACGCCTTATGTATACATAAAAAGTGCAATTAAGCGAATTTGATTGCAAAATTTCAACAAATAACAAAAATCAGCCGATAGTTTGTATGGCAGCTATACGATATATCGGTCCAAACTGGCTCGTTGTGACTTATTTAAAGTGTGCAGCAATAAGAAGCAGGTGTGCCAAGTTTCATCAAGATAGCTTTAAAACGGTATGTACATATGTATACTACATTGTAACAAACGGACACGTGGACGGACGGACACGGGGACACGCAGACGGACAGACAGTGATAGTTCGATTCCTCTGCTGATCTTCATTCAGAATATATACATTTATATGGTCTGAGATGTCTGCTAAAATGCGTTGTAAACTCCTGTCCAAAATTAATACACTCTCTCCAAGAGTATAACAAGTAAGAAAGGTGTACATCGACATGCCGCAGGTTTAATACACTCCCAGTCTAATTATTCTCAGTGCAACATATCACAACTGACAAACTTGTCGGGTGTGTGCAGACACAAAGCAAACTAAAGCAAAGCACAGCACAGCACAGCCCAGCACAGCCCAGCCACAGAGACAGAGTCCAAAATGAGAGACAGAGACCAGAAACAGAAGCAATTGAGCTGCCGGCTGCGTGCAGTTCGTTTCATTCCTAAGCGAGCACTCAGCGAGTAAAGTTAACCGGCTAAGCGAGGACGCACAACAGACACACACACTGCAGAGAGAGTGAGTGAGAGAGCGGTATACAAATCGCAGTGCCCGTCGCCTTTGCCGTTGCAGTTGCAGTGCACGCATGATCTCTTTAGCGACAGTTGAGGCGCGTCGCGACGCTTGCAACACATGTAACAGAAAATACGAATGCGAATTCATTTTATATAAGTGCAATTACAACGAAGCAGTTAAAGCGTATCGCGTACTTTAACTTGACGACAGTGAGCGACAAAAAACTCCACAACAACAACAACAACAGCAATAAATTTAACAACAAATTAAGCAAAAAAAAACCAAACAAGTTTTGGTTATGAAACGAGCAAAAATGCGTGTTAAATCATCAATTAAATTCAATAAATCATAAATAATCCAGTGCTCGCGATTTAAATTGTGATTTATTAGCCTAATAAAGCATATATATAAAGCATATATATAGTGTCTGTGTGTGAGTGAGAAGGAGAGCGAGAGAATACACGATAATAAAACTTAATTCGATTCAAGTGAAATTACGCATGCGCAAATTTCATTTCATATATTTCAATTCAATTTTAATTTAAACAACACAAACACATAAAAGATGTACCGAAATCATATTGTGATGGTACTCTATATGCTGTGGGGTATGCTGCACTGTCTGGCAGGCGTGGCAAACGCCTTCAATTTCATGCCGCGTGCAAGTTTCGTAATACGCGCTCCACAGGATCTCAAATTCAATTGGCCACAAACACGCAGCTCCTACTTTGGCTACACGCTGGTCATACGCGAAACCAGGTGAGTGTATTCACGAGTGTATTCACGAGTGTACTCTGCATACATACGAGTACACGAATGTATACATATTTGCATGCCCATAACTGTCATCGACGAAGACAAACGACGGCATTCAGAGCAGGGAGTACCACCAGAAATTCTCGTCGTGTACTCATGGGTTCATTTGCACCTTTGTCAACAATATCGCAGCTGTGACTCAATTAGCTACACACCTCGCTCTCCCCCCCTTTATGAAATTGAGCAATCAAAGAAGTTATTTTCGAAACAAATATACCGAATATTTATTTGACTCAATTAGCGCATTGTGAACCGCGCCCCATTTGGGGGCACATTTAACACTTTGACTCTACTTTGGCTACTTTTATGCGGCCCATAATTGAGTGTTTGTTTTTGCTCTTGCCAAATATGGTGTGTGTGCATATAGATAGACATATAGATAGATGGATAGTTTGTCAGCGACCACAAAAACTCGTTTCCAAGCCATCAATTTCGACTTGGCAGCTGCATAAATAAAGCAAAATAAAAAAAAAACACTTATAGTTGAAAATAAACAAATATACTATATCAGCCCCTTGATCGGAGCCCAACTGACTGTGAGAGAGAGAAAACACTTTGTACAACAATTTATAAAAATAACAAACTTCAACTACAATTGCCAGAGATCAGAGATCTTCAGATCTACAGATCTCGCTACGTAGCCCAGGCCAATTGACAAAACCCAAACCCAAACTCAACTCTCACTTCCATGTCGACCCACATTTGACATAGATACGAGTACTCGTACATACTCACTACTCACTACTCGCATTCGCACTCGCATTCGGCGTGTACCTACTTGGGAATCTGATGGTCTGCACATTTGTTTAGAATACGGGCCCCAACAATGACATCACACCAAAAGCAAAAGGCCGCAAATCAAATTAAATCAAGCTTAAAATCAAGCAAGCAAAAGACCATAAAGAAAACTTGGATGTTCTTTCCAAGTCTGTGATGAAATACTCTATGGGAAATTATAGAATATAATAGGAGAGATCTTGAGAGAAATGATCTAATATGTTTACTTTATCTGGATGATGATTATGAATCATTTGCATTAATATATTGTACTTACTAAGTTTAATAAGATATATAAAAAGAAACCTAGGCTTAGTTTATTTAGATAAGCATTATAGTAATACCGTCATATATATAGTATGGTACAAAATGTAGAACGAAGGAAGAACAACTTTTTTTATCAATTATTTTCAAGTATTTCTGCGGTATCGTTCACATGATTCATTGCAGCTGGGACACTGTATATGCATGTGTATGCAAATATAATAGATATACATGCACTTGTAAGAGATAAGTGATGAAACACTTTTCGAAATTAATTGGTTAAGTGATAAGCCTTTTTAATTCTTACGTAATTTTATGATGTTTCACAATGCTTACGTACGTGTTGTCTGACGTGATAAATGGAAAATTCCCATTGACCTCTTTCCAACTCAGTTTTGGTTAGTTATGGCAGAGTTTACAACGGATCTCTGTGAACTCAGCATTGCTTAGTTATTAGAGCGTTTACTACACGGGGCTCTTCCTCGCACGTAATATGCTCATCGTGTGAGGGCATAAGAAAGCGTCGCCTAATTTAGGCCACAGCATCAGATGACAACGCATCCAGATTCTCCACTTTATTTTCGCGTGCGGGTAATATATTTTTTTTTTTTCGCCATACAGAATTATTTGTTTGTTTGTGTGTCTTGTGAAATTGACAATCTTGTTTGTGCGTCGGACGTGCCCATAACTATGTGTGGAATCATCTCGTGGCGTTTCTATTTACATAGCCCGCGTACGACTTGTAATTGCAATACTGATTTCCTCAGTCTTCTCTGTCCATCAACATTCTCTCCGTTCTCTGGCACAGTCTGTAGTTCTGGTTTTTATGACTCGCACTTTAAATTCTAATGTTTTTTTCCCGTTTTAGTGTTATTGTTATTAGCCTCGTTTCACTGCACCCCGAAATTAACTTCGAGTGTGCCTAATTATTTACGGAAATTACGCGTAAAATCACGACAACCTGTAATTTATTTCACATCAATTGAAGTCGAAAAGAACAAAGTAAAGCCGGAAGCCAGTACACAAAAACTAGGAGTACTGATAGTTTAGATAGGAAAGATTGTTATGATTAAGGTTCTAGAGTCAGGATTATGTTATATACGATATGGTTTTTGAATATATAGAAAGTTTTGTCAACCTTATATTGATATATTATTATAATGATTTATTGTGACATAAGCAAACGGGTTTCATTCATATAAAATGAAATAGTTTAGATTTCTTATCAACATGTGGTTCCAAATATAAATGGCATATTATATATAAATAGAATATGGTATGAGTTTCACAACTTATGCAAGAATTCTTCAGTTGAAATCTTATAGTTTAGTAAAGTTCTGATATAGTTTTGACTATTAGAATCTCAGAGTTCAAAGTTTTTATTGCTAAGTTGTAATTCTTAAAGTTCCTATTGTATTTTTATATCATTTTTATATAATTTTTACCATAACCTAAAAGAATCCAGTACTTCGTAAAGAGATTCATATTGTAAAGTTATAATTCTTAAAGTTCCTATTATATTCGGTAGACTGTTTATATAATTTTTACCATAACCGAAGAGAATCTCGTACTTCGTAAGGAGATTCATATATGTAAATTTCTTTAGTTAAAAACTTATACATTCCTTCTCTTCAAAGTTCTCTCAACAATCTCTAAGTACAAGAAAATTCTCAAAGTTTTTCGTAAACTTAAAGTTGCTATTGCATATCATTTGTTTACTCTGTACTATATATGTATGTATGCATGTTTATTTTGCCTCGGGTGCACTGTAAAGTTTCCAATAGTTTCACTTATCGGCACTCAAAGTTGTGTTTATTCAGCAAAGAAGTATTCACAAGTTGTTTTTTTCTAGGTTATTGCTTCGGGATCACATCATTGAATTGGGAATTATTTTCTTATACCACGTACCTAAAGAAAGGGAATGGCTTCGGCTTCTTTGAGTAGATTTCAGCATTGCATTGAGAAACTTATGATTCACTTCACTCGAATGGGTATCAGGTTGTAAAGTAAGGAGCAGCGGCAAATGCAAATTGCATTGCGCAATACGTTGACACTGCCGCGTCAGGCTGCAACGGCGACAACGACGCCAGCTGCATATTGTAATGCATGAAGCGGTGTCTGCAACTGCGGCGCCATATCAGTGCCCCCGCCTCCGTCTCCGCCGCCCCTCACACAGGGCTGACGCGGTGGATTCAACTTAGCCATAGCATTAACACTCTGTGGCACACAAATATTTTTAGCCGCTTTTCACTTCTGGTCATTAAACTCAATTCAAAAACGAAGAAAAACAACAACAACAACGTTGGAGGGCGACGACGACGTCGAGCATGCTGCAGCGGCTGCTTTTGTTCTTAAACATTTGTTGACCGCAAGTGGCTTTTGTTGCTGTTCTTGTTGTTGCTGTGGCTGACGATGATGGAGATGGCAGCCGAAGAGAGCAGTTGAGGTGTGGTCCAGTCTCCCCAGTACCCGCCCCCTCTCGACTTATTCTGGCTTATATTTATTGTTGATATGCGCAGTAAACGCAGTTACACTTCGACTTGTATCTGCAGAGTGAACAAAGCGCCACACACAGATACAAATACACAGACACAGGCCCCACACATGCCTACACAGACAGTCCGAGAGTCAGACAGGAATTTAAATCCACCTTCGAGTGCACTTGCAAAGGTCACATGCTCTACACATGCACATGCCACACTCCCAGACATAAATATAGCAACACTTAGTGCGACACGAACTCATCAATTCCACATCAAGTGTAACTATAAATAACACTCCCCCATATTAAATAAATAAGACAAATTATACTGCTGTTGTTTCTAAACTAATGAACACGAGTGTGTGCGAGTCTCTTCGCTGCCTTTTTGTCTGTGCGTAAACGTAACTTTATATGGCTGACACATTACTCTGAGCGCCTGCATGAGTCACTTAGCAAAGTTACTTTTTTTTTTGGGAAAATACTTCGGCACCCACTCGAGGCGCGCTTTGATGTGATGACGGTCAGTTACACTCGACCTCGGCCTGCTCAAGCTCAGGCAAACACGCAAACTGCTGTTGTCGCTTAAGTAACAACAAATATTTGTTGATTGTTTTTTGCGTGTTTCTCTTTTGCATAAACAAATGTCCGGTAGTCAAGACAGACAATACAAACGAGTATATAATTACCGTTGCTCATTCGACTTTAGAGTGAAGATAGAAAGACAGAGAGAGAGAGGAAGTGAGAGAGAGACTTTACCGGCATCGCGCTTGGGATGCAGCGCGTGATTCATGCCGATGCTGAGTCAGCAAAGTTTGCAGGAAGAAGATCCTCAACCTAGTTTTATCTGTTGCCGACTGCGCTTTGTCTGTGGCTAATGAGCTTATCAGACATAGAGAGACAGACAGACAGAAAGGCGGGTGTACATAAATCATTTTCCAATCGAATTTTAAATGAAAATAAAAGCTTCGATCGTTATAATAACATATTATTATTATTACTGTTTTTCATTTGGCATTTCCCTCAGGGTAAACAAATCTAAATATGCAGCTTGAAAAAGCTGATTAACCGGTTATATTTTTAGCTTGTTTATTCCAATATGTTTTGTTATCAGCAAAAGCAGCTTTGCTTGTTGCATGTGTAGAGTGTGTATAGAGCATGTCGAACCCTACCAACTTGTTGCTAGTATTTGCTGTGCTCTTCTGCTCTGCAATGCAATCGAAAACGAATCTTGAAAGCGAAGACTGAGACAACACTTTACCAATTTATGGATAACATCAGATAATAACCATAAAGAGAGCTTTTTTATAACACTGTCCACTCCCACAGCATCGCTGCAAACGGTAAAATGAGTAAGTCACTCGCGCAGCATGTGGGAGAGTGAGGGAGAAGGCAGCGCAGTGAACAGTGTTACCAGAAAATTGAAAAACTAAAATGTCATTAAAACTAAAATGTCATTAAAAATTTATAACATTTTAAACACTGTATTCACAATACTATTTTGTCACTTTGTGTACATGATTGTTTATATATTATATACATATATACAAGCTTAAAGGCAATCGAACATTATAGCGATTCGTCAAATTGTAAAAATTCACAATAGTTTGAAAGTTGATGGAGAAACATAATCCGAGCTAAAGCATTGCAAATTAAAGTAATAATAATAATCCCTTGCATACATACATAGATTGCGCCACGCGCCTATTCAATGAAAGTTATAGAAATAATGACAATATCTATTTGGAAGTACTTCAGTCAATGTAATCTTAAACCTAACTAATTATATATGTATATAAAATATTATATTTATATTACTACAATTTCAATTATAAACCAACTAACCCAATAAGACTTCGTTGGCTAAAACGAAAAAATAAAAGCAGAGATCTGTCGAAAAGAGGCTGACTTGGCAACACTGTCAACACTGGCAACCCTCTCAACACTGGCGCTGCAGTGGGAGAGCTAACCGTTTAACTGCTTGCAATCGGCTACCGACAGTGAGAGAGTAAATACAAACGCGAACTTTGTCTTACGACTTGAGCAGAGAGAGAAAGAGAGAGCCGAGAGAGCACAGAGTCGTGTGGGAGAGCGTAAGTGGAAAGCTACCTGCGTGTTACATACTTGGAAGTGGCTATGAGATAGCGACGCGCACAGCTTTTCAGTCGCGTTTAGACGTTCGTTCGATACTGTCGATCGATCGGTGCACAGTAACTTGGCGTGTGTGTGTGTGCTCTACTCAGCTCAGCTCTGCTCATATCGCTACCGTCGTCTGTGGCAGTTGTGATAATAAACATAATCGAATCGCCGAATCGGCCTGGCATAGCATTAACCCGTTTATTAAATAAACATTACGAATCGAAAAACAATGAAGATGATGGCGTGGCAAGGTCGCTTGCCTGCGCTGATCCTGCTCTTCGTGTGCAGTGTTTGCGCCTACAATTTGTCAGCGCGCCCCAATAAAGAGATCAAAGATCCTCAACTTGCGACAGTTATGCCGAAAGTGCGTGCGTCATATTTCGGTTATACCATCAGCCTAAGACCTCACGGGTAAGTGCCGTTGTGCCCAGATAAAGCTCCCTCTCCGAGCATCGATTGACCGCTAGAGCAAACAGGTTGTGAGTGGAGCCGAGTTGCGATGATTCATCCAAAATCGAATCGAATCGGAGGTGGCGATGTTGACAGAGCCCCCCTTTTCCGCTGCTGCCTCTCGGTGTGGCAACAGGCGTAATAAAAAAAGTGAAAAAAAGTGAATGAAACTCACTTAATATGTTGTACAAACGATGAAGTCATTGCACACTATCAATTGACAAGCAGAAGGGGACGTGGGGGGAGGGAAGGGGGTAAAAAGTGTGTGCGAGCGAGAGTGAGAGGGCAAACAGATACAATATCGCATTGGCGGAGGTGGCAACCTCACGAAGCTGAAGTTATGCAAATATTTAAAGCATTCCAGCAACGCACGTTCGTTCCCTATTTAAGTTGCCTACTTGGGGCTTATAAGGTACCTAAAAGGTATTCTATATTGGGTCTTTTAATGAGACATATTCAATCGAATGTAGCCCAAATTTCTAGCTAGCAGTTAGTCAATGCCAATTTCTGTATTTTACTTTGTTTATCAGTTTCGTTTTTGCTCGATTTTCTGTGATAAGATTAGCGAGAGTCGCTGTGTGTGTGCGTGTGTGTGGGTGACTCTGTATGCAGGTGTGTGTGTGTGTGTGTATGACACCATAGCAAAAAGTAGAGCTGCGAGAAAGTAAGAAGGAAATGCTAAGGTGCTCAACTGTTATATACCCACAATCCAATTGCTTGCCCACTGCGAATATTTCCTCTATAACTGCTCTCTTTGTTATCTGATGGCAACCAAATAAATATGAGAAATAAATTAGATTATAATTAATTTTTATACCAAAACTGAATGTTATAGCTGTAAAATAACGTTTTAAATTCGATATTTTTCGTTTTTTTGGGGGCGCTAGGGGGCGTGGCAAAGTTATAAAATAAACAGTAGCTACTTCTACTATGCAGAAATATTGTCACCAAATTTGGTAGCAGTAGCTCTTACCATCTGTAAGATATAGGTGCTCATACGAACAGATTTGTTTAAATTGACTCGGTTGTTGATGTATATTAAGAATATATGCAGTTTTTATAATCGAAATTGCCTTCTTCTGCTTCTTATTTATTTTTCGCTTACCACAAAATTATAACACCCTTCTGATCTACGGGTAGCGGGTATAGAAAGAGAAACAAGAGAAATATGTTACATTGATATGCCACTCTGCCTGTATTTATGCACTTAGCGCTCTCTCCTCTCCCTCTCTCTCTCTGTCTCTCTCTCTCTCTCTTTATCTCTTCTGAATCGCAAAGTTTGGGCGGCGATAACTTAGCTGCAACTGTTTATCAAGTATACGCCCGGTTATGCTCGTTGATAAGTGAGCTTTATCGGCTTGGTCAGCGTTCTCACTTACGTATGTGACAAGCGTCTTTAGCTGGAAAAGTAACCGACTAATTTGAGTAGGTGAATCAATGTGACAATTGTCGCTTATTGATCTACTGACTAATGCATGTCAATTGGGTCGAGCTTCACTCCCTCCTCTCAGATACCAATTGAGTGATCTATCATGTAATAACCTTCTCTCTTCTCTCTTTGCAGCATCATAGTGGGCGCACCGCAGGCGCAATCGACACTGGAGTCGCAGCGCAATGTTAATGAGACGGGCGCCATCTACAAGTGTTCCTTCTCCGCCGGCACTTGCAGTCCATATATCTTCGAAAGTCATGGCAATCGTAACCTGACAAACGAGTACACACATGACTCGGAGAAGATGGACTTTCAATGGCTTGGAGGTTCTATGGATGGAGGCATTCGAGACGCGGACAAATTTATCGTTTGTGCCCCACGCTACACTGCGCCATCGGCAAAAGACTACCATATGCATGGCATATGCTACTGGGTCCCTGATACTCTGAAAGATCAGCCGCATAATATAACGAAAATATCCCCGTTGCGTCTGAAGTCGGAACAAGTGAAAACGGATGATGATCTGTGTTACTATTACTACATTCTGGCCGAGCAGGGACTCAGTGTGCATGTATCAGATGATAATAAAGAGTTTCTCATTGGTGCACCGGGCATCTTCACGTGGAAAGGTACTGTTATACGCCAACGCACGGTGCCATTAGTGGACGATCCATCGGTGAGCCGCCGTGAAACTTCGCGGCAGCTGAGTCGCAAGCCACGAGCTGGTGGGGATTACATAGACTACACTCCGGAACTGACCCCCGAGACGACTGTACCAGATCCATCGCGTTGGAATCAGCCTGATGATCCGTACTTTGGCTATTCAGTCGGTTCGGGGCACTTTGACAGTACCGATCTGACGCGTCTGCTGTACGTGGCCACGGCACCACAGGCCAATGAGCAGTCTGGCGAGGCATATATCTTCGATATACGCGGCAAGAGTATCGAGAAATATCACGTGTTCCGAGGCGAACAGTTTGGCGAATACTTTGGGTATGCGGTGCTGGCGGAGGATCTCAATGGGGACAACCTCACGGGCATCATTATATCGGCTCCACAGTACACGTTCGAGGAAGACTCACACGATAACGGCGCTATTTATGTGTTCCTCAACAAGGGACGGGTGAGTAATCAGAGACAGAGTCTCCTCCCTTGCAAGTTCATGACTAATTTGCTGCAATCAATTTACGATTCCAGTTCAATTTCGAGCAGAAGCTGATCCGCTGCCCGTTGCCAGTAACGGCCAAGGCACGTTTCGGCACCACGCTGACCAGGCTGGGCGACATTAATCACGATGGCTACAACGGTAAGTTCAGCTCCCTGTTCCCTCTCCCTCTCCCTCTACCTTCCCCTTCTGTGCCAGTTAACAGAACAATTCGCGCTACTGAGTTGTGTTTTGTGTGTGTTTGCGTGCCTTGAGGTGAAAGAGAAACGCAGAAGAGGAGAAACAACAACAAAGCAAACATTCGATCTGCGCCAGCAACTCCCCATGCCGGGCGTGGCCTTGTGCATGTTTGTGCATGTCAGCCAAGCAACTCCACCAAAGGCAAATAAATATCTGGCATTGTACTATGCCAGGCATTTAAATAGGTGCAGTTGCCTGGCAAAAAATAAATATGAAATATCTATATTTATAAGTATCTGATGCATATGTCTTATCTGCTTCTAGACGTTGCCATTGGCGCTCCCTTTGCTGGCAATGGATCCGTCTTCATCTTTCTGAGCAGCCAGGAAGGTCTACGCGATGCTCCTAGTCAACGTTTGGATTCTTCAAAGAAGCAGCCTTCGAAATACGGCTTACATATGTTCGGCCATGGCTTGTCACGTGGCTCTGATATCGATGAAAATGGATTCAATGATTTCGCAGTAGGAGCACCTAATGCAGAGGCTCTTTTCGTGTATCGTGCCTATCCCGTGGTCAAGCTGCAAGCCAGTTTAACTTCGCAGAGTCGCGAGATTAAGCCGGATCAGGGGCGTGTGCAGGTCACCGCCTGCTACGGCCTGAAGACTACTTCGACCCAGAGCACAGCACAGCAACAGGAGATGGGAATTCACATTGTCATCGATGAGAAGCTGAAGCGTGCCAAGTTCACGCAGACACATTCTAACACACTCAGCTTCAATGCAACGGCTGGATTGACACAGCAGTATCGTGTTTTCGACATCGAGGTGCAGTACAGCGAGAAGGACATCTTCCAGCCCATCGAGATGGAGATGCACTATGAACTGACCCACAAGGTGCCTGATTCTGAACGTAATTTTCGAAGTAAATAAGAGAAGAATACGTAATTATCATTTAAATCTCTTCTAGAATTCTGTGAGACTTGTGTAGCCGTGGATCCGGAGGATTCTAAGGTCTACACTGAGAAGATTATCTTCAGCACAGGCTGTTTCACGAATGTGTGTAGAGCCGATCTGCGACTGACTGCCAAGGATGTGAGGTGAGTTGAGAAAAAGAACTATGCAAGTTTAGTCATTAAGAAACACATACCTAATAGCTCGAGCTTCATACTAGGCAGCGAGAAGATTCTGCGAATAAACTATAAGGTGACCCACTATGGGGAGACCGCCTATCTCCCCCCGCTGAATGTAACCAGTTCAAGTGCCTTGAACTTTACACAGACTCCAGGCAATTGTAAGATCACTGGGGCAGTTATGCTCTGCGATCTCAATCATGGTAGGCCACTTAGCAACGGCAGTTCTGATAGCATCACTATAAGCTTCGATGTCAGCAGCCTCACGGGCAACTCGCTGACCATCTCCGCTGAGGTCTACAGCACGGGTCTTCAGCGGAATCCTTCTACCAACAAGGTGAACAGTCTAATTGCGCTCAAGGAGTACACACAAATCGATGCCTCTGGGTAAGTCAAAACGATATCAACATATGCATAACACGAGCTTATTAAATCTGTCTCCATTCTACAGTGGCCAGACCAACAAACAAATTGACTTGGAGCACTACAAGAACTAGGCGAATATTGTGAACAACTACGAGATCAAGAGCAATGGACCCAGTACTATCGCAGCCCTGGAAATTGATTTCCAGATTCCTGTAGCCTACAAGGTCGCTGGATTTTCTTCGATCATTCCCATTATAAATATGGAAAACATTAGCATGCAGGCCACGTACGATTCGCAGCTGGTGGCCATTGAGCTGTTAGATCAGAACAATACACAGATCCTTATGAATGCCGTCGAAGTCTCTTCAAGTCGCGGCATGGAGGAGGCAGTTGCAGTTAGCCAGAATGGAGGACACTACGATGTTATCACTAGTGGACATGTGCAGGAATACGACTCGGATTCCGTTGCTACAGCATCGATGACACGCAGGCGACGTGACATTAAGGCTTTGACAGCCAATCGTGAGCAATATGCTCGGATCTCCAACATCAAGGCGCACGATCTGCTCAGTGAGGACTTCAAAGGCAAATTGCCGGTGAATCGCACCATTGTCTTCAACTGCAGAGAACCCACGATGACCAATTGCTTGCGGGCGGTGATGCGTGTCTCCAACTTCAGCCCAGAGAAGCCAATCAATCTGAACATGCGCTATAGCGTCGATCTGAATGAGATCAATGCCATCCTCATTGATCCCTGGGAGTTCTTTGCCATTCTAATCGATGTGAATGTGCGCAAGGAGGGGGATCCCACAGGCAGCACGCTGGCCATTAGGAGCAAGATTGAACCGAACGTGATATCTCGGCATCTAGTGAAAACGACGCCCATCTGGATCATCATAGTATCCGTGCTGGGAGGTCTGTTGCTGCTGGCAGCCCTGACCTATGCGATGTATAAGGTGAGTAAACAACTTCCTATTATTTCGAATCGATTTCTGATAAGTACCTTGCATTTTCAGATGGGTTTCTTCAAGCGCGCTACTAAGGATGAGCTGGAGAAGCTGCAAGCGGAACCTGCGGAGGCCGAGAACCTCAACAGCGGTACCAGCAGCTAAGCTCAACGCACACTGTGATCCCCCCACCACCCCCATTGCTCAGGTGGCAATGTCCTTAAGCTACACTTACGATGAGTTCGAGTATAGACATCACATTTGAAATACCAAAAACGATACGAAAGATATATGCGAGGTGGAATACTACGACGAGGATGAGACGATATAGCGAGGCATTCAATGTTCTTGTGGATCGGATAGATAGATGGATAGTTATGTGAGATGGGAGCGAGTGCCTTGTAAATTGTTAATTTATAAAACCTTGAGCTGAGCTTGTAGCCCACAAGCTAAGCCATATTGCCATTAATTGTAAATATTTATAAAATATTTCTACTGTTTAAATAGTTCTTGAAGATTTAGTTTTAGGCTGCCTACAATATCAACGAAAAGACTTGAAATTGTAGTATACAAACGCGATACTATATTTGTACTAAGTATATATAGTACAATGATCCACATCCTTGCATATTGTTATGCGAAACAGAGACAGACGAAAGTATTAATAAAAAAATGAATTTTAAGTTGACTTTCAGTTTTCAATTTTACAATTAGTTCGCTGTTTTTATAATGTAATTAAATGTATTTTACCTTAAATCAAAAAGAACTTTGGTTTCGCTATAATAAAATACAAAAATTTTTAAAACACTATCGAATTTCTTTGATTTGTTATTCATTGTCTTGAAATGCAAAGTGAATTCAGTTTATAAATAAAATTGGGAACATTTAAAGAGACCTATTTCCATTCCCAAATATATGAAGTCTTATCAGCATACGTGATTCACTATTAAAAAAAAATGATATACGGTCTATGCTGGATGTAATGAACCTAAGTATTCATGGTGTAGAATTCAGCCTATAAGAATTATTTAGTTGAAATCATTTAGTTTATAAAGTAGTAATATAATATTCAAAAAAATCCTAAATCAATTCCAATAGGTTTTCAGAAAGTTCAGTTCTTAGAGTTCTCTTAAATATCATTTGATTACTCAGTTTGACGCATGTGTATGTTATATATTCCCGAGGGTACACTGCGCTATCGGCAAACAGTCCTCAATATGATTAATATGTGTACTTTTTATCAGATTGTCACATCGAACTGGTCATTATTATATTTTTATAGCTATTTCTGAAGTTTTCTTAAAAGCGACTTGCATCAGCTTCCTCGATTACATTTCGGCATTCCAATGAGAAACTTTAGCAGCATACAGTCGCGTTTAGAAATCCATTCGAAACCTCATTTTGCGTGTGCTCTATACAATATAATCGAGTCTTGCTATGCTATGCAAGGCTCGTTTGTTAAATAAACAGTTCGAAGATTTATAGTGGGGCTTCTTCAAGCGCACGACAAAGGAACAGCTACAGAAGCTGCAGGCAAAGCCCAAGAAGGCTGAGAACGTCAACAACGATTGAAGCAATACAAATAATCCAACAGAAAATACCCAAATCTAACTTGTTTGACACACAATGACAGAAGAATACATTTCATTTATAGCTCTACCTATCTACGTTAAGTTAGCTGACATTTTTTGTTATACAATACAAAGAGCTCGTTGTTTTTATAATATAGTTAAATTTATTTTTTCTTAAAATCAATAAGTACATTGTTAAAACTCTAATAAAATGCAATAATTTCTAAAAGTTCTCAACACTTTCTTTTTTTTTTCTTTTCCAACTAAAATCTGCGACCTTTTTTAACACGAAGCGAAAACTTTAACAATTTGTTACCTTGAATTTGTTTCTTTGGGTTTGTTTTTGAAAAATATATATCATATTAAATACAGTATTATAATATAGTATTTACAATTTAGTATGGATCTAGAACTACACTAGTTTAGCGCACAGACATAAGAGTACATATAGATAATTGTATAAATTAAGTAAAATCGACTAACTAACTAGGCAGCAGATATATAGATAGACAGGCATACAAACACACATTTAGATACACACAAGTTGATACATAAATATATATAGTATATAGAGTTAAGTACAACATGTTGCATTGAGCTAAATATATCGAGTTCATTTGGGGCAAGTTTAATTGGGGATTTCTCTTTGATTTGCTTTGGTTACCTTCGATAAGTTCGATAAGATTGAGTTTAGTTTTTTTTGGGATATGTGAGAATTGCAAGTTACACAGTAGGTATACGCGTATCATATGTATGACTGAAACTAACCCTAAGATATAGTTAAATAGATAGGAATATATGTATATATATAGATATAATATATAGCTTTGCTGGTGGTTCCTTGACATGAAAGTGTGTTCAGTGATACATTTTCAATAATAGAGATACATATGTAGTATATTTTAGTTCGTGTGGAAGAGAAATGCATGCATTCAAACGTTTCTTTCTTTTCTTTTGTTTACTTTTCGTTTCGATTTGTTTTGTTTGGTTTTTTTGGGCTTTCGCTTTGTATAATAACAACAATAAAAGATGACTTGTAAATAAATACATCTTATAAAAATACAGAGAATCTGTGTACTATGTATTGTCAAAAATTATTAACACGTACGTAAATTGAGTTGCATTCAGCTGGATTCGATTCGCAATGAATTGGAATTCGAATCTGATCCCAAGTGCAAATATGCATGACTCTCCATCGCGATAAGTTTCAACATGAATCAGATATACTATGGTATATACGTGTATATATATAACATACATGTACATATGTGACAACTATTTGTGCTTGTTTTCTCTATTTTGTGTACTTCCATTTGCAGCAAATCGATCGATCGTTGACTAGTTACTCTCTTTCTCTCTCTCTCTGTCTATTGAGCACAAGGTGGATTCGCTTAATCGACTAAGAACTAACTAACAAATACATATATCAATACTTATGCAACATCAACAATGGACACAAATACATATTGTATATCTAGGATGCGTGGGGAGGGGAGGGAGGATAACACCATTTAACACATGGTTTCGTTATATGGTGGATCCTTTTCCGAATCCGTGCTGCTCTTGATATTGGACGACAGCTTGGCAATCTCGTCCTGTACAAGATGCGTGCTTATCTGTGGTATCGACAGTGCCACATTACTGCTCTTCGCCGACGATGAGGCAGCCGATGAGAGGGGTTCACCATCACGTGACTCCTCCGTGCTGGAGCTGCTCTCCTTGAGCACATTCATGCCCAGCTTGCTGGTATACGGTGGCTTGAGCGTTGAAATCAGTTTGGCGCCAACCTGTGCGGGCAACGGAGCAGCAGCAGAAGCAGCGGCAGCAGCAGCACCAGCTGTGCTGGTTGCTGTCGACGACTCCGCCGTTGATGTTGTTGTCTCGGCACTCGTCTGTGCTGACAGCGGCTTGCCCTGGTCCATGCTAAACTGTTTCTTTAGCTGCATCGGTCGCGTTGGCAGTGCTGGCGCTGCCTGCGCCGTTACTGGCGCTGCGCTCAGATCCAGCGAACTGGAGCTATCGTCGCGCAGGCGTCTGCCATCGGCAGCACCAACGGATGCCGTGCGCTTGGGCTGGTAACGCGCTGTAGCAGTGCCGCCAGCAGTGCCAACGCTCATGCTAATTCCCGTTGCCGAATGTGAATCTCCAGCGTCCAGTGATGGTTCCGCTGTCAACGAGGGCGTGTCAATGTTGTAGGAGCCCGTCAACGAAGTGTTTGTCTCATTGGAGCTCTGCTTGATGAAGCGATAGGGATGCGCCGAGTAATCCGTGTCTGTACTAGAATTCTTTTGCAGACTCTCACTGGATTTCTTGAAGAGCCGTCCGCTGCTGTCGTACGGAGGATTGAGGAAATCACTTGTGGCACGCGTCGGCACCAGAGGAGACTGAAAGCTTTGCTGCTCCATGGACGAATTGCGTTGCCAGGGACGCTCGTGCTTTAGCTGAAATCCACTGGTGGAGGCATGATGGCCACTGCCTGCCCCGCTCGTATCGCTGCTATCGCCGCCACCACCACCAGCACCACCAGTGGTACCAGCGCCCATGAGTCCACCTTCAGCGGATGGTTTCGACGGCGACAGCTCAATGGCTGTTTCCCGACGCAGCGGATAGCGATGACTGTAGTCCACAGAGACGCCAATCTGGGGGGAGGAAGCATGCGTGTTATTATTCTTGTCATTGAAAGGAGGTAGGTACTGCCATCTATAAGATCTATTGTACCCCTGCTGAGCTTATCAGGCCAGTGTTTCTTAGGAATTCTAAAATTTCTCCTGGATTGAAAGACCTTATCTCCTTAGATTCAAGAAGGTGTTTTTCTAGCTTGCATATCTAGTACGAGCCAACGCCGGACATACTGTAAGCAGGTGTTATGGCTTCTAATTTACAGAATCTGCACATTGCTTACTATTTATACCCTTCGACCATTAAAAAAGGTGAAAAAGGTTATACTAACTTTGGGCAAATGTATGTAACAGTCAGAGGCGTCTCCCATATCTCATGTACTATATATAAACGGGAGCATAGGTCGAAGAGTATCCCACTGTCGCGTGCCGCTCGATTGTTGCTCTTGTTTAAGTTCGCTTAGATGGACCCTAAGCCTACATTGGCATATGAGCAGGCCTGTGAGAATTCTTATAGAGTTCTTACTTAGCTTTAATAATTTTTTATAGGACTTTGATTGCTGCAGGTCTGGTGTAAGATCCTAGTCCATCTCCCTTTACTTTGCCACAAAATGGTTCCAGCCTAATCATTGAATCCTTTGCTCCCATCTTGGCTAGTTTATCTGCTTCCTAATTCCTCGGTATATCATTGAGCACCAACATCTAGCTTAGTGTAAGGTTGTTGTTCTTAACTAGCATATTAACTTAGATTCTAACGCCTAATAATAGCTTCGACTTGATGCTGGAACTATGCTTACATTGGGTGCAAAGGGGATAAGAGAGCCTGGGTACTTACCTCATAGGGCTGCACGCTAGCATCAATGGAGCCGCGTGCCTCGAAGAGTCCCTCTAAGATACGATAATCGTTCTCCTCGCATTCCTTCAAATGCTTCTTCTCCAGCAGCGCAGCGGCCTCAGCGCGTGACATTTCCGTTTTGGGACGATCTAAGGAGGCTGCAGAAGAAACACAAGTTAATCGATACGCATTTGCTGCTTATTAAAGCCGAGGCAGGCAGGCGCAGCGTGTTGATGGATATTACAAGCAAAGAAAGGCAATAGAATATTACGCATACGCCCGGTTAACTACATATATACAAATTACATTTTACACTGTTCATGAGTTTTCTTCATCTATATTTGTTGTATTTGTTTGCAATTAAATGACAACGTGGGGGAGTGGGAGGAACGTGGGAAGGAATGCGGTGTGGTTGGTGCTTGCTTGCTCGTGTGTATATTTCCATTTTCACCAACCTACACCAGGTGATGTAGCGATCTTTGCCATCTCAACTGTCGATGGGGTCGCACTTACCTTTGTTGCTCTGCAGCGAGACAGTCGGCGAGGCGATCAAATGGCAAACACTCTCCAGTTCATCCGTTATCGAGGTGTACTCGCTGTGCAGTTTCAGCAATATATTTCTGGAGGGTTTCGCATGCAATACTGATTTACCTAGAGTTGAGTTGAGGTTAGGTTGAAGAGAGAGAGAGATCACAAAAGAAAATGGGCGACAACGGCGGCGGCGAAAGAAAAATAAATACGAATGCGATACGAAAGAGAAATAGAGAGAGAGAGAGTTGTGCGTTCTGTGTGTTTTTATGGGTTATGGCCAGGGTTGTCAAGTGCGGCTGAAGAAAAGGAAAGGAGACATTTGTTCCAAGAAGACAATGGAGCCAAGAAGAGGAGAAATGACTTGGTACTTAAATTACTTCTTCCTCTCTTACTAATGCCTATTCTCTGCTGCCTTGACAACCCTACCATACAAGCCTGGCACTTCAGGGCTGTCAATTACGCGCAAGGAAACAAGCAGGAAATCATACAAAGAAGAGAAGCGAGTAATTCTTGGAATTTGAGCTTTTCTTCTCTGTCCTACTCTTCCTTGTTCATTTGCTTCGCTGACGTGACAACCCTGACACTTTAGGGTTGTCAACTGCTGGCAAAGAAATAGGAATTTCAAGAAATAAATATAAAACCAAGTAGAAGAGAGACCAGTCATGATTCGTACTTAAACTACTTCTCCCTCTTTTCATCTTCCTTTCTTTCTAGAATTTTTACTCTTTCTCCTTTCTTTACTGCCTTGACAACCCTGGCAATGTCATACAAGAGAGTACAACAACAGGTACATTATTGTATGGTTAATGCAGTTAAAATTTAGTTGCCAATTCGTTTGCTTGGATTGGTCGTATGGTTTGTTATGGTTCGGTTTTGGTTTGTTTTGGTTTGAGGTTAATGGAGTGGAGAAGGTTAGCGGGGGGAGGGCGTGGCATGAACGGGGGATTAGTAACCAGAATTTTGAGCGCATTTCATTGCAGCTTTTTGCATTCTCTTCATGTTTCTTTGCACACTCACGAAAGAAGTTCTAACTTCACTATGCAACTTACCCGGATGCGGTGCTGCCGGCGTATCCTTGTCGCTGTCCGGCTCAGACTGTGTCAGGCTCATCTGGCGACGCGATAATGTTGTCAATTGATTGAGGCTGATGTGTGAACGATTGAAGTCCGCTCCGGTGAGTGAGTATGTCTCCGAATTGCGACGACAGAGCGAGACGGTGCGCTGGCGCATCGCTCGATGTCTAGCAGCTGCAGGGGAGGGGCAGGAAAAACAAAAGTGAGACTCGTTTGCGATGTAGAAGAACAAAGAATAACACGTAAGCATAACACGTAAGCGTAACGTAAGAGAACGTAAGAGAGTAGGAGAGAGTACAGGAAACAGAAACAGAACAGGAAGATTGTGGATTAGTTGCCGTTGCATTGCAAATTACCCTCGAATGTCATGTCCGGTGCTGCATCATCGGAATTATCGCCCCCCACAAGAGTCTGATCATCATCGTTGGTACCCATGGGTGTCAGTGTATCCTTACTCTCCGTACTGGCGCCAGTGTCCTGTCGTACCGTTACATATGGCGTGCGCTTAACAGTCTCACAGGTCGAGGGTCGTTGCGAGAGGGGGGGCAAATAGATATCGGAATCTGGCTCGGATTGCATGGACGCTTTGCGCACCACCTGCTCATTGAGTGCCTCGCGTGACTTGACCACCTCATCGGGTTCCTCGGGCAGCGGCACAACCTCAAAGTGTGTGCCCTCATCCAAGATGTAAGCATCCGGACGCACCTCGGTCAGCGAACGATTGAAACGCCGTCGATTGTTCACCTGTGAGAAAGAGGAGAGAATCAACAAATTGAGAAGGAGGAAACCCCAAGAAAATTGTTTGCCACGCACCTGAAGTGAATTTAAAGTAAGTGTCGCACTCAGTCCCAGTCCCAGCGCCAATGCCGGTCCAGGTGTACCGCCACCATCGCCGCCTCCTCCTCCACCTCCTCCAGCCGGTCCAGTTGGTGGTCCGCCTGGTCGACCCGGTGGACCGCCACCTTCATTGTCAGACATTGAAATGGTGCGCATGCGATGCATTTCACCCGGAATGTTCATTACGGAACCGCGCAAATCGTCCGTGCCGGCGGTGTGTGCGGACATGAAGCGATGTATGACGCCCAGATGCGACAGTATCTGCTCCGAGGATTCCTCCATTTTGCGCAAACGGAATTCAATGTTCTGCAAACAAAAAGAGAGAGAGAGCAGTGTCAGTTGCAGCGTGTACAACTTCAAGTGTGTTGGCCTTGCAACCACAGCAGCAGCAGCGGCAGCGTGTCGTGTGTGGCATACAAAATGGCCAGCTTCGTGTACAACTGCAGTTGCTGCTCAACATTTTGTGGACATTTTCAATTTAAACGCTGTCAATGCGAATAAAACCCAAATCAATGTGCCCCAACTCCGAAAAAGAAATGCAAAATTTGCATAACAAACCAACACAAAGAAAACTCGGCTTAGCTCTGAGTGTGAGTGTGTGTGTGTGTGGGAGTGTGTGTATTTACGCACCTGCACTGTGGCCGTTTGTATGTTCTCCTTTTGATTGATATCCTCGATTTTCTGTGACATCGTCTCGACACGCTCCGTTGTGTTCTTGACACGCTCATCGGTTGATTGATTCAATATGATTTCCTGCTCATGGAAAAATCCCTCAACGCACTCCTCCTCAAAGTCATAGAGTCGCTCCAGATCGTCCTTTTCGAGAAACAGCTTGAGACCGTTGTCCCGCTGCACCTCCAATCCTAGAGACACACATGCACAGAAACAGATTCGATTCGATTAGGTAAAGAACAATGCAAGAGAGTAAAACAAAAGTAAACAGAAAAAAACATAAGAATCAAATTGGCATTTTCAGTTAACAAGTTTGGATTATCACAAGCGAACATATGTATATATTCAAGTTATGCAGCAGGCAAGTCGGGGAAAAAGAAGAGATTGCTTTATTAATGCTGTTCCAATTCAAGAGAGAACGAATCTCCATTGATTTCACTCACAGGGAACAAAGCTAAACTTGCTCATGCCGGGCTCACCTTTCGCTTTGCGCACACAATACTTTAGCAGCGAATAGAAGTGGCAAAACGCAATGAAAGGGGGTGGCAACACTGGCTTCTGTTGATACTCCATCACGACCGTGAAGCGCTGAAACATCCACACCTGTGAGAGAAGAGAGAAGGTATTCATTTACATTCCAATTTGGCATAATTGATAATCAAGAGGAGCAAAGAAATGCAAAAAATGCAGAAATTATTCCGCTTGCTGCAGCTAACTTAACTGCATTTTCCATACTTATGTATGTTGCATAAGCTAGGTACTTCACAACACTGAAATATTGTCTCTCTTTAAATTCCTTAATATCTTTTAAGAATGCTGGAATTTTTTTTCATTTTGCTACAGCCAACATAACTAGTTATTCTAAAGGGTTCTCTCTTTACTTTTGATTTATAAGTTTTGTACTTCCCAAGACTGAAAACTGTCTGAAATCTCGTCAACAGAGAGACATTTAATTATATTTTAAGACCTTAAGCTCTTTATAGCATGCAGATATTCTTCTTTTAGCTGCAGCCAACTTAACTAGCTATCTTTCTAGAGGGTTTTCACTTTACTTTTGTTGAACCAGCTGGTACTTCTCAACACTGAAATCTTGTTAAATCTCGCTTAAGGGAACCGTTTACACTCTATTCGAAAGCTTCTCTCATTTTATAGCTACATTGTTTGAATTACTTTGTAGTTTTCGGAGCCCATGCTCTTTCGAAATCCATTTTCTGCAAATACTTTAAAATTTTCACACTTTCAAGTGTTTAATCTGCCATTACAATTTCCCTTTAGATAAGTCATAACTTTGGCTGCATTTCAGAAAAGATCTCAGCTTTAGCTACCTTCTCTATTCATATTTAATAGTTAATAACTGATATCAAAATACACTTCGGCCTCGACTTACCTGATGTGACACCGAATTGACCTCGTTGAAGATGTTGTTGAAGACCGCAATGAGCAGATTGATGAGCAGAATATTGGCAATCAATAGGTACATGGACATCGTAATGGGCGTTACCCAATGGCCTGAAATTCCATTTAAAAGTGAATATATATTAACAACTTACAGAGAATATAGTGGGTGGGTAGGGGTCAGTGAGGGACATACCCGTAACACAGGGCTGCTGTGATGGATCCTCGCCGCAGGGCGGATCGATATCGTCGGCAAACACCTCGCCGTACAGCATAAAGTAGGGTTGATAGGTGACCTGTGCAACGATAAATTAAAAACGGGAACCATCATTAAATGGCAGCTGGCGGGCAATAACAACAACAACAAAGAAACAAAAACAACGACAACGAGGAGGTATAGAGACAGAGAGACACAGAGAGAGAGAGAGAGAGATATAGAGAGAGAGAGCAACAAACAGAGCAACAACAACAGCAGCGAGGTCGGTAGCTCTTCTTCCAGGCCCAGACGTAATTCAATTTGGGCCTCCATGTCCAGCTACCGACTGGGTCAACATTTATGCAAGTTTTTACACATCAACACAGAGAGAATTGCTAGGGGATGTTCTGTCAGGCGTGTATATATTGTAGGTGGGTACCTGTGTAAAGGTTGTGTATATGTGTGGCTGGCGGGTTTAGGGGGGAGTTTTCTTTTAGTTTTTCCAGCATGCTGCTGTAGTTAAGCTGTTCATTAAATGTTTTCTCCCATTTCATTAGCATTTGCAAGCTTGGCCGGGGCTAATGGCACGACGATTAAACGGCGGGGTAGTTGGGGGTTAACTGAGGTTAGCTTAGGTTTAGGGTTAAGGTTGAGAAATAGTGATAGATTTAAAATAATTAAGCTTTGACAGTTTAGCAACATTAGCAACAGCGTCGCTTGTTAGTTAATTGAAAATTTTAATTAAACATTTCATTAACAGACGAAAGATTCGAAAAGATTTTCAATTTAGGTGAAGTGAATAAAGAAAGCATAGATCAAGTGAAAACTGAAGCTTTATATATTTAAAATACTGTAAATTCCATCAAGCAAATTTCTGAATATTGTGTGGGACATATTCAAATTAGATATGCGCCTTGGCATCAGCAATTTCGAGCAGCAACATCAAGGACTATCGAATCGATAGCGTTGAAAACTGCGCCAGGACATTATTCAAATGAAGTTCAGTTTGACTGTGCAAATATTTGCATCAGCAGGGGGTGCTGTACCTCCCTCTCTCTCTCCTTGAACTATGCCAGAAACAACATGTCCAACTGAGAGAGAGAGAGCCTCGGGTTATTGTGTAGAACAGCATAAGCTTGTTGCATGCATAAAACATAAAAGATTCTCACGCGACTTAAAATTGCAATCAACAATTAAAAAGGAACTCTAGATATATTGTGTATGGTATATATAGTAATACTCTATGTGAAAGGCAACACTGGAAACTGAGTACACACATTTACTTTACTTAGATGCAGCCGAAAAGCAAATTGAAAACATGCATTAAACAATCTTATATATATTCTACTATATACTATATACAGTATTCTATGTACAGATACATCTATCTATAAGAAATCAATATGAGCATATGTATAAAAAGGAAAGTAACAACGTTGTCGACGAGCAGGAAACGGAAGTACAATCTCTGGGGGGGAGGGGAAAGAGTCAAAAGAGCCAACGCAGACAGAGGGAGGGAGAGAGACAGAGTACAGAGCAAGAGAAATATAGAGAGAGAGAGAGAGAGAGAACTTGGTTGGGAGTTCGTTTCAACATTTATAAAAAAATAAGCCAAATTCGATAAGAAATGAATACACAAATTGAAGGCACAACAACAACTATTGACAGCTTTCCATATATAGCATTTATAGTATATCGTTTATATCACATCTATATAGCATCAGCAGCGGATCAATTCTACACATTTTGTTTAGGTTTTTTAGGTTTAATTTTTGTTTTGTTTTTTGTTTTTTTTGTTTTTCTCTTTCTAAATATCAAACCAATTTTTGCTGTACATTTGTCAGATTTCCACCCAAGAAATTCTCTAGTTCTGGACTAGCGACTTTATGTTCTGTTGTTGTTGTTGTTGTAGTATCTGCTGCTGCTGGCGGCATCATTGTTGTCGTGGGTGTCATGTGATGGTGATGGTCTGCCGGCATTGTAGTGCCTTCACTAGTTGTTGCACTTGTTGTTGTTGCGCCTGTTGTGGTTGTTGTGGTTGTTGTTGTTGAGGATGCAGCTGCTGCCGCTGCCCTTGCTGCTGCTTGCATTGCTGCCGCATGGCTGCGATGATGAGCAGCAGCAAATGCACTGGGTCCAAAGCCAGCGATACGTGTATTGTGTGAACGACTATTGTGACCGAGAGCCCCCCTGAAATCCGGGCGCAACAATCGAACCGGCGATAACCTGCCGCACTCACATCGAGCGAATAAGGATTGCGTAAAATACGATTGTGATTGGGTTTTGAGGATTGTGAATGGTAAAGTATGTGAGTGAAGTAGTGAGAGAGGTGAAGGGTGCGACAATGAAGAAAAAAGAAAAGAATACAATACAAGACAAGACAATATGTAAGAAGAAGAGCAGTTAGTCAATCGAGTTCACTTCAATCAAGGACGCCAGAGAGAGAGAGAGACATCATATGATATAACTACTTAAGTGTAAATACTATTTATAGGTATATATAGAACGAAATGAAAAGCCAACGTAAAATTGCAACTACTGTTAATCAAAATTGTATATATATATATTATATTTATATGGAGATAAGTTCTACTGAGAGTTGAAAGTGGAATAAAAATTGCTTTCTCTTGCTACGTTTTTTTTGTTTTGCTTTCGTAAGTAAATGCATGTACTCCGTTTCTTCATATAAAAACACAATTCAATTTAAAGCTGCAAATGGAAATTGTCAGTGTACACAGAGCATAAATATTTGAATAGCACACACACACACACACATACAGACAGACATACTCAAAGTGAGCAGTGAATTAGTATTTACACAAAATTCACATGTGAAATGCGCTGCATAATTAGAAAATATTTACTTGGCAGCTCGTTTAGCACACAGACACACACTCACACACAGACACACACTAAGTAATGCAGATATATACTTATGTCAGTTACCTCTCTGATTAGCCGCCAGGTGGGCTCATTGTTCGGATAGAGTATAGCCTGTCGACTGACGCCGAAACTCATGAGGACCACAGCCAACAGCACCACAAAGTAGATCATATTCTTAACCATCTTGCCCATCATGGTGACCAGGGGACCTGCAAGGCGTATACTTAATATATAAATACACTATACGAGTACAAAGTGCCCGTCTACCTACCCAAATACTTGTTGACGCCGAGTATATTCAGTATACGCAGATACCAATAGATGCTGTCCACACAGTATATGACGCGTCCAATGTCCTGTGTGGAGGGACGAAAACGAAACGCCAAGCCGATAAGGAAGAGTATTATGGCGGCGCCATCGCACGGATTCCACATGTTCCACGCCCACACAGAGAATTTATGCCTGCAAAGGGGAGAGAGGAGGACGTACGCAAAAAGAAGCGTTCGTTGCCGCAACGGAATCGCATTAATGAAGGGCATTCGCACAAATCGAAATCGAGAGCAGTAAATCAAGTGTGAATAAACTCAGTTGCCGCACACACACACACACACGCATTTCCACATCTGGCTGACTGCAGGATATACAGTTAAAGATACGCAACGCATTGAGAATGAAGTCAAGTAATCAAAATGCACAGAGGCGTAAAGTATGCCCAACTCGGGCTCATTTATAATCATTAAATTGAATGCAATTAAACACGTATGAAAGAAAAACCGAAGGAAAGTAGTGTAAGTAGTTAGAGTATTTGACTAGATAATACCCTGTACTCAGAACGAAGCTTGTTGAATGTATGTTAAGTCAACCTTGCAGTGATAAATGCTTTTTAAAAAAATTAAAGTATTGCACAACATATGGCGCCACTTTGATTTACCATGATTTTACTGGGTTCAGTAAGACATTTTGTATTACATTTTTTGATTGAGCAATTAATAAGTTTGTGTCGTAGTTAAAAAATTATATATTAATGCACTATGCCGAGTTTCACTAGAGTAATGATAATATCTCTTAGAACAACACCCTTTAAACTAGAAGTGTACTAAGTTTTCTTTCTAATTTCAATAGATTTTTTTTTTTTTTTTTTTTTTTCCTCTTTACTCATTTTAATAGTGTTTGGTAATTCTTAAGAATATTTCTTCACCCTGTGATGTTAAGATATAATATTATGATATACGGATTCTTCAATTAATAAATATAATAAAAAAAAAAAAAAAAAAAATTTTTTCTTTCACGAAATCTTACGCTTTCAATCCTTCAACATTTACTTACAGCATACCCAACACGCCCCTTTCAGAGTACCAAGCCAGTTGAATTGGCAATCAATTTGTGAGCTACTTACGTAATGGCCACCGGTTCGGAGGATATAATTTCGCGCACCTTCTCGAAGCCCAACGTTGTGATATATGCTATCGAGTACCATTCCTGCCAGCGCGGCATTGGTCCCATCTTCACCAGGACCGTGAACGAGAACATTATCAAAAAGAACATGTACGCGATCTGTAAACAATATAACGAATAGTTAGAGATGGCAACAACTTGGATTAAGAAAAATAATTAAGTACATTAAGAGGCAGAAAAACGTTATAAAAACGGAAAGCGAAAAATCGTCAACAGTTGCTCACAAAAGTCAATGCCAAACTGTGAGAGAGACTGAGAGAGAACGGAAATTAAACACTACCTGCTAATTTCCGTTAGCTAATAAAGCCAAGTAAAATATAAACAGCTGCGCCTGTGTTAACGAAGGCACTTAAATGTACTTACCGAATCGGCCCAGAATTTTGTAATGGGCGCCGTGTAAAACTCATAAAATTTCTTCTTCAATCGCAGTGGTTGATGTTGTTTTATCTCGTTGGAGAACTCGGAAAGGTGAAAGAACTCACGGAATTGCGATGGATCCGAATCGGTGAGTGAGACCTAGATTTCAAAAATGAAATCCAAATAGGACTTTAGATATATTCACGTTCAGTTATTGTGGCAGATGAGATTTATGCGTGTGAGCAAGTTGAGAGAATTGAGTTCGAAGTCGAAGAAAAACATTCAAAAAGTGCGAAAATGGAAAAAGTGTGCAAAACTAGACTAAAGTTTATGCTACATATGTGTGAGTGTGTGTGTAGGAGTGTAAGTGTGTGTGAGTGTGGCAAACTAAACTAATTTATATTGCGCGGTGCCATTAGTTGAGTTTGAGGGGCGAGGAAGAAGCCTCTCTAAAAGCGTGTGCAACATGCAAGAACTGGGAAAGCTCTAATCAATCCAAAACTGTACAAAGCAAATGATATCGCAGGTGTGTAGCAGATGTGTGTGTGTGTGTGTGAAAGCATTTAAGCAAATCTAACTCAACTGCAATTTCTTTTTTTTTTTTTTTTTTTTTTTTTTTTAATTACACACATACTATGTACAAAATAAGAATCGACAGTGTTTATTGTAGCATGAAAGGATTGTAAGAAAAGTAAGTTGACTATTTTTTTTTTTTTGATTGGACTAGTTTAGCTAAGGGGTTCAACTAACTTTGGAGGGGGGTTCTTCCGCTCCAGCAGTGAGATTAACCTGTAAAATTGATACGATACGAGTAACAGAAGAAAAAGGTAAACAAAGAGAGAGAGAGGTATTCAATGTGATATTCGAGTGAGTGTTTCATATGTTCTTTCATATGCTTTGGCAGAGTGGAAGTGAAAATGGGGTTAGGGACTACGGGACGTATGCGTAACGGCGCATGTCATACAATGTGTTTTCACTAGGTTCATTATTATCTATGTACGATCTGTATTCGGTTTTGTATATATATGAAATTTATGTGCTAGACGAGAAAAGTAAGTCAAATTTTTGAATATCATTTTGTTTTCTTCGCATTCTTTATGTGATGAATGTGTTCAGAGAGACAGAGAGACAGAGAGATAGAGATAGAAAGAGGAGTGTTGGTATCGTTGTGTGTGTGTGGGGGAACTGTGTGTGTGTGTAACTGAGTATGAGTGTGTTTTTGAATTTACTGTGAATCTACTCACTTTTCCGTTTTCGTGTACTTTTGTATCGCGCACTGAATACGTATCCGCCAATAGAGCCTGCAACGACGGTTCGGGGGGACACATCGATAATAATGTATCGCATTTTAAAAGATAACAATTTCAAACGATAGTTGGTACTTCAATGTAGAGTATAATATGCATATATTCTAAACTATCAGATGCAGTACGAGAAGGATAGACAGTGAGTGAGAGTGTGTGTGTGTTTGCTACGATGTGAATGAACTTAAGACAGTTGAATTTAATCGATGCTTTACAATGGCATTCCACAGGTAACAGTTATGCACAGGTGTATGAGTGGGTAATACGAAAAATAAACATGAGGAAAATCCACACACAATATATTATTATTATCGGCATTTAAGTTGCCTTTTTCCTTTTCCCTTTCCTCTGCGACAGAAAGTTCAATGGATTTTAATTTGATTTTCCGATTAAAGGATTCTCAACTATAGGGGGAGGGAGGTGAATAGGAAGAGCATGTGTGTAAGGGGTGCCTCGGTATAAGTGAAAAACAATATTTGCACAACTGGTGAAGCTTAAAGCTGGCTTCACATAAGCTAACAGACCGTATGTGTGTGTGTGTGCGCGCTCATAACGTTTATTACTTAATTGAACTTTAAATTAAGCCTCAGAGCTCCATGGGACAGAGCTCTTGGGGCCACAAATGGATTATATATTGTTAACCAATTAATGGCTCTACGCACGTAGGACACTCAAGGCAGCACAAGCGGATTAACCATATGGTGGGCGGTAGAGATAAATGTGAACTAGTGGGCGTGTCTAACTGAAGAAACAAAACTTACATCTGTCGAGTTGCGAAGACTGTGAAACGATGGTGAACTCTTTTCGACTTGTATTAACTTGCACTAGTACAAGAGTAAAGAAAGAGAGAGAGAGAGAAAGAATACGAGAGAGAGAGAGAGAGAGGGTGAAGAGCAGATAAACGTTTAACTAATGATTAATTCCATGGGGAGACAAACTACGGGCCTAAAAATAACTGACCGAGGCGAAGAAATCAATAAAATCAAACTGAATAGACAATAATGTGCTATAAATTAGATGCCATAAATTTAGATAATGAATTGTAGTTATATATAGAGAATATATCAAATACAGACATTAAATATAGACAAAGAGAAACAGCAAGTACAGAGAATGAGAGAAACAGATAGAGAGAAGGAGAAAACAGACTGACGGCAGACAGAAATAGTACATAGACGCATAGAAATACATTTACATAGATACACAAATGTCTGTTGTTGTTGTAGTTGTTATAGTGTTGTTTATTGTTGTTGGTATTTTTTTTTTTTTTTTTTGTTTTATTGCATTTACTACCTTGTCGCGATTATTACTGCCCGCGCCCATCCTATATCTCAAGGAAATGGATCTTTTGGCTTTTAAAAGGGCATTCTAAAACAAATAGAGTGGGTAGATGGTATTTTGTTGGTAGGGCATATTGTTAGGTATGGTACAGCACGGCTTACAGTATACAGTATATATATATATATAGGGTATATAAATACAATAGAATATTTAGCTGAAAGAACGCAAGGAAGGACAACGTAACGTAACGAAATGTAAAAAACAGAAACAAAATGAAAACGAAACCAAAATGAATATCATAAACAAAACGAGAAACAATTGTTAGAAATTAAGAGAAAGAAGGAGAAAGCACCTTCATTATCATCATCATCATCATCATTGGCATCGTAATTAACGTAATTCTCATTAGTAAAGCGTAAACACATTGAAAACTGAAACTTACCTCAGCATCCGGTTGCGAACGATCCGAATCATCATTGTCGAGATTTTGATTCTCCAAATGTTCCTCCTCTGTTTGTGGCATCTGTTGCAGTTCCTCCTTTGATTTGAAGTCCAATTGTCTGATATAAAATGGCATTACCAAGCCCAGAATGACCTGAACAAAGACAGCACAATTAAATCAATTAGCTTAATGAACCAGGAAAAAAGGAAATGAAGAGGAAGGCGCAGAGTGTACTCACCTTGAAGTTGGTATTCTTGCGCGTACGCAATCCGCCCATCCACAGATCCGCCAATATAACCTGACTGCAGGGATGTGCCAGCAGAGCGCGATGATTGGCTGCCACGGCCAGGGAGAGACAACTTTGATTGGACCACGAGTGCAGCTCGCAGGTGAGCAAACGTTGTGCCTTCTCCGCATCCTGACGATAGCTGAAATCCAACAGTTTGTTGCCTGTGAAACCGCAAAGCAAAATGTGGGCAATTAGTGGGCGGCCAAAAGGTCAAACGTGGGCGTATCGTTAATTAAATAGGCGCGTGATTGACAAATGCCACAAAGTGCGGCAAGCCAATTAAGTTTGCCCCTTCCCCTCCGTCCCTCTCTCTCTTCTACCTTTGCTTTCAAACTCCTTTGCATAGGAACGCAATTCCTCATAGATTTCCGTATCCAAATCATCCTCGGCAGCCTCATGCGCCATTGCCTTGTACAGTTTGCATGACACCAGTGATTTGGCCAACGCCTCCTCGCCGTGTGTCCACATCAGCAGCGCCATCTGTTGCCGCTTGGTGAGCACAGCCCAAATCTGTGTGTATGACAGAGTGTCAGTGCTTAGTCTGCATTATGCTACTGTGATTATCCTCTACTCAACACTTACCAGCAGCTCATTGAAGGGGAACTCAAACAAGGCCATTTCCGTGGTAAAGGGCAACAGTCCTGCCACAAGGCTCAGCGAGTTGGCTCCCGCATAGCGTTGATATTGATACGTTGAGGACTTGCGGCAGGCATTTGCATAGCTGTTCATCACCTTTGCATAGATGGGACGAAACTTGCGGCGCGTATAGTAGGATCTGCAATAAGTCATGAAATTCTTTATAGCTTTCACTCTCACTCCCTCTCCTGCTCTGTTTTCTTTATTTTTCGGCAAAAGTAATTTCCCTTTACGAAATTTGCATCTAAGCCAAATTTATTTTAATAATAACACCAAGAGAGTGAGAGTGAGAGAGAGAGAGAGTGCGAGTACTTGAAATGTGTGTGCTTCGCTTTGGGTATCTTTTTTATATTTGCTAAGCTTTTGGCTTGGTATTTTTCGTTTTGGCATGCTCTTTGCCCAGGCCGTTTATCCCTGCCCTCCCACTGCCACTGCCACTCCCACTCTCCCTTTTCTATAGCCAGTTCTATTCTGTTTGCACAGCGACGGCGGCTTAAGTGATTTTCATGCTGGCCAAAAACTCTCGCAATACCCGTAATTGCATTCGCATTTCATACCAATATTTTGTCACTAGATTACGGCTGTACGTCTATCTGTATTTGTAACTGTATCTACATCTTGCCGTATCTGTATCTATGTCTCTAACTGTATTTGTCACTCTGTGTAGCTTTTTCCTCTGCCTGTAAACTAATCAGCTGCTGCTGCAACTGCAAATGTATCTCTGTCTATAGCTTAAACACTTTCTTGTTTGCAACTGTATATAATAAACTTGTATCTGTATCTTTTGTATACTACACCTATAGGCTTGTTGCATATTTACTTGTATCTGCCAACGCAAAAGTATCTTTCGCTGTTTTATTTGCCTAAGCAAAATTATTCTGCATTAACTTCTTTGCATATATCTGCTGCTGTAGCTTTAAATGTTGCTGTATCTGCAACTGTATCTGCTTCTGTATATGTATCTGACTCTGTATACGTATGTATATGTATTTGTATCTTTATTGGCACGCTAAATGTTGCTTACTTTTTACAGCTCTTCGCTTTTTTTTGTGCTTTGTTAGCTTGTTTAGCAGCTGCTGCCTGTTTTACGAGCGCATAATTAAAGGCACCATTAAGAAAATGCTATAGTCGCACTCGATATTAAGATACTCAGTACTATTGAGACCATATAAACTGTACAAATTTATCTAAAATGGCAAAAAGTTTAATGCCAATCAATTTGATACAAATAACAAATTTAATTTAACTTTATTTGGCATTTCCGATAGAATTTAAATGAATTTTCCATACCATCCCACCATCTCTTATTGACTGCACATTCCCATTTTCCCAGCAGTGCAGGGTATTGAAAATAAAAACCCTAAATAATTTAAATAGCACATAAACCGTGCGACAATTGAGTTGTACCTCACACCAGCAAATCAATTCAAATTTTATGCTGAGGCAAATGAAAAACTTAAACGCTTTTAATTACGCACAAATTGGCAGCTCTTTGCGAAGACGCCCCCACATGAAGCTGTCCAGGATGTTGCTGTCCAGGCTGTAGATGTTGGTGCTGCTGTTGCTGCTCAGCCTGTTGCTGACGACGGCATTCAGCTATCTAGACAATGGCATCCAGTAGCGACGACAGCAAAAACTGTTATTGCTTTGGGACAGAAAAGTGTAGTGAATGGCAAATGAATACACTCAAACACACACTCACACCCAAAACATGCACACTACAAAGGTAGCTCCGACAGCAAGCCAAACCAAGCGAGAAAAGGCCGAAAAACAAGAACCGTATTTTAATCTAAACAACAATTTCATTGACAATTCTCACAGAGCTGCCGCATTTAGCTGGGCATTTGTCAGATAACTTGCAACCTTTGATTGAGGCAAGCCAGACAATGCCAACCAACACACAAATACACACACAGTGCTGTATGGCATAGTGCCAAATTAAGTAGTTTGTCTAGCCAGCAAACAGTGCAAACTCGTGCCAAAAACAGCAGGCAATTTGTTTTGCCTTGAGCTTTTTTGAACGCATGGATAAAACCCTTAACTTTTTTAGTTCTACTTGGACTTTTAATTAAATTGTGTGATTGATACATGGCAACTTTCCCTTGTTAGCTTTTCCTTTTATTCTTTGGCTTTTCCTTATGCTTTTCTAGCCACGTCACAAAGCGACCACAGAAAGCAAAACCGCGTTAACTGAATTTAAGCTGCAGCATTTTTCGCTTCGCTGGCCAAAATGTTAATGTGGCATAATTACAGGCAAAGTCGACTCCCCCTCTCTCCCTCTCTTTCTCTCTGCTTCCACTCTCTCTGCCTCTCTTTCCTTTGTGTGCCCCTCTCTTTGCTTTTTATTTCTTGACTTGGCAAACTCAACTTGGGCAAACTTATTACATTTTCATAAACAAATTTTCGGGGGCTCATCAAATTTAATCCCGGGCAACAAGTTAAAGGCGTCAGGCCATGACATAACCACGCCCACCCCGCCCTCGACCACCCACGCAACTCCACGTGCCACTGCTGCCCCGTTGTCAGGGGCAACAACAAGAGTTTTTATGGTTGGGTCTGAGTTAAAAACACAGACATAAACTCAGCAGCGCGCTGCAGTGATAAACTAATTTTCACAGCGCAGGAGGGTACCCTTGCCCCCCGCCTCCCTTCTCCTACTTAAAGGATTGCCGCCCACGTGCTGGACAAACTCAACGTTTGCCCCTCTCCCCCCTCTCCCTCTTCTGACCATTTGGACAATTTTGTTATCGTTACTTTTAATTGCCCAAGCGTTTTTATATTGCACTTTACCGAAACGAGACGATACGATCATTATAACTTGACTGTCGGCTTGGCGACATTTCCCCAATGTATTTTCCCACACACCCCCCTTCCCCTGGCTACACTTTTGGGCCAAATTTACGAGCTGCTTCGGCAAAGGTTTTCAAGTTTTTTGGCTGGCATAAAAGTTTTTGCAGCGTCGTAATTCAGCTTCAGTTGCTTTAAGACTGAAGCTTTTATTGGCATCACTCAGGTTTGGGGTTAGTGTGTGTGGAGTTCGGTTTGGCTGGGTTGATGAAAGCAGGGCTTTCAGCAGGGATTTTTTAATATACCCTTGACGAAAAAGAAGAGCGACTTAGGTTGTTTCCATTGCTACAGATTCAAAACATGATGAGTTTATCGATATTTATCGGATGAGCAATTGAAACAGACTTTTATTCTGAGTAAATTTTGTAGTTGCTTAGGGTATACTGTTAATTTTTGCAAATTTATCGATAAAAATCGATGACGATAACTTATATAATCGATAATTCATGCACTTTACTAAACAAAAGAGTCGCATAAGTTGTTTTTCATTGTGAACTGTGTAATTTATCGATATAATCGATGTCGATAACTATTAATATCGATAACTATATCCCTAATAAACTGATAAATCAATATAATCGATGCCGATAACTATTAATATCGATAACTATATCCCTAATAAATCGATAAATCAGTCTATAGCACACCCTGCCTAACCAAAACCCACTTCGGCCCACCTGCAGGGTATTAAAAGGCTCCGCTAAACTGCACTGCCGCAGGCTTAGCATACTTTTCAGCGCAGCAAATGGCCGAGCGCTTACACACACAGCGGAATCAAGCCATATACACACATGTGTTTATACTCACCGATAGGCGCCGCCCATTAGTTTATTGATGACAAGGCCAATGTCGTGCAGCGTGTAAATGTAGCCCTTGGGTATATGCGGCCTCACATCGCGCAATATGTAACTGCAATTGCGAAACGAGAAAAAACATGAAAATGGCAATGGAAATGGTTAAAAAAAAAGGTTGCTCCAAAAAGGAAATAGAAAAGAAACGAGCGAAAACGAGCAAAAACAAGAAAATACACAAGTTTGAAGTTTTCATAGGCCAAAAGGGAGAAGGGGAGAAAGGGAGAGAGAGAGAGAGAGCGGAGGGAACCTGTACTCACCCCAAAGTATTGGCCGGACCGTGCTTGGTATTATAGAGCTCCTCGAGGCGTGGTATTGTTAAAAATTTCTTCATCGAGACGCCGTTCTCCAAAAGTAATTTGACAAAATCGATTCTATCATGTTCGAGTGCCTGCATCATGGCCTCATCCAGCGCGCCTGAGGTTATGCAGCAAAGAGACAAATTACAATAAAATCAAGCATAATAACCCCATAGGAATGTGCGTGGGAAGGGGGTGGTGGGGGTAGGAATGTCAATGAGGACGTTGCTCTGCCTACCGTTTGGCCATTCCTGCCCGTAGACAAATATCTCGCTGCGTGCAATGTCCACACGATTCCATGTCAATGCCAGGCTCAATTGTTCCGGCGGACTAAGATGCTGCGACTTGAACAGTGCCGTTAGTATCGTCTGATCCAGCTCCTGTGCTTCGCCTTCGGGCTTTTCCTGTATGCGGAATACGGTAATCTGTTGTCGTCGCCGTCCCCCCCCAGAGACACGGAAAGCGAGGAGTGGATAAAGAAGAAGTAGAAGAAGAGAACCATAATAAAAATAAGAAACCTTAAGTAGCGCCTTAATGGAGACCAACAAACAACAACGTCCAAATGCTGTTTACCAAGCTCTGTATAAGGACAGGGGGTGGAGAGGGGAGAAGTGGCGTGGTGCTGGCCTCATTTGAAAACCAATTAAAATACTCGACGAAATTCATCAAAATTCTGTTCCACAAATAGAGAGCGTGGCGACCCGAGGGCGATTTAAAATTCATTACACGTTCAATTGAATTTTCTCTAGGCTAATTATTTTCTGCCTAACGGTAAAATTGCACGCTCCCTCTCTCTCGCACACACATACACACACTAATTAAATATTTAAATCGGCATCTTAAGTGATTGAAAAGTTGTTAGCTATAGAATTTGGAATTGTGAAATCTGTAAAAGTAACACCGGGGTTACTCGCACTTTATGCCGTTTTAATTGCTACGAATCCTTGGAGGAGAACTCGTACCTCACTAAACTCTTAGCCTTGGGCCTAATATATTTAACTTAATAATGCATCAGTGAGCCCTTTCACTGCCACTTTCACTTTTACTTTTGTGCAGAGTCAGGAACATTTACAGGTAAAAAACTGCTGAGTCGGACAGAGAGTTGAACTCTTTATCTCGATTAAATTGTTTATAATTTATGATTATTCCTCACCAAATTCTTGTTGCGCGTGCACTGCAGCAACTCCTGGTAGAGTTTCTCGGCCTGGTCCAGGCCCACCTCGAAGGTCTTCTGTATGGTGCCAATGAGATAGTCGCGCATGGACTCGAGCACAGGTTGTTCTTCACCATCCGAGGCATATCTGCAGAGGAATGAGTAATGTTTGAGCATATGTTAAAGGCGGAACATCTCACTTTAAGATGCTGGCGAGCAGCTGCTGACAGAAACAATTATGGCGTCCAATTAAACACATTAAATTAAATGGAGCAATGCTGAAAAGGGGCAACAAATTGTTAGGTAAACAAAAAGAACAAGAACACGATGAACAAGTTAAGGCAGCAGACAACGAACAACAGCAAAAGACACACACAAAGTTTTTGTGGTGGCCCTCGCTGGCACAGTTTTCTCACTGAATTTAAATAATTTGCTAAATGTCGTGTACTTAATGAACTTGAAGCTGCCATCAGGCTTGTCTGTCTGCCTGTAGCAGCCTCTAATAACAATATCAACCAGCAACAGCAGCAGCAGCATCCCTTGTACCGCAAATTAAATACGGAGGGACAGCGACAGCCCTGGCCCACCTCCCTAAAAAGGGAAACCGTTGCGACGCGGCAACACGTTCCTAATTAAATTCACACAAACTGCGGTTGCTCATTAATTGCGTTTGATATATATTGCGAAGAGGGAAAACGGTATCCAAAGTCAAGCGGAATTACCTAGTCGAAGCAATTGAAGGTAATAAAACAAATAGCAGAAGTTAAACTAAACCACTGCACGACTTGCAGTTACCCAGTATATAATATACCTATGTATATATATATATGTATATTGCAACTTACTTGTGCACAAAGGCAAGCAGATCGGCGGCACGCCCAGAACCATCGCACACCACAACCGGCACTGGTGGGGAGTCTGTCACGTATTCCAGGACAGCACGTATTGTGTTCGTACCGCCCTCAATCACCAGACAGACAACTGGCGTACTGGAATGTGTGACTGCAACAGAGATAAAGAGAGAGAGAGAGAGAGAAAGGGAGAATGACAGGGAGAGGGGTATAAATAAATTATGTTAAACGTGTAGCAAAAGGTGAACATCAATAAGGCCGAACAGTTAGTCGAGCGACAAGCTGAACCCATGGTTAACTATTGCGCTCTGTCTACTCCAATCATAATAATAATAATAATAATAATACTACTGATGATGTTGCCACAGGACACTGCAGAAGTTTGCTTTGCTTATGTATTGTCGTCGTCCCCAAAGGGATCCCCCATAAGCCGCAGCAGCAACTGCAGAGACACTTCAGTCAAGCGCAAGCAACAAATGCGGTTTCTACCTGCTTCAGCTTCATAATGACACCAGCTGAGGGAACTAAGGTAGAGTGTAATAAATTGCTCAAGTGTGGTTGCTAGTTTGTAAAGCTCTGAAGAAATTTTTGTGGCATAAGGCAGCGCTTTAAGTTCTTTCTATTATGTTTGTTTGATTGAATTGTAAGTTAAACTCGGTTTCTTTGTTGATGAATGCTTAAGAGAACTAGAAGTAATAAACAATGCTTGTTTAAAAGCTTTAAATGACATTAATGCTGTTGGATAATTATCAAACTAGACATGGCTAATAGTTAATACTTGATTCATTTTTCCTTAGCGACAAACTCGAGCATGTTTCCCTCTTAGTGGTATTAAAATCACATTAAAGCTCTGCCCCTGTTTATAATATGAAAAGAAAGTCAGCTTTAAGTTAAACTTTATTGATTTCATTGCTATAAATTGAATAATTGTCTAAAAAGAATATGAATAAGAGCTTTAAAATACATGAAAGCTCTCAACTTGATAAAAATACTTCAAAGAAGTAAACTTAAAGCTGAAATACATATTTTTGATTGATACAAAACGGAAAACTCCGCAAATTATATACAATAGAGCTTTTCAAACATGACTTAAGCAGCTGCGAAGATATTAATACTTGTCACGTTATAAGGTTCCTTAGAGTAACTTAAGTTTTTCTGCAAGTATTTCCATATTTTTCAACAAAATTTTCTTTTTGGCATTTCCACAACTCCCAACCCACTTTTATCTGGTGTCATTGTATCATAACCTATTGTAACAACAGCATGCAATCTTCTCCATTCACCATGCAATTTTTGCATTCATGTTGACGAAGCCAATGAATAGAATACTGAGCTAAACTGACAACAATGAGCAATGTCAGCGCTATTCATTGCACTCGTCACATTAATCAGCGAGGCAAATGGGAATGGAGACCCTCAACTGATTGCCTGTTGCCTGTTCCCTGATTGTGTATTTGACTTGGGTAACTTACATGGATGCAGTTTCAAATTTGAAATGAATTTCTCCAGCTTGCGACGCAGTATCAATTCGGCTCCGTATTTGGCTTGTGTGCCATTGTCGACGAGCAGGAAATACGCATGGCGATTGTTCAGCACGGCCAATTTCGATCTGAAAGTAAATGAAAAATAAGTAGCAAATACAGACAAGAAGAGTAGGGCAGGGCAGGGCTTCGGCTGGGAATACCAACAAGTTGCAGGCTGTCAATATTTAATTGACATTGCAGCCAATTCTCTCCACAACTGGGGCAATTGCAACAGGTGTGTGACAGGTCAAAGCGTTTTAATGCCCAACCTTATCAAATATGCATTAAAAGCCTCACTCACACACCCGTACACATACACAGCGCGACCTACTCACCTGGGCGAGCTTATGCTGTGGCAGGGCACCTCACGATTGTGTCCAAGTAGCTCGTGATTGCGCTCGACAATGCCCCAGGGCGCAATACCGATGCTGACCACGCGTCCGGTGCGTTGTTGCCCCTCCAGAAGTAGCGCATCCCCAACCTGCTTGGTGACGCCTGTACAACAACAACAACAAGAACAAGAGATACAGTAACAACATTAGGCAGCAGCAGCAAAGTTGCCACAACTATGGTCAAAAGTAAATAAGTTTTGTACGTTTTTTTTCAACGACGTCTCCCTCCCCAAACCCAAATACCTTGACTTTGACTTTCACTTTAGTTTCGCTTGTTTTTCTTTTTTGTCTTTTCCTTTTGCTCGCTTCTATGTGTATTATATGTAGACCCCCCCACAGACTAAGGAGATTGTGGGAGAATGTGTCTAAAATTTAATAACAGACCAAGCACAAAGCAAAGGCGACAAAAAGGACAAGCGCTCGTAAAGAAAGAACTTTTGTCTGGCAGAACGAAGTGGAAATGCACTTCATATTTGTAGAGATATATAATATAATAAATATTCCTATAATCTTGGAAAAACTTTTACCACAGAAATGGCTAATAAAACAGAAGTGAAATAGTGTAAAATAATTTTAAAATGTAACAGCATAACAAACAACTTTAAACTGTCTTTAGCTCTGCCATTTATCAACCCCTTCAAATTATTATTATAATTTCCAACTGTCTCACTTTACTTCAATTAACTATAAGCCCACATATCATTATTATAGTTTCCATTTCCAACCAAAACTTGTTAAAAGTTCTAAAAGTTTCGCCCACTTTTCTCTCTGTCATTCTCTTTCTCTAATTGCAAATTGTCTGTGAAAATTCCCACTTGACACATATTTTTCCACAGGGTATTTAAATATGTTGACGACGAAAAAGAAGAAGCGGAAAAAATAATAGAAAAGGAAAGTGTGTGTGCAATCACTTGGCCACGCGATTTCCGCATGGGATTTTAGTTTATTTAATTTTCGACTTGCTTTCATTATTATTTCTCAGTTTCGGTTCGCCTCGAACTTATTTAACTTTGAACGGAGCGTTTCTTTTTTTTCCTTTACGCTTTAATGGCCTGCCATAAAAATCGTAGTGTCCTGTCATAAAACTTAAATGAAACGACAACAACAGCAAGAGGAGAAAACTGTAGGAGAACCGGGAGAAGAACCACAGCAACTTACCGGTGTTGGTGCCGCCGGTAAATATCCAAGCTCCAGTCGTTTTTGCCGCCTTGAGGAGTCCTTTGCGTATCTCCTGCGAAAGGAGGCGTGGATGGGGCGAAGGTGAAGGTGAAGTGGGGGTGAAGTAGCGAAAAAGTCATTCAATTAGCGTGTGAAATACGACACTTGCAGCAGGTGAGGTGAGCACTGGCACAAAACTTTTGCCTGTGCCTGCGATTTTGCTCACCTTTTTCAGCTTGGCCTGCAAATCAAAGTTGGCCTTGCCTCCCTGCACGGTGATCAAAAGTTTTGGCAATTCCAGATTCCATTCCTTGGTGAATAGCTGCACCAGCAGCTCTGGTCGCGTATCGAATGACAAACGCACATACTAAGCAAAATACACAGACACAGAGAGATAGTAGTGTGTGTGTGTGAGGGTCAGAGTTAGTCAAAGTTATTGGCAAAAGTCAAAACGAAGACGAAGGCGACTCGAGAGACACAAGATGAATTCACTTTTAAAAGGTCACGTGGTGCGTCCACGGGACACGGGGCACGTGGCAAATGCCAAGTGGTGCCAACTATACGCCCGACCTATGCGTGAGCATTTCTGCCTTCTCCCCCGAAGTGCCTTTGTATTGTGTTTACCTGTTTCTAATGAACTCACCTGCGCCTTTGTGGGATGTGCGCCGCCTTGGAACTCAATTGTACCGTACGCATCGGTGGGTTGTGGCCGCGTATGCTTCGTGGGCAGCCACAAATCGCCGGGAGAGCCACTCTCGATGCCGGCAATGGTCTGATGGGTTATCTGTGATTGGCCGCAGCAGCATCTGGTAAAGGGGAAGGCTGTTTAATACAGTATTAAGCATACGCAGTGAGGTACAGCTGCTTTGAAAGTCAACTAAATGCATATCAAGTATACGCAAGGCCTACAAATTAAGCTATACAAACTGAAAGATACCCTATCTATGCTTATAGTATCATATGATGTATACGCAGTGTTGTCAATTACTCTAAACGTGTATATTACACGTACGTCGTGTAGTACATGACTTGCCAATTGAGTGCAGCTCATTGCTGGTTAGCATACGCACAGTATACGACGCACAAATGCCGCTTTCATACACCTTAAACCCACATTAAGTATACGCAACGTGGCCACTAATGCCAAACTAACTAAGCAATCGCAGCTGCAACTGTAAATCAACATAGAAAACAACCGCAGGCAAATAACCACCGATAATTTGCACTGCCAAGCACATTAAGTATACGCAATGGGACCCGAAAAACTGTTATAATTTAAGTGCAGCTGCAACTGCTGCTGCTGCGGCTGCAGTTCGATTGTGGCAGTGATAACTGCTGCAAACCGGATACAGGAAATAGGAAGAGGAAGAACATATTGCTATATTGCTGGCAAATTAGTTTGGCCCGTGCGACCTTGCTTCGAACTTGTTGATTTATTGTCAATATGCGTTGTGTAAATGACACTTGGCAAACAAGAAGCTAAACAACAAGGCATACTCACACACACTCTCTCTCACACACACACACACACTTGGGCATACATTTTGTTTCCCCGCTGCCAAGCCACACGCACATTAAGGCAAACCTCACGTGTAAAATAAACCGTTATTTATGCATGTGCGACTCTTTTGTGTGTTGAGTGTTATGTGGCTGACCTTGTGGAGTGTGTAGAAGTGTGTGTGAGTGTGCGTTACTGTTAGTCTGCCTACCTGAGTTTGCCATACCTGTTGTGAGTCGCGAGCCTGGGCGCGTGTGTGTGGCAAGCTGTGTGCTTGGCGGCTACAATAGCCTGTCGCTGCCAGTCGGCTAACATGTCTGTCTGTCTGTCCGTCTGTCTGCCCCTCCGTCTGTTCTTCTGTCTGTCCTCGTGTCTGCCTATACACCTGTCTTTTTGCTCACTGCGCAAGAGCTACTCAAAACTTTTGTGTTGTCTGCTAAATAATAAATTTCAATTACTGCCAACTAATACTACCCACACACACGAATATTCATACGTCAAGAACAATTGCCCAATGAATAAATCAATCGCAGCTGAGCGTCAGGAGTATTTTCCGGGATATTTGCACGAACACGCACTGTAGATACCTTTACTCAAGGGAAGAAAGCTACAAAACAACAGTGTGTGCAGAGTGCTCAGGACTGGCTGCTGATTGAAGAGTATGCTCGGGGTATATGTGGTCTATATATACGTGTACTTTTTATGCACGAGCAGAAGCTATGAAAGTAAGCAGCTCTTTAGAAGGTATAACAGCATGTTCGCAAGTATTTAGGAGGGTATATGTGGCCTACAAATACATTGTTTCATGTTTTATGCAGCGCAGCTTGATGGCAATTGAATGCTTTATATGATAGCTATACTCAGGAGTATAAGGTTCAAAGCAGCGCCTGTTTAGAGTATTTGTTGGGAATATTAGCTTATAAAGAGTATTCTAAGAGTAAATTCCCACTCCTGATATCCCAGCAGTTAAGCATATCAAACATGTACAAACAGGTATCTTTACTACGCCGCCTTCTGTCAGCATTTTATGCCCGCCACTTATTCCAGTTAGCATATCCTATAACTATGTTTTATATAATCTAATTGATGTTACGACAAGCGCAAACACGTCAGCAAACTAACTGACTAACTCCTAAAAGCGGAGGCTTATCACACACACAGACGCGTTGACTTTTTTGACTGTTATTATTCGTAAGTGAGTATTAACCCAGTGACATACTACGGCGCAGAGCTTATCAGACAGACGTGATAGCTGATATACCCTGTGTGTGAGCACTGTTGTAAGTGCGGATATGTGGCACAGACATTAAATAAATCTGCAAATTTGTGTTTGTGGAACATGCAACACGTGTTGCCAACCTACCAATCGTATAGACCATGAATAATGCTCAACACACACACACACACACAGAACAGGAATGTGTAAATAAAGCAATTTATTGTGTAAGCCAAACCAAAGTTGGCTAATGGATTCGGTCAGCTAACAATTGTCAACACGGCAAGGGCAACAACAGCAACAATAACAACGAGGGAATTAAATTGTTGCACAGTTTGTTGAATCAATGCAACGCGAACACGAACAGCTGTTGCCCCGCCCCCCCCCTTCCTCATCTGTTGTCCGGCCATTGTGGGTTAAAAAGTCAGCAACAACTTCTAACCGAAATCAAATATTTGCTCTGCATTCGCAGCCAGCGCGATAAGAATGCCAGTCATAAAGCCGTCATAAAACTCTGTACGTAACTGAAAACTTTCACCCAAATAAGCCCGACCGAAGTTGGGCTAAGTCAAGCAAAGACGTCGGCAGGCAAGGCAGGCAGGCAGGCAAGTTTATAACGCATTTATCTCAATTGCTTGGGGAGCATCTTGACAGAGGTGGGTGCAAGCAGAGGGTAACTCTCCGTCTGCCTGTCTGTCTTGCCGCCTGCTTGTCATAATAATAAACAATGAAATGCCAACGCCAAAAATGAAACTAAATACACAAAACGCCCCAGAACTGGGCCAAATAGATGCGCCGCACTGCAGCAGGCATTTCTTATGGCCCGAAACTCAGAGAAAATCATTCGGAAAGGAGTATGATGTGCTGTCTCTGCTGTTTGTGAGCGTGGAATCCTTTCATTCAACTTTAAAACTCAAGAAACACACGCGAAACAGGTATATTTTTACATTAAACTCGATGATCTCAGGATCTAATCTTCATAGAGATAGTAAATTTGGTATACAGACTCTAATATACCCTGCGCATATGTTCTCCTTATAAAATTAGATTAAAAATAAGGAATAACTTCAAGATCTCCGAAACAAAAATAGTTGAAAAGAGCATATATGATAGATCTCTGGAACTAAGCTAACTAGAGTTAGAAAATTTGCATACTAGACTCTTATATACCTTGTGCATGCGTTCCCCATTCAAAGTTTCATTTACAACTGAGATATATTGTTAATATTTTTATAAGTTTATTCCAAATTTCACACTAAAACATCACTATACATCCTAACCCTACCCTAAACGTCCCCTCTACAGGGTATTTACCAATCAACTACCTTCCTCTTAACTTCCTCCCTTGTCGCTGGCAATATTTCTTCGTTTCCGTTCTCCATTTTGTTGATACGCGCACAAAACTGGGTCAAAAACTTTGGCGCAAACCTATCGCTGACTACCTGTACCCCCCTCTCCTGCTCCTAAACCCCCTGCCACACCATCAGGATGCGCTTCACTGGGTTAATTAGTAAATGAATGCAATTGGATTTGTGTGGGGTCGAATTGAGTTCGGCATGAGTTGTTAGTGGTGGGAGGGGGGGGGGGTGGATGGCACTTACTTTGTATCGTCCTTTGGGCATGGTATGAACTTGATGCACTCGCGTTTCTGAAAATTGGTCTCGATCCAACTGCGCGGCTGATGCTAAAATGTACGCACAATGTGTACGCAACAGGAGAGAGAGAGAGAGAGAGAAGGAGATAAAAGAGTTAACCAAGAAAAAAAAAAGAAATTGTATTAGTTTTGTCGAATCAAAAAGAGCTGCAACAAAAACCTAATTACACTTTATATGTTACATCAAATGTTTTTTGTTTTCATTACATTTCTCACTTAATGGATCTCGTTTATTATTATGGTACACTTAGATTTACAGCTAGAGCGGGAAAATATGCCAGAAATCATAATAAACTGAATGTTAAATTACATTTGCAGTCCTTTTTTATGAGTTTTGCATTGTTGTCTCTTATGCTCATTGTTAATGTTGCAAGTTTTGAAGAGTGCTCGAGAACACATAATTGTACAAGTACATAGTATATATATATACATATAGTTTCAAGTGCCTTTTGCTGTAAGTGCACTGAGAGAGAGAGAGAGAGAGAGAAAGCTGAAGTGTGTCTATAAAAAACAAATAAATAAAAAGCAACAGTTTGAATGAGTTCAAGAGTTGAGCTGCTACCAGAGAGATACCAAATAAATATGGATTAATAAAGCTTATAAATTATTTAGATAAATGACTTCAGTTACTGAAATCGTTTACAGTTTGTTTTTACTTTAATCCCTACTAAGTCTGTTATACATATTGATAGATTCTAAATGCATAACTAAATATTGTTATAGAAACAGAAGTTAGGCAACCACATGGAATTGATATAAAAGGCACATGCAGAGGCAATACAAATCGCAAACTTTACGTAACTCTGCAACTTTGGCTATTAAGAGAGAGACAGAGAGAGGAAGCGAAGCCATGCAAAGAACAACAACAAATCGGGAGAAAAGAATAAACACAAAGTGCTTCAAAACAAATGGAAAACTATTTCCGCTTCAAGTGTGCTAACAAACCTAAGCTAAATCCCCCAATTCAAATCGGAATGTGCAACAGTTTGCCATGGCAAATAAACTTGGAACCCGCCAGTTTCCTTCTCTTCCATTTCCGCTTCCGGGGCGTTGGGGGGTACCTCTTCACAAGCGGCGTCGTCGTTGTTTGCCTGTGCCTTCAGCAAATCACGCACATTGAGTATCAAAACTTTGGAGAGCGTCGATGAGACCGACGAACGCTTACGCAGCCGTTGGCGTTTACGAATGCCGCGCGGCGTACTTGGCAACTCTATGTCGAGTCCATCATATGGCACAGCCAGGGTGGAGACACCAATGTGGGTGGCGGCAAGCGTTGCATTTGGACTGGCGGGGCTGACGGGGCTGGGTGTGTTGCTAAAGCGACGCACAGTCGAGAAATCTTTTGAAATGCGTCGTAAATATTTCTGCGCCGCAAGTGGCGAATCAATAACCACCATAATTAGGGAAATTTCTCAACGATTTTCCGCAATTTTCCTGTCGATTTTTTCACTAATGCACGCTAATTAGTTCGCGGACCGGTGCAAGTGCATTTCCGTAGATTTGTTGCGGCTGCGGCAGGTAAATCTCAACTGACTCTCACGCACCTGATGATGTTGATGCTGTGGCGGCTTTAGTCGCGTTTCGCGTTATTTGGACAGAGCGAGCCAGAGAAGAGAGATAGAGAGAGAGAGAGAGCGCACGCGAATGGAATCTGCGGTCAAATTAGATAAGCCTTGCTCGTTACACGTTTAAAAATAGTCGAGCAACAAGTGACAAACGGCAGCAGCAACAGTTTACCATGTCTCTCTATCACTCTCCCGCTCTCTTCTTCTCTTTCTTTGTCTCTTTCTCTTGTTGCACTCTGACATTTTCCACTGTGTAGCTGCTGCTGCTGCGGCGCATTCGAGTGCAACAAATCCATTTGGCGTCCATGTCCTTCATCCTGGACCCGCTTAATGCCATTATCCTTGCCTGCTGCATCCAGTTCCAAGTTCCGAGTTTAAATTTCAGCCCACCTCCCTTAAAGGGGGCTAACTGCAGTGCGTTTAGCCCGGACAGTGAGAAGGCTCTGGACTGACATAAGCTGTTCTGGTGCTATAATAAATGAATCGGTCGTATGCACATTGGCATTTAATTACTTCCTTAGTCACCTGGACCAACAACTGAGACAACTGGGCTAACTGAGAGAGACCTGAGCGTTTAATTAGTGAAATTACTTGCACATAAATTTGTTGATTGCTGAGGCAAGTGTTTGCTTGAGCGCTACTAATGCCATATGTCTTTGATAAACGATATCATACATGTTTCTTATTAACAAGAGACTTAGTTCTAGGCAAACTACTCTTTCTACTTCATTAACTGAACTAAGTGCCTTTCATTAACTCTCTTTCTTACAGGCAGTACAACTAAACAATAACAAAGAGAGTAGTAGCTTGCTGCTCTATAGAATTATCTTTAGCAAACTCAGCAAACAAATTTTAAGCATATCCCTTATCATTCTACAGTCTCTCAACTTGTCTACAGTTAACTCTGTATTTATATTCCACATGCTCTACTTTACACACTAACTATTACTTACTACATAGCCGACTAACGTAGGAATATGCAGAGTATCTCATAGTCAGTACACCAAATATGATGCCTGTTACTACTGCAATCGATTATGCAGTAAATTTAGCATATTTTTGTACGCTTAATGAGCCCAATCGAATGCAGATTCCATTGAATTCTGTTCTGTTTTGTGCTCATAACATTTTGAAATTGTCTTTATGTTCATTTTGATCACTCATTAAATTAAAAACGAAAACAATTCAGCTTATTGACTAGTTCAACCTGCAATTGTTTAAACAAATATACAAACTACTACAGCTAATTCCATTGAGCATGCATTAATTTCAACAAATCGTACTAATCAATCGGGGAATAATAAAACAATAATTTGTAGACAATGATTTGCGATTAATTTTTGATTGATGTGCGAGACAGACACGGACAGAAGAAGATATAGTGATAGACAGCGGGACAAATTGTGTATAAGGTGTAAACAATAAAGGAAAACAACAACAATTGTAACGAACAACATAAAAACAATTAAACAAATTGCACGAAAATTTGACAAATTAAGTAAGGTAGGTATACAGAAATTGATCTGGGAAATTGAAGCTAAAAATTGAAATTGAAATTGAATGTGGTTTATAGCTTACCCTGGGCACAGTTATATTTATGAGACCCCAACAGATTTTTTTCAGTCCCCATGGTATCTTTTTTTTTTTGTTTTTGTTATTGTTGTTTTCGTGTATTGAACGTGTGTTTTACAATTGTTTGTGAAATTCGTATAAGATACAAACAGGTTTGCGTGTGTGTTCAGATATATATTGTATAGCATATATACCACATGAATATAAATGTATTATTTATATTTGGTTTGTGGATTGATTGGTGAGACAGACACGCATGTTTGTCGTGTTGTTATTGTTGTTGTTATTGTTGTAAAATCACACACACACGCACGCACGAACACGCACACACACACAAAGCGGTGCATCGTGAAGGTAAACACATGTGTGTGGGTTGTTGTATTGTTTATATCATATATTTTTCATATATGTTTTTGTTTTTTTTTGTGGGATAAAGTGTGAAAAAAAAATGAAGAAAAAATATATATAAAAATATTTGATTTAAGATGATAAGAAATTAATGAAATCAATGTTGATAAAGATGTTTAAATATGTGTGTGAGTGTGAAATTGTGTTAATTAAGTTGCGCAACCAATTTGCGAGTAGTAGGGAAAAGAGATAAATGGATAATAAACAAGGATTAAAGCAAAAGAGGGGGACAAAACAAGGTGTTGTGTAGAGGGCGTTGTTGTCGGGCGTGTTTAAGGTCGTGTTGTACAGTGTAATGTTTGTTTGTGTTCGGGTTGTGCAAAGCAAATTTCGTAAATAGAAGAAAAATATTATTGTTTTTAAATTAGTTCAAGAGAGAGAGACAGACTGAGATAGAGATACAGAGAGAGAGAGAGACAGTGAGAGAGTTACAATGTTTATCAGTCATTACTGGACTGCACAGTTGTAAGTATCGCATGTCTGTGTGTGTGTGTCAAATACTTTAGGGCGCTTGACGACTTGACCGACTTACTACCAGAACCACTTTGCAGGAAGGAAATTACAAATTCAAATTTGCTGATAACGATAACACACGATAACGATAACGTGGATTGTGTTTTGCTAATGAACAGCCTAAAAGTATGCACTACAAATTACCAGATGTGTTTACACTCGACACTTGCCAGTGTGTTGTTGTTGCGGACGTGTGGCATGTGGCATATGTCATGTTTGTGACATGTGTTGCATGTGCTGCAGCAGCTACTCAAATCCTAAATCGAGTGTGTGAGTGAATGGATGCATGAATGAATGAGTGGGCGAGTGAGTGGGCGTTGACAGCCACGCCTCCCCCCCCCCGCCTCTACTCACGCACATTCGTGCAGAGTATCAACAAGTTTACATTTCATTACCACAGCTGAAATGCGACTGTGGTTTTGTTCAAGTGCTAAGTGCAGCTGCAGCAAGGACGGTCCACTCCCCCTCTTCCTTTCTCCCTATTCCTCTCAGCAGAGTGCTCTTCACACACGCACTCAGAGAGGGAGAGAGAGAGAGAGTAGACTCTGCCACATAGTTTGGGCACACCAGCAGGTAGCTCTCTCCGGTGCACCGCAATTGCAATACCAACAGAAACCCCTCTCCCCTTTCCACCCTCGCACTAACCACACCCACCAAACTGTAATTCAATATTTGTAATTTAATCAAGGTCTAATAAATTTATGTGAGTATTCTGCGTAAAATTTACCAAAAATATGCAACCTCCAAATGTGGCATCAAATGCAAATTGAATTGCGGCACAAAGCGCAAAAGTTGCAAAAGTTAATTGAGAAAATGATTGCATGATTGAATGATGGAAGAACTTGCTGCACTTACTAAACTAAATAACTAACTAATTGGGTATCAATTTAATTTCATTAAACTAGCAGAGATTGCCATTTAATTACCAGAAACTAAATCAAAATAAACGCAACCCACATACGATAAACTCAAAGCAAAGAGAAAGGTTAAAGAACAGTAAAGAAGGAGAAGAAATGAAGAATGAGAAAAGCTAGTCAAAGCATAATAGTTACATGATATGTGGGTAGACTGAAAGAGGAGTAATTTATGTAGACTGCAAGCTATTTCAGTGTGCATTGAGAATATGAGTTGAAATATGTTTGAAGTATGAAATATAATTGTGTTATTTAGTATTTTTCTATAAAACTAAAGACATACATACATATGCAAGTAAAATTATATTTATTTTAAATATGAATGCTAATATTTATCTTTAGTATTTTCAAAGATATCTAGGAATTACTATAAGAAAAAGGTTACTTCTCAGCTAATATACCTCACTTAAAACATAAGTAAAATGATTTATTAAACTAGTATTATTTATTTTTATTATTTTTGGGCAAACTACAGTGAGTTAAACCTCATCATAATTCATTGAAATATAAATTATGTTTTGTTTATTTTCGTATTTACTAGAAACAAGTAATAACTTTAGTTTGCAATATGATTTATATCAACATTATTTATCTTTATAATTTTTCAGTAAATGGAAAATAAGCACCGACTGAATACAAAGTTAATATACCCCATCAAGCTGCCCCACTGGAATTTCTTTGTTTTTTTTCTTTGCCGCTAGCTGGACAAAATATTTGCCAGGCTGAGAGAGAGAGGGCAGAGTAGGGAGTAAGGGACAAATTACTTGTGGCCCATATGTGAGGGCCTATTAAAGTAGAGTATACATATCTTTTTTTGCGGTGTCCATTAAACTAAAAGCTCTCTGTCGCTCCGCGAGCAAACAGTAAAAGGTAAATAAGTAAAAAAACAAGCTGTAACTCAAAAGCTATTCGAGTGAGAAAATTGCACTCTTTCATGAAATAAATGAAAAGCGAAGGAAAATCACCACACACACACACACACACCTGGTTAATCAGTGCAGTTTTCATATTTATTAAAATTTATCGTATTGACAGTTGGTTAATGTGGCACATTAGTGTTGCAAGCCATTATGTGGCACCACAAACAGGGTGCTGCCAATTTGATTAAAACAAATTTTGTTTGCTGTCACTGTGGGAATTGTGCATTCCATTGTAGGTACTGAAAATTGCTAAAAGCAATTAGCACCACATGGCCAACAAGGCCTGCACCGCCTGCATCTACGTGGTTGCAGGTGCCACGTGCCACAAATCGAAAACACACAATAATAATTCCCGGAATTGTGCAATGTGCATTCGGGGGAAAATGTGAAAAACAATTCTACACCGACGCAAATATCCTTGTGGTTGATGAGACAGTCTCTCTGTGTGTGTGTGTGTGAATGAATGCACCCAAAAACATCATATTGAAGGAAAAGCCAAAATCAAGTTTATATATGATTGCAGAACCTTAATTAAACTCGCTTCCTACGTGAGAGATCTGACACAGAATGAGCTATTCAATTAGCCCACGTGTCCTTCAGGCACTCGACGCAGTTTTGCAAAAATAAACCAGTAAATAAAATGTACAAAGATGCAAATGAAACTGAAGTCAGCTTCAAATGAAATGCTATCTTAATTAAAAACTTTAAGAAAGACAAAAATTCTCTTCTTTTTCATGAAATTGATGTGTTTATCTTGTGTTGTATAACATAAATAACAAAGAAAAGTCAGAGAGACCTTTCAGCTTTAGCTTATCCATAAATACTTGAAATCATAAACAATTCCATAGTTTTCTAGTTGATTTAAGAGCTTATTTATTTATTATAATATCGTATAACATAAACAACAAAGTATTTGTATACAAATACATTTAAGAATACTTTAAATAGTTTAAATTTCACAAATATCTCTATTTATAAATAACAAAGAGTAGACAAGTAGTTAAAATTTCAATAATATGTAAGAATCCTAAACAATGCTATACTTTTCTAGCAGATGCTCTTCACTTCTCTTTTATATCTTGTGCAAAACTACAAACTAGTTAGACCAACTGGATTTTAGTTGGTTTCTTCCCCAACGAAGCTTCTTGCGCTGTGGCTAATGATTTTTCCACTTAATGTCAGCACTTTCACGCTTTTCCAACTAGCTGAAATATTTGTAATAGTTTAACGGGCACGCTGAAGTTCACCTGTTGGCAGGCAGAACAACAACAACACCAACAAAATGATGATGATAAAGAAGCAGAGGAGAAACAGTCAGCTTCCAATTTGTCAGACTTGTTGGCAGGTTGCCGTGGCAACAGCGCGGCCACAAATTGTGTTGCTACCTCTAACTCATCCTTGCCCGCAGCTCGCCCACACACACACACGCACACACACATAAGTGTCTACTGTTTTAGCCTCACATTGAACTGGCAAGATGGCAGCAGCAGCAGGTGAGCTTGGCAACTCAATAAAAGTTGCGCCAACCAGCAACATAAACTCCACTTAATATCCACATCAAATGCTTCGACTTGTGCATAATGCAAAGCAACAACTTTTGCCGCAGGCCAACGACAACCAACAACAAGAAGAGCAACTAGACTGAAGCTACAGTTGAGCGTGCCCGACTGTATAATACTCTATGTAAAGCTTTCTTTGGGGCATAACTTATGTGCTTCGTATCCAATCGGTTTTAAATTTGGTAAAGAGTTAGTTACTAGACTCAGCTAACTATATGTAGAAGTCAGAAAGTTGTATCTTTTATATGTCCACTACAAATGGAATTAAATGATTTGATTATTGATTTGCGAGGAAAGTGGGCGTGGCATCCAATATTTGAAATGAACTTTCGTTGTGTAGGATATAATGTTACACACATTGTCACACAGTTAGTATACCCACTATTAACTATTTCCAATCGAAGAGTATACAAAGCAGAGCAGCCTTCGTTCTCTTTGCACGCTGCTTGAGTGGAAAATTGAAACAGAAGCTGGCGTAGCTGATTGAGTGCATGCAGGCAGCCGGCAGTAGCAGCAGCAGCAGCAGCAGCGGAACTCAGTCCACACTGATGGATTGCATTATTGACTGCGCACAGCTTTAGAAATAAAAGCCCTTTCATAAATTCCATTTGATAACAAGTGACACAATGAAGAGAGAGTGTGAGTAGGAGAAGAGCAGCAGAGCACAAGAGAATGAGCGCACACACGCGGAGTAAAGAGCGCAAGAGTAAACCGCAATTAACACATGTTTGCTAACACAAGCGGCGAACGAGTGTGAGCGGGAGGGCAATAATCAGCTGCTGATTAATACCCATGGGCAAGCAACAAACAACGAGATAATAACAACAACAAAACAAACTACAAACGGTACACTGCAGTTTAACTCAAAGAAAACTAATTTGTTCTTAACTCGAAACCACAAGCCAATTAACTGCACTTGCCCACCCACAGTGGGACAAAAACACCAATTACAGCTATTATTTGAGGGGCTTTACTTACAAACACCCAATTGGTTTCGTAGAACATCATCCGGGCTGGAGTTATAATAATTGTGTTGGCTTTTAGTTCTTCTTGCACTGTGTAAATCACTTAAAATCGAAATGAAAAACTCATAACAAAACAAAAATACAATTTTTGTTTTTGACGCTTTCGCACAACGCACACAAAAACTCACATGGCGCTTTCAAAGTCGCGTCGTACACTGAGTAAAGTTTTTTCCAAAGCACTCAAACTATGTCAATTAAAAGCGCAAATACACATACGCACACACATACTCACACACACATACCCGCATTTCTATACATACCACATATAAAATCGAATGTCAAGCAATCGAACATACACAGACAGAGATGACAAGAACTCAGCGAAGCAGATAAAAACTCACGCGAGAACAGATAAGCAACTGAGCGTAGACAGAGGGAGAACGAGAGAGCATCAGCTGCAAAAGAAGAGCAGCAAACAGCACTCTCCGTGCGCTCTCTTTGTTGTGCTTCGTGTGCTTACGCACTTCGGAGAGAACATTAACTGTTTATCATGCGGTGGTTTTGCAAATCACTGAGAATGACTCAAGTTGGGAGTTGAGTGGGTTTGAAGTGAGATCAGTTTAGCAGTTAAGCTGGGAACACAGTTGAACTACACTGCAGCACCTTGAGTTGGTTTGAAGTGAGATCAGTTAAGTTTGAAGTTGAATTGAGTGCGTTACAAGTGAGATCAATTGCATAGTCAAGTTGGGAATAGAGTTGAACTGAACTGCCTCACATTGAATACCTTCCAAGTAAGATCAGCTGTTCTTAGGGTATTTACAACTGCACCTCATTGTCGTGCTGCCCTCAACGAGCATTGAAAAAAAGAAAGAGAAGGCAAAACTTCATTAAAAAACTTTTGACTTGTAGGCGCTGAGCCAAAACTTTTAATGCACATCATAAAAGCCAAAAGGCAACTGTAATAATAATGTTTATATTATGAGCCACAGCCGCCGCAACTTTAAGCAATTTAAAGTTCGTCTGGCAATTACTCAAAAATCTTGCAGTGACGTCACAGTTGCAACGAACTGCTCTAAATCATAAGATAAACAAGAGAGAGAGAGAGAGAGAAAGTTTAAGAGAGGCGTGAGTGGGGGAGATAGATTGAAACGCAGTGCATACTTTCGGGCTTTCATCGCTTAACTTTTCGACAAATTTCAACAAATTGCAATTAATCATACAATTTACAGAGTATCAAATTTAATTATCATACTTAATTATTATTATTATTATTGTAAAAACAGCAAGCAGCCAAGTAAACAACAAGGCAGGCGCAGCCAACTACGAAACTTAACGAAACTTGAACTAAATTCTACAATTCTCAAATAGTTGTCTACTTAAAACTTGATGCGACATCATTATCGTTAAATATAAATGTATGTAGTACTATATATATTATATGTAGTTAAAAGTAGTCAAGGCCAGTGCCGAAATAGTTCGAAAAATAGCAACGAAACGCAACGCAAAAGAAGATAAAGAAGAATAAACAATGCTACGAAAATGGAAAAGAAAACGCTTTGCAATTAAAGCCTTTTACTTTTCTTTTAAACTTTGTATTTAATCTTATTTTAAATTTTTGGTTTTTTGCTTTCACAACAAAGCAGTTTGGCAGTCAGTCAATTAGCAGGAGAGGGAAATAGACAGAGAGAGAGAGAAAGTGTTTTGGAAGTAGAAACATAAGCGAAAAATAATGTAAAATATGCGACATGTCAGGGATATAGAAGGGTATAGAGAGAGAGCTACTAGAGTTAGGGGATTATAGAAGTTATAGATGTTTTCTTGGTTGAGTTTGTGGGGTTGGTTGGTTATATTCGGGGGGTGTGGTTTAGAGATGTCTTAGATGTATATAAATAGATATAGCTTACCGGTTTCGCTTTGGGCTTCTGCTTGGCCAAACGTTTTGGTTTCAACATAGTCCGCCGCTATGGACGCACAGGGACACACACATACACAGTTAGAGAGGGACAGACAGAGTGTTAGACAGAGAGAGAGAGAAAGACGGAGACGTTGAAGTTGACACTGATGATGATAATGCTGATTCTGATGCTGCTGTTGATTCTGCCGTTGAGTTGAGTCGAGTGGAAGCAACTCGAGTTATCCGTTTATCCTTGCGCTGCGATTTCTCTAATTAATGAGCACAACTTGGCCTGCCGGCGGCGAAGGGGGAAGAGAATAATATATAGAAATTGCTGATTATAACAAGTTTTATAGTTTTGCATATTGAATTGTGCGTGCAGGTGTATAAAGCGTGATTGGTAACGTGCAAAGCGATTTGAAGCGAGCTTTCAGGAGCTTTTAACTTTGTTTTATGTTTAAAAAGCTTTACGATGCTCTAAGTTTAAATTTTATGTTTTACTTATTTTAAAATAGCTTAAAGCTTCGGTAAACATTCAACAGCTTTAAGCTTCACTTACAATAAAGAAGCTTTAGTCTTTTATTCATTTTAAAAGTACATAACGCTTCGTTAAGCTGTTTAATCTTTTAGAGCATTACATATTACTCATTTTAAAAGAGCATAAAGTTTCGTACAATTTTAAACAGCTTTAACCTTTAAGTTGTAACTAATTTAAAGCAGCGTATGCTTCATTTAACTTAATTCTGATTTAAGCTTTCATTCGATTTAAAGGAGCTTTGCATTCTACTCATATTAAAGGAGTGTAAAGCTTCCCTATACTTTAAACAGCTTAAAGCTCCACTACAGTTACAAGCACGCCTCACTTAAAAATAAATTTCCTTGCCAGGCATGCAAAAGATCAACCCAAAAATAGCTAAAAAATGTAAATAATAAATGCACAAAGCAAGCAACACAAGAAGAAACACACAAAAAAAAGGACAAAACTGAGTGAAAACCCTCGCAGTAATCCTGCACCCAATTATGAATGACAAAAAAACAGAGAAAGATGCGAGAAAGAGAGAGAGAGAGAGAAGGATGAGTGGGCAAAGCGCGCAATAGGAATAATATATGTATGGATGCTGCTGAGGTCTTAACCCATGAGGGGGCATACATAGCATGCTAATGCATTCCATGCTAATTGTGTTTGCTTAGGCAACAGAATAAACAAAGCGTCACATAAAATATGCATGCAAAGCAAGCGCGAAAGAGAGGGTAAAAAGAGAGAGAGAGAGAGAGAGAGAGAGAGAGACAAAGGAACTTACCTTGACGGGTTTCTTTACGGAAATTGTATTGCGCGAATATTGATGATAGACCTGCACATGGTTCGATGTAAATTTGCCCAACATATGGAGCCGATTGCACTGAGATGATGCGCTGCAAAGAAAGATAGAGAAAGAGTGGATGAGTGAGAGAGAAAGAGAGAACAAATACTGCTTAAAGTTACAGAACAAATTAAAGTTTGCCGCATTGTTTGCGGCCTCCTTTGAAGTGTTAACAGCTCATTGCGCACAAAGGGAGAGAAAGGCAGAGAAGATGTGTAAAGAGAGAGGAAGAAGAATTGTAGAGAGAGATAGGGAGATGAAGTTAGAGCAAGTCAGGCATCTAGCCAATTAGAAGCGTTCAAGCTGCGCATTATAATACAAGATAAAATGCAAAATGCTTTGTTAAATGTCGATTAACATCGCACTTATGTTGCTGAGTGTAAAATAAAACACTTGCCATGCAAATTGAGCCCGCAGCTTTGCAGGCAGGCATCGTCTGTGCAACTGCCCCGTCTGCCCGTCTGTCTGTCTGCTGTCGTCGTCTCTCTGTCTGCGACAACTAAACCCTTGTTGATCTTAACAAGTTGTTCTCAGGCACCCGCATGCAAAGACGATGACGACAGCAACGGGTCAGTTGACGCGGGCAGCTCCAGTTGCCGTGCACACACACACACTCACATACATATATATACGCAGCTTCATTCACAGCTGCCAAGGCCAAGAGCAAGGCGACAAATGGTGCCCGCCACAGTGCGAGTAAATTTCGAAATAAAAGAAATGTTCGCGCCGTGAAGAGCAAAGCGGAGGAGAGGAGGCAGCGGCAAAAGTTATGCCAGGCATTTTCAGCAGCTTAGCTTGAATCAAGCTAGTATCGTGTACGCCACACAACACAAGCCAGAAGCG